>JAODXP020000031.1:9155776-9160776 GCA_027497455.2 Sardinella longiceps
GTCATTAGCCTATTTCCAGTCTGTTTGTCTGTCGTTAGATCAATCCGCTTTGAAGTGCACACACACACTCATATACAAACATCTTTGCTCAGATGTCGGTCTGAAGATCTAACAATCAGTTTTCGCTGTAACTCTCCAGCGGCTTCTGTCTGACCAAGCTTTCTGTCTGTCTGTCCTCTTGTCGGTGTGCTACATTCTGCTGCCTGTCGATCCGTCTGTCTTTCTACAGTCTCTAGTTTTTTATTTGTCTGTCTGTTTGTCTGCCTCATATACAGTATGTCTGTCTGTCTGTCTGTCTGTATGTCTGTCCGCTAGTTTGTTTTGGGTAACTATATGCCTATTGTTCTGTGTGTTAGTTTGTCATTGTGTCTGTGTACATGCCCGTGTCAGTCAGTGTTGTTTACAATTGTCACTCGTGCTACTTTGTCAGTGTAGCTTCCTGTGTCTACAACCTTTCAGCATAGTTTCTCCTTATCTCTCAATTACTCTCCTCCATCCCTGTCACTCACTTCTCTCTCTCTCTCTCTCTCTCTCTCTCTCTCTCTCTCTCTCTCTCTCTCTCTCTCTCTCTCTCTCTCGCTCTATCACTACAGCTGACCCTGTTCTTCTCTCTTATACAATGTGTTGTTATATAATTGCCTCTCTAAAGTGACAATCAGATCTTAATTACATCTAAGGCAGCTGATGTTAAGAACCATGTACCCCCACCCCCCTCCACAGGACAACAAAGATCTGGAGCTGGACATCATCCCAGCCAGTCTGACCCACCACCCCGACCCGGAAGTGAATCTGCATGACCCCGACCATGAGGTCAACGAGGAGAAGAGAAAGTCTGCCAGGAAGAAGGAGTGAGTGAATGGAAGGAGGGAGGGAGAGATAGAGGGAGGGGAAAGAAGGAATGAATGAAAATAGGAAGAGGGAAGACTGGGGCAATGAAGTAGCATAGTGGGGGAAAAAAAAGATCTTCCTCTTTTTCAAAGCCAGTGTGTTTTCTAATGAGAGCAGGGTTGCATAAGAAGGCGGAGTCCACAGTGCGCTCTATTGTTGCGGGAGTGGAGTCTCTGATCTCTTTGTCTCAGCTCATTCACGCATTAAATGAATAGATTGACAGTGCCATGTAACGCTAATGAGTTGGCTTGGCAGGGAGCTCCGGAACGTTCCCTCATGTGCTCTCTCTCTCTCTCTCTCTCTCTCTCTCTCTCTCTCTCTCTCTCTCTCTCTCTCTCTCTCTCTCTCTTTCCTTCTTCATTCTCCTTGTCTCTCATTCTTCTTCTTCTTCTTCTTCTTCTTCTTCTTCTTCTTCTTCTTCTTCTTCTTCACTTAACCTGTCAAGTGCTTTACTGATTCTGATTCCCCTTCATGTGTCTGTATGCCCGATGGTGATTTAGGTATATCATGGCAGAGCTGCTTCAGACTGAGAGAGCGTACGTCAGGGACCTACAAGAATGCTTAGAGGTGACTGACTGCCAGTGCTTTTCATCTATAGGTTTTTTCATATCACTAACGTCACGCCTCTTTGAGCGCATGATTTGGTATCCACTTTTGTCATATGAAGGCTGTCATCTTGTTTTTCCATATGTCATCTCATGGTGTACTGTGTGTAAAATTGTTTTAATGCCTCTGCTTGTGTGTGTGTGTGTGTGTGTGTGTGTGTGTGTGTGTGTGTGTGTGTGTGTGTGTGCGTGCGTGCGTGCGTGCGTGCGTGCGTGCGTGCGTGTGTGCGTGTGTGTGTGTATGTGTTCAGACATTCCTTTGGGAGATGACCAGCGGTATGGACGAGATTCCCCAGGGGATCGCTAACAAGGAGCATGTCATATTTGGGAATATCCAGGAGATCTATGACTTCCATAATAAGTACGCTTCTCTTCCCTAACCACTGACTATATTCAGTCCAAACACTCTCACACTAGCTTTGTTGACACATTACTCTACCATGTTGTTTTTGAAGCTCATTTCTAAACCTTAGCTGCATAAAGCTCTTTCATGTAATATCTAGACTACACCAGTCAGAGTTTAAAGGTTCCAGAATGATTGATTATCACATCAAACCATACTGCAGTTTTAACTCCAAAGTTATTTACCAACAGCTTTGAAAGATCTTGAAGCATCAAAGCCTTCTTCTATGTCTCTTTCTCTGTGCAGTATTTTCCTCAAAGAGCTGGAGAACTATGAGCAGCTACCTGAGGATGTGGGCCACTGTTTTGTCACATGGGTGAGGAGGAGCAAGTGTGATCTCTTAGAAAAGCATCCGCACTGACGGACTTATCTTAGCTGCTGCTGCTGCTGTAGTAATTACGTAAGAGAGAGAGAGAGAGTCGGGTTCGGCCCTCTCGCTTCTCTTAATTGGCTCCGCTTAAATCTCTTCCTCTTATTCTTCCTCTTCTTCTTCTTCTCTCTATCCATCTTCTTTCATTAATCTCTCTGTCTCTCTCTCCTCTCATCTCCCTCTCTTCATGTCTTCATGTTTCTCCTCACCTCTTCATCCTCTCCTCTCTCATCTCCTCTTTCTGCTCCTTCTTTCCTGTCCGTTCCCTTCATCTGTCCATCTTACTCATCTACCCCTGTGTTCTTTCATCCTCCTCTCCTCTTTCTTTCCGTCTTCTTCCCCTCTCTTCTCCTCCCCTCTTCCATCTTCTCATCATCTGTCCTATTCTCTACTGTCTTACTTCCGCCCTTTTCTCCTCCCCTCATTCTCTCTCTCTCTCTCTCTCTCTCTCTCTCTCTCTCTCTCTCTCTCTCTCTCTCTCTCTCTCTCTCTCTCTCTCTCTCTCCTCTGGCAGGCGGATAAGTTCCACATGTACGTCACGTACTGCAAGAACAAGCCCGACTCCAGTCAGCTCATCCAGGGCCAAGCTGGCAGGTTCTTTGATGTAAGCCCATCCCTCCCACCCCCCACACCCCCCTCTCCCCTCTCTGAGGACTCATCTCACACTCCAATACAGACACACACACACACACACACACACACACACACACACACACACACACACACACACACGAACACACACACACACACACACAGTTTTTCTGTCTTTCATTCTTTCTTTTCTTTTTTTTCTTTTCATCTTGCCATGCATATAGAGTACAAAAATATGATTCTCCATGAATTCTTTAAAATGCCAAAGGCTCTCCCCCCCCCCCCCCCCCACACACACACACTTTTTGTTAAACTTTTCTTCACTGGGCAGAGAGAATTCTTTTTGTAGAAGGCTGAAAAAAAGAAAAGAAAATCTTCTTCAATGGAATGTAATTGTTGTCTGGGTTCTTAGACAAACTTGATGAGGTTCTAGTCTGAATGACTAGATGATGAGTTTCATAGGTTTTTTTTTCCTGCTTAAAAGTCAGTGGAGAAGCAGTCCTGTTCTGACTCTTTTGACAGTTAGATGGCACCAAAGTGCTGTCACCGCCGTGCTCCACAAAACTACTCCAAGCCATTCATCCTCGCTGTTGTGTTCTTCTGTCACCAAGTATAATCGATGTCTATTGATCAAAGTCATGTGTGCTATTTGTCTAACTGCTTTCATACGGCAATCTCTGGTTGAGTAAACGAAGCAGCCCTACTACTCCCCTCATCAGCATGTAACTCAGTATCAGGGCCGTTTCAAGGTATTTAAAGGACCCCAAGCAAACAGGACATGGGGGCCCTTCACCTCCCATAAACACAGAGATGAACCACAGTGTTATAATCTTTAAGCATCTTTTATTAATATCATTATTTGTGTTGAACTTAGAGTTGTCTAACTCCAGCATAAAGTAATATTTTATTGAAAAACACCACCAACTAAATTCATTCACTCACTACAACAGTTAATCTTTGGGGCCCTTTGCAGACTGGGGCCCCAGGCAATAGCCTGGTTTGCCTGTCCTGTTGGGACGGCCCTGCTCAGTATCTCCTGAGTGCAAACATGAACCTCCTCAGTGGTTGGAAATGCTGTGGTTGGAGAGAAGCACGATCCTTGTGAGGACTCTTGAGGAATAGGATCCTTGTGAGGACTCTTGAGGAATAGGATCCTTGTGAGGACTCTTGAGGAATAGGATCTTGTGAGGACTCTTGGAATAGGATCCTTGTGTGGACTCTTAAAGAATAGGATCTTGTGAAGACTCTTGAGGAATAGGATCTTGTGTGGACTCTTAAAGAATAGGATCTTGTGAGGACTCTTGAGGAATAGGATCTTGTGTGGACTCTTAAAGAATAGGATCTTGTGAGGACTCTTGAGGAATAGGATCTTGTGTGGACTCTTGTGGCTCAGGACTCTTGTGAGAATTCTTGTGGGGACTCTTGTGAAATAAGACGCTTAAATATATGATAATATTCTTACTCATGCTACTAACTGTGATGTGTGGCTAAAACCATGGGGACTGTGTGATCTATCACTAAACTATCACTGGGCACCTGGCAAGTGGGTTGAGTCTATGAGTCGTAGATCTGCCCAAGGTTTCCTCCTAAAATAAATACTACAAATAAATCGGTTTTCCTAGCCCCTGTTACTTATGGATGCTCCCCATACTGTCTTTAGAACACAGTTGGCAATAGTATTGTATTTTGCGCTGTACAAATCAATTGAATGGAATTGAATATGTCTCCATGCTTCCTCTGCCCACAGGAGATCCAGCGCAGACATGGGTTGGCCAACTCCATCTCCTCCTACCTCATTAAGCCAGTGCAGAGAATCACTAAGTACCAGCTCCTGCTCAAGGTAAAACTGCTGCTCAGGGGGTGCCGTGGCTCAGTGGGCTAGAGCGTCAGACCACTACTCTGGGGACCCGGGTTCCAGTCCGACCCGAGGTCATTTCCCGATCCCACCCCATCTCTCTCTCCCACTAGCTTCCTGTCCATCTCTATACTGTCCTGATTGATCTGATTAAATCGTAATCAAATTTCAATCGTAATCAATGGGTTTGGCAGCTAGTGTGCAAAGGATTGCACTGAAAATAATGGAAGAGAATGTTGGAAAGAAGTGCTCCGTACTTCATCGGAGCTGGTGTGTGGACGGTGGACC
>JAODXP020000031.1:9175776-9178276 GCA_027497455.2 Sardinella longiceps
GGTCAGTAAGCGGTAGAGGGATGCCTTTGTGTGTATGTGTGTGTGTGTGTGTGTGTGTGTGTGTGTGTGTGTGTGTCCGTCTGTGTGTGGGTGTGTGGGTGTTTATGCGTACAGTATGTGTCACTCCGCTCTCCAATAATGACTTTCCAGCAACTTGTTTTTGTCTTCCACTGATAAACCGGGTTGGTTCTCTGAGTCATTTGTTTGCATAATAAGTTGTGCTTTGAACTGATCAAGACTCTTCACACTAGATTGACGTATGAAGATGTGTTAGTCTGAGTCCCTGTCCCATTAACGCCACTTCCCCTCAGATTTGGCTCTAGTTTTTGTTTTGGTCCGTTCTCTTGCAAGGCTAGAGTGTTACACAGCTACACATTTCTACACCTATCATTTCTTACTGTATTGTGGAGGGGTATCTTCTTTTGGAGGGCGCACAGAATTAAGGTCAAGGTCTAGTGTTAAGTTAGGAGAACGGAGACTTGGCCTAAGGTTAAAGTTCCAGAATGTGACTGGCTCTGGATCAGTTGTTGTTTACGTCCATCTTACTGGAATTGCACCTGTGCGGTGAGTGTGCAATCATGGCATGTTCTGCAGCATCGGCCAATAAAAGTCAGCCCTGGCATACCTTACACTTTACACTACTTCATAGCCCCATCAGAGCTTGGGCTTCAGGTTAATGAATGCTGGACTGATGAACCCATAAAGATGTAAACAGGTCTGACACACACACACACACTCACACACACACACACACACACACACACACACACACACACACACACACACACACACACACACACACACACACACACACACACACACACACACACACACACACTCACACACTTTGGGTTTATTAATTCCGCCAGTGTTGATGATGGTATTACTGACACAGTATGCCTATTACAGCAGAGAAATATATTGGTCTCAAGGTCCAGTCTGTTCACTGTCCACTTTTGCATAATACCCTTTTATGGTAATGATTCCTTTCCGTTCTCACACACCAATAATCATTGACTGTTCCAAGCAGCGACAAACATTAACACAACATTTTATATAGTGACTCAGAGATGTTCCTATCCGGTAGTGATTGTACTCTTCAGTCCCCGTCTTGCTCATTCCCTCATGCTGTGTTGATTATTAATTAGATGAATCATGAACTTGTTATTAGAGTATTTGACGCAGCATGAGTGAAAGAACATAGCTAGCAATAAATTAATTCTAATTAAGTTTATTTCTATTTTAAATAATTGAGAAAATAATTAGCTGACCTCTGAATTGACCAATATGGTAATGGTATGACGCTCTAGCCCACTGAGCTACGGCGCCCCTCTTTTTCATTTCTTACCTTTCTATCCCCTCTTTCTTCTCCTTTGTATATATCATTCTGTACATATTATGTACTGTATGTACCTTACTGTATATTCTATCCTCTCTCTCTCTCTCCTCCTGTAGTAATGCTCAGCTTGAGTAAAGTTTGTCTCTTTCTCTGTGTTCCCCTGTAGCTGTCTGGTGGCTGTGAGCAGACGGTGGTCCTGCAGGACTTTGCGGCGGGCGGTCCGGGGGAGCTGTCGGTGCAGTCGGGCCAGACGGTGGAGCTGCTGGAGCGTTCGGGCGAGCGGCCGGGCTGGTGCCTGGTGCGGACCACGGAGCGTTCGCCACCGCAGGAGGGGCTGGTGCCCAGCGCCACCCTCTCCGTCTCCCACTCCCGCAGTAGCGTGGACATGGACTGCTTCTTCCCCACGGGGAAAGGTAAGGGGCCAAGCAAGTGTGTGTGTGTGTGTGTGTGTGTGTGTGTGTGTGTGTGTGTGTGTGTGTGTGTGTGTGTGTGTGTGTGTGTTGGCTAACTCTGGTACACTGCATTAAATGGTGACATTTATGTTTATAATTGAACATGGTCCCTATAAATAATTAAAACTGAAGGGGAAAAAATATAGAACTGGGCACAATGGATAGTATGTGCCATCACACCTGAGATGCCAACGGGCACCAAGCAGATCATGCCCTCTACACTATTTACCAATCCAAACATTTTCCACAATACAACCCATGTAGTGCTTTGGTCTCTTGATGGCAAAAGGGGTCATGCTCCTGCTAGTCACAATGTCACATTGTGCAAGACCAGGGCTTTGCCAGGGCTTCCTGACAAACGTTTCCAAGGCAGACTCCACTCTCTAGATTGTAAATCATTATGGGATGCCATCAAAATGACTTGAAAGCTGTTATGTCACATAGGAGTGACACAATTACAATGTGTCGCTTTAAGACACATTAAGACTCTGAGTCCGAGCATGAAATATGGAGTGAGACACTGAAGCACACACTTACTGGCATTAATAGAAATTCACTAGAGGGTTTTGCTCAATGTTAAATGATCAACATAGCAAATGACACCAACTGAACATAACAACAGGAACTCACGGGGACTTAAAGTGATTGGAATACTTCCTACCATAAGCCTGACACTGGAGCCTCATCCTACCATCAACTCCCAGTGAGC
>JAODXP020000031.1:9188276-9195776 GCA_027497455.2 Sardinella longiceps
TGAGTCAGGAAGGAGGCTTACAGACAGGTTGGTGTGGAGACAAAGGTTGGCTTGAACAGGCCTGACTGAGACCTTAGGTCGGGTGGAGCCGGGGTGATAAGACATAGATAAGATAAGCTAAATGAAAGTATTTTATTTCACCATGGAGCAATGTGGGTGATATCAATGGTATCGATAGAGGTGCCGGTGCCGGTGTGAATGGTGCTATTTATTTGGTGCATGATGAAGGTCGATTCCAGTGCAAGAGAGAGGAAAAACAGAAATAAGTCAAATCCAGTGTACACACAAAGTAGAAACAGTTCGGATATATGGGAAGTGTGCTGCTCAGTATGATATCCGAGTTGTATTTGTATAGTGATTTAAGAACCATAATATGTACACAATACTAGATCTATCAATCAGATCTGTAAAGGGCCTGATCAGGGTAAGGTGAGACGAGTGCATTTCAACAGCTCTGTAGAAGCTTGTTGCAGCTTGGTGTAGTTATGCTGTCTTCTGTGCCATACCATTCAAATGTATATTTGCAATGTAAAATAATTAAGCAGACAAAAATTTCTAGAATAGTGCCCTAAAATACTGTAGAGTACTGTCTGAATGCTGTTGCAGCTCTCTTGTAACCTCTCAACCCTGAACGTGCAGTCTGACCATGTTTCTAGAACCGTCCATAACTTCTCCCACTAGGAGACTAAGCTAAAATCTCAGGCCTTACTCAGACGCTGTAACACTGTCTTCCCAAACACACGCAGCCTGTTCTCCCCTGCCATAACTTTCTTTAATGTCTCTGCAAACCCCAGATCAGCTGTAACCTTTACTGCGGCCTCCATATCCTTAAATCAAGTTTGAGGAGAATACTGTAGCCCTGAGCCTCTGATGCTTATCCATTTATCCAGAGAGTCTCTGATGTAACATCTGGAGCTGGGGGGGCTAACATAGTTAGCATAGCGCATAGTTATTCAACCCTTGGGTTGAACTTTCACAGAGACACTTATGACTTTAGTGACTGATTTCCATATGCTGTATTGTCCAAACTATTAATCTTGGGCTATGAGGTTAATACATGGAGGAAGGCTATGTAGTAATACATGGTAATTATGCTTTATTATAGGTAAATAATGGTAATAAATATAAACTACTAATAAATAGACACAAAGCAACTTTTTTTATTCGTTTGAAGGGTCCTTTTTATCAGACAATCTGTTTTGGTACCATCCCTAAATTAATTTGGATGACATTTAGTCATAAGAAGGATGGATAAATGCAAGTTTTATTCCCACCAGCCATCCAGGATATGCACTCTACAGTCCTGAGTGGGGGTAGCAAACCACCTCAAAATAAAAGAAAACCTCATTCAACATTCAACCTTTTTTGCTATCAGACATCTGTCCGTAAGACTCGTTTGGCAGGTTTTGTATGCCTTTTACATACAGTTGCTAGTTTACTAGTTTTACAGCAAAAAGTTGCCTGGTGTCCCTTTAACACAGTTTTGTTCTTTTAAATTTGCCTAAAGCATCGCCCTGTGACACATAATGGCTTATATTCTGGAAATGACTGTATTAGTAAACTCCCTTTGGTCAAGGACAAAGTCTGTACTTATTATAAAATGTAGTTAAATACAGAAAATATAAACATTTTACCACGTCACCAGTATGCCCTCAGCACCAGAAAGTGCTGAAAGGTTGTTGGCTATTTTTTCATACAAACCTATACAGTACTAAGTCTGCTGCCTCAAACCCAACTCCCTGTAGTGAAGCCATTGAGGGCAAGTGCAAGGTGCTTCAAGAGGGGCTTGTTGTGGGAGTGCATGTTCCAGCGCTAACCTGGATCTAGCTGTTTAGAGCTCCTGAATGATGGATGAGCGCATGTTATGTGTTAGCGCTTCCCACGGCGCTACCGCTAGTCTCTGTTAGCGTGCAGAAAGAACTGCGACAGCGGCGGCACACTGTATTCTTGGATGAGTTGTGCTGCTGTACACAGAGGGCTCATGACCTCTCTCTCTCTCTCTTTCTTCCTTCCCACTTTTTCACTTTCTTCTTCTTCTTTTCCCCCCTTCCCCCTTCCACCCTTTCTGTTCCTTTCTCTCTTCCACTTCTGTTAATTCTGTCCTCTTTCTTCTGCTTCTGTCTTCCTCTCCCTTCTCTTCCTCTTATTCCATGTCTTCCCTTTCTTCTTCTTCGACTACTACTTCTTCTTTTGTGAATTCTTTTTTTCTATTCTTACTCCATCCATTCTGACTCCTTATGCCATATACTTTCTCTCTCTCTCTCTCTCTCTCTCTCTCTCTCTCTCTCTCTCTCTCTCTCTCTCTCTGCAGAAGGGCAGGAGAGGAACAAACAGTGGAGGAGAGGAGGAGGCTGAGGACGAGCCCCACACCCCTCTGCCTCCCCCGATGGAGATCATCAAGGACCCCTCCACTCAGGAGGCCAAGGTAACAGCCACAGCTCTGTCTCTCTCTCTCTCTCTCTCTCTCTCTCTCTCCCTCTTTGTCTGTCCTCCACTCTGCCCTACTTTGGGCAAGTCTGCTCTCCACACCACACTATTGTTCTGCTTTTTACTCGTATTCGTTTTCTACTCTCATCTGGGTGCCGTGCATCCTCTGTTTTGAGTTTTGAATTTGAAATGAATTTGAGATCATTTGCAGGATGGAATTGTGTGTCATTGATATGAGAAGTGGCAGGGAAGGGAGGAACAGCTGTGAGTTCTGTGATCATTATTTTGATTCTGGTAACCTCCCTCCCTCCCTTCTCTCTCTCTCTCTCTCTCTCTCTCTCTCTCTCTCTCTTTCTTTCTCTCTCTCTCTCTCTCTCTCTCTCTCTCTCTCTCTCTCTCTCTCTCTCTCTCTCTCTCTCTCTCTCTCTCTCCCTCCCTTCTCTCTCTTTCTCTCTCTCTCTCTCTCTCTCTCTCTCTCTCTCAGACCCCTGAGCCTGGTGCGTTTCCAGCTTTTGGGAGTGTGAGTCCTTCAGAGCAGAACTTGGCCACACCCCGAGACCCAGAGACGGAGAAGAGAAACAAAGCCATGAGGGGACGCATGTAAGACACACCCCAACACACAACTTTCTGTGTGTGTGTGTGTGTGTGTGTGTGTGTGTGTGTGTGTGTGTGTGTGTGTGTGTGTGTGTGTGTGTGTGTGTGTGTGTGTGTGTCAGTTATTAAAATATTGTGTGCGTGTGTTTGCATATTTGTGAATTGATACATACACGTGTTAGTGTGTGCGTGTGTGAGTGAGAGAGAGAGAGAGAGAATGTGTATGTGTGTCCATGAATGTTGGTTACTGATCTAAGTCTGATGTCTGTCTGCGTGTGTGTGTGCCTGTGTGTCAATGGTTGTTGATTACTGATGTCAGTCTGATGTCTGTCTACGTGTGTGTGTGTGTGCGTGTGTGTGTGTGTGTGTGTCTGTGTGTGCATGGTTGTTGATTACTGATGTCAGTCTGATGTCTGTCTCCGTGTGTGTGTGTGTGTCTGTGTGTCTGTGTGTGCATGGTTGTTGGTTACTGATCTAAGTCTGATGTCTGTCTGCGTGTGTGTGTGCCTGTGTGTCAATGGTTGTTGATTACTGATGTCAGTCTGATGTCTGTCTACGTGTGTGTGTGTATGTGTGTGTGTGTGTGTGTGTGTGTGTCTGTGTGTGCATGGTTGTTGATTACTGATGTCAGTCTGATGTCTGTCTACGTGTGTGTGTCTGTGTGTGCATGGTTATTGATTACTGATGTCATTACCCTGACAGGTTTGTCATGAATGAAATGGTGCAGACAGAGAGGGACTACGTCAAAGACCTGGGCATCGTTGTGGACGTAAGACAGCCTCTCTATCTCTCTATCTCTACTCACAACACTCCCAACAGAACCCTCATTTCCAAACATTGGAGCAGAGTAAATCTAATGACATACAGAAACGCCACGCCATACAAAACAAAAGTCTGAAAGCCTCATTTCCTGACCTTTTCCCAGGGCTTCATGAAGAGAGTGACAGAGAAGGGGGTGCCGGAGGACATGACGGGGAAAGACAAGATTGTGTTTGGGAATATCCACCAGATCTACGACTGGCACAGAGAGTAAGCATGCTGCCCCATGGTCATCTGACTGACCTATGGGAACCTTTGTGGCTGACTAAAGGCCAGTTCAGACTGAAGATCCGCGATGAGATGAGATGCTTTTAGAGAGGAGTTGCGGTAGTGTGAATTAATCGTCACAAGCCGTTGCAAGCCATTGCAAAACATTTCACATATCAAATCAGATTCAGATTTTTAGAACGTCTGTGGTTTTTAGAACATTTAGAACAGCCCGTCTCGTCACGGATCTTTGGTCTGTAGCCACCTTAACTGTGGAGTTGACAGACTGCTGGACGTGTAGGGCCTCTGGTTTGAGTAGACTGCTGCAAAGGCCTCTCCAAAGCACACTGGAATTTTTTGAGGAATTTTACACATTTTGAGTGTGTGTGTGTGTGTGTGTGTGTGTGTGGGGGGGGGGGGGTGTAGTAGTGGCCTACTACTGTTGCAACGAGGAAGGAGTATTTTTAAGATTCTTTTGTGGATGTCCTAGTTTGATTTGTTTAATATGGCATTTTGGGGACAGAATATCCTGTTTGATATCAGACTGGTTGCAGTAAACAACAGCGGAGGCACAATGGGGGAGGAAGGGGCTTTGGAAAGGGTCAGTTTACACTGTGGTTGAATCTCGTAGAATTCAAGGAAATCAATGTTTTTCCTCTTTTCCTAGTTTTTTCCTTGGAGAACTGGAGAAATGCCTACAGGACCATGATAGGCTGGCAGAGCTCTTTATCAAACACGTATGTCATTTGCTTTGTTGGTGTGTTGACTGTGTGCATCTTTTTTTTACCGTTTTATGTGTGATTACTATGTGTGTGTGTGTGTGTGTGTGTGTGTGTGTGTCTAAAAATAAATGAATGAATTTGTTATTTTGCATACTTGCATACTTAGCTTCCTAGGTTGCAAGTGTGTGTGTGTGTGTGTGTGTGTGTGTGTGTGTGTGTGCAAGTGTGCAAGTGTGCGCAGGCACAAATATGCACTGTGTACATAGTGTATGCATTCAGCCCAGTTCCCCCTCTAACCCTACCTGATTCTCCCTGCCCCATAGGAACGCCGGCTCCACATGTATGTGGTTTACTGTCAAAACAAACCCAGGTCTGAGTTTGTGGTAGCGGAGTATGACTCCTACTTTGAGGTGAGTCTGGGCTTTACATGGAGACACAAAATAAATGAGTAAAACAGACAATATCACACACACACTTCCCTTCATGGCTGCGATGGTCTTACCTATAGTCCATAAACCTTGAATTTCATTTAGTGGAAATATCTTTTTTTTTTTTTTTTTTTTTTTGTTTAAAGAAATTATTTTGAACAATAAAGTATTCAGATCTGACAGTGCTAGCTGTCATACAGTTTGTTATGTTAATTCAGAATGTGTTGCTTGCGCTATTATTTATTTTGTTATTTGTGGAATCTGACTGTTTTATTTGTACAATTGTGTTGTCAGGAATTGCAGCAGGAAATCAACTGCAGGATGTCCATCAGTGATTATCTCATCAAGCCCATTCAGAGGATCACCAAATACCAGCTCCTCCTAAAGGTGACACACACACACACACACACACACACACACACACACACACACACACACACACACACACACACACGTCCATATGCACACACTACATGCAACAACAACAACAACACATTGGATTTCTATAGCGCCTTTCTAGACACCCAAAGCGCTTCACAGTGGAGGGGGACCTCTCTCTCTCTCTCTCTCTCTCTCTCTCTCTCTCTCTCTCTCTCTCTGTCTCTCTCTTTCTCTTTCTCTCTCAGACAGACATAGAAAGTACACACAAACAAATACACACACATCCATATGCACACACTGCACATACAAGACAGTCCTTATTTCTCTTACTCTCTTAGACAGACATAGAGAGTACACACAAGCAAACATAACCACACAACCACACACACACACACACACACACACACAAACACAGACATACACATTTAAATAGAGAGAAATAGAACCTCACATACACAGTTTATTTCCTCCTGTACCTTATGACACCACATAAACAAATAAGGATGATTTCCAAAGCTAACATTGGCACCACCACACAACACCTCATGCAAACTCACACATCGTCCTGTACACCCCCTCTAACTGAATCTAATATGGAAAATTTATATGACAGCTTACAGTGGCCCTTACATCATATTGTGTGTTATGAAAAGAGTCAGTGTGCGCCGAGCACAGCTGGGGAAATGGAAAAAAAATGGATCTTTGAGGAAATACTTGCAGAATTCCCCGGTCAGATCCAGACTACTGCTATCCTCTCAGGACATATTTTTCAACTGGAGGGAAGTGTGTGTGTGTGTGTGTGTGTGTGTGTGTGTGTGTGTGTGTGTGTGTGTGTGTGTGTGTGTGAGTGTGGATACGTGTATGTGCACGTGTGTGTGTGTGTGTGTGTGTGTGTGTGTGTGTGTGTGTGTGTGTGTGTGTGTGTGTACGTGTGAGTGTGTGTGTGTGTGTGTGTGTGTGTGTGTGTGTGTGTGTGTGTGTGTGTGTGTGTGAAGGGAATACACAGAGTATGCATATTCACAAACCAGCCTGTTGTGCTTTGCCTGCATTTGCATGATTGTGGGCAATGCGTCGTGACTCAGCTCAAGTATCTATCCTTCTCACCTGAC
Organism: Sardinella longiceps; assembly: GCA_027497455.2. Lineage (NCBI taxonomy): Eukaryota > Metazoa > Chordata > Actinopteri > Clupeiformes > Clupeidae > Sardinella > Sardinella longiceps. The sequence continues at coordinate 9,194,964 of JAODXP020000031.1, forward strand.
GAGGCATTCCGACTTAACAAGAACCGTTTCTTTTCCAGGACTTCTTGAAGTACAGCTCAAAGGCCGGCCTGGACTGTCAGGAAATCGAGGTGAGCCTTTAAGAAAAGTATAGACGAGGGACTGCACCTGTGTTTCACACCTCTCATGTATTTTCATAAAGCACAATGCCAGCTCTGATTACCACACACACACCACACACACACACACACACGCTATGGTCTGGCGCCTTTTCAGGGCGGAGGTTGTGTAACAGTCCTGTGTGTTTTCCTTGTGCTCATACAGAAAGCGGTGGATCTGATGTTCCTGGTGCCTAAACGTTGCAATGACATGATGAACCTGGGTCGACTACAGGGCTACGAGGTGAGATGATCGCACTGACCTTTGACCTTACATTCAGGAAACACTTTTAAATAGGCAAGGTGGAGCAGCCCATGATGACAATCAGCCGATTCCCAGAGCCCCATGCTGCATAAAAAACATCAACATTTTAACAAATCCATTTACCGATATATAACAAATCCATTTACCGATGATCTGATCTGTTAATAAACAGGTAGCATGCGGGGTGATTTACGAACAGAAAATAATCCCAATAATGATAATGCATTTTATTTTTACTGCACTTTCTCGGTCACAAGACAGTCAAAGGCACTTAACATCACACATACTGTAGATACATATATGAACACACACAACATGCATGCTGTGTAGACAGAGGAGAAGAAAATCTTTCTATTTTGATGAGGCTGAAAGACCAGGAATGGCTGATGTGAAATGTATAGATTGGACCCATTTGGATGAAGTTGTTACTTT
>JAODXP020000031.1:9200776-9205776 GCA_027497455.2 Sardinella longiceps
CGCCATACTTTCTGTTGATATGTCTCCAAAAGAAAAGGAAAAAAAAAACATTCAAATAACAGGGGAATTCTTGAAATATATAAATATATCTATTATTTAAAAAGGAAAGAATTTTGTTCCTTTGGAAAGGGCAACTCATGAGGTGAACTTCTGATTGCGTTGGTATGACCATGTGTTTGTGTGATTATGAGTGTCATATTGTCACGTCATTCTGTCTGCCCACACACACACACACACACACACACACAGACAGACATGTAAAAAAAAAACAAAAAACAAAAAAAACAATTTTAACCCCCTACGGGAATCCCCCCCGATCTCCTCTCTATGCCAAGTCATTTGTACACAGTGTACTATAGTCTGTCTTCTATGTGTTCAAATTTTTATTTTTGCAAGTTGTTTTTAATAATTATGATTTACAGGTCTCGGATGTTGCCAAGCCACAGCTAAAGCATAAAAAAGCATTTGTTTTTTTCTCTCCTTTAATTTCTGACTCATGTCCCCCTTGTACAAAAAAAGAGTTTTTTTCTGCACTTTCCAATGAAATGCATTACGATGACGCCAGGTTGTGCAATATCTCAGAAAAAAAAGTCGACGTTCATCATTGTACTTGTAATGTAACAAAGAATTTTAAATGTATTATTCTGTATCATTTTAAATTTGTATATAATATTTTTGACATTATCATGACCTAACATACAAGAGAAAGTTATATCTGTTCAGCATTAGGATATAAAAAACTCAGTGCTATAAGTCATTAAAAAAAAGAATGAAATAATAACTCTGATAGGCAAGACAGTTCTATGGTGCTCCTACAACACACCTTAAACTATCAGCCCATAATTCATAATTCTGTCTAATTTAGTGCATCATCATCAAGGCCTGTTTAACTCATCCCAGGCCAGTAAAAAAAGACAAAAAAAAAAATCTTGACAAAAAAAAAAAGCTAGAAAAGAAAAAGTAAAAAGTCGAAATGTCGATTTTGAACAATTAGTTGATTCCAAGTTGGTGTTGTGAATGGCATCTATTTCTGATTGTGAGTATCTGCTGCTGCTGCTGTCTCCCGGCACCCCTCCCCACCCAGCCCTGGCCTTTGTGAGATAACTGTACATATCAGATAGAGCAGCCCACGTGGCTGCGGACTCTGGGCCGGATCGGAGCCAGAGCGGATGATACGCATCTGGGCCGGACGCAGGGCAGAGTCGGCGGCCATCTCGGGAGGTCTTTCATTTGTTTAACTCTGGAATGTGGTTCATAATAAAGCTGACAATTTTTCATCTTGAAAATCTGTTTCTCCATTACGAGTGTATTTATTTGATTTAAGTAAACATCAAAGATAGACACACACTGAATGTAGTAGTAGTCTATACTGTATCGGACACATGCACTATAGTCTATGCTCCCCCTGTGCTCACAGTGAAATGATTGGGGCTGAAATTTACTGTAGAAGTAAGCAACACAGTTGAGTTTGAGATCCCCCTGTAGCCTACAGTTACATTATGTGAAGCTCTTGACCCTGTATCTAATAGGATTCCTCCTGGTGTCCCTTCCCTCATGTCTTGGGCTCAGTTTATGTTAGCCTATGATCTCATACAAGCAGCACAGCCAGACACGCAGGCTATAGGCTACCTAGAAATACTATTACCTGAAAAGACACCATGTGAACACCATAATTAATACTTTACAATTATAATCCATAACAGATTGTGAATTATTTTGGTGACCACACAAATAAGAATTTAGTAGGCTACAAACAGTACATTCTTTGAATATGAAGTAGACCTATGGTATAGACCCTAAAGGGAAAATCTCCACTAATGCGCATCTATGCAGAATACTGAAAATGAATAAATAAACATAAACATAATGTGACATTCATTCCCTCTCACGCACTCCTTTAACCATAACAAAGGAGTTCTGAAATATTCAGAACCATCACTGGAACCGTAGGCCGACATGCCACTTGGGAGTTGCAAGGATGGACTATTTGCTCTACGACGCCATCGTGAGGCCATAAAATATTCATGAAACGTTGAAACGTTTTCATTTTTGTGTCGTTTTGTCTCTCAAGGTTGAAAACACGGAACAATGTCAAAAGTGAATATGTATAGGCTGTGTCCACATGACACTCTCATAATACAAGACCACTTGCGACTACCTCAGTTATGTAGGCCTAAGCTTTTTTTCCTCTCAGTACGATGATAGTTCAACACTGCCACCAAGCGACGACAGTAGGCTTCTTTCTCTTTTTTATTAGAAAGATGAGTTGCTTTGACGAACATCAGTAACGCGGAGATGTTGACTGAAATATTTACGAGCTATGTGCACCTATTATTTTAATATCGCCCTCAACTCAGGGCCCTGATAAAAAATGACTGACACGATGCAGTGATTCGCCTAACACAATGGAGGCCGGTATGATTGGTTAACTGCCACAGCTTGTCAAATATTTGCTGGGATGATTTCCCCCTCAACTTAAATGAGACGATTCAGGCACCTGTAGCTTCTTATCACTGGATGGCAGTAGAATTCAGGTAAACAAGTCTGACGCCGACTAGAATTGTGAATGAGCCTACTGATGCCAAAAAGGAGACAGTGCGTCAAGCCTACCAACGCAAATATCATTCGGAACAGGAGAGTAGTTAATGGATAAATACACAAATCTAGAATGACAATGAATCGATTTTGATAGGCTACTTATGTTGTGTCGAACATGTTTGTGTTAACATTCATGTAATGTCGGCTTGCTGCAGATAATGTAGACCTAGGCCTAAGCCTAGCCTGCTTCAGAAAAGGGAAAGAAATTGCAGACGACATTGTCTATCTTTGGGTTAGAAGCCAACTCAATTTACTTTAGTTCAACCGTTTGGAACATACATTTGCCATGTATTTCAGGTGGCTAGAGGCTGCTTGTCTAGGAGAGGAAAGAGTCATTTGCAAGCTCTATGTAAATGATGTGTAAATTAGGTGCGCACGATGGAACAGTAAGGTCATTCTTCCACTATAACCCCCATTTTTCCCGTCAACGGCTGTGTAGGCTACACATCTAGTGCGCCATGTTATCAGTAATCATTTTAGGCCAGTGGTGTCTTTAGCATCATTCGCTAATAGTGGTAATAATTCGCCATTGAGTGAAAGTGCAGTAGGCCTGCCCTGAGCAGCTGGGCAGATCTTCCTTGCTGGCCCTCCCCCTCAAACTCCCTGAGTCAATATTGGACCTGAACAAAAGTGCGACAGGTGCGAGCGGGAGGATCGTCGGTTTTCCACATCTAAAAAAGGAAAGGGGCAGTATTGTTTCTCATATATAAAAGCAAAGGGATGTCAGGGGCCAGCTCACTTGACATCAAGATTCAGGTGGAGAACGTCATTGTCTGGACTCTTTGGAGCATCACCCTGGGCACTGAGCCACAGGTAAACCGACGTAACAGTCATTTAAAACTTTGAAACGTTTATTTGATGTAAAGATTTAATTTTTATTATAACAGATGTCACATTTCTTCTCTCATATCTTTTTTCTTTTAGTTCGAATCAAGTGGAAGGAAAGTTCAAACTTGGATTTTTTTTTTCGATTTTTTTGTCTCAACGGAACAGGGGGTCGAAGTGTTCTTGGACAATATGGTAACCTCCCCGAAAGTGATGGGTTGATTCTGTACTTGCTTTACGTTGAGCCACACGCACAATACATGAGGATTAAGTTTTGTTCGTTCGGCTCGCGTTAAGCAGGTGCAGAAGTTCTTCATACTCAAAAGGGTGGGAATGGTGAATTGCAGAAGTATTGTCTTTTTTCCTGAATGAAACACCGTTTAATAAACTTCATCTACAATTTAAATTTAAATAAATACTAAGTCAGCGTTTTTTATGCTTGGATTGACCAGCCGTGTTGTTTTCAATGGCATTTTGGAAAATCTTTCTGAAAATGTGTGGGTTCAAACCAATAGAAGAAAGCCACATTGATTGGAAAAAAAAAGTTCCCCTATAGTTTGAATGAAACTAAGCCTTGTGATAAAAAAAGGACATTGTATTGCGTACTGTAGATTTTAGAGACTATCTTAGCCCATCTTACCTTAAGTTGTTTAGAAGTGTTTGTTTTGAGTCTGAGACTGGGATCGTGGCTCGTGTTGCCAGGTAAAGGAAAACTCGTCAATAGGGCTGTTATCGCTTGAATGAGGCTAATGCGTAAACTCACCAAATGGCCCAAACTGATCAAACATTAACTCTGGCTGGCTCGGTCGCTCCATCTCTGCTGCCCATACCATCTGCCCTACTTCAATTTGGCTGAGCTGTAGTCATGGGAGCCGTTATCACCCCGTTCATTAAGTAAAAGGGAAAAAGAATACAATAAAATCTACAATGACTCATTAAACATCTAGTTCTTGCCTCAGAAAGAATAATGAGTACACAAGCTCAAACACAGTTGTGCCTACTTTCCCAACATTTTTTTCGAGAAATATTAGGCCTACATAGATAAATAGTTTGCCCCCCAGTTGACCCTTGCTGGCTTAAAAATATAATTAATGTTTGGGACACAATCATATTAGTTCTTGCAGAAAACACAGTGTGTGTGTTTTAGCTTACACATTCACTGAAATACTCATCTCATCATGCAAGGCAGCAATACTCATCTCATCATGCAAGGCAGTTAAGATAGCAACTGGCCGAAAAAATACACACTATCTGTATGCATTCTTCATCTTGAATGCAATTGTCTCCTGCAGATGTTTAATCAGTGACTGGTAATTGAATCAAGTGGATTTATAGATCTGTCCAGCTGATGTTGTTTGCTTAAACTCTTTGCAGTAGTGGGATCTGGTCTGCTTCTGTCAGCTGTGCACCCCCAGGGGACATGTGTTGCTCTGAAAGATATTAAAACATGGCTTATGAAATATGCAAAGCCCCTGAAGGTTGTTTCCCCTGTACTGATTGGCTATTAGAGGCCTGTTCAACAAGCGAGATCTGCTATTGGAGAGTGGGTCTGCTCACAGGCCCAGCATTTTATGGTC
>JAODXP020000031.1:9208276-9273276 GCA_027497455.2 Sardinella longiceps
GTAGTAATTGACAGGCTACATACCCTGTAGTATATACAAGGTGTATATAAAATAAAATAGTATATAAAAAGTCATAAAGTCTCTCTCTCTCTCTCTCTCTCTCTCTCTCTCTCTCTCTCTCTCTCTCTCTCTCTCTCTCTAGCTCATTTACGTCTTTATCTATGAGTTTGCTACTCTTCATATTCAGGAGTAGATGAGTCAAATGAGTGTGTAAATAAGCTGATATACATATTCTCTGAACTCTTGCACACATAGGCCAGTTTAGCCAAGTGTTCTAAGCGGCCTGTCTCCACTATTTCCCAAATAGTCATTCTTGGTTTAAATACCACTTCCAACCAATGATTTAGCTCAATTGTCTGAAAACAACTGAAAACAGCAGCTATGCTATGGACACACATACTGTAGATCTAATCTTTCCCATTTATTTATTTTCACCACATACCACAACAACAGCAATATCATACTAATAGTCCTATAACAAAATGAACTTGGTATGAAATACCTTGTGAAATTGTATTGATGAGCATAAAATATTTTGTATGGTTAACGCACAACATATACAGTAAGGCAATTCCATGATTGTGTGGATTGCAAGTGTATAGATGTACTGTATCACAAGATACAGTACATAATCAGGTTGTTGATTTTAAGTATAATTCCACACATGATTAAAATGGTTAACAATAAACTGTGGCAAATGCAACAGCACTTTATTGAGTTTTACCTATGAATGTTTGTTGAATTTTGAAAAAAAATCAGCTGATGCTGGAAAAGGTGCTGGATCCAAATAAGACAGACCCCAAAATGAGAAGAATAGAGCTGAGTGGACCGTAAAATGTGTGGACCCTCTGATATTAAAATCATGTAGTCATATAAATGCTATACTACCTTTCTCCACCTTAGCAGTGCTTCAAAGGTAGCCTACATAGTTCAATCATTGTTGTCCTTGATGTACAGTCAAGATCACAGTAATACCTTTGACCAGGCTCCCCTTTCAGATTTGCATTATAGGAAACATTTCCATATGTATCTTTTCATTAACTAAGCTTCCTACTTCCCTACATATCTCACTAACTTATACTGGATCTGTGTGCTATTTTGAATGAGTAAAGTGAAGTAAAGCTTAATTGAGCACAATGACATTGCATATGAATATGCTTCGGCATGCATGGCTTCATCGATGTCAAGAAAAGGATATCAGCGAAAATTAAGAGCTGTTAGTCACAGTTGGTTGTTTATGAATAACCAACAACCAATTTGATGTAAAGTATTACTGTAAGATCATTGATTATTAACTGGAGACCATGACTCCGTCTTGCAGTGAGTCATCCCATCACTAGATGTCACTAGACACAATATCAAACACAAATAATTGGATAGCAGGCTCTCTTGAAACAATACAGCGTCATTAGACACTTTAGTCTTAATTGTCCTTGGACAATGCAGCTCAAGCCTGTGTAAAATTACTGCATTCAAGAGGTTAATGAGTCTCTCCCTTTTTGTTTCTGTGTTTACCTTCAGGCATGAAACAGGCAGCTATAGACCTCTCTGCAGAGCTGAGAAAAGGACCACAAAGCCTGTGAAAGGATCACCTGACAGGCGTCATGAAGGGAGTGAATGCAGGCACTGACAGAGGTGTCACCCATGGAATAGTCGCCTTTGTTGTGCACTGGGCCCTGACAATGTTGCAGGATCCTAATGCTATGAGGCGCTAAGAACTGGCACTTATAAAATAATGTATTTTTTTCACATTAACTGCACTCTTTGTCCAATGTCAGTTAGATTTGGTTAAATACTATGAAATAAGCCATAGTAATTATTAAACTATGCTGATGACTATTTGCTGGGATATATTACCAAAAACGTTCATGATGTGTTTCTTTCTGGTTACATAAATCCTGTGCAATCCTAAGCACAGGTTAAAAATACTGTAATTATTGATTACAATACTCAGTATATTATTATCATTATAAAAAACTATGTCTTCTTTATTTTGTTTTCTATCACTGTATAATTGAAAGCACACAGATTTATTTTATAAGGTAAAAACTTGGAGGGAGGGATTGAGGTAGCGGAAAGCCTCAGTGGTAGGCCATGCTGTGTTCCAGGTTAATCTCCCACAATTCCCCTTTTTGTCTCTGACAACCAATCAGTGGTGGTGTCCATTATTTGGGCACGCTGTCAGTCAGCCCACGGGCCTGGCACACACCGGAGCAAAGAGCAAAGGATGGGGGCAGGAGCGGGGGGGTTTGTTTTTGATGAGTCAGAGGATCTGAGCCTGGCGGAGACAAAGGCAGGACTTAGGCCTCATTGAGGGCAAGGCTGCTGAGCATGCAGAGCTGCTGCGGATTCTGCAGTTACCACGGTGACGGCGCCTATATAAGCATGGCGCACGGCACAGACCCCCGACATAGATTACGCCACATCTCTCCCATTCTCTGCACGTAAGTATTGGACCTGCCACGCTGTGAGTGAGGCGACCAACCACACCAAACAACCTAGCATACCTAGAACACCCACCAGGAGTTCTAACCCAGGCTTGGCCAACAGTGGAGATCAGCTTAGTTACTGGATGAGACAAAACATCTTCAGATTTTCCATATTTTGGAGATCTAAAGTATCAATTTAAAAAGAAAACTGTTGCGAGATGTGACCTCTGTTATAGCGGGAACTGTTACATGCCACCCTTGGGTGAGATCTACAGTGCTGGATTATCTGCCTGTCGTGTCAAACGCTGAACTGAGACGGTACTGAGAGCATGTATCTGTTCCTGCTATCACTGGAGCTCCAGGGGTAGTTTATCTCCATCAAAACACGAGAGCAGGGCTTTCTTTTTTTTAATGCAGACACAAGCAAACATTTTCTTTGTTTGCCTCCAGACAGTGTGTGTTGTGTTAGACGTCATGCAAGACCAGGCCTTTTTTTAACAGCAAAAATTAAGTTTTAGTGAGTGAGGTTTTTCAACAGACCACATCTAACACCAGATGTTGTTGAGACAAGGTCTAGGTTTAATATCCATCAGATAAACCCCTTGTTGTAGATGAGAGTGGTAGATTTTGTTGTAGATGGGTTGACAAGTGAAGTACACTAAAGTGTGGCTGAATAGTAGTTTAGTACACTAAAGGGCTGGCAGGAATAGTAGCATTCAGTAGAACTGATCAGTGTTTTTTTTTTTGTTTTTTTCATCCGACCTTCGTGCAGCCGGAGAGAGCTAAACACTCAGGCGCCATCATGAATCAGCAACAGATGATGGATCAGAGAGGGCAGTGGAGAATCACTGTCTTCGAGGAGGAGCACTTCCAGGGCAAGCGCTGCGAGTTCACTCTCGAGTGCCCCAACATCCTTGAGAGAAATTTCCAGAAGATCCGCTCCATCAAGGTGGACAACGGCCCGTAAGTAGCCTGCTCAAGCACACATTATAAGTTAGACGAGCAGAAGAACAGTGTGAAAGTGAATAAGTGGTATGGAGACTAGGAGACACAAAAGTTAATGATTTCATTACTTATATTAACCATTGTCATCTCTCTCTCTCTCTCTCTCTCTCTCTCTCTCTTTCTCTCTCTCTCTGTCATCTTTGACTCCCTGTTGTCCCCCTCTCTCTTCAGCTGGGTGGGTTACGAGTACCCTGAGTTCCAGGGACAGCAGTTCATCCTTGAGAAGGGTGACTACCCTTGCTTCGAGGCCTGGAGTGGCAACAGCAGTTATCGTACCGAGCACATGCTTTCCTTCAGGCCCATCAAGTGTGCTGTGAGCAACATTTCCCTCTTCCCACTGATTTCCACTGACCCACATTTCACTTAAACTGGTCAAACACTGTATATCTATACTGTACAACACTATCAGGGCTATCTTTTAGAACGTGGTATTGCTCTATCCATATTTGGATCATAAAGCAGTTCTAGGTTTTCAATGCACGCCACACCATGTTACAGTAAAGTCAGAATAGTATTTGATTGTTCTGCCCCCTCTTACTTATTTATTTTTTTCCACTCATATAACTGCACTGCTTACACACACACACACACACACACACACACTCTTTCGGGACTGGTCATGATATGTACTCCTATGCTTGTTTTGTTTACAGAACCACAGTGACAGTAAGGTGACTCTGTATGAGTGTCAGGACTTCCAGGGACGCAAGTTTGAGATGTGCGACGACTACCCCTCCCTCCAAGCCATGGGCTGGTGTAGCAAGGAGGTGCCCTCCATTAAAATCAACTCAGGAGCGTAAGTTGCCGTCTATTTTCAACGCTCAGTTTCTTTGAAAAGCACAACGACTAGTGACACGGATGAAATGCCTGCTCTAAACGCCGCCTGCCCCCTCTCCTTTTCTCTCGCTCTCTTTCCAGGTGGGTGGCCTACCAGTTCCCCGGTTACCGTGGATACCAGTACATTCTCGAGAGAGACAGACGTCAGGGCGAGTTCAGAAACTATAACGAGTTCGGTACCCAGGCTCACACCAATCAGGTGCAGTCCATCCGCCGGGTGCAGCACTAAAGGCCCGCCTTTATCTTATCCTCATTGGCTACTATGTACCCACTGTTAGCATGGCATGGCATGTGATAACGTAGGCAATAAAATCTTTATTCAAACCTCCAGAAAAAGAGTGTGCTTGTCACCATTCCTTCAACTTTGAATACGCAGTAGGGAATAACATTTTAAAAATATATATTGTAGCCCGCGGGAAGATGTATATTTATTATTATTTTATTTTTAAACTATAATAATCATTATCATTAAGTTTTACTCCTAAACTAACAGGCACGATCAACTTCACAAGAAAGGCAAGACAGGCTGTTTGTAAATGAATGCAATGACTGGAGATGATCTAACTCACTCACAGTAGCATTTATTGAACAGCATTGTACCTATACAGCACATTGTTACCTGAACATTTAGAACATATTTCACGATGATAAAGACTTTTTTATTTTGTGCATGTTAGGAATAGAATGTATATTGTTCCTGTCGGATTGTATTTTATTTTCAATAAACATGAGCAAGAGATCACCGCTGTTTCTTGTTGCGGGTCATGCTGTTTTTGTCTCATATGCTTTGTTTAAGACAATTCGCCTATTAGCTTGGCATTTCTAGACCGCTTCTTTTGCCAAGACCTATAATTGTGTCTGGCAGGTTTAGTCAACAGCTTTTGACTGTATATCATGAAGAAAACTTAAAATGTCTTCTCAGTGTTAGCTGTGCGTAGCCTATATTAGCACTGCTCTGAGTTAATAACAAAGACTCCAAGTTCTCGCTCAAAATATAGTTCTGAATCAAATTGTAGAGGATCAGATATTCACTCTTAGAACCTTTAGATTTGTCAAATCTAGCACATATCCTTGGGAGGCGTCTGGTCCCTGGTCGTCGGAAGACGAGACGCTCGTTTATGAGCTGTCCAGGGTCCTGATGTCTTGGAAACTTCGTCGGCGGACAAGGACGAGTTGCTGCTAAGTACAGCCTACTACACGATGGTGAGAAAGTTGCGCCTAATAGGCTTGGCTAAAAACCGACAGGAACACTCCTATTACAGAAACACTAGTGCTACCATTTCCAAACTATGTTAGGAGAACTAACATGCAGTTCAGATTCGGTCGTTTCATTGTCGTAAACAGGATCTTACTGTAATTTGGAGACATTAGCATTGCAAAGGGTGAGCTCCTCCAGGGATCTGGGGTAATTTCATCTCAGTCACTTAACATCTTCTTAACATTTGTATAAGATGATACTTAGTATATGGGTTTGAGAATACGAAAGAATGATAATAGTAGACGAGTTTGTCAAATTCGGAGAGGCTCCTAATACATTTCAGAAATGGTGATCTTACTGTAAGCAATAAACTTTGAACCGACAAGCCAGCGCCTAACCAACCTACGGCTCTGGGATAAGCGCTACTCCTACGCCATCTGCTGCCCCTGGCCAAACTACACAGTTCATCCACCAATGTATATAGGCCTACCGTACAGCACAAGTTAATTTTTAGTAAAATAAAAAAATGAACAATTATACAGGAAGATTTTTTTCAACAAACTATAAACTTAAAAAAGATATCATTCAATCGTTTATGCCAAAACACAATCTATCATGCAAGGCAAAAACAACAATTTCTTCTAAGACCCAACATATTTAGCCCTCTTGTTCAAACCTGTCGGTAAAATACACTCCTCCTCGACTATGTTGCCAGTGTCATTCATATATTCATGTTTTTATAGTTATGCCAGTGTCCTGCTGCTGTAGTGACAATCAAGGGCTAAATCCAGCAGCGCTTTGCTGGGGACATTACACGGTTGCTATGCAATTGACAACGCTAGGGGACGCACATTGCCTTTCTGAGCAAGCCTGGCTGCTACTGCCACTGTGTGCACACTGCACAGTCCTTGGCACACCATGCCTTTTGTGAGATGGTTGGTGGTTTAAGAATGCTATTATGTTTAGGACTACAGTATACGTTTTTTTATAAGACCAGAGTTGCTTTGCGTTTTCTTGTAATTTACTTGTAGTCAATTAGTAGGGTAATTATCTTGCCTTGACTAATCTATCTGTATATGTATCTATGCAGTGCTGTTTGTGAGCTGCCTGTCAAGCCCCTTTTCCATCTCTTCCTCACACTGTCACACACACACACACACACACACACACACACACACACACAGAGAGAGAGAGAGAGAGAGAGAGAGAGAGAGAGAGAGAGAGAGAGAGAGAGAGGAAATAGATACATGCATACATCTAGCCTCTGAATATGTCTATTCCTGCCATATCTTGAGAGAACAGTCTACATGATCTCCACATTATGAAAAACACTTGGAAAAAAAAGACAATGTATATTATTATTACTTGTCATTATTATTGTTATTACTTACTATTGATACTGTAACTATGCTTTGACAATATTGTATACAGTCATGCCAATAAAGCCTTTTTGAAATTTGAAATTTGAGAGAGAGAGAGAGAGACATGACACATACCACCACCCACTCCCTTACACACCTACAGCCTCTGACTGTTTCACAGTCTCTGCTCACAGTCACAGCCTCTTGTTATTGTTGAGTATTTGAAGCAGCATGTGAGGGAACAGTACTCTCTCTCTCTCTCTCTCTCTCTCTCTCTCTCTCTCTCTCTCTCTCTCTCTCTCTCTGACACACACTCAGACATTTTTGCACCAGTGCTTTTCAGCTGTCTCCAGTGCTCTCCTCTTAATGCAATATGTTCTGTTCTTTCTATCTCAGCATTCTGTACCCAGACATCTACCCCCTCCCTTTCTTCCTTCCCTCCTTCCATCCTCCCCCCCCCACCCCCACCCCCCCACCACACACACACACACACACACACACACACACACACACACACACACACACACACACACCACCACCACCACCACTTGTCTCCATCTGTGCTCTCTGCCTCTGCTGGCTACCATGGCAACTCTTCCTGGCTCTTTCTCAGAAGGCAGTGGCAAAGATGGAGAGATATGAATCACTTTCACTTTCTCTCTCTCTCTCTCTCTCTCTCTCTCTCTCTCTCTCCTTTGCTCCATCTGCCAGCTTGTCTGTCTGTCATAGCCCTGCCATAGAGTACTGGCAAAATGGGATGCCCAAGGTGTATAAGAGTCAAGATGCAGAGATATGTCTGTTTGCCCTTGTCTGGTCATATTCAAAATCAAGTTCAAATTCATGGTCCAGATTTACACTTAGGTTTAGATCTGATCTGGGATTATAACTCTACAAAACACAAGAGAAAAGATGTTAGCATGTGTCTGTGTTGATTCAGGGTTTTGGTGTTTGTTACCTCAAGTTCAAATCCAGGTTTATAAATGCTGATTCTGTCTCTATTTTGGATTTGTATTCCAGTTCCTTGTGCCTTAGTATCTAGCAGTAGAAAATAAGTTTACTCAGGCAGTATGTCTACCCACAAGCCACTGGATAGCAAAGGCCTCAGTAGGGGTCTTCTTCTAGTCTGGACCCCTTGGTCTACGCTTCACTTCCTACGAGGGTCTGGGATTCCAGCAAGGTTGAGCAGCGATCGCTTGCTGAAGATTAGATTAGATTAGATTAGATAACTTTATTGGTACCCAAAGGTAGATTTGATTTGCAGTGGAGTGAGCTTCGCTCATACAAAACATTCAGGACATATTGGACACACATAACATACAAGGAAACCACAATGAACATATAGACAATACCAAAAGTAACCTAGTGCATCCTATTAGATCACGCCCTGATCATTGGATCACGCCTTGAGCGATGGCATGCCGTATTCTCGCGCTGCATTCTCAAAGCTTGCTGATTGGCCAGGATGGGATGGATCCTGAGTGAACCAGGCCAATGGCTGGAAGGGAGATGAGGAACAAGCGTACAGCAATTGCAAAGGAAGGCAATGGCCAGGCTAGTCTTCCTCCAAGGTTTGGTTGGAATGATTGCATTACTCTGTTCTTATAAGTAGTAGGTATCAGTGCACAGACACAGTTTGACAGACAACAGCTGATTTCTATCCCATTGAATTGACACATCTATACCCGTTGAGTGAGCCTACACTCTCTAAACAGAGAGGAAGAGTCCTGGCCACGAGGCTTAAAAGTGATAAGCTTTCTACCCAAGGATCTACTGGCTAGACGCTGCAGGTGGCATCTCACCTGTACAGTGGTTGTGAATGAGTGTCCTGAGGTGACATACAGTAGAAGCCTTGGGGAAGACTACTACATTAATACATGGGATTGGAAGGATTACGTAAACGCAGAGTCTGGAAGGGTTTCTGCAAGGTGGGAGGAAAGTGACTCTAATCTCTGTGAACTGCTGTGTCGAGGGGGGCGGAGGGTTTGAAACATCGTGTTTCATTTCCTTCCTTTCCACCTACAGCCAGTCACCACTCAAGATCCCAAATGATATGTGTATACACTGACACACACACACACACACACACACACACACACACACACACACACACACAAAGGCATGCACGCACACACACACGCAAACAGATATACATACATGAACGTATACACGCACAAACACACGTGCGCAAACACACACACACACACACACACACACACACACACACACACACACACACACACACACACACACAGACATACAGACATACCCTGGCTAACCATTTTCTAGTCATAATGATCCTTGTCCAATCATCACTTTGAATTTGATTTGATCTTTTGAAGGAGCCTTGGCACAGGTTTTACATGACAAGACTTGCTTTTGTTTGTATCTTGGCAGCAACCTTTGCTCTCACCTACACTTCGCTACTCAATGTGCTCTGTGCTAAATATATTGCAAAGATTTAAAAGCAATAGAGCCTTTCTACTAGTCATTACAACCCTTGTTAGTTACTACCTTAGCAATTACTGTAACCATAGATCTGTAATATTAGCAAGGATGTTGTTTGGAGATGAGGCACTCACATAGATGCTTAACTAACCTGTGAAAAACACAGTAAAAATATCAGCATTTTATTTTAAACAGGGTTCAGGGCATTACATGCAAATATATGATGGGGAATGAATATGCATGATGATGCCTTCATCAGAACCAGAATATTTCTAGCTTTATGTAGGCTATACGTAGGCTATAAAATGGGGCAATTATGAAACATTTTGGCATTTGTGGTGAAGCATGACCAAATGAATTACAATGACACCATGATATGTTTGTGTGTTTGGGCATTATTGTACCCCCCCCCCCCCCCACACCACACACACACTCTCTCTCTCTCTCTCTCTCTCTCTCTCTCTCTCTCTCTCTCTCTCTCTCACACACACACACACACAACACACACACACACACACACACACACACACGCACACACCAGGTACACACTGCCTCCCCCACTAAACCAGTTTGTTTTTGTTTTTGTATCGCTTTCATTTAACTTCAGCCCCTGGGCTGTTGAAGGTTACTTGTCCGGGAGGGAGAGAAAAACACATCTCCCACTTGCATTGCCTAACCTTTATGTGGGTGGATTGTTTTTGTCGTGAGTCTTCACCATGGATAAATGAATGTTTTCATCTTTTGAATTAAAAATAAGGTTAAATATGCAGAGCAATTCAATCCTGGTAGCATCTGTCAACAATCGGCTATTTACACCAATTCAGCTTTGAGCGTAAATGTTAATGGATTTTGAGGTTGTCTGGCATTGAGAAATGATTTTAAACCAGCTTTGATTATGAGCACCTTGTGTATAAACATCAAAATGTAGACCAATCGTGCAGTAAGCTTATGAAATTGAATATATAGATTGCTTAATCGCTCTGTGTAAACATTTTTCATTCTCTATGTCCTACTGTATAATAATTAATGCACTAATTTATTAATATTCTTAATTATTAAACCTTTATTTTACCAGGGATAAAAATCACATTGAGGTTAAAATCTCTTTTACAAGTGAGCCCTGGCCAATATGGCAGCTCTTACAAATGACAACAATTTACTTTCACCTGTTATGAAGAAAGAAAAGCCTAATGCAGTACTGTCAGTCTGAGCTTTGTTTTTACAGTATAATTCAGACCTTCCTGAAGATGAATGTATTTTTTTCTTAATATACATGTAAAGTGTTCTTTTTAGTGCTTCTAGTGCTTATGCTTTAATATTGATTTGAAAATGTATAAATGTGTTTTAATGAAATAGTTAATTTAAAAATCGATAGTTTGTTTGATAATTGTCTATTTAATAAAAGTTAAATATGTAGGATCGTGCCTTGCTCACTTTGAAAAGAAACAAATGCCCAGTGTGAACTAACTTTCAAAGTGTAAACATTCTCCATGTGCTCAATCACACTGTGACTCACACATCCAGAGTTATTCCTCTCTCTCTCTCTCTCTCTCTCTCTCTCTCTCTCTCTCTCTCTCTCTCTCTCTCTCTCTCTCAGCTGCAGACGCGTGTGGTGTGGAGGATTATGGGAGATCCCATAGCAGTGCAGAGGGAGGCACTCTCACTTGTCTGCTACTCAATCCCATTCATTCTCTGCGGGGGGATTAGCCGCCAGGGTATATGCTGCTGCATAACTGGAGTAATCTCAGAGGACAGATTAGCCTACCATTATAGCACGAGCAAAAAATAGCCATAACCGTCAAGACCAATCCATGTTGCTGTGTTTTAAACAAAAGTTAGCGCATTTTTGGAACTTGCACAGACAATTATGGACAAATGCAAAGAACTGGCCAATAATTGTATTTATTTATATTTCTTTAATTGTCTAACCATTTGCCATTCATATCAATGAGGTAAACGCCTTCAGTTGCTATCTATAGTGCAGAACAACGTATGGTAGGCCTATAGCGTAATCTGAATGTACAATTCAGTCCAGCCCACATATTTACAGATGAGCTGTAAGGCTCACCATCGAGGATCATTCTGAAGATGGGGGCGTAATACTCTATAAGATGGCTAGATGACGCATTTGATACGAATGCTTTTGTCTAGGTTCAAAGCCTGAAGACAAACAAAACACGTAGGCATATTGAAAATCCTTCGGATAACCAGTCATTGGAGCTCTAGTCATGTCAGTCATGTTGTCAGTGAGGAGCATTCAGAGCCGTGGCAACAGGACAGGCAAACCAGGAAATTGCCTGGGGCCCTAGGCTGAAAAGGGCCCCCAGATTGACTTTAACCATTTTAGTAGTTTAGTTGGTGGTGGTTTTCAATAAAAAAATGACTTTAGATTGGAGTTAGACAACTGTTCAATACAAACAATCATATTGAAGATGCTTAAAGATTATAACAATGTGGTTCATGTAAGTGTTTATGGGGGGTGGAGGGCTCCCATGTCCTGTTTGCTTGGGGCCCCCTAAGTATATTGAAACCCTGGGAACATTTATTGTAATTATACCGACTTGCTTTATCTGTCTCTTTCCCTCTATTTCCCCTTTCCTATCCTAATATTTCTATTTAGATATCATAAAATTCACTACAGCACTCTTTGTGGGTCATCTTTGGAACACAACACCAAAGGCAGATGTTTGCACCTGGTTTGGCACCAGAAACACCGCTACATAAATCATATTCACTACTTTATGACATAATAAAACGTACAATCAGCAGTGCTGCATGGTGGCATTACTTTGTTGTTGTTTGTTTGTTTGTTTGTTCTGTTTCTCATCAGATGTTTTTATCCAACCACAACAATCAAAACCTTTAAAGAAAAGTCGCTCATTGGCACTTGCAGTTCTTAGTTATCATTTGGGGGGACATAATGCTCTGACTTTGTTTTTGGTTCAAAGAACTAGGCCATCATAACAAAAAACACAGATTGCATATCTAATATGTAAGAGAATATGGTGTGAAAAGCACAGGTTTGGTTTTCACTGCAACACTGAGAATCTATCTGGTGTTAGAAATCAACCTGATCACATTTTTTTACAGTCTGGAGCTTCGTCTAAGTACAGTAGAACAGATGGTCTATGTTGTGTGGCATAGACTGGTATATATGTATGCATGAGTTCATACACTCACTTACAGTCTGTCCTACATACAGGGGATGAATCATGATTATGAAACCTCAAACTGTACAATGCAAAGACTATTCAAAGCATTGAACAGAGGCCAATCACAATTAGTCAGAGATTAGACGAAAACACACTTTTGCTTTTGAAAGGGGGAGGAATTGTCTGTTTTTGTTAGGCTATGTGTTTGTGGTTGTGTATCATGTCGTATCTACGTGAAGTGTGTGTGTGTGTGTGTGTGTGTGTGTGTGTGTGTGTACGTGTGTGAAAGTGAGTGCGTATATGCATGTGTATGCACACTCCTGTGGTAGCCTGAAGAGTGTATGAGTGCATGTACACATGTAGGCTATGTGCATATACTTTACGTCTGTGTTTGTGTGTATGTGTGTGAGTGTGGTCTAAAATTAGTTCATTATAACACACTCAAGAGGCTCTCCCGAGGTAATAAACACTTACTCCTACCCACCCAGCATCCACCTTAATGCATTGACCCACATTTGGGCAGAGGATGACATGAATCTACTTCAGTGTCCCTCATACTACGTGGCAGCTAAGCATACTTGGCAATACAATTGCACTGGCAATCCTTCATTTGAAAACATGTATCCATCAGTGATTAAAATGACAATCCTCAGTCTGATTTTATCACTGTAACGCGGAGCTATATGGTCATGATATTGACCTGATAATCGTGGGATTACGTTCCAACTTTGAAGTACCTTATATTAGCAAGGGCAGGTAAGGACATAGAAGGTCATATGGGATCCGCACGACGAGGGTCGAGTGATAGCCTACCTGATTAGTGGCTTCATCTCCAGGGACTGGCTTGCAGAGATGCAACACTGTTCATTACATAAAGTGCCTGCCATTAGTTGATCTGTCGAGGGACTACAGTACAAAGGCCTACACTGAAATCTCTTCTGTATTTACGACCCTCAACCAGCTGAAAGTGAAAGGACTAATGCATGTGATGCTTGAATCTGTTTGGGATCGAATCTTGTTATGTGTGGACATTCTGGACATTAACACCACTATGGCACTTAGGCTAAGTATAAGCAATCATGTAAACTATAGACCCACAAGATGAGTTGATGCCAAAGCTATATTTTACTTACATGACTGAAAATGCCAACCCAAGTCAGGATGTGGGCCTATAGGCTTAGTAATTAGATTCAAAACTCCATAATATCTTGTGATTCTGTAAAAATGACAAGGCTACATTTCTCCTCTGCTTCTGAGACAAAGCATGTAAAAACTAAAAATAGAGGACCTTCGTGATTTATGCTTAATTATTGATGTTTCCACCTGTCTTTGCTCTCTCTGCCGCTGCCTGGTCACCGTCTCCATGACAACTTGCATTCTTGCGGTTTCTGTGGTGGGTGAGCCCACGCTCGCACAGATAGACTACCAGATGAATGCGGTGCAAAAATTATATAACCGACTTACCTAATGGTGAGTTAAGGGCATAGAGATCAGCGACAAACCCCACCCGACACTGTCCGTGTAGTACAATGGAAACGAGGTTTTGTCACCTGTTCATTGATTATCAGGCTATTTTAACTTAGCCTAGGGCTATTTAACATATGATTTTCCTATTGCAATTTAGGCCTACCCATAGGTTAGGGTTGTGATGAACATATGAAAAATCAGTGGGACAAAATGTGATTAAAGGCCTACTTCTCAACATGGTTGCAGCGTCATGTCTGTTCCTTGCAAAGTCTAGTCTGCCAGCATGCACACATCTGCAGCGCTCCGAAATACCCACGCGCAGTATTGCTCATGCACCCTCCATCCGCCGTTGCCATAGAGACAGGCGGAATGCGGCTCGCAGCCTGGAATATGAATTCCTATGGCCCAGCGCACGATCGGCGCTGCGCAGCCCTCCGTCACGGTGACACTTCCATCAGACTGCAGCAAATTCCAGCCAATCAAGAGACCGAACAGTCGGCCCACGTGCTTTATTCACAAATTCTGTGGACTCTCTTGCTCTTGATTCAAGCCAACAGCTTCTTACTCCCCACCAGTGACTCATCCTTTCCCTGAGGCCATTTTATAGTAGCCTAACCTATAGCATCTACACTATACTACCACTGCGACTTTTGAAAGTTAAATGTGCCCGTTTTTACATTCATTTGAACAGCGTTTACCACTTAAACTGTCCTAAATACATAGGCCTAATCTACCACATGATAAAGGAAATGAGATTGTTTGCATTTTATAATCCTGCCACATTGTTCTGGTGCCTAAACCTAAATCTAATAGGTTGTTATAAAAACATACAATGATAATTTGACAGAGCCAAATAAAAATGTGACTTTTTTACAACAAGTAGGCCCAGGCTAAACTGTTTTTCATATCTCTCTATAAACCAAACATAATCAAACTCACACGTGTAGGCTATTGAGGACAAGCTCTGGCTTTGATAGCCATCAACGGAATTCAGTGAATTGAGATGCTAAACAGCTATTGCAAATGTGTGATGATAAGAATAGGAAGGATTAACGTAGGCTCCGCGTGCAGGCATCTGGACTTCATTTTCAGCACCGTGGGCAGCGACTGTGGGAGAGCGCGCTCATGTTCCAAGGACAGCATGGTCACGACACGGGGCGCATCTTTTCATGGAAATTATAGCCTACACTGTCATGACAATCTAGTCCATGGAACTGTTGAAATGAAGGCAACAGGTTAATCATGTTAACCTATGTCTGATCTCTGTGCTGAATAGCAGAACAGCGTTATAGAACAACCTACTGGGCAGCCTATCTGTCCCAGTTTTAGCACATCACTGCTGTGTTTCAATTTTCTTTTCATAATCCTACAGGTGACAACATGATAATGAGTGTCACCTGTTGGTAAAGTAGTTCACCAATGCTCCCAGGACATTTTCTGACAGATATTTTAGCTTCTTTCCAGAGCAGCTATTTGCTTTCAGGCCCAGAAAGGAGTGACGTAAAGAATCCAGTTCCGAGCGCCACACACTGTTGCTCTCTGCGTGATATAGCCTAGGCTAAGCCAGCCCTGGCGTAGCCTACAGGCCCAATCGACGAGAGAATGAAAAACCATAACCATACACATAATAAGACGTGAAAATAAAGCCACATGTGTAACATTAGCCTAGCCTACTATCTGTATTTTAAATATGAAAACCTCAGAAGAATTTAAAATATTCAGCTGCTTGCTTATGCAACATTAGGCCTTGGCTATAGGTAACTGACTGCGGCATGTAGCATAATGCTATAAAATAGTTTCCTTTTCATTAAAGGCTCGCTTATATAGATAAAGACAGATAAATAGTAAACAGTCCACTATATCAGCTAATTACTTTAACAGTTTCCTCTTCTAATTCACCTGAAACGAAAGAATAAATTACAACACGCCAGAATTTGGCTGTATTGATATATTTCTGAAATGTACATTATAAAACATTACGCTTTATACTATAACAATTGGCACATATGACGGCAAAGAATCTTTTTTGTTGTTGTTGAAAAATAGTACATTCAACGTTCAGATAGAGCTTCAAGCGCCACAGTAGACGTGTGCTGTGTATGCCATAGGCCAGCACCTTGGAGAGCGGCGACAAAACGCAGTCCCCCACGCCACGAAGAGAAACGAATACTGAAATAAATTACCCGAACACTGACATACTAGCTAACACTTCACTTCCCTCACTTGAAGCCTTGCACCAAGTAGCCGTTTTTTTTCTTTAAAAAGCCACGATGGAGATACAGTTAGAATACTTTGTAAGCATGCAGAGTACAGTAGCGCTATCCCCCTAAACCCCCGAGCTTCTGGTGATCAGAAATTCACAGGATCACCGAGGATGTTTATTATACACATGTAACAACATGGAGAAAATCTCTCGGGGGTGAAGCGGGCCCCATAGTCCCTTCTTCTTATACCGGCTGTGGTGCGTGGCACCCATCCACAGTCAGCCGCCGGTGCTTACATTCAATCCCCTCTCAAAGGACGGGGTTCGGAGAGGTATCAAATAGCTTCTCTCTTTCTCTCTCTCCCCTAGATGTTGTCCACTTTTAACGGTCCAAGTTATTTGTCCATTTCCCGTTGCTGTCTTTTGATCCCCCCTCGTTTTTCAGGTCCTGAAACACTTCAGTGAAGAAGTGCGGGTCAGAGTTGATCTGCAGCATTTTGGCACTCATTTTGTCAATCACACGCAGCGACCGCTCCCAAAACACCTCCTTGTTTGTCTCCACAAGGAAAGGCTTGAGTGGATAAGAGATCTCGTTTCCCATGTACGAGTAAGCCAGGTAGAGGCATGTGAGAAAGGTAGCTTGAAGCTCGTATTCGGTGGAGATGTCCTCCGTCACCGCCTCTCTGCAAAGCATGTAGACGAAGACCAGGTTGGCTGGTGTGATGAAACCCTGGTCCTGCCACCCTTGGATAAGCAGAGAGCGGTCCACGTTTCGGAACCACAAGATGATCTCGTTTGGACTGAGCTCTTTTAATTTGTAGCACCGTCGGCACATGAACTCACTCAGGCAGCGAAGTAGCTCCCCAGTGGATGCCTGGACAATGACCCTTCTGGGAGAGATGAGTGAACGACTGCTGGGCTGCTTTTGGACAGCGATCAGCTGCTTGGCATTTTGTTGGACGGTCTGCGTCTGATTGCCGCGTCGGCTTTGGTCGGGTACCGTCGGAACAGGCACGGCGAGCGGCCCTGGCTTGGATGCTTTGCGCTCTGAGCCCGATTGCTGAGATTTCTTGAGATTTTCGCTATTCAGTTGATCCACTGGGTTGTTGACCTGAGAGACGGGTGGGTTCGGGTTCACTTTCTTTGCACTCTTTTTCTTTGCCGAGGCAGCGACAAGGCGCTTCCATGTCAGAGCTGATATCAAAACCGAATGGCGTTTCAGACTTTTCTCTGTTTTCCCACTGGCCGCATGTCCCGCATCAGGCTTCTCATCCAAGATACCCCCCTTTCTTGATGTGGGGGAGATGGAGAGCACCGTGCCCATCTCTTCAGTTGGAGACCAACACGCACCGGCCTAACGGAATGCTGTACCTCGCCTTGCGTCCCGGGGTCTGCGCTGGAACGGTGCGGTTAAAACCACAGATCCACGTCCATTGATGACAACGGTGTGTGGGATATACTGTAGCTATTGAACCGTTTGGCGCACCGATCTCGTAGGCTACGTCTGTATGAGACGCGTAAGTCCTCCTGCGGCAGCACCCTACTGAACTCGCAGATTCACTGAGCGCATGGAATGGGCAGGGCCAGAGATTTGTAGCCAGGCAAAAATGCAGTCGCTGTAAACCTGTAAACCGAGATTAGCCCTTCCATTCTACCCAACCTGCTCGCGACGACAGATGATGGACTGTCTTCTCCACCAACCACAACGTCTCACAGCGAATATGAACCACCAAAGCTGTGTTAATGGGTGAGACAGTGAGTTTAAGTTTTCTATTTTTACTCATGGTTCCGATGTATTTGTGGATTTTGCGAGAGTAAAGGGAAACAACCTTTGAGATATTCTATATGACGCCTTTATTTACAAAGTTCCTCTCATCCTCTGATTAGGCTACTTAAATAACGGGCTTGATATGGTGTAGCCCAACATATGAACAACACTGAACAAATTAGGCTATATATTAACCTACATTAAATGGATAACTGCTAGGCCTATAGATCGGTCTCAGAAGTGTAACATTAATGTATTCTTAATGGATAACTGATAGGCCAGTTTGGCTTTTTGTGTTTTACTGAAAATAACTATTTTGCCGAATCGGACTAAATAAATGTAATTCAATTCAATAATTCAATTTGGATAGAGGGGAGATTGACATTCAGAGCTGAGCAGAAGAGAGAACAAGAGGAGAAAGCTAAAAATCTAACAAAGTGCCTATATCTCTGTGTGTGTGTGTGTGTGTGTGTGTGTGTGTGTGTGTGTGTGTGTGTGTGTGTGATGAGAGAGAGAGAGAGAGAGAGAGAGAGAGAGAGAGAGAGAGAGAGAGAGAGAGAGAGAGTTTGTGTGTAGAGGAAGTGATGGGCCATAAGGGCTGTGACTAACAGGTGTATTTGTAGGGAGGTGTTGACCGAAAAAGATGTGCCGGTAAATAATGTCAAGGATGGCCTTTCATCTAAATACATGCATCCTAAAAGGCATAGGCCGACAAAGGTACAAGCAATTTCTTTGGCAAAATGTATTGAAATTTATCTAGGGGAAAGGTGCCTGTCTGTTTTGCGCTCCTCACATTAGACTACCTCTCCACCTAGTGGCGAAAATGGTGACTGCACCTCTCACATTTCTCACATTTCCTTTAAATTGGAGGATTACCAGCTGTAACATGTGCACCATCTGTTGAAAGCCTCTTCTAGTCACACAAATTGTGAATGTATAATGGCTGCATATGGTCTTGTGAAATAAAGTGAATAAATCAAACACAACTGAAAAAACAGAGGTAATACAACAATAATTTCACTTTTAAACACATTGGAAACACATGGATGTTATGTCATCTTTAACAGCATTACAATTCCATACAGGCCTGTTGCTCTCTTCTTTGTTGCACCACATTCAAGCAGACAGCAGGCAGCAGCATTTCACACACACACACACACACACACACACACACACACACACACACACACACACACACACACACACAGAATATATTTTTTAGAAGATAAGGAGTGACCAAAAACCAACAGCTGATGCGATCTTGATATATTTCAGCCACATAAAACATTGTCACATCCTTCCAAATACCCAAGTTGCAACACTAGATCTTAATGGTGTTAAAAAGATGGCAGACTAAAGAAACGGTAATATTCCCAAATTCAGAAATTGACCTCCTTCATCCTGATCATGGTGTTCTTTGGTAACACTCCTAAATCCTTA
The DNA here is from genome assembly GCA_027497455.2 of Sardinella longiceps. Taxonomy (NCBI): domain Eukaryota; kingdom Metazoa; phylum Chordata; class Actinopteri; order Clupeiformes; family Clupeidae; genus Sardinella; species Sardinella longiceps. The sequence continues at coordinate 9,227,582 of JAODXP020000031.1, forward strand.
TATAGTGTTTAGGCTGTTCTCCAACAGGGACTGTATTGTAGAAGCCAGACAGTTCAGTCTCCCTCCAGACCAGACCTTGAAGGATTCTTACATTCAAGAAATTAGCTTCCTGTTTTAATCAAGAAGCCATGGATGTCCCTACAATTCATTACATTCATTAATGTGGTCCTCTGCAAAGCCAGAAAAGGCAGAAAATGACTTTTGGTCCACACTGTGTGTGTGTGTGTGTGTGTGTGTGTGTGTGTGTGTGTGTGTGTGTGTGTGTGGCAGTGTTGCCATCTCAACAGTCCATTCCTTATTGGCAGGCAGTGCTTTCTTAGGCTCCTGAGTGCTCATCTCAAGCTCCTTTGTTTATACTGACATTATTTCAAGAGACTTTGCAATGCTCTGAGCAATCTCACTCTTATTTTTTATATAATTCCAGGGAGGTGAGCTTAAGGTTTATGTGGAGATTCTGTTCTTACTCAGTCCATATCTGATTGGCTAGCTTTCTGGACTCCACTGACGAACTGAGTCTTGTAAGAACTCCATGTTTCATTTTATTTGCCTGTAAAAAAAGTCGCTTTTAAATAACCTTTAAGCTTCGTTTCAGCTGCCCCAACCAAAGGTTAAGGCTCTGTAATCTGCAGTGAAAGGACACATGATATCAATTCCTCAGGGGTATAAAACATAGCTTGTGCCCTTCCTATATCCCAGTATATCTTCAGTTCTCATAGTGCATAACTCCAAAATGGCCGTCTTTTTGGGAGGAACACCCCTTGCCCTTGTTGCCTTGAGAACGCTAGAGTACGGTGTTCCACTTGTTGGCATGTCTTCTCAGAGACACAAGCTGACATCTCTGCGGACCGAGCACCTCTGACACTGGACCACACAGCACCAGTGGAACCGGCACACGCAGTTCTCCTCGTACACAAGTGTGTGTTCCCGATGACCCCTTCCACAGCACAGCGACTCACAACTTCCCGGTCCCGGTCCGGTCGTCCCGTTACATACACGTCCCCGAGTGCCTTCCGAGCCCAGCCTACGATTGGCCAAGCAGAAATCAGGTGACTCAGCGGAGTAGATGAGGTGCTGGGGCTGGAGGGGCGGTGACCCTAGCCGGAGCGGGATCAGGGATTTGCCGTCGTTGCTGCCCATCACCTGTATGGCACCTTTGAAGCGCTCAAGTAGCCAGTCGCCGGACTGGCGGAAAAGAGGCATCTTCCTCCAACAGCTCCTCAGTGTGCAAGAACCTGACAGGCCATGGCACTTACACTCCACACGCATGAAGCTGCCTACCGCCTGGAAACACACACACACACACACACACACACACAAAATTTCATTAGCATCTCTATCAATACATGAAGACAAAAAGAGCTACACAAACAATGGACACACTTATATGAATAAGTTCAAGCTCAAACACACACACTGTACATTCATACACTCACAAACACACCTAAATATGCAAACAAATGAAAGCAGACAATAATAAAATGCAGAAAATAAACAAATGCAGGAAGTACGCTCAGATGAGCACACACACACACACACACACACACACACACACACACACACACACACACACACACTTATATAGGCAAACAAAAAAAGATGTGCATAATAAACAAATGCATGATGTTCCCTCAAATGTACACACACACACACACACATACATACAGTATAGGCCTATATATATATATAGATAAGAAAGAACACTTGAATCCAAAAACAATTTATTGCTGTCCATCTCCACTGTAAATCTCTCCTTTCATACATTATCTCTCTATCCCACCATCCTAACAGTAATATCCTCATCTCCTAATCTTTCCACTTCAACACTCCTCCTCCCACATCCTTCTCTCCCTCTCTCTCCCCCTCTCTTCACTCAGCAGTTCTCAGGGAAGACGTGGATAGGAGAGGAGAGGAGAGGAGAGGAGAGGAGACGTGGGGGGTGGGGTGGGGTGGGGGCAGTGCTGGTTCAGATATACCTTAGTGATAATTATCCAGTGATAGATGAGCCCTCCGTATCTCCCAACACATTTTAATTAAAATGTTTTACAGCTGAGCTGCAAACTGATCTCATCTGAGCTGTGTGTGTGTGTGTGTGTGTGTGTGTGTGTGTGTGTGTGTGTGTGTGTGGGTGTGAGTGTGTTGTAAGTTTTCTTGGCACTGTTGTAAGATCTCTTGTAGAAACACAGACATGTCTGGAAGTTCATGTATGAGCAATTCAGCACCAACATGTGCATATACACGTGTGTGTTTGTGTAGGTTTGTGTGTGTGTGTGTGTATGTGTGTGTGTACACGTGTTTGTCAGCATGTCACCAGGTTCAAAGTGTGTGTGTTTGTGTGTGTGCATGTCTGCCTGCATGTCACCGGGTTCATGTCTGTGTATGTGTGTGTATGTCAGTGCATATGTGTGTGTGTGTGTGTGTGTGTGTGTGTGTGTGTGTGTGTGTGTGTGTGTGTGTGTGTGTGTGACGGTGACTTGAGGTGAGCACAGGGGGAAGTAGGGGATTTATTAACCCCAGTGATGAGTTTGCAGACCGTGTCGGGCCCGACACAAATCATACTATAAGGCACTGATCTCATCCCTCACTGTAAAAATGATTTTCTACCCGACCTTCAACCCATGTGTCCGAGAATCCACCCATCCATTCCTAAAAGCCACCAGACAGGAGTGTTTCTCCAGCATATGTTTGTGCCATGGAATTCCATGCTATTCCAGAAACGCCTTGCAACGCTGTTACACAACATGTTATCTCATGCTCTAACAATGTTCAGATCACAAACACAATAGCCCCAGATATCTGAAGGCATATGGTAAACAGTACTTGCCTTTCTGAAAGCTTAACTAGCACGTACTAAAAGCAATGAAGAAAATTAATAATGAATAATGAATGAAGGAATTAATAATACGCTATGTTATTGCAGGAATGTATTGCCTCAACTCTGAAGCGGGCATGTGTGTGGTGGACCCCTAAAGCTTGTGCAAGTGTGTCTGTGTGTGTGTGTGTGTGTGTGTGTGTGTGTGTGTGTGTGTGTGTGACTGTGTGTGTGTCTGTGCTAAACAGGATTTAGGTCTCAATGAATATATTATATGAAGCAGTTATATACTGATTGACAGTGACAGCAGTGGGTCTACACAACCAGTGGTTAGCTTGAGTGATGCTTACTAAATCTATTAGAAAGATTTAAGCACATTACAGTGTGACAAGCAGAAGCAATTTCACTGCACGTCTTTCATAGAGCATCTCTATGCATGTAGCAGTATAATGTCCATATAGACAACGCTATATTCATGTACTGTAGACTAAACTAATGATGGCAGTAATTGAAATAATTAACAACATCAGTGTCTGCAGTGCTGATTCTGTACTGATCACAAGGCACATACATACCAGCCTTCCTGCCTCGTTATTGTGTCGGTCAATCAAGGTCCTGATGTCACTCTTGCCTCTTTTCCTCCAGGAATCTGTGAACTGTTTGGATATCTGAAAGCCGAACTCCACGTCATCTCCGCAGCCGCCCCACTCCCAAGGGCCCTCCTGGGCTCCCACAGGCATCTGGGGGTTAGTGTGGGGGTCCGTGGGGGGGCCACGACTGGAGATGCAGCCGCACTGGAGCAGGTCGCCCATACTGCAGGCCTGGGTGACGGCGTGCACCACCCCTGCGGCTGTGATGGCGTACACAAACGCAGCCTCCCGGATATCTGTCATTAGAGAGTGCAAAACATGAGTCTATGAGGAGGACAAATAAAAGATGGAGAAGAAGAAGAAGAAGAAGAAGAAGAAGAAGATCATGATGACGATGAAAAAGATGATAATAATGGTATGATAAAGACAAAAAATTAATGCTTTATCAAATACATAAAAAAATCTGTATAAAGCATTCCATTTTTATTTTGCTGTCTCATGACTTTACAACAGATGTGATGTGATCTGATTCAACAGTGACTCATACTGACTGTTGTTTAACATCTTAACCTTTAGGGGGCACTGTAGGCAAACATGCAACAAACGTAAATACAAACCAGATGGACAAGGGTTTCAAAACAAGCCCTACAGATCTACAGTAATATCAGTGCTACCAGGAAGACTGACTCATGGGATGTCACTGTGTCTGTCTCGCCTCTCTGGAGCCTGGTGTTCCTGTGAGTAGAGCCGTACTAGACAGCAAAGCAGTAAAATCAAGCACAGATAGACATATCTGCAAAAGGCTGAGGCATACATTCTGTCCCACTTGTCTGAAAAATGGCAAAAATCAAAGGCAGATGCACTATCTGCTGATACACCAGACAGTCACCACCAAGCTTCTTTTACATCACCCATCTATGTATCTACCCCCAAACACACACACGCACACACACACACACACACACACACACACACACACACACACACACACACACACATGGGTCCAATGAAGAGATCTAACACCCATCTATGTATCTACCCCCAAACACACACACAAACACACCCCACACACACACACACACACACACACACACACACACACACACACACAGCCACACCACACCACACACACACACACACACACACACACACACATAAATCACTTTGGATGGATGGATTATAGAGCACACACATCAGGTAGACTTCAGCTAGACTTGCCATATTGACTGAATGACAGTTGCCACCTGCTGTTCAACATGCAAATCTGCTACAAAAGGTCTGCCAACATTAGCTGAGCTAAACATGTTCAAATTTGGGTCAAAGTAAGACATGCATCAACGGGCCTGACACATAGACCTCCGACTGTTGGCTCGGTGTGTGTGTGTGTGTGTGTGTGTGTGTGTGTGTGTGCACTATAAGGGTGTGCCACTCACAAGCAGCATTTGATGACCTGTTCTATCACTGCAATTACTAGCAGTTCATCAGTACAGTTATGATTATGGCGGACAACTGAACGGTTGTGTAGGGCTTAAGCTAACATTATAACGTATATATCAAGCATTTTTTTACCAGAAACATCTTGAAAGTTTATATGTCATCAAGAGATTGTGGCAAAAGCCGACAACCAAAAGACAAAAAGGTAGACCTAGCAGTTCATAAGTTGACAAGATGAAACTGAATACATCAAAAGAGACTACTCATGTGCAGAGCCGCAGTTAGCTTTCTATAGCGGTGACGAGACTGAGCTGAGGGAGCTGAGCTGCAACTGTGCCACCTCAAGTCAAGCCTGCATGGTCCGTCCTCACTGTGTTGCCTTCAGCTCAGTCTGCAAGTCTTACTATGGCCAGAGGTGGCGCTAGCAGACATTCCCCAACTTGCTTTTGGGGCTGATTAGGTCCTGACTAAGTTCTGAGTAAGTTGGGAGTATGGTGGCCACCTGGAACAACCCCCTCAGCCCCACAACACACACACACACAAGACACACACACACATACACACACTCCATCACCACCACGGCCCCCACACACACTAAGTCATCGTGTCAGCAAGGCCCAGTCTGTGCGCTCCAAAGAAAATTCTTTTTCTGGGAATTACACTGGATTATGTTCCTGAAACTGTGGTAACGTGCAAGTGAGTGAGGCTGTGTGGTGAGAGCTGTGTGTGTGTGTGTGTGTGTGTGTGTGTGTGTGTGTGTGTGTGTGTGTGTGTGTGTGTGTGTGTGTGTGTGCGTGTGTGTGTGTGCATGTGCATGTGTGTGTGTGTGTTTGCGTGTGCGTGTGTGACCATTGGTGTGTGTGTGTGTGTCTGGTTCTCCCTGTGGTGAAGACCAGGAGTTTAGCTACTTCCTTGCAGAGTGCAATCACAGTGCAGCAGCCCAACAGCAGAACAGGAGGAAGGCCACCGATGATTTAAGTTTATTAATCACTGCACTGAAAAGTCCACTCATCAAAATGGACTTCAGTCACTACCAGAAAGCCCTGCTCTCTACCACTGCTGAGATACTGAATGACGAATGTAACAAGGAACAAGTCTTACTTTATTTCTCCTTCAGTCACGAAACTTCAGGTATTTTTTAATCACTAAATAACGACTATGAAAATGATTTATGTCCATTCCATGCCTACATTAACCACAACAAAAATACGTCCAATACAATTAAAAAACTCCCTTGCATCAGCAAATGAACATTTTTCCAGTAACTTGCGCAACAGAAAGTTAAACTTTTTCATGACTGATATTTCCAGGCCCTTTCCACTTCCTACTCTGCTCATAATCTACTACCAACTTATGTTCTGGTACATCTAAATGAGTAAAGTAAGATAAACTGGAGCAACATGCAAAATATATGTTTTAAAGTTTTCATCTATTGACTCATTATCCATTTATTTTATCAATAAAGTCAATCAAGTTAATCAGCTTTTCATCCGATTTAACACTTCACTATCCTTTCTTTGCTCTTTCCACTGTCCTCACCTTGCTGTAGGATCCTGGCCAGGCTCTTGCTTTGATTGGTGCAATTCCAGCGGTGGTGGCGAAACTGATGCTGGCATTCCCTCATACCCAAGCGGGCGCCCTTGACCACCTCCTGCACGATCTCTGGCTGAGATTGGCACAGCTCGGCGTGCTTGGCCCCCAGGCGCCTGGTCTTCCGGCAGATGCTGTTGTGGTCCATGACCAGAGGGCTACCCAACACCCTGGGACAGAGGAGGGAGAGAGAGAGAGAGAGAGAGAGAGAGAGAGAGAGAGAGAGAGAGAGAGAGAGCAGGGGAGAAGTAAAGAGAGAGAGGTTAGAATCACTGATTGATCCACTCTAAATGCTGTCCTGTTGTTTTAGGTAATGCTTTTAAATCATTGTGCGTATTTACATAGCCCCTCACAGCAGACCTATTTCCTGTTGGAAACAATAAAGATGGCTTGATGTTAAGTATGGATGCTATAAAGAAAGAGTGAAAGAAAGAGAGAGAGAGAGAGAGAGAGAGAGAGAGAGAGAGAGAGAGAGAGAGAGAGAGAGGCAAGAGAGCAGGCTGAGAGAAATCAAAAGGACAGAGGAAAGGCAGAAGGATGGACAGACCAAATGACCTAGAAAAAAGAGAAAAAAGCAAGTGAGAGCAAAGAGAGGAGAATGGATGGGGAGAACCAAAACACATGATATGTCTTTCATTGTTCAGGACTGATTTCTTTGGCATGGCTGGAAACCACATGGGTGATGCTGTCTTGAATGTGAATGTGAGAGGGAGAAAAATATATCAAGGGGGGGTAAGAAAAACAGGGAAGGAGAAGAAAGTCTGATAAGGAAAGAGACTTACAGAGAGGTCGCCATGTGTGTGAAATCAAAAGCGGATACACATACAGTACACAAACACACACACACACACTCTCTCTCTCTCTCTCTCTCTCTCTCTCTCTCTCTCTCTCTCTCTCTCTCTCTCTCTTACAATCTGCCCGACTGATCAGAAATGGATTTCCCACTAGATCAGCTGACTGGACAGCTGTGGTCAGCTGATGGCCAAAATCACACTGATGTCATCTTGGTACTTTTTACGCACACACACAGACACACAGACACAGACACACAAACACACACGTCAATCCCCTGTTCTGAGGGGCAGCGAGAGGACACTGAGGAGGCAATAGCTACTGACGTCAGTTCCACTCACAGGAGGAGCCCTCCCAAGAGTAGTTATAGTGCACACACACACACACACACACACACACACACTTACATTTACAAATACTCCTTACAAACACACACACACACACACATACACAAACACAAGCATAAACTCACATCCTCCTGAATCCAGCGAGAGCACACACACACACACACACACTCACACACACACACACACACACACTCAGACACACACCAAACACAGAGGTGGAGTCCTCCCAAGAGCTTGGCCAACCTTAGCTAGCCCCCTCGTTTGTCAGCTGTCGCGGTGGACTTGGGGAAACAGTGCAGTAAAACAATGGCTTAAAACTCCATCAAAACTCCTAGAGTTCACTTTGAACTTGACTGAGCAGACACACCCACACACACACACACACACACTACTTTTGGACATGCAGCAGTCATCAAACCTCTGTGAATCAAACCTCTGTTATCAATGGGTGCGTTGTTGTTGATAAAGTGATGAGGTCTGGCCGATGTCCAATGTGGAAAACTACCCGTGAGTGAGTGAGTGAGTGAGCAAGTGAGTGAGCAAGAGAGCATGTTGTGGTTTTTTAGTTTGAGAGAATCCCCAGACCCAGATTTACTGTGGTCTTATTATCGGTATTAGCACAACAGCATGACTAAGCTTGCTTCACGTTATTGGTTCAGCCTGAGGAGAAAAAAAATGGGAAAAAAATCATACTGGGTGGCTTTTGAGAAAAACTTCCAACACGTTACGATACTACTGTAATAATCTGTTGAAATGCAAATGCTAGTCAGCCAAAATAATATTTACAAAAATAAAATTCTCTCTATGTCTTTCAGCACTGGCATCAACAGGTGTCTGACATCAGATTGCGTAGTCGGGAGACCTTGCCCCTCCACCACCCTTGAAGACATATAGAATTCTACAAAGGTGTAAAAACTGTATATAAAACAAAAATACAGAATAACCAAAAAGTCCAAAGTCTGAAATATTATTGTACAGCTTGTTCCCTGACAACAGACCAAAACCCATAAATGTCCTGATTTGAACTCTAGTTACCAAACCTGAAATGCACTGTTAACAAAACATCCTGTTACTTTGAATCTGTTATGTCAGATATAGTGTCAGGTTTACCATATTACATGTCAGCTTGCCACACTATCACAGAACTTGATTCAATCAAAAGACCGGCATGATCAAAGTGGGTTATGTTGAATGAGATCATTTTTTACAGCATGGATCTGAAAGTAGGACAAGAAACTGTGACAGCGAGTTCTTTAACTGTACTGTTACAAGCACAGCTGCAGACAGCGTATGATACACGAGACTTGCTGATCTTGGAATGATGTTTATCTGGTGTCAGGAGTAGGCCTATGCTATGTTTTGCTGACATTTTAACTACTCAGAAAACATGACTTCTATCAGACGTAACTACAAATCTAACAACGCTAATGCAGTTATACAATCTGAATTGACAAAATATCATGTAATGTAATACAAAACCTGTCTAGGTAATCCAGCTGGTTTCCAGCATATCTTTTTCAGGTCTCTGCAGATAGACTTGCATACTTTAGCTGCAGCTATCTGATTTCCCACTGAAACAGTGAAAATATACTCTGCAATAAGTCAGTCTCTTGTTAATTGATTAAATCATTGAAACCCCCGCACTACACTTCCCCTGTTCTGGTCTCTTCTTATCATTTATGCATTTATGCTTTTAGTCAGGATGTCATCTAGGTGTCATCCAATGAAACAGAAGTCAGAGCTTGAACATAAATAACGCTAGAATTGTTGTAATAATATAATAACAAACATTCATCAACATTAATAGACAATAAACACATTCTGTAATTGTTGTAATTGTTCTCTGATTATGACTGGAATTTGATCACATGAAAATCCATTCAGACTATAGGCTAATTCTACTGCACGTTTCAGCTGTGCTGCGCTTTACGGCTTTAAAGCGGATCTGGTCACTAGCGTATGTGTTGACAGACTTGTAGATGCATGTCTGTAATATTATGCAAGTCGCTCGCATTCTTTGGAAATGCCCTTTAATGTTTGCCAGGCTGACATTTTTCTATGCTGGCTCATACAGTCTGAACCCAATGATATAGGTGGATGAATGTGATGACAATGTGATGACTCTGATTTTGATGATATGCAAATGAATGGCAGTGGTGAATCATTTTCAGTGGATTTCTTCAGTCATATATGCAAAATAAAGGGGATTGTTTCACCTGCAGGCCTTCACAATGCCTTGAGGTGCCTAAAGCGTGTTTTGCTGAATACTTAAGAGGAATTCTCTGAGGTGTCATCATGTGCACGCACGCGCGCACACACACACACACACACACACACACACACACACACACACACACACAGACACACACACACACAGACCCACACACACACACACCCACAGCCTTCCTCTTCTCCCAGAAAACATTTCTCATTGGTGTGAACCAGTCTGTGACAGATCCACAACAGATAGGGCTTCCATTGGTTCAGATCAGGACCAGACTCATTTCAGATGCTCTACCACACACACACATACACACACCTTCTGCCCCTGTTTGTTACTTTAACCTTTTAGTGTGTTTCTCATTTCCTTCACTGGCATTAGTCATTAGTTACTCTGTCCCTGCCTGTCTTCCTCTCACTCTAAACCCTCCAACCAAACCTGTTCTCTCACTGCATGGCTGTATTCAAACTTGTTGATCCTGAACCTAGAACCATAAATTCTGCCATTTCCATTTCTAGAACAGCTAGCCCACCACCACATTTCAGAGCTAAGGCAAAGGCTATTTTAACAGAGATTTTATATAGGCCTATGTAAAAAAAAAAAAAAAAGCAAGAATAACAGAATACCCCGCACCCAATACATACATGCTCTTTGAAAGAGTGCTAAAATTAAAATGACAACATATGACAAAAAATGTAAGAAATAAATTGTCTCCTAAACTTTTAAGTATGACTTACCACCACAAGCGGAGAATGCTGACTGGACTAAGGAAGATGAAGGTCAGAGTGAGAGTGATCCGTGCCAGAAGCATCATCCGGAGGTGTGGTTGTCCTCTCAGTCTGTGCACCTAGCGGTTCAGGGACGACGGTCGGCCTTGAACACCTGCCGAAATACCTGACGACGTCCTAATATTGGACATCTGTTGAACGCAAAAGTTCTTCTAGCTCGTAGTAGAGAGACGCTTCACGACTGTAAGCAGTGTCAGACGTTTCCTTATGTCTCTCCGTGCTCATAAGGGAAGCTACAAACTTACTCGCGCCCTTCACTGAAGGTCCGATCAAAATCAGGCAAGTGTTGAATGTTTACACTCGGATGTGACACGCACTTCACACCAACTGCTCCCAAAATTCCTCAGTCTTCGAGCTATCACTCTGAACCCCCTACAACAGGCACGTAGCCAATATCTGCCGTCTGAAATTACTCAAAAGCTCACTTCTCTCCCATTTAATAAGCTATGAAAGGTTTAAAGAGGCGACCTGGTAGGTGCTCTGAAAAGGTGTCGGCTTGAACTCGGAGGTGTTCTATTTGGCCAGCAATTCTCCTCGGCACTCCTCGAGCATCTGAAGGTTCACGCGCGTCCCATGAGCGTCAAGTATGTGGTTTGAATCTCGCACGCGTATGACTCTTCCTCATTCCTCCCATCAGAGCGCATACCTCTAGCTCACATCAAAACTCGGTGTCGATGCTCTCTTGCCGCGGGTCCCCGCGAAACCCTCTCTGACTGTCACTCAGAAGTCTAGAGTTATTTTGGAGACGGAGAGGGTTTATGACCAAACGCGGCCAAACAAGAGAAAAGACAAATATTTCATAAATATTCTGTTTGGAGAACTGAGACGGGAGCTTGACAGGGACCATCGTGAGATCACCGAAAAGCCTCCGCTACAGTCTCGGGGGCCCCGCCAAACATTGCATTTGTGAAAACAGGCATTCAGGCAATGGTCTTTTTATGTCGTTTTTATTAAACAAAACTATTATTTGAGCTTGTTTTCCTTTTATTTCCTCGGTGTTCTTGGGTTTTACTTTTAGATTTGTGTCATGATATCCCTCTGTGCTCTTGGTGTGTTTTTCATAAAGTGCGCGGTAGTTTATATTGACCTTGGCAATAGCTTTCGCCTCCTGGCTATGTCAGTGTCCCAGGTTATCAAGCGGCACTAATCCGTGAAAAGCTCTTGAAGTCAACGGGAATGAAAGTCAAATCCCTGTGCCAAACGTTGGTATTTTTCATGAAATTGGGGATGAGGGAGAGAAGTGGGAATTTGTCCCACTACCAATACCCTGCATACATCAGGCAGTGAACTAAACTCTCTCTCTCTCTCTCTCTCTCTCTCTCTCTCTCTCTCTCTCTCTCTCTCTCTCCCAACATTGTCAAGAAATGGTGCTGTATTGTTGCATTTACTGCAGTGACATGAAACGCCATAACATGTTTCAAAATGCAACATTCAGCTAACTTTTTGGAATTTAGGTTCTGTTTAATGCACATGGAAATAACAGAGACTAGTCTATCTCAACAGTGTCACTGGTTGCTAAAAATAACAAATAATGGAAACCCACAAGTTGTATATTGAGTTATATGTATGCCCATAATATGGCAGGTTAAACGCTTGGGACTTATGTTGCTCTCTTGTTTCACAAGGCCTAGCCTGAGTCTTAATTTAAAATCTCTCATAATCTAATATGTGCTGCATAACCTAATTTCATTGATGGAATTCTAACTCTGAGGTCAAGTTTTTTTTAATGTGGTGAAGGAAATTCGGCATATTTTTAGTATGTCACAACATCTGCTTTGTGATGATTACCATTGTCAAAAGATCTCTCTCTCTCTCTCTCTCTCTCTCTCTCTCTCTCTCTCTCTCTATGCCAGAAAAGAGAGACGTTTTTGAACCATATACAAAGATGTGTCAGTTGCTAATAAAGTCTGTCACCTGTGTTGCCTGAAGCAGTTTTACTTTTTTGTACATGTGTATTTGTGGGCGCGGTTGCATTAGGAGGTCGACAAAGTTATGACAGACAATGATAAATGACAAAGTTGTTAAAATGTCCAGGTGATACCTTAAAGTTTCCTTCACTATGCTTCAAAAACTGTATTGTCAAGCACCCTTTCAACATCGGGCCAAATGTGTAACCCATGACAAGGATAAGCAGAGTGGGAATTTACCCCCCTTCTAAAACAAACCACAGTCTTTTCTCTCAGGATGCCCTCTATAAAATCAATCCTACGCTTGACAGCTCTTTGACAAACCCAAGCGCTGGGTACAATTCCGCTTTTCTAGGACAGAGAGAAAACTTTCTGCTTTTGCTTGCGCCCTTTCGGATTCCCAAGTCACACAGAGAGACCGTTGAAGACTAGCTCATGTGATCTTGGCCATGCACAGCGAGGCGGCGGCACAGTGACATTATTCGGTAAAAAGTGTAGCGTACATTCCTCGCGTTTATTCCCCTCCGTCACTACACTGCCCCAGTGTTCATCCTAGAAGTGTTCGCCGTGAATAGACAATGACCGGGCCCTGGCAAACCGCAGCGCGTCGAGTGCGCCTCTGAATGCGCAACTGTGAGGCAGGACAATAGATCTGTCCAGCTCAGTGCTCGGTGCGGGGTCTCCGGCTAATTTGCTGTTCTCTTCGAGTTCCGAGTTCTACGTGATCTCCTGCCAGGTCTCTTTTCGAACACAGGCCACCATTTATCTGCTCAAATCGGCGCGGTTGTTGCAGGGTCGGACAACAGGAGTTGCTGTTGCACAGCTGGGGAACAGCGGTTGAATGTCTAAAGCTATTTCATTATCATATTCATGTGCAGACTGTCATGGCCTTGTATCAATACAAACATCAAAACTTGAAAGGCAAAACCGGTGCGTATTTACTCACGTCTTGGGAGAGTTGGGGAGGGCTGCATGTGATGCTATCACATATCTTGTCTGAGGTTAATGATCTCAAACCCGTGTCTTTGTATTTTACGAACTCTGAATTACCACACAAACAGTGCTGGTCTGTCTGTCTAATGCATTGGGTGGCTTTATGAACAAGTTTATGATTTTAGATCAATACAGTTTGACAGTTAGGATTTTTTCTTTATTTTTGTTGATTGTGACTTCAACATTGTGGCATCAATGCCTCAATTCTCTATTAGTATGAACAGCTATGTAAAACATAATGTAGAATAATGTCAATCACACTATTTAAATAACCATTTTTAAAAATTATTAATACCGTATTAATAATATTGACTAATATACAGTAGTTAAGTCAGAGGCAGTGGACATTGGCCACCCCTTGAAAGCACTGCCCACTGCATTCTACAGTAGCCTACATTGCAGGAGAACTGATAAGTTCTGAGGAGTTACTGTCAAACACAGCAGAGAGACCACAGAGGATGGCAGTGATGAAAGTGTTCACTTGCCCACTGACAATGGTGTTGAAAAATATTTCTTAGAGCAATTACATGGCAAAATAGAAAGAAAAATGTCTGCACACTTAAATCCTCTTTGTGTTCTTTTTAATCAGCCAAGCTTTCGGTTAGGGCAATTACATGGAAAATGCCACATCTATAATGTTGACAAGGTAGCTGTTATTTATGAGTACAGATACCTAAAGAATTACACAAAGTAATCAAATAATAACATGCTTGCCTTGCTCATACAGGAAATATTGTGCATGTTGTTTATCAAATGTCACCTCCATAATACCATATAAGGGAACATGTAGGCCTACATTTGCTGTGCTCCTCTCAAAGAGAAAAGAGTAGGAAGCCGCTAAAGGTGCTGAAATTATTATTATTATCATTATAGATCCTATAGTTTGGAGGTAGTTGTAGGTTAACTACATCTGCCACCTCCAGCTGCAAAATCAAGCCACCAGAAAGATAAGATGCAGCTCCATCAGTGTCTCGTTCCCATGGGCTCATGACAGTGTTTCCATTCTTCTGCATCCATATGGCCATAGAGCGTCCACTTAGGTGATCCATCACTGTGAATCTGAAGTAGTAGACTCCCCTAACTGGAGCTGTGAAGAAACCTCTAACATTGCAGTAGGCCTGTCCAACATTGGTGATGATTTCACTGAAGACCACATTCATCTCGCTGGCTCCTGCACTTGTGTATCCAGTGGGACTAAGAGCTGCTGAGAAGGCAACTTTGGGCTGCTCTGACACCTCTTTCTTCAGATTCTCTACCTCAGCATCAGTTGCTGCTAAACTGTCTCTAACTGCAGTCAAATCAGCCCCATGAATGTTGTTCGTGTCCTTCAGATTCATCACCTCTCCTTCAGTAGTGCTGAACTGGATCTTTAGCTCTGTTAGTTCTGCTTTTTGTGCTGCACTTGCATTGATCAGATTCAGCATTTCAGTCCTTAGTGCTGAATTGTCAGCATTCAGACTCTCCACTTCAGTCGTCATGACTTGGAGAAGAAGATGCTGTTCTGTGCTAGATTTGATCAAGTTCGTCATTTCGGACCCCATGGTTCTCATATCCGTCTTCAGTCCTGCGTTCTCTCCCTTCAGATTTTCCACCTCTGTCTCACTTATAGCCAGTCTTGTATTCATGTCCATCAGCTCAGCCTCTTGTGCTGTGTTCTGTGCTTGGAGATCTTCCATTTGGGCCTCCATCTGAGTTGTACTTTGCTGTAGCTCGACCCTCAGCTCCACTACCACCGTCCCAAGCTTCTCCACCATGTCTCTGAGTCGGATCAGCTCAGCAGAGACATCCAGCTGGGTAGTGACCACAGCAGGCGCTTCAGTGCCCTGGCTCTCTGCCTGGACCTCAGTCTGGGTACTTAGAGCGCCACATATTGATAGCAGCCACACCAACAGTTTAACTGCAACGCAACACATTTTTAACATCTGTGACATTTGCATAGAAATGCACCACAACCTGTGAAGTTGTTGTGTTTTTATTTCTGAGTGCGTCCTTGAGTGTCACAGTGTCATATCATCATATCACATTGGTGACATAAGAGTTCATAAGAGTGTGTGGTATAAATTTAATGAAACAGGTGATACAGTGTTATTGATTGTTTATTCAGTTATCAGGGCTGTGGGAAAGTATAAACCTGTTGAAAGATCATGCAGAAGCACTATTTATTCAGGCAGAGCTGTTATTCAATAAATATGTTTAATGGGGAAAAATGTATAATATATAATTACTAGTGCTGTCAAACGATTAAAAAAAATAATCTGATTAATCACAAAATTTTGCAATGATTAATCGTGATTAATCACTTTTAATCACAACTCATTTCCTCCAGTAAGAATTTGGATGCTAGGGTATGTTGGATCCTAATTTTGCCCTGTAAGGGCCCTGTTTGTCTCAAATGGGGCAATTCACACCTGTCCTCTACCCCCAGGGATTCCCCAAACATGTTGTTGGACAGTCAGGAGCTAAGCCATAATCTTTGTATAGTTTGACTTGATAGCTGAGCCATTTCCTATCTGAAATTGAACCTATTACATGCCATGAAAGTGGAACCATATCCATCAGGATTAATCTGAGTTAATTTTTTTAATCTGAGTAAAAATTTTTGGATTAATCACGTGATTAATCAGTTAATTTTGCCAGCACTAATAATTACTTTATTTTTAAAAGTGAAGGATTTGCAGTTTGCAGCAGGTTACGTATTTCTCTGAAAATGAACAAATAATCATAATTGCATTTTATTTATGGTACCTACCAAAGAGATTTTCCAATAGGGTGTTGTGATTGACTTAAAAATAAATGCAATTTTAAGAATGTATATGTTAAAAGCAAGTTTGGGGAAGAAAACCATAATTGTCTTTTTTCCTTTTTTGTGTACACCTTTTTTTTAACGTCTCTTTCTAAATGTGTTCTGAACTATCTCAACTTTGTTTACATCAACTCAACTTGTTTTGTCATGTCTTAGACTTGTCCAAAGAGATATCAAATTAGTTTGTAGACACACATGAGTTACCTGAAATCTGGGTTGGCATGTTCCCACCAGTGACATTGCTGTTGCATTATATGTCTCTCTCTATTCAACAAAAAATATAATAGGCAATATGCCATTCAGTTTGACTGAAATCTTCAAAACATCAATTACATGTATAGATATTTTCCTCTGCATTCTCTATTTTGCATGCTATAGGAGCTCTCCAATGACTGCAGGAGCTCTCCTGCAATGGATTAGAACACAGATTAATACAGCAAAACAAACACCAGACCTGTTACATGTTGACATGACAGAACAGTAGACATACAGTATTTCAAAAAGACAACTTAGCAGTTTTGGGCTTGAACTCAGTGGAGGTAAACAATGCCATCTTGAACTATACTGCCATCTTGTGGCCAAAATGGAGAACAACAACTCTGCTGCTTACTTGATATTATGAAATTGACCATCAATACTCACAATGTTTTTACGTTAAGACTAAAATGAGAGATAAAATGACAACGTCCCAGGTGGTGGGTGACCTTGTGCCTTGGTGGCGACCCCGTGGCCCGTGCCTTGGGCTTAATCCCAGGAGTCAGGGGTGGGGGAGCTCTAATTGGGTCACAGGCAGAGCAGATAATCCTTACCGGTAAGCGGGACAGGCTGTCACTGGTGTTACCAGTTCTGACTCCACCACACGTACACACTGGCTGACACTCACAGATCAAACAGTGATGGCCATGAGGAAAACAAACATACAATGAGGCCTTCAGATACAAAACCTATAAAAAGGCACATGTTTGGATTTTTTAATAAAGCTTACAGGAGAAATCTGGAGTGAATCCATCCATCGTCCTGGTATTCTAGGTCATGGAGAGACAGAGCATTGAATAGAAAATAGAGAGAAAAGTACATTGTCAACTCAAGACAATAAAATGGGGCATGGGAAAACTAAACCAAAAGTGACTTTCTGTGCCCCATTCATTTAGTGTTACCTTACAATTAAATCAAATTTTCTAAAATTATCACATTTTCTCATTTTCTCAATTTTCTCTCCTGACAGCACTAAGCATCCTCATTCCTCAAAAGGGATAGGGATTGATTCAAAACAAATTTCCCCTTAAATGAATGACAGAGGTTTGCTATGATATCCAGTTATCAGGTGTCACATTATGCAGTGGGTGTAACGTGAGTTTTGTGGGTGGGCTTTTCTGTAATACCTCATAAGTCAAATGACTGTAAAAAAAAAAAGAAAATAAATTAAGGAACGTGTATCATAGGCAAGCTTAAAAGCCAGACCATAACATATTATGTGTAGTCTGGCCACAATGGATAGATCCTAGGGGCAGAATCTTTCAAACCGCCTCTATGACCAATCAGAGCAACGAAAAGCTGATTCAAACAAGGCTTAGCCAACCCAATGACTCCCTGTCCATATTGAGCATTGTGATTGGCTAAACACCAGGATGGCCGAACACAATGATTCCCGTCTTGTAGATGGTTAGGCGTACTCGCTGCGCAAATCAATTTGTTACCGCTAGGGTACATCTACAGTTCTAGGCTATATCATACTATATCATAGGTGCTTGGAAGAGGAATAAATATGGTTTATTACCATCACATTGCTAGTTGGTTACAACGCTCCATTGGAGGTGATTAGGAGAAGCATCTTGTATGCACACTCTATTCTCTGAAGCCTTAAAAGGCCTTTGTTTTTTTCCATTTCATGATTCCATTCTCAAAGCCATCTGTTTCCACATACAGTAAACACTACAAATTCTCAAGGAAAACAAACAACTCCACAGAGTTTAAATACATTTGTGCATGGATGCTTTTTACATGGAGCATTTGAGGTCACTCACAACCAAAACCTTAATTTTCTCTCTCTTCATGCTCGGTAGCTAGAAAGTTATGCGAACGAATGACTTACAGTTGGGGACAGACAGACCGACAGACACACACACACACACACACAAACAGCCACAGCCTGAGACTCCTCAAGCTGAGAGGACTGTGGCTGTCTCCTAACACACAAACACATTGAGCAAATGAATGTAAAACTAAAGAGCAGGCCACAGGCTACCATGAAGAGATCTCACAGAAGCAGAAGAATGTTAACCCCTGGGTGAACGTGCACACGTGGATGACACAGCTCGTACATGCACCAAAGGGGGCCTAAAGGAAGTCCATTCACAGAGAGGCAGAGAACAGATGTGCGGCTCAAAGCTGAGGGATGTGTGTGTGTGTGTGTGTGTGTGTGTGTGTGTGTGTAGTTACTTGAGTGTGGTTGTAAAGTTTACAAGAGGATGACAGGCCATGAGCATGGCGTGCATGTCATATCCCTAGAGACATTTCAGAGAGGTGATGGCATCTTGTTTATGTTTTGGTGTTGAAGGAGAAAGTGACATGATGTGTGTGTGTGTGTGTGTGTGTGTGTGTGTGTGTGTGTGTGTGTGTGTGTGTGTGTGTGTGTGTGTGTGTGTGTGTGTGGCGATCAATATGTGTCTCCTCCTCTCCTGCTCTCTCTGGTCTGTTTCAATAATGGTTTAAAGTGGATAATGAGAAACAGGCCTACACTGAGTGCTATTCATGTTTTCACTACCACTGTGTGAGTTTCTTGTGTGTGTGTGTGTGTGTGTGTGTGTGTGTGTGTGTGTGTGTGTGTGTGTGTGTGTGTGTGTGTGTACTCCAGTACTTGCTGTCAAAGACACGCAGCGGGGGAACATTTCCCCCTAAGGTTTTTGCAAGGACCAGTGAACACTCTGCTCTCTCTTTTTCTCTCTTCTCTTACTCCTATTCGTAGCTACAGAAGACCTTGTTCTCCTCCACTCTTAGAATGCAGATACTCTCATAAAGTAATGACCTTTGAACTGGCCTAAGGAAGACCATCCACTCTCCTGTGAACAGCAGACCATAACCTGTCTGCTACACTTAATTACAGGGGACTCTCGAGGAAAAATATGGAATGGACAATAAATCTTGAACACCTATGCCCTGGAACCATGGAGTTAGGCTAGTCTTGATTTTATTCACTGGGCGTAGACATTAAATGTCAACGGGTTTGTTTGGTCCTCTTTTAACCCACGGGAAAGCATGCAAACAAGCGTAGGAAAGCTTCCAGCGACCAAAAATTACAGTCGCGGCCGCAGCTGTCGCCAGCTTCAGCGACAGATCGCCCCCTAGTGCGTTAACTGCAGGTCATGATAATAGGCTTTAACGATGAAGCCTGATTTCCTGTTGAGTTGTAGGGGCTGGTGATGGTTCAGAACTTACAGCATTAAAAGCATGCCCTTAGGTTGGGCAAAGGGTCAAGATTTGCAGATGGTCCCATAAGTGACTGGTCTCAGTGAGCGGAATGTAAGTGGGTGGCATACTGGCGAGTGTCTTGACTTGCTTGCCTGACGTCTGTTGGATACGGGGGAGGAGCTTGGAGCGGTGACACGTCAGAGACTAGCGGGGACAGAAAGCGGTCTGTACACTGGCCTCCTCCGCTCGGGTAACGCTAGATGGAAGAATTTGGGGAGGGGGCAGAAGAAGCAGCGTCCGTAGGTAACCCCTGAAAGCATCCCGGCCCATCACAATCGTTCGCCAGAGAGCGCGTACGCGGAATAGGCAGGGATTGCAAAGCGTTTGCAGCAGTTTGGAGCCCCTCACGGCCAGCATGAGATTCTCTATGCTTATCTCTCTCATCAGGCCGATAGGGCCGGTTATCGTCGGCATCTCGCTGGGATTCACCCTGAGTTTGCTCAGCGTCACTTGGGTGGACGAGTCGTGCGACTCTGATGGAATTGCCGCTTCGGAGGACATTTTGCTCGGCCAGCCGGGAAGTCTGAAGGGAGCCCGAAAGCCTAGCTCGATCTCCACCAGCACCACCGAAAATGGGGACGCAGAGGAAGACTTCGAGCCGAGAATAGTGCCTTATACGAAACCAGCCCAGCCTGGTCCGCCCAAGAAAGTTTTCAGGTACGGTGGACCGAGACACACTGAGGCAAATTCTCCTCGTGTGATGGATGTTTACTTTGGGTGCGAGGACGGGACCCGTTAATATTTTTCATTATACCCAACCATCGCCACATCTGGCCAGGTCATGACATCTCTATCACTGAAATAACTCTATGCTCGGTAGGCCTTCATGTAAACAAAGCGTTGGTGGTTCTGCAGCCTAGTTTCTCTACGGTTTTGTTCTTTATTGTGAATTGTTACACCGCCTTGCAATAGCGTAGCAAATCAGTGTCTGAAATCCGATGAATTTTCATGGATTAAGGCGAAATTTAAATCTTTCCTTTTTCGTATCAACAAACTTACACAGGCCCTGATCTTATTATCTTTCTGACATAGCAAGCCATTGAATTTAGATCTAACAGTGTGTTGTCGTATGGATAACAGAGATGCAGTCAGGTGTTGTCCGCAGCAGTCTAATGAATATGCATGCCTAACTGAAATAGCTATGGAACCAATGGAATTCTGCATACATTTATGGCCTAAATATAGTCCGATCGTAAACACGAGTTAGCGGTTCTGCATACGTGTGTCTTGAGAAAAGTACGTATTCATCATCATATCAGGCCATAAAACGGTGTTCTTGGTGATGTAAAGTACCTCACCGGTCACCTTCGTATTCCCCATCTCTTAATTATCATACTGTTTACTTCGCGCTCAGATGTGCCCGCGCGCTAGATTGACTTTAAGCAACCCTACTGAACCCGACGTGACCGTGCAGCACATCAAGCTTCGGTGACCCCTGGTCGTTGCTGGTCTAACGCACGGGTAGCCTAAGCAAGTCAAAAGAGCACATTACCCTAGCTGTCAATCACGGATAAGAACCCCAGTAATCTCAGCGTCCATGTGTTCAAAATATTTACTGCACTGCAACCTCGGAGAACGCCCTCCTAACCCCACCATTGCCCGGAGTGTGAACTGGATCATCGAGTAGCCTACAATTCTACAGCCAATACTGTAGCCTATTATTTTGTATGATTGTTGAAGTAGAGCACATCTACTCAGCTTTGCTTGATCACTAGACTAACAGCCAAACAAGTTGTTCATCATTTGCTGTTTTAAGCAGCTGCATGCTGGGCCCAAATGGTAAAGACAAGCACCTCTCTCTCAAAATAACAGACAGGCTCCCCCTAAAAATGTGGTTGGCTAAACGTGATGTTTAACTGCTGGTGCACACGTGTTTTCATGTATACACATAGATGCATTCATCACTGATGTTCCACACAGACAGACGTGTGTGCTCCCTGACGCAGAACTGTGAAAAGGTGCTCCCTGAACGATTCAGGCATGGTAGTGTTTTTTTCCCCATGAGAAGTAGCCCAATACTGCAGTTGTGGTCAGTCAGAGGATGAGATTTTATTCTCACATTTGTGTTCATAAGAGAAAATAGCTGAAATGATTATTAGATAGTGTCCTAGTAAGTGTTCCAGGGTGAAGTAAGCATGCATCAAACATTGTAATATTATCCAAAACTGTCATGGATCTTGGTTGCTTTTTTTCATAATTGACATGGATTAGCCTATTGTGGATATTGTTACCCATTTGAGAAGAACAAAGCCAGTTAATGTGCATCAGGCTCTTAACAGGGCAAAATAAGGATGCAACGCTACATTAAAATTCTTACTGGAGGAAATGAGTTGTGATTAAAGCTGATTAACCATGATTAATCATGTCAAAATTTTGTGATTAGATTTTTTTAATTGTTTGGCAGCACTAGTAACTAATAAACAAAAATCACAAAAGAGCCATGAGGGTAGCCCTGGCTCTGGACCTAGAAATGATGCAGAACTATGAGCTGCTGTTCCTTCCTTGTAAACTATAGAACCACTCACCTGTGATGTGTTATGACACGCTTACAGCTGCCCCCCCCTCCCCCCACCCCCCTCTCTCTCTCTCTCACACACACACACACACACACACCACCTCCTAATATGGGGCCTGAGCTGTTAACTCATACCTTCTCCTGAGTCTGTCTGTGGTTCGCACTGTGGTCATGCTAGTATAAATTTGGAGAGATTAAAAATATTGCAGAGTAAAACTAAATTAAATGCATTTACATGAGCTTTTCATACATTTAACATACATCTTTATCAACATGCAAAAATAGGACAAGAGGACAATAATGATGCTACTGCAAAATTAAAACTCTACTGAGTGTGACTTGATAACAGGATGATACAGAGTAGTGATGTCAGTGATAGATGATGTCACTTAATTATAATCTTATCTTTATTATAATGTTAGTAAATCTTCAGCAAAAACTAGTTGTCTGTTCACAACAACAAAGTTTCTGTATCCTGACCTGCTGAGAAGTAAAGTGTGTTGTACAAGTATTTTACCCTTATAAGTAGTGCAGATTATAGATTATTGCACAGATTATATACAGGGTCATATGCCCTGGCCTTGGGAATGTGATGTATGAACTGTATGGCTAATTCTCCTCCTGAATGGTTTTGTTTTCTGGTTATGTGTTTTTCAGAGCCAAGTATGCCAGCACAGAGCTGGGCATCCGGGAGCGTCTCTTTGTGGGCGTCCTCACCTCCAAAACCACCCTGAGCTCCATGGGTGTCGCAGTCAACCGCACCCTGAGCCACCACCTGGATGGCCGTCTGGCGTTCTTCACTGGCGCCCGCAACCGCAAGGTCCCGCACGGCATGCTGGTGATCTCTCACAGCGACGAGCGGCCCGTTGTCAGCATGTTCCAGACGGTCAGCTTCCTGCTGGAGCACCACGTCAACGACTACGACTGGTTCTACCTGGTCCAGGACGATGTCTATACTCAGCCTGACAGGCTCAAGGCGCTGGTGGGGCACCTGAGCATGGGCCGTGAGCTCTACATGGGCCGCCCGGAGGAGTTCATCGGAGGGGATGGCCAGGGCCGCTTCTGCAGCGGGAAGGCTGGGTATCTTCTCTCGCGGGCCCTCCTCCTGAAGATCAAACCTTTCCTGGACCACTGCCGCAATGACATCGTCAGCGTGCGGCCGGACGAGTGGCTCGGCCGCTGTATCATCGACTATACAAACACCAACTGTGTGGATGAGCTGGAGGTGGGTACATAGCCAATCTACTACTCATGGAAAACCTGGAAATTTCCTGAATGAATGGAGCAAAATGCTATCAACAAAGTATTTATTTCTGATTTGTTCAGGTAGCAGCTCAAAGATGATTACAGGTAGTCAGTTAATTAAGATGATGAAAATCATCAACACACACATTTTGGAAATTCGCAAGTCACAACTGATTTGAATGGTTCAGAAATTCTTCAAAATGGCAGTATGTGTGAGGGTTCTGTAAAGGACATTATAGTGTTCATTGTAATAATTATTATTACATTTATTACATATTTATAATCACCATTATTACACACCTACTGTAGATTGTGTATTGACTCCAGATGGCCGATAGGGCTCCAGAGATGAAGTGAAGAGGCATGAAATGGAATAGGCAGACTACTTCATCTCCACAGCAGACCTCAGAACAGGCCTCCAGCTTTGGGGTTAGAGCGTCTGCTTGTTTCTCACGGGGCGTAGCATCAGCAGAACAACCGCTGCTTGTGTTTAGATCAGCTGCAGCATGTTGTTGCGTGGCCTGGCCTGATGCGTGGCAAATCTGGCGGTACAATTGTGGAGGCCTGACTGAAATGCTCTCTCTCCTCGCCCTCGGCATGTTTCTGTAGCCAGGGCCAGGCGGGTGATGAGCGTGACGCAGCCTCGACTTTGTGTTTTAGCCGTGCCTGGGGTCTGTGATCTCTCTCTCTCTCTCTCTCTCTCTCTCTCTCTCTCTCTCTCTCTCTCTCTCTCTCTCTCTCTTTCTCTCCCCCTCACTCCTCTGTTCCCTTTTTCGGGTCCAGGCTCTATCTCTGTCTCTTTTTATGCATCATCCTCTCTCACTTCTTCTATGCCTCTATCCATGTCTTTTTTCTCCTCTTATGTTTTTTCTTCTTCTCGACTCTCTGCTATCCACTCAGTCTTTCATCTTCACCCTGTCCCTCTTCTCCTCCGTCTATCTACTTTTTTCTTCCTTATCTTTCTCCTCTCTTTCTCTTTATACCTTTCATCTTCTTCCTTGGGTCTCCTTCCCATACTTTTCTTCTTATATGCTTACTTTTTACTCTCTCTCTCTCTCTCTCCATCTATCTGTCTATCCGTCTATCTATGTCTCATTCTTTCTCTCCCTTCTTCTCACCCTCTCTCTACTCTATTACACTTAAGAGTGTGTTTATCCCCTGGTACTCCTCTCTGAATGACTCTGTTGTTAGTCTCTTCTGCATCTGCACCCGTAACTCCTGATGAAGCAACACCCTCTGCCCCTCTGCACCTCTTTCTGCCCATCCCATAATCCTCTGCAGCTGGGCTTGGCAACACACAAGTACAGACTCTCTCTCTCTCTCTCTCTCTCTCTCTCTCTCTCTCTCTCTCTCTCTCTCTCTCTCTCTCTCTCGCTCTGTCTGTCTCTCTCCCCCTATCTCTCTATCTCTCTTTCTGTCTCCCCCAGTCATTTACGCTTTCAAGCATAGATAATCCAGTTAGGTTTTATTAACATCATGGGACGCAAATTAGCCCTGCACTCCAAAATATGTGCCCTTCTGAGACTCCAGTGTAGAGGCAGCAACTCGCTTCTTAATATCCGCTAATGGCCAAACGGGTGCAGCAAAGAAAAAAAAGAAAGAAAAAAAACGAGAGGTTAAGAGTTTTTGGACGTCCTGGGGTGACTTCCACGAACGGGTGCAGAAAAAGAGGCTGATGTATAGGGGGGTTTTATTTTTCCCCTGGTGAGGCCTAGTTGGTGCAGGAGTCAAACTGGGCTCATTTTTCCCTTTTGGAGCGTGGCGCTCCCAGCAGGAAGCCGCAGCTCCCAGGAGGCTGTGCTGCGGGACGGGCTGAGACAGGGGTCTGTTTCAGGAGGTGGATGTGTACCCCTGTTGGGATGGTGCAGTGCGGCGTGGTGCGGCACAATGCCGTATACTGCTGCTGCTGCTGCTGCTGCTGGTCAGGACCATAAACAGTCAATTTACCCCAGCTAATATGCATCTGAGATATAAACACACTCAGCTGGGGCAATGGGGGCGCACACACACCCTACACACACTTATCTACACACGCGCTTACACACATCTATCTTCACACGCACTTACACACATCCCTACACACACACATTCATCCTCTCTGTTTGACACTGAACCATAAACAACTATCACAGGAGACATAATCCGGCTCGCTATCACTGGCCGTAAAAGCTGGCTGTGTGATGGAGAGAGTCGCGTGTTGATGAGGGTTTTACCCTGAGCTGGCTGGCAGCTACTTTAGAGGATAAAACGAGCAGCACTCCGCACTGGCATGGTAACAAGACTCCTTACGCTCTAAATAGCCTGAGCTGGCTGAAGCCATCCTTCTGCGTGACTAGCTATTCAAACCAAGGTGCGCCTCAATCATGTGGCTACACCTTGAGACACACACACACACACACACACACACACACACACACACACATACATACAGTGCACGCTGTGGTACTCAAATTCATTCACACAAATGTGCACACACACACAAACACATAAATAGATATACGCATAAATTAGATTGAGAATTAATTAATTCAATTGTTCTGCTTGGTTGTTCTATTCCAGTCATTGTGCATATCACATGTATACACCTATACCTTAATACACATACATTCTTGCTCATACTAATGAACAAACACACACACACGCACTCTGAATCAGTTCAATAACTTTAGCTTGATTTGCACGTCTTTGCACCAGTGCATCCCTCGCTCCCACACACACCCACACAAATGAACTGATTTGTTTGTAAAATAACAATCTGAATTGGTGACTATCACTGCACCTACATCACATTAAGATGTCGCTATGCAGCACGCACACACACTCTCACACACACACACACACACACACACAAACAAACACACACACACACACACAGATGCAAAAACACACAGATGGGGCTTTATGAGAAAGAAAGAAAGAAAAAGAGAGAGAGAGAGAGAGAGAGAGACAGAGATAGAGAGAGAGAGAGAGACAGAGAGAGAGAGAGAGAGGCGGAGAAGCACACAATGAGTAACAGATCACCGAGGGCTGGCCTTGCTGACCTCTGGTTTTGATAAGGAGCTGTGAGCACCACAGAACAGACCCCTGGAGAGACCCAGTGAGTCACGGGGCCAGGGCTGGGGCCAGAGGCCAGTGTTCGTGCTCTTCCAATGGGGAACATCTGAGCCCAGTGGGCACGGGTTCATGCTCATTCATAAACAGAGATGCTTGAGCACAGGAAGGGTGTGTACTGTGTCAGGGTATGCAGCAGTGGGTGGACTTGTTCACTCTCATTCGGTTTTCTATTTGTTGCATGGGTGCGCTCAAGATCACCGCCTCAATTAAAGTTAAGTTTAGTGAAGGGTCAATAAACCGTGTTGATTGATGAGGGTGTGTTGTGGAGCTCAAGGAGCTACAGTGCATGCTTAAAGTGACATTTTTAGTGTTTTGAGGGATGTGAGTTTGAAAAAAGGGGCATGTTCCAGCCCACATGGGTGCATTCAGGTCGACACCCGTCTGTTTGTGGTGCTCAAGTGGGACAATGGAAAGTTGCTACGTGTAAAAAGAGATTGAGTGCCTCAGGGGAAGAGAATGCTTAGCTCCTTTGCCAAGGCTTACCCACAGAGTGGACAATTTCCTTACACCCCCCCACCCCAACCCCCACTCCCATCACCACTACTCCCTCCTCCCCTCCTCCATCCCCAGGGCCAGTACCCCCCCCCCCTCCCACAACCAACCACCAACCCCCCGCTGAGAGTTCTTAAGCTAATCAGAGCTAATTATGCGCAGACAATAAACAGCCGAGGTGATACCTGCAGAAAATCGCTGGAGCCCCCGGTGGGCCAGGGCACATTTTCTGACCCGACTTAAGTCCCGACGGCTGAAAACAACCTCCCCGCAGAGAGAAGGGCTTTAATGAATCAAAACAACCCAGTTACCCTTCTACTGTGGCTGTACTTGATGTTGGGTCACTTGATTTGGTTGAGAACAACAGGAATTCAGTGTTTTCAGAAACTTAATTAACTTTATAGCTTTGAATTTCTTTGTTTTTAAAGCGTTTGTTGTATATAATTTTAATTGTTATTTTTTTTCATCATTTTACATTCTTGTTTTTTGTTAATTGTTGTATTCCATTTGTTTATTTACTGGTTGTTGTTGATAATTGTTATTTAAACAGCTGTTGGCACGTTCTCTTTGTAGGGTCTACAGTACAACCACTTTGCATTGGAGCCAGAATTTGATCTTAGTCGAGAGGACAGCGGAGCGTTCCGGAATGCCCTCTCAGTCCACCCTGTGTCCAAACCTGATCAGATGTATCGTCTGCATAAGCATTTCACTGAGATTGAACTGCAGAGGACCTACGAGGAGATTGAGAAACTACAGGTGAGACGAACAAATCAGCAACTCCACAAACTGTTTTGACCACACCTAATCCAAGTTTGGAGTTTCAATTATTCAATCATATTATATTATATCAATTATATTATCTTGAGACAGGTTTGTATGTACACAATCAAACATATTGTACGTGCACACAAGTGTGCATACACATATTTGAACACCTAGAAGTAGTTGGTACTCTTTTTTTAACACATTCACAAACACATACACACACACACAGAGACGTAGATACAGGTATACAGTATCCAAGTGTACAATCCCGATTCCTGATTGTTCATCTCTTCTTTTTACATACACGCACACACACACACACACACACACACACACACACACACACACACACACACACACACAGAGATATACAGTATCCAACTAAACAATCCTGATCGTTCATCTCCTTTTTTCCCAGGCTGAGATAAAGAACGTGAGTGAGGTGGCAGTGGATGGAAACCGCAGTGCACTCTGGCCCATTGGTGTGTCACCTCCCTTCGAGCCAAAGACACGCTTTGAGGTTGTACGCTGGGACTACTTCACCGAAGAGCAGCTGTACGCCTGCGCTGATGGCTCACCCAAATGCCCCCTGGTGGGTGCCGACCGCCAGGACGTGGATGACGTGGTCCAGACGGCGGTGGCCGAGCTCAACCGCAAGTACGCACCAACACTGCGCCTCTCCAAGCAGCGGCTGATCAACGGCTACCGACGCTTTGACCCGACGCGCGGCATGGAATACACGTTAGACCTGCAGCTGGAGGCGCGGACGGAGGCCGGGCACAGCGGCCCCTTGACATGCCGTGTGCACCTGGTACGCCCGCTCAGCCAGGTGGAGATCATCCCCATGCCCTACGTGACGGAGGCCACACGGGTGCACGTGCTGCTGCCACTGCTCAGCTCTGAACGGGCCGTGGCACTGTCCTTCCTCGACCTGTACGCCTCCAACCTGTTCGAGACCGCAGAGAATGCCGTTCTCACCTTCCTGTTTATCTACGACCCACTCGAGGCGCAGCACGTCGCCCAGAGCGACGTGTTTGCCGAAGTCAAGGCCAAAGTGGCAACGTATGAGCGCAAGTACCCATCCGTCAAGGTGCCCTGGATCAGCGTGAAGACGGAGAGCCCGGCACTGTTACGGGTCCTCGACATCGTCTCACGGAAGCACCCGGTCGACACTCTCTTCTTCTTGGCCACGCCGGACACCATAGTGACCACCGAGTTCCTCAACCGCTGTCGGATGAACGCTATCAGCGGGTGGCAGGCTTTCTTCCCCATGCATTTCCAGGACTACGACCCCAAGGTGGCCTATCACGATCAGCCACCGCCGGCCTCACCAGACCTGGTGCGTGAGGCCGGGCACTTTGACCGCTATGCCTTTGACGAGGCCTGCTTTTACAACGCCGACTACATGGCAGCCCGAACACACATGTCTGCAGACACCCAGGAGAATAGGGTAAGAGCTGAGACTACAGAATACTTCCGTATATGGATCTTTATAAAGTTGTTGAATTGTGCAGTACTTGTATATAAATGACACAAAGGCATATCAATTGACATTCTTCAAATGGACAATTGCAAGCAAACAGTTATATAACACAAAATGTCTTCATATTAACATTTAGTACTTTAGAACCTTAATTAGGATTGAATGGACTCCAAAAGTGCCAGAGATTGAAGTGAAAGTTTAAATTCAACAATTTTTGTTGTGTGACATAATTATAATGTAATATGACTTCAGTAATGTTTTGAATTTGTTTTTTGTTTTTTTTAATAGGACAGCGAAGATCTTTTAGAAACACTGGACGTATATGACATGTTTGTCCGCTTCTCCGGTTTGCACGTGTTCCGTGCGGTGGAACCGGCTCTGCACCAGCGCTACCGGAACCGCACCTGCAACCCGCGTTTAAGCGAGGACTCCTTTCACCGCTGCATGCAGAGCACATTGGAGGGTGTGGGCGCGCGGTCACAGCTTGCCATGCTGCTGTTCGAACAAGAACCGGGGAATAGCACCTGAGACCCGCACCTTTCTCTGCCTGAGACAGAACTATTCCGTCCCGAACATGCCCCACTTGACTTGACTTCTCCTCAATGGCAGTGGGACAGGTTTCACAAACCCAGACACACACACAAACTCACACACATGCATACACAGACACAGACACAGACACACACACACACACACACACACACACTAAATCTGCAGCATGAACATGATCAAGCACGGTCACTGTTCTCAGTGTAACTGAAAACCCCATGCTTTCAACACGTGCTGTGGAACGAGCACCTGTTTCTGTGGGACTCCATAATTACGCATCTCTGCACAGAGCCAGGTGTCACACACCTGGTTGAACTCTCTCTCTCACACACACACACATACACACACACACACACACACATACTCACTCACTTGAACATGGCCACATAATTTCACTGCAAATTCCATACATGCCAGAACTACCTACCAGAACGTGTATGCCACGTAATTTTGTTCTTTAGCCACAGGCCTTGGCTGCCAAACACTTTAATCTCCACTATTCTGAGCGCCCTCCTCGACACAATACACGTAACAAAGAGCCCTGGGATTACAGGCGTCCTCCCTTCACTCCTATTTGCTTTTCCCGCTGAATAAGACTTCAGGAGAATGAGGATGAAAGGAGCCATGATGGGGGTTGCCAGGTCTGATGGGTTGCCAGGTTTTGATGCGTTGCCAGGTTTGAGGCTCAGTGGCTCAGCTGACTGCTAAGCCTCAGCTGGTTAGCGCCACTTCAGCCAAAAGTGACGGTCAGCACTTTTTTTTTCTGTTGCGCAGCCCAGTGAAGAGACATAAAGTGAAGGAGCAGTACAAACACACACACAGAAGGTTCTGGAAGTCGAGATACATGAGCAGGTTGGTCTGGAGGAAGAGAAAGGGTATAAAGGCGCCTAGGATAATGAACAACAAGCATGATGGGAGTAGAAGTAGGGCTGTGTTGGAAGGATTCAGTGTGAAATGGCAGGAGCGAAGTGAAAGGTTATCTGGTTGGTGTTTTTTTTTTGTTTGTTTTGTTTTGTTTTTTTGGGCTGCAGTTTGGAGCCACAGTCTGTGTAGTAGTAGCCAACTCTCAAATTAATCCAGGCCAGCTTTGGCCCTGGTCTGAGCCTCACCTGGGCCACATCCATTCCAGACTAAGCAGCTAAGTGGGAAAGCATTTGTATCACATTGCCCTCGATTATCAGTGCCTTTTAGTCTGTAAGGGGCTTCTCCTCCAGGCTACTGTAATTCTATGTAAATTAGAAAGAGGAATACAAGGATTGTTTGGTAGTGTGTGTGTGAGTGAGTCAGTGTGTGTGTTTATTTGTGTGTGTGTGTGTGTGTGTGTGAGTGTGCGTGCACCATGTGCACCAGAGCTTCAGTGTCAAATATAAATATAAATATAAATACGTGTTGTTCGAAGGTGATTAGCATTTGTAAGAGATTGCACAACGTGGAGCTCAAATTCTCTACCTAACAAGAGTGTTGAGATTCATCTCGTAAGAACTCTGTGTTGGAAACCATTTGTGGGTCCATTTTGTGTGGCTGAAACACCCTTCCCAGTGGTAGTGGGCCACTTATCTTGATCATTTTACCTTACATTACCTTTTATGGCTGCTCCTTTCGATTACATAATTACTATTATTAGACCCCTGTGTGCAATGGCTCACTCTTGCTATCTTCTATGTTCTCTGTGGAATGTGAAATGTGTGTTGAACGATTTTTAGCTGGGGAAAAAAATGAGACTTTTAATTCATGTCAAATTTGGAGTCTTATCCAAAAAATGACACTTTCAATTGGTTCTTTTATATATATATATATATATATATATATATATATATATATATATATATATATATATATAATGGAGCGTCATGGTTGTAATGTTGTATTATGCTCAGTCTGAGTCTTGGCTTTAGAAGAGTGCAGATCTGTGTTCCAATGATATTTTACCAGACCACCAAAAATCTTTGTTGTCACACCAAAAAGTGTTTGTGCCCTCAAAAAATATGTCATGTTGATTTCTTTTCTCTCATATCTTCACCCGTGAAGACTGTGCACAGACAAAGGAAGCTCTGTTTGGAGCCAGTTGATTAAAATCAATTATGACAGTTTTCAACTATTTCAGAATGGTCTATCTTTGGAATTATTTCACACCAATCCAACCCAAAAACAGTTGGCTCACTAAATTATGCTGAAAGAGATTTAATAATGTGGATATACTCAATACTGGGGTCTCCAAAGAATCCAGTGTTGCTGCTTTATAAATATTATAGTGATGTGATATATTATATCTCAATGTTAAATATTAACTTGTAAAGGTTAAATGTTTTCATAAAGCTGAGAACTTATTATAAATAAACCATATTTATTACAAATCTGTCTATTCTTGTGTATGTGCATGTGTTGGTATATTGTCTATAGGGGGCAGTAGATGTCTAAACAGTAAGTCGAAGAAGGAAAATATTTCAGCTGTGCAGCTGCTGGACAATAACCAGTGCCTATTCAATGACTTGTTTTGTTGTTGTTGTTTTTTTTGTACATATAAGCTAATGATTAAATAAGCACTTACTCATATTTACTAACATTCTGGTGTTTCTACATCTAGTCAAACTATAGCCATACACTGAAACACACACAAAGACAGGGCTGGGGGGATGACATCTTGCAGTGCTACGAGAAACTAACTTGTTTTTCACTCCCTCTTCTAGAGAGAGTCTTCTGTGAGAGAGTCAGTGTATGGTTTGAGTCTGGCATACTGTATATTCAATCATATACAATATACTGTATGTGCATACAATATATGTAGGGGTACCGTATGCCATTACATGAGATATTTTATACTGAGATATTGATACTCCATTCTTAAATCTACTGTAAGGGACAATTAAAGGAACATTAAAATGCACTGTACCAAAAGTTTTTGCCCCTGTCACCAATTTTTACCAAGTGGCAGATTTTCACAGACGACACGACCAATAATAACAGGTAACATGACAATGTAAGGACCAAAAAAGATGATTTTAACATAACAGGTATATATTAAAAGAGAAATAAATAATAATGCACATTGACAATGACAAGGTGAAGCATGACTTTACAATATACCCTTTTGTTGAACTGGACACATCTGCCTCTCATAGTTGTTTGGTGCTAAAAAGTAGTGTAACTGTCTGATTAGCCGTGGCGCTGGTTTATCACAAATATGATGACGAGTGTGTACAATACTTACTGTAAAATCTGTTTCACAACCTCTCATATTTTATAGTAAAATGTGAGCTAACAATTCTATTTACAACAATATAATACATTTTTGCCAGTCGGCCTAAAATAGTTGATGCTTGATTGAACCAGAATCTGTCAAGTTCAAAAGTCATTGTTGTGTTTGTTGGTTTTGACGCCGCTGTTTAGATTTCGCAGGCCATGTGTCCATGAAAGACAGATCGACGAGAGTGAATTTTGTTTTACAGTGTGTGACAAAACTCAAAAGGACATAAAGGTAGATACAGTGTTTAGTGTAAGTACTAAGTATAGCATAGAGTCCATGTGAATAGGCTCTTCTGAAGTAGTCAGTTGTGTTTCTAACTCTCTGCCATCTTGCCATCTCTCCTTTGAAGGATCCAGTTCGAGGTGGTTTGACCCGGTTTGGCCAAGGCTGGCCGCGTGCGTCAGGGTGAGGGCTGGGGGTGGGAGGGTATTGGCTTTGGTAACTGCTGCCTCCATTCATGACACCAAGAGATTCTGAACAGCGGTTGTCTAGGTAGGTCCATGAAGGCAGCGGGGTCCATCAGGAGAGAAGCTGAGGGGGCAAGAGACAGGAGGAGTGGAGGTGTGGGGTGTGCTGCTAGTAGGTGAAGTCCTGCTGTGTGTGCTGGTTGTGGAGGTGGTGCAGGTGGTGGTGGTTGGGCAGAACTGAGTTTGGGTACACCCCCTGCTGGTGAGCTAGTGTAATTTCACCTGCTTCCTGGGGGAGACAAAGTCAACGTCAGAAGATTGATCACAGCTCATGAAAATTGATAAACCTTTTTTTAAACAGTGCTATGAATAATCTCTTTTTATATGACAAAGTCCTGTGGAAAACATTATTCTTATCTGTAAAGTAACACCTTATAATAACTTTCATTAATTAAAATTTCACTAACAAATCATCATTAGCCATGAACAAATCATTAAAATAAAAGGATTTTTTTTTACATTAACTAATTCTGAAGAAGTCATTTATCTTTGACGCAATTTGTTGTACAAAGTAAGAATATCTGAAAAGGTAAAGTACAATTTGTAACCAATCATTGCTAATACTTGTTTGGTAATGGCTTAACAATGAAAGTTATTACAAAATCATACCGAATGATGTAAAGAGCATGCAATTCTCCACATAATCTACAGTACTGTATAATATAAGGACCATGCAATTCCCCATAATCTGTATAATCCCATTTCTGTTCTTCTGAGCTCACCTTGGCCTTTACGTCCTCTAGCCTGACTGTTGCTATGGTGCCATCTGAGAGTTGGGTCCTTAGGTTCTGCTCTGTGTGGTTCTGCAAGCACGGGATCTGATTTTGGTTCTGGTTCCGTTGGGACTTGCGTGGCCTGAAGAGCCTTTTTAGTTTGTACTTGATCACCTGATCCATTCAATCACAATCACAATCAGCATTAATCAATGGGTTATTGCATTGAACAGACCACTTCTATCCAAAGTGAACATTTTATCAATCATTAATTAGGTCAGAGCCAAACAACAAAACAACTTAGGATTCACTGTCTTGCTCAAGGGCACAACGGTAGCATCCATTAGCATGTTAAACAGGTTCCTTAAGCCTTCTGCTACCACCGCCCCATGTTGTCATAGTACATGCTTCCATCTAATAACTGAAAAACATTACTTTCTGTCCAACCGTGCACTACAGGATAACCTTTGCATCAACAAGGTTTGAGCTCTTACCATTAAAATATCTCAAATTTATAAATGCACCTCAGAAATACAAAGCAAAAAAAGGTACCTCATAGATGTATTCAAGAATCTCTAAAATGGTGAGAATGCTTGCTCCGATGAAAAGTCCCATCTGCCCACCGATGTCACCTGGAGGAGTCAGTCGAACCAAACCCAGTTGAGGCATGTGGGGGTGCGCAGAGGTCAGTCATTAGTTTCTAATTCACTGTGGAGCTCAATAAATGACACGCTAATTCACTGTTGCCACAGGCGACAAGAGTTTGTTCAATTCCAACAGTGTTTAAGCTATTCACACAGATGCCTCTGAGCTGATGGTGAAACGATGAGAAATTTCGTAACAATTGTCAACAATTTGTTTTGGTAGATAGCCACAATAATTAGCATGGGGGGCACACAGTCAGCCAGCAATTACAAGATATTATGACTGGTTATTATTTTGCGATTAGGAGCATAAACCACAGAGCTTGTTGTACATAACTCTTTACAACGGAGTACAACTACGGGCTCTAAGCACTTTCTGTCACAGTGTGTCACGCCTACCTAACAGTCCAGCCACATCATACGCCTTCTTCTGCTCTATCTTCTCATAGTTCAGAGCCTCGAAGAAGATGTCCAGCACAAGGAAGTTGTCTCTGTAATTCCCCCCAAAAATGAATTGGTTAAAAAACAAACAAACAAAAAAACATCAACAACAACAACAACAAATGGACCCCAGACAGATACACTGTAGTGGGACTTACATGGAGACAAATTAAACATTTCCCATGAAGGGAGAAAGAATTAGTGGAATTCCTAACTGGGGAGTGGCAATAATTAACAGGGAACTTGGCATAATCTCAGTGTGGAGATTTTGTAATGAGAGCGGCCATTTACAGCAATGCATTCACTCCTCAAATTGCATTTTCACTTTTTAATTTAGCTGCCATGACAACACAATGGCCCTGCTACTGCGTAGACAGAGGAATGAGAGAGACCCAGGCTGTAATTACCGAGAGAAAGAGATGCAAAAAGAAGCAGAGGAAAAAAAATCAGTAAGAGAAAATTGGACAGCTTATTTTTTTTATTTTTTGTCTCTTAACCTTAAAATAATCACCAAGAAAATGGAATTCTTGCTTTTTAGCCATTGTGTTGTGCCGCCCATAAAGGACTGAAGGACAAAAGCAGATCCAGAGGGCTCTGGCTAAAGTGGTTATAACTGCTCTAACTGCTGTGTTTCTGGGGGCTGTCACAGGATTATCAGACACAAATAGCATTTAATGGATGTCCCCAGTTTTTCTTTTGTTTTGTAAACAAATCCATTGAGAGGAACAACTAGCAATGCACACACAGGCTTTTTGCATGCATTTCTCCACCAATTACAATCACTAAGAAACTTCCAGTGTTGCATAACATATGCGTGCAATGTCACACACACACACACACACACACACACACACACACACACTTACACACACACACACAATAGAGACTCTTTATCTCTCACTCTCACACTCTTATCTATCAATCTATCTCTCAGTCTCAGTATATCTGGTTACCTGATATACTCCTCACTCTTGTCGTATTTGCGGGACAAGTATCTTGCCGACCCCCGGCTGGGGATTTTCACCATGGAGAGCTCCTTCCCATAGCGTGTGACATTACAAGGCGTCTCACACGGACATATGTCTCCCTCGTTCCTCTGCAGGGAAGCTGTGCCCAGGACGACAGATATACAGACAATATGCCATGTTTATTGCAGTCACTATCAAAGAGTTATGAATGGTTTCATCTATTACTTACATCTTCGCTCAGCTTTGGTTAAAGCCACTCTCAACAAGTGGGAAAATGAGTGCAAATAGGTAGAGGATAAAAAGTGGAGAAACATATTGAAAAGAGGAAGGGAAAGCATGAAAAGAGGTAGGAAATGTGAAAACAGATGACAAGTTTTGAAAACAAACAAACATACAAAAGGACAGGAGAGAGAAAAAGTGAGGAGAAAAAAACGAGTGTAAGAGGTATGAAGAATGAGCAGGAACAGGAGGGTCATCTTACCTAGAGCTTTGTCCACACACTTGACTTTGCTGGGAGGGCAGATAGCAGCATCCCCTGTAAATAAAGCATAAGAACATAACACAATCAGTTATGTTATGTACTGTACTGTCAGTGTTGGGGAGTAACGGAATACATGTATTCGGAATACTGTATTCAGAATACAAATTATGAGTAACTGTATTCAGTTACAGTTACAGCTAAAATGGGTGGTATTTAAAATACAGTTACTTTGTAAAAATCAAGGGATTACTCAGTGCTATTTTACCGTTTCTAATGTTTAGCTATCCCCTCTGTAATTTGGGTAATTCCACACATTGTTGGAAACTAAGCCAAACAAAACGCAATAAGAACTATTAAACATCCTCCTAACGATGACATCAGTAACACAACTGTGTCTAGCAAATGAAATTTACCCCACTCAGTGGCAAGACAGATAGGCTATGCCTGTTACACATAATCATACTATACTGTAAACTGGCACTATCAGAAATAAAATTAGCTAAATAACATTTACGCATTTTGTCCATAGACTGAAAACGCGTGTTTATAGAAATCTCCACTTTGCCTGGAGTTTTTGAAAGTTGCCCAGTGGCTGAACCTCCAAATGCATGTTTCCTGATCTCAAAATCTGAGGCTTGTGGCCCAGACCACACTGCCCATGTTGTCCATAAGGATAAATCGTCCTTGCTTACATTAACAAACCCTAATATCTCATCTACTGCAAACGTATGTATTGAAGACTGGGGCTGAACAGCCAATTTGTTGATAAAAACACACAAGAATTTGCAGGATGTGATTGCTACATTCATGTAGTTATAAAAAGGCATAACATTAAAAGTAATCCAAAGTATTCAGAATACGTTACTCATATTGAGTAACGTAACGGAATACGTTACAAAATACATTTTGGGGCATGCATTCTGTAATCTGTAACGGAATGCATTTTAAAAGTAACCCTCCCAACACTGTGTACTGTACATGTATGTACGTGGTGGTGACGGTGGTGGAGTGTGTGTGTGTGTGTGTGTGGTTTGAAGTGTGTGTGTGTGAGGGGGGGCATGTGTGCTCTTACATGGCAGGAAATTGGTAAAGTCTTTCATTCACCGCCTGAAGTGTGAATAAAAGTGTGATTTTGAGCTTTTACTTCTTCAAGTAGAGTTTGTGAGTGCCATACAGGTATATACTTTATATACTGTGTGTGTGTGTGTGTGTGTGTGTGTGTGTGTGTGTGTGTGTGTGTGTGTGTGTGTGTGTGTGTACCTGGCATGTGCACCATCCTACAGTTGCATTCGGCCATCACCTGGGCACTCTCACAGCTGAGCCTGCAGGCACTGATGCTGTAGGTGTCAAAGCCCGGCATCACCGACTCAGATGTTGACCGGCAGTTACCCCATGGCTGGGGCAGGTAGGTCAGCTGTTTTAGTGCCCACCCACATCCAGACACACACACACACACACACACACACACACACACACACACACACACACACACACACACACAAACAGGTGAGTAATTGTTTTGCCGTCTCAATTAACAATTTTCTGTAAGTTTTCTTGTGATCTCATCTTATTCCTAACATTCCATCCTGTGTAATTGATGCCAGTATTTAGAGGATGTTTTCTCTTCATGTATCTTGTAAGGTTCAAGGGAAAGCCAAACAGCTAAGTGCTCTTCAAAGCCTAGTGATCAAACCAGCCAAAACTGAGAAATTGAAGTAAGTTGTTATGCCCCATTCATTTAGTGTTAGTTGCCAGTTCACTGCTCAGTCTATGTTGTATTAAATTTTCTTATTCTTTTTTCCTACCTACTGCACTTAGTGAGTTTGAACAGGGCTATGGATTGATTTACACTGGATTTCTCCTTTAAGTCTGGATCAAAGATCCATTAGCACATTTCAGTCTTCCGCTCAAATAATGATTAGGGCTGCAACAGATAATCAATTGATTGATCCATTGTTGACGATTAAATGAGTTGGTAACCAATTCAAATGATCTGATTGCTTAACTATTTTCAAGTTTACTTCCTCTTCTATGGTGGTTAAATATATTTGGTTTACTTTACAAAAAGCACACTTTGGGAAATACATTTTTATCACATTGGTTATACATTTGGTATGTTTTGCATGTCGTGAGAACTGAGAATTTCTGATTCACATAACTCAAATGTGTATTGACAAGTTGGATGGAAATCTGGCTGTTGGTACAGAGATGTAAAAGACATATTTCTTCAACCTTCCAGTAAATCAGCTGATTCTAATCAGAACAACTTCTCAGCTACATCAACAGCTAGTGAAATCACCTGTGTGAAATCTATAAATACTGTTCATATAGATAGGACTTTTCCTTTATCTGGTTGGACTTTAACAACTCGGCTATCAAGCAATTTGAAATGTAGTGGATGTCCGATGCTACAGGAACACTGAAATGTATGATATCTACAATGCATGCATTAGCCTAAATCAATGGTTTCCTATTCACTCATCTCTCTAAAACGAAAACAACTCTGAAATCTCAAGATTGACCTGTGGAGCAAATTCAAATTTGCTAAAAGGTTTGTTAGAACCACCAAGGCAATGTATTAATCAGGGGTTTATTTTCTTGGGTTAAAGATTCAAGGACCTCCGTTTACCACACACACACACACACACACATACACACAGGATTATGCATATTTTTGAGAACTGGTGCCATTTCGATGAGCCTACAGAGTTTCAGGACCACAAAAAAGAAATTCATAGCTCAGAAAAAAAATATCTTAATATCGCCTATGTTTATTACTGTTAATGTATTATGTTATGTTTGTTAACACCTTGATCTAACAGCACTGTGCATGCTAGTCTAATTCTCCCTGTAGTGTACAGATGTTGGATACACACCCGCTGTTCCTGACAGGACACAAAGGTCTGAAACCCAGGGGAGACTCCGAAACCCAGCTGGTGAATGTAGGGTGGCTCATCCTGACTGTGGATCTGCACCCTGATTCCTGCCTCCAGAGAGGTCTCATCTTCAAGGGATGCAAACATAGACATGATGGGGAGAAAGAGAAGGGTTAGAAAGAAAGAAGAGAGATAAACAGAGAGAGAGAGAGAGAGAGAGAGAGAGAGAGAGAGAGAGAGAGAGAGAGATTTGGAAATATCAAAACCATTCTAATCTCATGACATACTGTATGATAAATTGGAGTGCGCTCATGGTAATAGCATTTAAAGACCGTTTACACACACTATGCTTATTATGCTACTGATGAAATAAGACAGGTGTGCTCACTTGTTTCCCTCCAGATGGGCAGGTATTCATCCTGTTCTATATCTAGCATCATCTCAAGTCCGTTGCCCATTCCGCCTTGCCTCGCGCGCTTCGCTACCGTTTTGTTGCCATTGAAGGTGTAGCATTTCCCATAGCGTGTGTACACCTGTAACAGAGACAGCAGTGAGTGAGTGCACCTGACGTATGCATTTCATGACAAGACTACATAAAACTTTCATACAAGCCTGCTAAATATAGGCCTGATGCATTTGGCTTCATCTTTCTATACACGCATGTCATTTGCTGACAGAGAAGTTTGACAGCACGAAACCTTTCAAATAAGTCGGTTATACGTCCTCCTTAAACTCATGTCAGCTGATTCATTGCTGACATTTAAAGTTTGCAAGTAACCTACAACTCTTCAGCAGTCCAGGCAGAGACCATTCGATTTAGGTAAACAGTAGGGCAGTTCAAACATTGTCGGAAGAGAGGAGGTAAGCTTGTAATTTTTTTCACCAGGAATTCTAAAACAGGTGGACTTGTTTGCTCACGTGGACATCCAAGCCATGTGATAACTTGAAGAAACAATTGTTGATTTGCCTATAGGCTACTTTCTCTCTTTCCTGTTTAGGCTACAACGTGTTGCTTTTAGACACATTTTAGCAGATAGTCATGATAGTCCAATACTGATAAATAATTGACCTACAGTATTCTCAAGTGCGTTGAATGAATCTACTTTTTCATAGAAAATCGACTCCCATGTTAATCCTGGTTGTTTGCTTATATTATTTCGGCTTTGAAACGACAGAGCCCTTGGTTGGAATGATTCATAGTAGCCCATAGCACCGTGATGCTCTCCAGTATTATGCTCGGGGCATGGCTAGCCTCAGCCTAGCAGAGACTGAAATT
Source organism: Sardinella longiceps (assembly GCA_027497455.2). Lineage (NCBI taxonomy): Eukaryota > Metazoa > Chordata > Actinopteri > Clupeiformes > Clupeidae > Sardinella > Sardinella longiceps. Next base: position 9,268,597 of record JAODXP020000031.1, read on the forward strand.
ACAGAGCGCTTTTCGTCACGGCTCCTCTCCCTCCTCTCGGCCCCGCGGGAGTGAAGGTCCAGCTGGACTCTTTGCTAAGAGCTGAACTAACGTTATGCTGTCTGTCAGGTCAAAGGATGAAAGCCATGGATGAATCATGGATGGTACAGGATAAGTAAACATCTGGTCAAACAGCATCTGCTTTTCACTTTCTCTGTCTTTGACAAACATAAGGAGACAAACAGTCAGACACACACATGCACACACTCTCTCTCACACACACACACACACACACACACACACACACACTGAGGCAGTATAACTTCTGTTCATTTGTTGCTATCAGCCTCAGTCTTTTTTCACTCAGTCTTGATAGCCATGGAATTTGAACTCATAAAGCAATATGTCATTTATAAACAATAGCAGTGGTGCATAATGCATAAATGATTAGGCTGCAATCAAAGTGATCTGTTGACAATGACCAATGTGCCAATGTATTCTCTTTATCACCATTCCTCACAACATGGTGTAAGGGATCTGCTGGATGTGCCAATTTCAGCTTGTTTTCGTCTTTATACAGTACACCCTCCCAACATGGAGCCTCTTGTCTTGTCTTTTACAAAGGCCAAAATCATTCTCATCTCTGCTGGAGACAGCTGATTTAGTCGTTTTTAGGAAATGAAGAAGCTGCTATTCGGGTATTTGATGTATAAACCCCCTTGGGAGAAAGAAAAAAAGACACAGATTTGAGGGCAGAAGCAAGAGTGTGTGTGTGTGTGTGTGTGTGTGTGTGAGAGAGAGAGAGAGAGAGAGAAAGAGAGAGAGAGGAAGAAGAAGTAGAAGATGAAGAAGTTTTGTTGTATCCTACTCCTAAGTACGCACACAGATTTTTGAAGAACTTTGTTGGCAGAAACCGAACCAGTGTGTCGGATGGGATTAGACAACTGCTTTTTTCCCATCTGCACAGAAGGAAACAACTGGAAAAGTCCACACAGATACACACACACACCCCAGTACCATCTCAGATCTCTCACCATTCATCTTTCTCACGAGTCACATTTTTCCTACTCCCTGGCGCATACACACACACACACACACACACACACACACACACACACACACACACACACACACACACACACACACACACACATCCCTCCACACCCTTTCTCCCCCTTTTTGCTCGCTGTTGGCCAGTTAGGGGGTACTCTCTTTCACAGTCTCTGGGAAGAAAATACTGGGGGCTGGCTGTGATGGTGCGTTGAGCAGCTCTTGGCTGCAGCCCTCACAGCATCGTTGGCTCACCTCTTTAATGCTTGATAAGGGATTATATATTATGTAACAGGAATGCCAGTCATGTTTTGGAGCTCACACACAGACAGAGAGAGAGCAAGAGAGGGGGGTAGGAGGTAAAGCGACAAGGGGCATTTTGGTAGGCAGGCCACTTTTTTGTGTTAAATGTTTTGTTGTTGTTGTTTTGCCACATTTGCTTGGCCCCTAGTTGGGACGCGCTGTTGTTTTCTCTCATCTCTCTCATCCTGGCACCGTTTAGTTCTACCGTACTGGAGATGCAAGAGAGAGAGTTATATTTTACTGTAAGGGGTGTGTGTGTGTGTGTGTGTGTGTGTGTGTGTGTGTGTGTGTGTGTGTGTGTGTGTGTGTGTGGGGGGTTAAGTGAAGCGTATGGAGAAGTGATGCCTCTGCTCATGTGCTTGATGAAACTCGTGTGAAGCACACAGACCATAGCAGATGGATTTGGGGTTGGGGTTTGGCCCTGATTCTTCACAGAGCTGGCACTGGTATGCTACATCAGTCTGCCGCTGTCAGGGTCTGTGTGTGTGTGTGTGTGTGTGTGTGTGTGTGTGTGTGTGTGTGTGTGGAGGGGGGTCTGCATGTACATCTCATCTGTGATGCATATTTAATGCAAAATCCATTTACTGTCCATGTCCGTGTGTGTGTGTGTGTGTGTGTGTGTGTGTGTGTGTGTGTGACAAAGACAGAACGAGAGGAAGAGATATTGAGAATGAGTTAGAGTCTGAGCATTGCTATAAGTTTGTGTGCATGTGGTGTTTGTGTTTGTGTGTGTGTGTCTGTTTAATACAGTATAAGTAAGTGAGAGATTTTACATTTTGCACGTGTGAAAGAGAGAAACTCTAATTGCCTCTGACAGCTGACTTCTGCTCCGTCTTTATTTGTGCCCATGGCGATGCTCTTTACTGTTGCCAAGCAATTTTCCTCTCCGATGCCCGTGGTTGGGGCATGGGTGGGCGACCATCACTGTTCCACTTTACACACATTAATGCACACACACACACACACACACACACACACACACACACACACACACACACACACACTTCCTTTCACTCACTTATTAACTCTGGGCTACTTCTTAGTATAGTCTCACATATACAAAGTCAAAGTGAAAGTGAACTTTATTGTCAGATAGACCATGCACATACACGTGCACACACACACACACACTACACTACACACACAATCACGTATCTACTCACTTGCACATGTATGTACTGTATACCCACACATTACCACTGAATAATGTACAGTAAGCTGTCTGTTGTCTTCACATAGTCTCAGACCTACACCCACACACACACACACACACACACACACACACACAAGGGCAAGCATATGCACATGCATGCTGGCACATACACATTGGCACACACACATAGAGTACACACAAATCCACCCACAGATATTTTTTTCTATGTCCTTCCATAGCTTGGACGCTTCCACTGGCTCTTTGGCCTTCTTTCTCTCTCTCTCTCTCTCTCTCTCTCTCTCTCTCTCTCTCTTTCTCTCATTCTCACATGCTGTTACTCACACTCTCTCTCTCTGCGTAAAAGCCACCCTTCTGCCACTAAGCACATCTGTCCCTGGCTTGAACACTACGAGGCATAGTTGTCCGGGTCAGCTTTCACACTTCTGGGTCATCTCCCTGTCACACTCGTCTACCAGAGATCTCTCACTTTCAGTGTGTCAGCAGTCTTGTACTCTCTCTCTCTCACACACACACACACACACACACACACAAACACACACTCACTGGCTCACTCTCTACTTTCCCCCTTTGCTTTGAATCTCCATCATGTGTGTGTGTGTGTGTGTGTGTGTGTGTGTGTGTGTGTGTGTGTTCTTGAATTTCCTACGGATGATTGAAGTTCTATCTTGTCTTACACACACTTGCTCTCGTGGTTAGACTCCTCTTTTGTTGTATCTCATTGTATCTACTCACGATGTGTTTGCTGTGGAAGTGAGTATTCACAGCTTCTTCTGCAGTCAATAAGTTTGTTTGCAGTGTTCACACTGCCAAGCCTGCAGTGCCTTTGCCTGTGTATGATGATTATTTTCTAATTTATCACTTGTGTGTGTGTGTGTGTGTGTGTGTGTGTGTGTGTGTGTGTGTGTGTGCACTTGAATCTGCATGTGTGTGTGTGTGTGTGTGTGTGTGTGTGTGTGTGTGTGTGTGTGTGCACTTGAATCTGCATGTGTGTGTGTGTGTGTGTGTGTGTGTGTGTGTGTGTGCACTTGAATCTGCTTTTGTGTGTGTGTGTGTGTGTGTGTGTGTGTGTGTGTGTGTGTGTGTGTGTGTGTCAGTGTTACTGATGTAGCTCCGCAGAGGTTGCCGCAGGTTTCCCATGGGGGTGTGTTGAGAAGAGGCTCATGGGGAAATACCCACTACTGACAGACTTGCCCGAGGCCCTGCGCTGTTTATCATTAACATCATATTATCAGCCCCAACATTCTTCTCTTCTTTGTCTCTCTTAATAACCTCCTCTCTAGCTTTCCCACTTGCTTAGTTAGCTCTCTCTCTCTTTCTTTTCTTTCTTTCTTTCTTTCTTTCTGTCTTTCTTTCTTTCCCGTATTTGTCTTCACTGGAGAGGAATTTTATTCCAAAATACCCTGATGAAAAGCAGCCATGTCTATTCCCCTCTTTGTCTCTGCATCAAGGAATGTGTCTGTGTTCTTATTGTTTGGATTGTCTCTCATGTCAATGTTGATTTGCTAGAACAGTCACAGCAGGGAAGCCATTAGTGATCAAGCATACGACATCCTGTTGGAATTGAGGCCGATTTTCAACAAGCAAAAACCTGTGATATTGAAATGTACATGTAGCTGTTTGAGTGTGCATCTGGAGTCTGGATGTGTTTGTGATCAGATTTCAGTGCAGTCAGTGCAGCTTATAAGGTAGAACTAATGTAACTCTGTGACACTGTCTGTTTGTGTGTGTGTGTGTGTGTGTGTGTGTGTGTGTGTGTGTGTGTGTGTCTGTCATTTTCTTTCTTTCTCTCTCTCTCTCTCTCTCTCTCTCTCTCTCTCTCTCTGTGTGTGTGTGTGTGTGTGTGTGTGTGTGTGTGTGTGTGTGTGTGTGTGTGTGTGTGTGTGGTGCTATCCTGTCTGCACACTTCACACCCGCCCTTGTGAATGTTTTTTTTCGAACAGAGGTGTGATGTCAAGGCTGGAGCATCTATAAACATGTCCCCAGCTGTTTGGAAAGACTGAAAATAATCACAAATACCCCCCCCCCCCCACACACACACACACACACACATGCAAACACACCACATATAAATATTCATCTTCCTGTCATTCTGTCAGAATTGACAGAATGTTCCCTCTTTCTCTCCTCTCCCAGAGTACCCCTCTCTCGACCTGACTTGTGTTGCTTTCCTGAGT
>JAODXP020000031.1:9278276-9283276 GCA_027497455.2 Sardinella longiceps
AACATGAAAAACGTGGAAATTGTGCGTTAATTCGGTCATCATAATTCATTTGCATGGCACTTAGGGAAAGACCAGTGCCCTTGCGCAGGCTGGTGTCTCACACAGAGATAGGGAGAAGAGGGGAGAAAGGGGAGAAGAAGTGAACGCACGTTCACTTTCAAACCAACAAACTGAGCAAGTGGTAAAATCAGGTGGACTCCTCCACTACTAATACAGGCTATTTGGAAAAGTTTTGGCGTTAAATTAAGCCTGATGCATAATGCGCTCCAAAACCGAGAACTACTACGTCTTTAACAAGCCTACTTGTCATACAAATAATCCCTGATTTGCTGCAGAAGAAATCAAGTAAGCAAGTTAATAAAGTAAAAAGTTTCCCTTGGCACGGCATTGAAATAATTCACTGTAGGCCTATATGAAATCTGTCCAGATCCTGTGGTATAGCATATTGCACTACGGACTTATTGGACTTATTGCACTACGGCAATACTTATTGCACTACGGATTATTGACTTGATTATATTATTGCCGTCGTTTTTTGTTGGAATTAACAACCACTTGGAGCAACGCACACACCGTCTATAATTGTCCTGTTTTCTGAAGCGTGTGGTTTGATTTGTCCACAACTTGATGTCGGGTTTTCACAATAAAATAGACCTGAATCGACGGTGATGGGAGAATATTAAAAAGTAGGCTACCGGCAGCAGAAAATATGCCGTGGAAGATATTTGCGGGAGAAATAATGCCAGACGATAAATTAACTTTACAAACATACAGTCTACATAATGTTAAATGGAAGGAAAGTCATCGTCGCATACCCTATATTTTATGTAACAGGTTATACAGATAATTTAGCGAGAGCATCGAAAAAGGCTGCTTGTGCAGCGCAGAGTGAAGCGAGGTTCACGTTATCTCCGAAATGGTTTCCAAGCTTAAATTGAAAAAGCCTAGACTAGGCTACTCCTTAAATTCAAGGCATTTACAACGCAGGCCTGTTACATGTACGAAACCAATATTAACAGTTTATGGTTAAATTAAACTAGACCTTAGAATTTGCCAAAACAGGCTGTAGTTTTGGCGTCTTATTGAATAGGCTACTGTCTATCCGTGGATATGTCTACGCTAAAAAAATAAATAAATAAATAAATAAATAAATAAATAAATAAAGGGAACCTGAAGTGCACAATTGACAAAAACTGTGATGTTAACATGGCTCTACCCCTACCAGTGTCATCAAGTGTCTCGATTGAATGTATAATCCCTGTTGCCTTCCAAGCGCACCCGTCTCTGCATTAAGTTGCGTTGCTCCATGCAGGAGCTGGCAAGCGGTCATAAATGCGAATTGAAGTAATTAAGTGTGACAATGACTTTTAAATATTCTATCTGATTGTGTGTTTAAGTGAAATAAGATATTTAGTGCATTTAAACAAATATCGGCTAAAACCGATATGTGGGAGGCCGATACCGATATGGGCCGATAAGTTAAAAATGGTCCAAAAACAGCCGATATATCGGCCACACAGATATATCGGTCGACCTCTACTCGTGATGAATCAAGCTTGTTTCTTTCCTCTTTGCTTCTAGTTTACAGTAACTAACCATAAGCGGATAAGTAGAAGACACTCGAAAGGCACTTGGACATTACAAACCTCCACCAAGGCCGAATGCCATCTTGCTGGAATGTTAGCGAAAGTGAAAGGTAAGTGAGTTAGAATTGCTCAAGGTAAGTGAGTTAGAATTGCTTAAATATTTCACTGTAGTGTAATGAGTTCTTTTGCAGCTACTAACTCTCATGAACAGAGAGCCGTAGTTGTTGTGCAATCCTATTGGCAGACATACACATTACTGAAAACACAACTCTGTGGTGGCAGAAACAAACTACCGGTAAACACATTTTAGGCAGGCACAGCCATCACAGTATTCAGGATCAACCAACCCATAGTGCATGTGTGTGAGTGTATGTGTGTGTGTGTGTGAGTGTGTTTGAGTGTGAGAGAGAGGTGCGAGACAGAGGTGTGTTGTGTGTGTATGTCTGTGTGAGAGTGATGTGTGTGTGAGTGTGTGTGTGTGTGTGTGTGTGTGTGTGAGAGAGAGAGAGAGAGAGAGAGAGACTGGTGTGTGTGGTGTGTGTGTGTGAGAGAGAGAGAGAGAGAGAGAGAGATGTGGAATAATTTGAGTAAAACCAAATCACAAAATCTTCCTATCCAAAACGGAGAAATCTGGAAAAATCATTTTGAAAATTTATACAAAGAAATTCAACCTCAAGAACTACATTCTAACTACAAAATAATAAAGGAAAAATTACAGTCTTACGAAAAAGTCATCAAAGATAATCAAAATCCAATTGATTTCCCAATTTCACAATTCGAACTAGAATCCAAAATTAAAAAATTGAAAACTAACAAATCCTGTGGCCCTGATAACATCAGAGGGGAGATGCTAAAAAACAGCACCCCTGAATTACAAAGGGCAATACTCAAATTATTCAACCTCTCCTTAAGTTCGGGCTGTTTTCCTGACATCTGGAGCCATGGATACATCACACCTATATACAAGAGTGGAGATAAATTGGATCCTAATAATTTCAGAGGCATCTGTGTGAACAGTAGTCTGGGGAAGGTATTTAGTAGTATTCTTAATGATCGTATTGTAGCCTTCCTTATGGAGCACAATGTCCTGAGCAAAAGTCAAATTGGATTCCTTCCAAACTACCGCACTACGGACCATATTTACACCCTACACACCCTAATAAACAAACATGTACACCAAACCAAAAGAGGGAAAATATTTGGATGTTTTGTTGATTTCAAAAAAGCATTTGATTCTATTTGGCATGAAGGATTATATTATAAACTTTTACAAAATGGTGTAGGGGGTAAAGCCTATCAACTAATAAAAGACATGTATTCGGAAAACAAAAATGCTGTAAAAATTGGCAACAAAATAACAGAACCCTTCACTCAGAAAAGAGGTGTGAGGCAGGGCTGTACCCTTAGTCCGACATTGTTCAACATTTACATTAATGAGTTAGCGGTGCAGTTGGAACAGTCTACAGCCCCAGGCCTCACCCTACATGATAAAGAAATTAAATTCCTCCTCTATGCAGATGACCTGGTGCTGCTGTCTCCCACTGCACAGGGGCTACAGCAGCATCTGGACCTGCTAGAGAATTACTGTCAGCACTGGGCCCTGACAGTAAACCTAAAAAAGACAAACATTATGATATTCCAGAAGAAGCCCAGATGTCAGGAACACAGATACCATTTCAATCTAGGTAGCACCGCCCTAGATCACACGATGCAGTACACTTACCTTGGCTTGACCATGACTGCATCAGGGAGTTTCAGCATGGCAGTGAATGAACTCAAAGAAAAAGCTCGCAGAGCTCTATATGCAATTAAAAGAAATGTTTGGAACATAAATATACCTATTCAAATTTGGTGCAAAATATTTGACTCTATAATCCAGCCTATCGCACTCTATGGAAGTGAGGTTTGGGGTCCACTCAGTGAGCACAGCTACACTAGATGGGACAAGCATCCTGTAGAGGCCCTGCATGCAGAATTCTGTCGACTGATTTTAAAAATTCAAAAGAAAACACCAACCAATGCATGTAGGGCAGAATTAGGCAGATTCCCATTGGCTATTAACATACAAAAAAGAGCTCTCAAATTCTGGATGCACCTACAAAGAAGTCCCATAGACACGCTACACCATAAGGCAATAAAAACCCAAGAGCTGAACCCTGAAAAGAGTCCTCTAAGTCAGCTTGCACTGAGACTAACTAATCCCCCCTAACAAATACTAACAACTCCTCTCAGGCAAGCACTGCTTTCAAATTAAACATCAACCAAATCACCAAAGAAACTAAAGAAAAATATTTGGAACATTGGCGCAACGAGACAAATTCCCAAAGCAAACTAGAATGTTATCGTACCATAAAATCTGAATACAAATTGGAGGAATATCTCTTTACTGTCAGAGATACAAAGCAGAGACAGATCCTGACCAAATACAGACTCAGTGACCACAACCTTGCCATTGAAAGGGGCCGACTTAAAAAGTCTTGGTTACCAAGAGAGCAAAGGATATGTGGTCACTGCATGACAGGTGAGGTCGAGACAGAGGTGCACTTTCTACTTCACTGTGAAAAATACAAAGATATCCGAAATATTTATTTTGAAAAATTTGCAAACCAAATCCCAGGATTCCAAAATTTAGGAGACTATGAGGTACTATCTGTCTTACTTGGACAGCAGAGTCAAACAGCAAATCTTGCTGCCAGATTCATCTTTGAATGCCACAAAGCAAGGGACAGTGGTTAGGTATCACCAAAACACCCACACACATGCACACAAACACACATATCCATATACATGCACAAACATGTGGGAGAGAGACAACTCTGTCTCACATGGATGCGCACTCGCACTCATACACTATCACACACCCACCCACCCACACACAAACACACATGCACGCACGCACACAAGCACACACACACACACACACACACACACACACACACACACACACACACACACACACACACACACACTTAGTTCATCTGTTATTTGTTTGTAAATGTTTGTCATTCATTGTACCCCTTTGTACTTTGCATGTAAACTTATGCTATGCTTTGGCAATGCAACTTATATTTGTCATGCCAATAAAGCTTGATTGAATTGAATTGAATTGAGAGAGAGAGAGAGAGAGAGAGACTGGTGTGTGTGGTGTGTGTGTGTGAGAGAGAGAGAGAGAGAGAGAGAGAGAGAGAGAGAGAGAGAGAGACTGGTGTGTGTGTGAGTGTGCGTATTTGGGGTGAAGGTTTATAAATGCAAGCAAGAGAGAAGGGTGGGGGGAATAAGCAATCAGGCAATTCTGTCATCAAAAGATAGAACCACCCACCCGCCCCCACCAATACACAGATCTGCCGATCAGACACTCTCTATTACAGAAGAAAAGGGGGGTAAAAAATGGAGTTTGGTGCCGTGGACGGGTAA
>JAODXP020000031.1:9293276-9318276 GCA_027497455.2 Sardinella longiceps
ACAGCTATGAAGCAGAATGCCTGTAATAGCCTTGGTGAGCAATATATTTATCGTGGTGGAATCCCTCTGGTGGAAGGGATATCGTGGTGAAATCCCTTATCCAATTGCATGCAGATATATTTTGAAAGACAGTCGTTTAACCCGCCCCCTGCCCATGGAGCTTCCCCAGACTAACATCTTGATCTGAGTCTGATGGTGTGGGTTTGAAGTGTAGTTATGAAATTAGCTTTGGTAATTAGTACCTACTAGTCACAGCTTTTTCCACAGTTACAGCTTTTTGCTGTCTGAGATTCAACACTTAACTCAAAACAGCAGTTTTAAAGGGAGCCACTTGGTAACACTTTCTATGAAGCCAGTATTATAGAGCATTATAAATCCATTCATAAAGGCTTATAATGCATTCATAAAGGCTTATAGCTACTGACATTAGAATTCATAGCTGATTATGAATGTGTTACCAGACACATTTTACTTTGCTGAACACTAGAGTTGTATTACATGAAGTGTGTATCATTGTGGTGAAACACTTATTGCAAACGTACTGTCACAAATTCAATCTCATGCTTTGAACATGGTTCGTTGTCATAGAAAAGATTAGGATGAGGCATGACAATGGTTGAGAGGGAGAGAGAGAGAGGGAGAGAGAGAGAGAGAGAGAGAGAGTGCTTATAATTGCACATTCAGTTCCATAATGGCTTTTTAAGTATCAGCAAACAGAATTTTGTGTGTTTCTGCAAAAAAACAAGCTATTTTTTTCATTGTGACAGTGAGCTGTTGATTTAACATATTTGATTCTCTACAAAAACATAATTAATTAAACTTTCCTGATTAAACTGACTCGCTGTTTGAATATGGTTCAACAAACAAGCAAGCTCACATAAACAGACAAGGTCTTTGTGCCGGAGTGTGCACAGCACTCCCATATTTGAAATGTTTACTGAAGGACTCCGTCTTATTCCGGAACACGCTAATTATCTGCTCCCAATCCCAAGCCTTTTCCAGACCCATCTTTTGCCCTTTAATTACCTTAGTGCAGATGCTGCACACACACACATACACACACACACACACACAAACTAACACACACTCATACATGCATGAATTCACACATAAAGACATAGGTCAAAGGTTTGATATAATGGTGCCTTCCTGTTATAATGTTGCCTGATTTGAAAATTGCATCTGACCTGTTAACAGACCGAGTAATATTCCACTGTGGTGAAGAAGCATCCAGCCTACTGACTTTAAAGCTCAGACATACTTAAACTGCCCACAGAGTGTCAGACACAACTGTCTCATGCAGGTGTTACACAAACACACACACACACACACACACACACACACACACACAGTGCAGAGCTCTCGACTAAGCTCCAGGTTGGCGGCATCTGCTGCCATCTTAGGCTGAGTTCAATCACTCCGTGCGCCCCTCCACGTGCATCTTCAGGATTTAAATGGTAATTGAGTCGCAGCCTCCGGATGGCAGAGATTTCATTTCTCTTTGATCTGGTCAACAGCAAAGGCGAAGACGAGATTACTGTAACTCCCCATCTCCACGTTTAAAACCAGAGAAAGGCGTTCAACGTCGGCCACCCTCTGATGTGGACGATTTATAAAAAAAAATTGGCATCAGAATGTTGCTGAGTAAGAAAGGCGGGACGTAGCATTAGCACTGGGAACGATAGCTTCAAACAAAAGTGATTGATTTTTGTAGGGGGAGATGCTGTGCGTGCGCTGGATGGTGGGGGGGGGGGGGGGATAAATCTTTAAATCCCGTTACAATACCCGGAGTGGCTTTTGAAGTTCTAATGGGGAGGATCAATCAAAGCAGCGGTGGCTATGGCAAGGAACGCCTTGGGAAGGGAATCTGGGGGTATTAAACCTGCTGTGGAAAAAATGTCCAACGCCACACACACGGGCGCCACACGTTCGCCGCCTGTGACGTGGCCCGGGGTCATTGGAGAATTAACACCTAAGTCAAATCATCTGCGTGTCTTAATCCCATCATTGCCCTGTTGTGTGAAAAATCACACGGCTGTCAGCTGATTTCCAGACACTCTTGGTTTAAAAAAAAAAGATACACTCATACACAGCTCCCTCACTCTCTCACTCCTTCTTGCTTTATCTTGCACACCCTCCGTAATGATACCTGTCCAATTTTCTCCATGTCGAGTGTGATCAGAATTTCGAGGGCTTAGTTATTAAAAATGAATCTCACACACAAACACATTTATGGGGAGATGCTGGAGGTAGGCTTTCAGAAATCTGTAACTGTTTTCTTGCCTTGTCTTCACCACTCCAACCCACTTTTCAACGCACAGAACTTGACATGTCACCTGCAAAACACCACCTGGGTAAGCATTTGGGATGACAAATACATACACACACGCGCGTACGTGCTCACACACACACACACACACACACACACACACACACCTGAGGTTCCAAGATTAGATTCAGAGTTTTTTTCTCCTGTCAACCTAAGCCCCTGTTTCTGTGTGTGTAATGAAAGTGAAAGGAGAACTGAGGGAGGGAGGTGCGGGTCTCCGGCAGGTCTATAGAATAATCTCAGTATTTTAAAGACTTTTTCTGACAAGATAAACAGAATAATGATATGCAATGAATAATGATGTATAGTAATGAGCTCCTGTGCTCTCTTAGTTCCCATTGATATTTGCTTTTGTATTTGTAATAATTGATCGTTCCATTTTATTACATGTAATAAAAAGCCTGGAGTCTTCTACAATGGCTTATGATGTTTTTGAGTTATAGAACCTTTTTTGTCAGATTACTCTAAGTTACTACTCCTCTTCCTCTGCTCCAAACAATTGTGGTGTCCCCCAAGGGTCCATTTTAGATCCACTTTTATTTTCATGGTAGGCTTACCACATACTTCCCCTTGGCTCTATCTTTGATAAATACTCTATTACATTAGCCTGGCTATCGATAAACAAAATAATCACAGGTGATATTTAGTCTGGAGACCCACCTTATCTATACATTTTCTCGTAGCAGAAGCGCTGTTTATGATTGTCTAGAGCCGTTTATTGGGTGCTACAAATGTCTGTCATACAGTCTGTACGTAGCTCATAGCCAATACCAGAGCCACCAGGTGGCGTAAAATGAAATCGAACGGCATGTTAGTCCCTCTTTGTTCTATGATTGGATACCTAAAGCAGGGGAGAAAATCACCATGTTGCTTTGCAGAGTGAAATGAAGTGGAGCATGCAAAGGAGCATGGGTACTCCAAGGCTACTATTACATAGTAATACTACAGCTAGATCTTAAAAAAGGATAGGAAAATGCAAACGTGTGCGTTTCTATGCCCGATGCATGCACTTTAGTGTTACCTGCCAATTCAACAGGGTTATGGATTGATTCACACTGGAAGGCCTTCACAGGTCACACCAACACTAAAGCAATGGCAATGACTCTGACAGACCACTTAGATGCTTTGAGTTTTCCAACAGCTTCCATTCAACCTGTTGAATGGCCTGCCAACAAGCTAATGGATCTTGAAAGAGCTCCATGCACTGGGCAGACATGCTTCAGAGTCAGGCAGCTCTCTGCGTAGCCGTATGTCTTTTCTGTGGAGCTCAAGGTTGCGGAAAATACTCTCATGACCTTTCATTACATGTAGCCGGAATGTTGTAAGTCCTGTTGTGTACTTATATAATATTTAAGATATGTGACAATTATAATGTATCTTCAATATTTTTACACGTCATTGAAAAATATCTTGGATTATGGTGCATAAAATTGAGGAATTCATTGGGTTCTGTTTGTAGTAGTGAATAATGTGAGTAGTAGTGCATAACGATTAATGATATTGGCATTTGTTATTTCCTTTCCTAGAAGGACATTTAATAGAAAGCTGGCCCACCCAAGGTGTGTTCAGTGAAGCTGTCTTTCCTGATTATGACCCCTAAGACTGAATCAGATGTCTGAGACGACGACACTTGGAGGTGAAATCAACCCATGCTCCCTCCCTAGTGTGTGTGTGTGTGTGTGTGTGTGTTAGGGTGGATGGGTGTGTGGAGGGAGGAGACTGAAATATATGTCTGTGTGGGAAGGTCATTACAGTGTGTGTGTGTGTGTGTGTGTGTATTGGAGGTGGGGAGTGTTTGCCCCCATCCTCTTTCTCTCTCTGCCCTTCTTCTGGCTCAGTGGTCTAGGCTGGTTCCAGGCCGATAGGCAGCTCAGTCTGTGCGGTGCTGTGTGTTGTGTTGCGGTGCAGTGCGGTGTGGTGTGGCCGGCGGCGTGTGGAGACGTGCTGTTGTTGTGTTATATCAGACGCGCCCAGCCAGCCGGGCAGCGAGGTGTCGGGAGCATGTGGAGTTCATTTCCAGCCCTGACGCTCCTTTCCCCAATCCTCTACACACACACACACACACACACACACACACACACACACACACTCTTCTCCTGACCTTGGCTCTGCCGCGTTGACCTCATTTCCTGTTGCTGCATCACCTGTGATCTTCCTATCGGGCTCTGGTAATGTCTCTGAGGTTGCTTTGGTCTGACACATAACCAAATGTGTCTGATTTTGTTTTGATTATTTTTCTCTATTCAAACTGTGAACAATACATTCCACCTACAACATATAATGGGACAAATATTCTGATTGGTATCACTGAAAGATAAGTATTCATGCAAAGGCAATATTAACTTTGGAACTTCTCTGGAATGTGTAATGAGTTCAGCAGAGAACTGCAAACTTCAACTGAGATGCATTCCTATCAATGATTTTTTTGCAAATTCGGCAAACACACAAACCAAAAAGCGAATGTGGATGGTGGAAGTCTAACAAAAGTTTGTAAAACTTTCAGCATATTTTATGTTTTATTTAATGCTAATATAACAAATTTGATGTCTAGTAATAAATAATTCTATCACATTTGAAGCAGATAGGCTACTTCAGTGTGTCTATAGTTCTTTGTCTCATGTTCCTGAAGTGGGCAAAACAGACACAGAACATTCCAGATAAGTCTTTGTTTGTGATTTGCATGGGCAAACAGAAGCAGACTCCACTTGTGCAAATGAGTGTGATCAATGCCTGTTGTTGGAGCACTGGGATATCTTGGCCATAAATTGCTGATGGCTCTAACCTGATTGAGGTGGAGGGAGCACATGCTGCTCAGGAGGCTTTTTTTCTCTCCTGATTGACTAATAAATCCTGTGTGACTCACAGTTCCATCTGGCGCCTTGTGTGTGTGTGTGAAAAGGATTGGCACACACACACACACACACACACACACACACACGGACACCTACACAGCCACACACATGCAAAATACACCCCAGAATCTTCTGACCTACCTTACTTTAGTAATACTGTGGGCCATTTTGGCCCTGCTGTGTGCCATCAAACCTGGGGGCCATGTCAGTGCTGGCCCACAGATATGTCATTCAGTGTGTGTGTGTGTGTGTGTGTGTGTGTGTGTGTGTGCTTGTGTGTGGTCTGGGCACGTAATTGTTCATGGACCATTTGTGCGATCATTAATCTCTGTGCATGTGTGTATACACGTGTGGTACAGGTTTGTACAGGTGTGTCTTTGTATATTTACACTGTGTGTGTGTGTGTATGTGTGTGTGGCTATTAGTGTATGTGTATGTATGCATGTTTGCTCGTTTGTGTGTGTGTGTGTGTGTGTGTTTGTGTGTGTATGCTTGCAAGTGTGTGTGGCTATTTGTGCTTGTGTGTGGGTATGCATGTTTGCTTGTGTGTGTGTGTGTATATGCTTGCAAGTGTGTGTGGCTATTTGTGCTTGTGTGTGTGTATGCATATTTGTGTGTGTGTGTGTGTGTGTGTGTGTGCACTGGAAGCGAAAGGAAGGTCTGGTCAGGGGCGGGTAGTGTGGGGCCCCCGGGGCGTCAGAAGTGGGTCAGCTCTCAGGACGGGCTCCATTAACCAGCAGCACAGGTGGAGGCCCCGGCAGGAGCGCCGGCCCAGACTGCCACTCACCGATGAAATCACTCCGACCCGGCCAGACTGCATCGGACCCCAGCTGCGCCAGTCAACCGGACCCGCACCGCAAATGCCACTCAGAGGTGAGTCACGGCGCTGCTGTGTCTGTTAGAGAGAGTCTGGCTCTCTCTCTCTCACACACACACACATTCTCTGTCTCTCTCTACCTCTCTCTCTCTCTCTCACACACACACCCTCTCTCTCTCTTCTTTCTCTCTCTTTCTCTCTCTGCTTTCTTTCTCTCTCTCTCTCTCGCACACACACACACACTCTGTCTCTCTCTCTCCGTCTCTTTTCAATATTTTCATCACTCTTTTGTTTGTCTCTTTCTTCTTTTCTGTCTATTCCCTTCTTTCTCAATCATTCTCTCTCTCTCTGTCTGTCTTTCTCTGGTTGTCTCCATCTCTGTCATTCTCTTTCTTTTTCTCTATCCCCCTTTTCTCTGCTCCTGTCAATATTTCAGTGTGTCTCCTCCAGGCTTTCTCATTCACACATTCTGCACACACAAACACACACACACACACATTCACTTGTTAACATATCCATTCATACACAAACATACTCACCGACATAATAGCACCTGGTGCCACAATCATTTATTGCTCTCTCTCTCTCTCTCTCTCTCTCTCTCTCTCTCTCTCTCTCTCATTTATTGCACATTTTCATAATATACTGTACTCACACATACGCACACACACATACTAAACACATACAGTATGCATATAATGACATTGATGTAAACAGTTGCTAGTTGCGGTGGAATGTTAATTTTATAAATGGATTTCATGTTCCGCAGGGCATAGAGCAAGCAAGCCAGCAAGTCCAACGACAGCACTACAAATGAGATCGTTGGCACATTGTGAAGAGACTATTAATCACAGGTTAGATTGTGCTGACGACCAAGCATTACTGTCGGCCCTACACCACCCCCTTTTACACACACTCACACACACACACACACACGCACGCACGCACGCACACACACACACACACACACACACACACACACACACACACACACACACACACACACACACACACACACAGGGAGGGGTACAGTCCAAGAGTGATGGAGACTTCAGTGGACACTTCAGGGGAAAAGTGAGTAAAACCAATGTGACACACACACACACACACACACACACACACACATACACACGCATGCACGCAAGTAAACAACTAAGTACATATGCAAACTAAACTGCTTGCTCAGCGTGATGTCCAAACTCAGTCAATCAGCCAATCAATCAATCAATGGTTTCTCCCATAAGTGCACAGTGATATTAATGGGGGTATTTGAGGATAGGACAGAATAGGACAGGGGTAAAAACAGTAGAGGGGTCATTTGTCAGGGCTGATGGGTGACATTTACCCCCCTACTGCCTTCCCTCCACTGAAGAAGTTTCTGGAAGGATGCACTGTGAGCTCCACACACACCTTCATCGTGAGAAGGTCAAGGACTCTGATGAATGGCCGCCGGGCGCCAGAACTCACTGGTGTGGTTATAAGTGTTTCCAAGTGTGATTGAGTGTGTGTGTGTGTGTGTGTGTGTGTGTGAGAGAGAGAGTCTGTCTGCCTGTCTCTGTGTGTGTGTGTGTGTGTGTGTGTGTGTGTGTGTGTGTGTGTGTGTGTGTGTGTGTGTGTGTATGGGTGTGCACATCAGTGCATTAGTCCGGAAGGAAGAATGTTTTTGTGTCAGTATACATGTATGTGTGTGTGTGTGTGTGTGTGTGTGTGTGTGTGTGTGTGTGTGTGTGTGTGCACTCGTGTGTGTATCCATTCGTGTGTGTATGTGTATGTAGCCTGTGTGTCTGGACCTTAAGTAACATTCTGCAGCAAACTGATCTGACTGTTAGGGCACAATTAGGATCCAGACACTGAGATCCCCCCAGCTCCACACACACACACACACACACACACACACACACACACACACACACACACACACACACACACACACACACACACACACACACACACACACACACACACACACACACAGAGATAGCCCTGTAGGCCTATAGGGAATGTACAGGGCGGGGTGGTGTTGGTTGTGAGAGATTTGTTCGGATTAGTAATATGTTTCAGGAAACACATTTTTAATTTGTATGTAGACAGGAGCCCAAGCAAACAGCAGACTTTCAAATGTGGCATTTGCACTTCTGTCCCCTGTTTCAGCACCAAATTAGCATTTGGAAATGACAAAGACAAGCATGCGAGAGCACACACACACACACACACACACACACACACACACACACACACACACAAAGGCATGCACATGCAAACACACACACATAAATACATGCACATCTAAGCACACAAATTATCATAAACATTTACATGCATATTTATATAAACAAGCACACAAACACGCATATAGAAACACTCTCTCACACAAACACACACGCTGACACAGTCACACACACTTGCACACAGAGGGAATCATGGAATGACATATGCAGATACTCACACAAACATTTGTATACCCTCACATGAAAAGGATTGGAAAACACATTTAAGATTTCCTTGGCCTTTACAAAAAAATCTCTGTGTGTGTGTGTGTGTGTGTGTGTGTGTGTGTGTGTGTGTGTGTGTGTGTGTGTGTGTGTGTGTGTGTGTGTGTGCACATGCATAAGTGTAGAGAGACTGACAGCTCGCACACTCTATTTTCACAGCTTTTTCTAACTGTAGCACAAAAACGCCTGACAACATCTCTGGCCTCTGTCTCATTCTGAGTGCATCTGAAACCTTGACAGGTTTGAGGACATCGGGGGGTGAACATTCACTCTCTCAACATGAAGTGCTGCACACTCAGGAAAGACTCACTCTTGATTCTTTCTGGAGCACATGTACTACTACAGCAACGTAAGCCCAACTCCTGTCACTCAACAGACAGCTCACGCTGTGCCATGCCATGTTACCCTGAATTTACTAAGCATTCACTTCATCAAGTAAACAGCAGTAATTTACATCCCCCCAAACCGTAATTTGCAGTGCCAACAACCGCACAATGTCATTCACTCTTAGGCACAGTTGAATAGAGTCAACAAATGACAAAAATTACAAGGAATCAAACATTTTTGCAATTAAAAATAACTCAACAAATGACAAGTTGTCCACAAACAGAGCGGTTGTGCAAGGTAATTTTACTCCACTTACAAAAAATATTTTAAGTTAGCTAGCTAAAGCATATTGATTCTTATGATCAAAAAGCACACACAAAAAAATATGCCCACCAGCAAAATGCACAGCATTGTTGACAGCCGAAATGAAGGGCAACAAACCATCCGATATTTTCTCTGCTGCTTTGATGCATATAGAATACAGTGCTGTGAGCCTGGATGAGGTGCGGTTTTGGCTGGAAATGAGTGTAACAGATGCCACCTAGCCTATCAAACCTTCCTAAAATGTCTCAAGAGCCTTGCTACTATATGTCTCAGGAGTCTCCTAGTCAGTTGACTGGGAGTCTGGGCTTTTTGGTTGACTGAACATGGCGCTTGACTACCCATCCGAGGTTGCTGTAAGGTGGTGGGTTTCAGTCCCAGTCTGGACTGCACCGGATGACCTTAGTTACATTAACGGTCTCAAAGGATTGTGATGAACTTTGAGCTAAAAACACTACAGTACATCAGACAGGGACAGTGGCTGCATGGAACTAGAAAAGTAGGAAAAATGAAAAGGGATGTACTTTCCCAAGATGGTTATGTTTTGCAGCACAATACTTCCTCTTTACATTTATTTACATTTATATTTCATGTTTCTTTATCCCAAAATGTATGCACAATTTAATAGAGTGAGTACACCATAGGCAAATTTTAATTGCTGAATTTAGGAAAGTGACTGCACTATTACTATTACTGTAAACCAGGGGCACATTTATTTTATTTATTTATGTATTTTAAAGGAGATATATGGCAGTGTGAATCAATCAATGGATCTGTTGTTCAAAGTTACCTGCTGTGAACAGAAAAAAATAAGGAGAAAGTTTGAAACAACACAGACCGAATATCATATCACCATAGTTCCTATTCCGTTTTCTAACTTTCCCACAGATAGTACTCGGTTACTTCAAACAGAAGGATAATTGGTTGAATCACATTGGATTTCCCCTGTAAGAGAAAGACCATGAGAACAGAAAGTACAGTAAAGACTTGATTGATTGTATTGATAGTAACTTGATTGCACAATTGAGTTATGTGAAAGCATGATTTAATAAATTGAGAGTGTGTTTACTTGATATCAATTTGGTCATGACACCAAAGGCAGCAAAGGTAACAAAAGGCCTACAGTTTGATGTGCTTAACACAGTCTCCTGGTTGGGGCACATGTAGTGACTAGGGGTTGGGGAACATGTAGTGTTTTGGACAAAGGCTCATGCCTTGGCACATCTTTTCCGCTGTGTGCTTCCTCTATCAAAACATGTCTGATTAATGACATACAGTAGATCACGTTTCCATTAGCAGAATTTTAAACGCCCATGAATATAGTTCTTGCATCTCCCTAACGCTTACGTAATATCTAAGTTCTCTCCTTTAAATGTGTTTGCCTTTCCTAAAATTGGGATTTGTTAAAAGTTAAAGATAGCATCTGTCATGTTAGCGAGGTATCACCGACTGACACTACCACAGTGGAGTGACATCCTGCCTCCAGTGTGTTCCGTGTTCCCTATGGCCTGATACACATCTGATACTCTGTCATATCACATTATGGTCGTGCTACCAATCGTACTCTTGTGTTATAGTTAATATGCAGAGCTGCTGATCCAACAGTTACTGTAATGCAGCCCATGAATGAAAGTTATAGTAAGAAATAGGCCCCAGCTTGGGTGTGTGCTAATACCTCCCTTCAGTCATATTAGCTAGAACTAATGCTACTTTGTACTTTATCAATAACAAAAAAAAAAACAACCTTCAAAAATGCTAAGCTTATGATAAGCTAGCTTTATCACTGGTATAATAGGTTACTGAAATTACTTTTCGTTTCATTTGTAACCTTATTTAGCCTTTACAGAATGAGTTCCTTCATTTTGACCTCTCCCCTGTACTTTCAGTCTGAAGGCACTATGCAAGCAGGCCAGAAAATAAAGATCACAATTAGGTCTCTGTGGTATTTATAGCATGGTGGACATGGACGTCGTTAGGTCCATTTTGGGGGGGCTCAAGCCTCCTTAAATTTCCCCCAAGCCCCCCTAACGCTGGGCAGATTATTTTCATGTATGTAAATTACATCCATTCTTAGCGGTTATATTACTCGCGGAGTTAACGTCAAATACGCGATCTCCGGACACCATCGGATTCAGTAGGCTCCAAGCTTTCCAATGGTACTAGTCACTCCACGAGAAAGTCCACTTTAAGTACATGTGAAATTTCTCAGTAAATTCTCCAGCTCTGCCTGCATCCACTGAGAGCATTTTTTTCTTGTTGTAACTGATGACGAACTATGCTTCAAATTGAGAAGGAAAAACAGTCTTAAATCTGAAGTTTGGTAGGCTATAGTCTGATCCAGCAAATTTCTAGGCAACATATTCTCCAAAAGACTGAACTATGAAATATACATTAGCCTGTAGTCTATGCCATATTAGTTTGTCCTATGCATTGATGGACATATTTATTTGCAATAGCCTAGCATACTATTGTAGTAGCTATTGTATGCTCATTTTGCAGAATAAATGTTTGAGAAACTTTCATATTGCGTTGACTAGTATCATGCAGATGTCTCTCTTAGGAATTTGAACTAAGCTAGTCTAAGCTAGTTGTATATCCTGATATGTTTCGTAATCTTGCATCAGTGCCAATATAGACTGTACAATATAATGCAGTCTATTATAGAACCGAGTCTAGTTCACTTGCTACGGATCCTAGCGACGTCCATGATGATGGAGGATGGACGGATGGATGGATAGACAGATAGATAGATAGATAGATAGATAGATAGATAGATGGATAGACAGATACATAGATAGATGATTATGTCTGTGAATGCTGTTATTGCATGTCACAAGAGGAGGTAGGAATCATAACTCAGTCTGTCCTATTATAAGAGCTTTTATGGGGAAATAAAATGGCCACACTCGCACGTGTTAACTGCGTTCCACGGGAAATAAATAATGTAGGCAGTTTTAATGAATCATGAGTGTTCTTGTTAGGTATTACATATGTATGATTTAAGTGAAGCATCACTGATGTAGCCAGCCCAAAATGTTAGCCAGTGAAGCAAACGCACAGCAGACTGCAATCGCATCCCCAGGATCGCTGCTCGTGTGACATTTGATCCAATTAGACAGAAATATTATATGGGATCTTAGAGCCGATTACAGTGGCAACACGTCGCTACACGTTTACAACATTTACACTCACTCATGCTGTATGCTGTATGCAAGCAAAATATTGACTGCATGTGACATTGGAACGAAATATGAAAAGGATTCGCAATATTAATATAACATAGACAAGTGAACTCGTGCAAAGACTCTTTAAAAACGATTTGTTGCTGCTTGGTTGTGATATCGCCCATCCTGTGTTCAATGATTGGTATGAAGATAACAAAACGAGCTAACCCAAGACCAAGGAGAGTTCCTGGACATAGTACTGTAGCAAAATGCAATACTGAGTGTAAGTAGCCTACTAGGCAGCACAAGGCTGGCTTGAGGAAGATATCGACAGCTGTGTAGTTGGGTAGACTACATTGCGTGTGCACTATTTGACACGTTTCACACTACTATTTGACATGTATTTTCATGTTTGACAGTGTGAAAGCCATTTGAATAAATTCCACAACTCATCTGTGTGTGTGAGTGTGTGTGTTTTCATCAGAAAAAAAAAACATAAGAGACCAGGGGCCAGATGAAATTGCTGAGAGCTACCAGAAAGTGATTGGCAGCGGGGAGTCTCGAAGCGGATTTAACCCGTCACATCGAGAGCTTTGTGGTTGTACCTCAGGGCCATGATTGGCTGACTGAGGACCTCAGATAGGGAGATGGTTCTGTTATTGGCTGATCTGTTTTATCTCCATGACACCCAGAGGAGAAGGGTGGGAGGGAGGGCGTTCTCTTCTTTAATTGAATCTGAGCAAAGGCAGAGCTTCAGTTCAGCGCTGTGACAGGAAGGAGAGAGAGCATTATCAAATAGGCTACGCCATCTCTGCTAATCTGACCCCAGGGCAGATGTGCATATGAACGAGAGGTTAGAGGAGGTTATGCAAAGAAAGACAGACTGTCGCAAAAGTGAGGTCTGAACTGATCTGAGGACTGCTCTTTGACAGGTTCAATGGTCTCATGATACAGAAAGGCAATGATGTATAGCACCAGAGCAGGGGGCAAAGAGACACCAATGACTTGTCAATGAAAGAGATGAAGCAAGTATCACATTTGACACGATGAAAGTATAATAATAATATTAGTAATAATAATCTATTGAGATTATTTTATGTGAATAGCATAAAGGGTTTATTTTTGTAAGTGTTCAAAGCCCAGGCGCAGCTTATATGAAGTTCAGTAACAGTGCTCCAAGCCTTAGAGCCAGGAAATAAATGATTGAGCTGTGTGATGTGTTCTCTGACACAGACGTTGCTGTTGTTCCCTCTGGTTCTGTCTTGCATTTGCCCTGGGAATGAGATTTGGAGCGAGCCAAGGTACCTGTGGGTGGATGGTATGAGAGCGGATCCATTATCGCGAGGTGCAATATTCTCTTGTGTCGGTTCCCCCCTCGCTCTCTCTCTCTCTCTCTCTCTCTCTCTCTCTCTCTCTCTCTCTCTCTCTCTCTCTCTCTCTCCTTCACTGACAGAGATGCAGAAAAATGATTCGCTGAGGGAGAGCGAAAAAGGCTCAGGGGGGTTGGAGGGAGGGTTGGGGGGGCCAGATGGATCTGAAGACACATCTGTCTCAAGAGGATGTTTTTCTGTATGTGTGTGTTTGTGTGTCTGCGATTGTGTGTGTGTGTGTGTGTGTGTGTGTGTGTGTGTGTGTGTGTGTGTGTGTGTGTGTGTGATAGAGAGAGAGAGAGAGAGAGAGAGAGAGAGAGAGAACTTGCATTTGGCTCCGGAAGAGATACTGTCCCTGTTGATATTATGTGTGTGAGTGCATACATGTGATTCAGTGCACTGTACTATACTGTTCATGTAGCACTAGCAGTATATCTTCTGAAATCCACAGGATTGGTGTGAGACTGTCCATTACCTGTAGAAACTGTCAACAGAGTGAAATGTGTTGCCCCCCCCCAGCTAATTTTACTAGCATCTGAAAAAGTACTCTCTCTCTCTCTCTCTCTCTCTCTCTCTCTCTCTCTCTCTCTCTCTTTCACACTGACAGAGAACTAGCCTGACATAGCCCGCCCATATGTTCATACGTATCCATGGTCTGGGAACGGTCCTCTTGGGCGTGTTTATATCGGTAGAGAGTCTACCGGCCAATAAGCGACGCTGATTAGACGAGCTGTCCAATTGTTTCAAACCAAAAGTGAATGCCCTCCCCCCCGCAGTATAATCGCGCCAGGTTAAAGAACCTCCAGACCATGAATACGGATGAACAGCAGTATTATGGTCGGGCTATGTCAGGCTAACAGAGAACCGCGCCGGTGCTGGTTCCCACACCTAATCTTGAACTGGCAGATGTGTTCACCCATTTGGTTCCCATCGGGCAAAACTTCGTTTTTTAAGCGAACCATGACGACATGAGTGAACGTTTCTAGGTTAATCTGGGGTCAAAGCGGAAAATAAACAAATCAAGGAAACATGAGTGTGGAAAATTAGTGTGCATTGATTGGCGAATGAGAGAAATATTTGCTTAATATTTGGGTGTCCACAAATTTACAGCATAAGTTGGACAGCAGCATTTACTAAAAGTAAATATGCTAAACTGTCTGCTTTTGTGGCGAAGCAACGCCCTGTGTGGATAATGCGTCATGGGCATTGGGCAAGCACTTTGGTCCCCACTGTAACTCGTGCAGGAACCAGCTCTGGCACCAGGCTTGCTGGTCTGAAAACAGCTTGTGTGTGTGTGTGTGTGTGTGTGTGTGTGTGTGTGTGTGTGTGTGTGTGTGTGTGTGTGTGTGTGTGTGCGTGTGTGTGTGAGTATGTGTGTGTGTGTGTGTCTGAGATACAAAAAGGAGAGCTCTGCTAGGCCTCACAAACCTTCATGGCAATGACATCCTAAACACCCAGTGCCAGTCAATCAGTTTGCCACACTGTTGGAAACACCTTTCTTTTCCCTGTCATGATTTCTGTGCAAACAACATGGGTCTTTGCTGAAAGCAGACCACTTACATTACAGGGTGACCTGCCTCTATCACAGTGTTAGCTAGGCTATGGTTACTGTAACCTCGTGTACCTTTCTCTAAACTAGATATTATGCCAAATGAAAAGTACAAAACCTTGTTCACATATACAGCTTTCAAAAAAACTTGCACTTCAAAAGTAACTTGAAAATGCACTTCATGTTCAGTTCAGGTGAATTAAAATAGATTTATCAGTGGGAATAGTTTCAGATGAAGTGAAGGCCTTAGTTTCATCCTCCTGCTGTAGTGGAGTTTTAGAGAATAAACTTGGTGGTGTGTGTGTGTGTGTGTGTGTGTGTGTGTGTGTGTGTGCTGTGTACATGCTATGTGTGTTATCTGTTATGTGTACATGTGGGCATGCCATGTCATTTGTGTGTGTGTGTGTGTGTGCGTGCGTGGCGTGCGTGCGTGCGTGTGTGCGTGCGTGCGTGCGTGCGTGCGTGTGTGTGTGTGTGTGTGTGTGATGTGTGTGTGTGTGTGTGTGTGTGTGTGTGTGTGTGTGTGTGTGTGTGTCAGGAGTGAGGGTCCATTGGAGGACTGTGATGGCTTCAGTGAGGTGGCCAAAACTGGGTTTTGCCCCAGGATGTTGTGCTGGCTGGGGGAGAGATGAGGTGTTGCTGGGGGCATCTGGAGAGCAATGAGAGTGCCCATGGCCATCTGTGTATGACAACACAGAGAGGTGACCAAGGTGAAAGCAGTAGCTGTGTGTGTGTGTGTGTGTGTGTGTGTGTGTGTGTTTCATGTCATCTACAGTGATTCAAAGTTAATTTCATGAATTTATGAGTCAGTGGATGCATGTTCATGTAATGTGCATGTTTGATTTCTACGTCATTTAGTCTGTAAGACTGGTACGTGTGTGTGTGTGTGTGTGTCTGTGTGTGTGTGTGTGTGTGTGTGTGTGTGTGTCTGTGTGTGTGTCTGTGTTTGTTTGTGTGTGCCCTCCTTTGTATGTGTGTGTGTGTGTGTGTGTGTGTGTGTGTGTGTGTGTGTGTGTGTGTGTGTGTGTGTGATCATTTGAGAGTGATTACTTTCAACTGTGGAGTGGAGGCCATCCATCACTCAGCTGTACTGGGAAGGCTATCTTTGATGAATGTTTTACATGGGCCCTTCCTAATGTATGCGTCTCTGTATTGGCAGCCAATCAAACACAAGGGAAATCATTACTGCTCTCTCTCCCGCTGACACAGACGAGACACAGATCCAATCCAAAGGGCATTTATCATGCATTTACACCACGGGGTACTCTTCACATTTGAACATGCAGTCACATGCCTATTGCTAATAGTCGTGTATAGCAGCGTCCTGCAGCGTCCTTGCAAACATCTTTGAAAATACAACTCCTGATGGGGAATGATATAGGGAGAGAGAGGAGACTTTACACCAGTGTTTATGCCTTGAGTCTCCCACGCTCTTAACTTGAAAGGACATTTATAATCCAGAGACTAACACACCGGCTACATTTGGCCCAGATCTGGCCCAGATGAGAACCGGCAGTCATGATGTTCTATACCCGGACAGGTTTGGGTGATCATTATTTATGTAGGTTCTTAGGGTAATTAGGTTCCTAAGATGTTCTCCCAGTGGCCTGTCTGGGACTGAATCCTACGAAATGTTCTCTGTCCTTGTCTAAACTTGCTCAGTATCTTTTCTGAGTTCTCTTGGGTATTGAACTTAGACAATGCCAATTTTCTTTTCTTTTTACCATTAGGTGATCCAGGAGGGCTGCTTTAGTTCATCCTTCAGGAACCGAATGAAAAATGCAATAGCAAATTGTCTTGCTTATCCTTTTCCCTTACATAAAATATACATCTGTCTGAACTGCAACCTTAGAAAAGTGAATCCAAAATTATACCATCAAAGTTTGATTTGTTAGGGATTTGCACATTAAAGTAGGTATGGGCTTTGAGTTGGACAGAGCTTACCTATGAGCTGACAACATCATATTGGATCTCAGTTGTTCATCTCTCTCTCTCTCTCTCTCTCTCTCTCTCTCTCTCTCAACATCATTTCAGATCTCTATTGTTCATATCTCGCTCTCTCTCTCTTTCTGTCTCTCTTTCTTTTGCACACAAACACACACACACACACACACACACACACAGGTTTTGCCCCTTTCTCTGTGCCTGTACGTCCTCTCCCTCCTTCCGCAAAGCAGTGAGCGGCTGGCAGGCGTATCTGACACCCTTGCACATAGACAGCGCTTTTCTCCCCAGTAAAAAGCACTCCTCCTTCGACGCACAAAACCCATTGCAGGCATCAAATGTAATAAAGACGGGGGTTTATAAAATTCAGAGATAAGGACTTTATGTAATGCGGGGCTTTTAAGTATGCCCATGGGCGCTAAAAGAAGTGTTTCAGAAGTGACAGAGAGATAGAGAGAGAGAAATAGAGAGAGAGAGAGAGAGGGAGTGAGAGAGAGAGTCGTCAGGGGACTGTGGATAGGATTTGTCCTCTTAATGAAATTAAATTTGGGAGTGTAAATGAGTGGGGTTGCGTTTTGTGCAGCACGCGTTCGCCGGCTCCGTGGCACATGTCCTGGGGCAGCGTTGGAGACTAATGGAGAGAGATGAGCCCCTGCGCGAACAAAGCTCTCCATTAAACTTTTATTGGAGATGAGCTCCTGCTCTCCGTCAATGCAGAGGGGCAGAGAGAGAGAGAGAGAGAGAGAGAGTGGGAGAGAGAGAGGGAGAGAGAGAGAGAAAGAGATGCACTTCAGTGCCTAGCGAAGCGTGCGTCACATACTGTACGCTCACACGGCTAAACACACTCACACAAAGACACATAAACACACACAAAGAGAAACACACACACACACACACACATACATGCTAGCACACACAAACCCACAAGTACTCTTACACATGTAGTCACACACTCTGCCATGTGTACCATGTGCACATGTTGTCTCTCTCTCTCTCTCTCTCTCTCTCTCTCTCACACACACACACACACACACACACACACACACACACACACACACACACACACAGACTCACACACAAAGACAGCTATAGGCGCGCTCACATATGCAATCATCTACAATACTTCTGTGAGTACCAGCCTGCACATAAATGACATTCATACATTCATGTGGTCTCATATAATGCTACTGTATGTGTTTGCCGCGTGACACATTCAGATGCACACTTACACACACACACACACACACACACACACACAGACATACACACATACACGCACACACACACACACACACACACACACACACACACACACACACACACACTGGAACACAAGCAAGTATACATGTTTTAAAGCCAGGGGAAGCAAAGTGCTAAGTGATTTTCTAATGCTCAGCCAATCAGGTTACTCAGTTCAGTTCAATTCAATTCAATTCAATTCAGTTCAATTCAAGTGAGCTTTACTGGCACGACTTCTCCTATCCAAACCACACATCATATTCTCCAACACTCTATTCTCTAAAGACATGTTGTTAAAAATGCTCCTCTTACACAGTGCTGCTAGCATGACTCGGAATCCTATGAAGTACTGAAGGACGAGTTAAGCTACCTCTCTGGCATGGCATGTTTTGTTTGGTCTTGTTTGGCGTAAATGGTAAATGGATTGCATTTCTATAGCACTTTTCCACTCTTTCGAGCACTCAAAGCGCTGTGCAATTTGTCTCACATTTTCCCATTGACACTCACATTCACACAATGGTGAGGGATGGAGACTGCCTGTACATACGGAGGCTCTGGCAACCTGCTCAACGGGAGCAGTTTGGGGGTTCAGTGTCTGGAGTCACTATAGTTGCCTCCACCTCCTGTACCACCGTCACCCCCATATATTTGCAATGCCGGCATCACAATGCAAAAACATATGCAAAGACTTATAAAGCAAACATGAGCAAATCCCTTCCAACAACAGAGGATGCAGGGTTTTATGATTATAAAGATTGATTAAAGAAATGGAGGATGGATATAAGAAATGGAGATTGTGCAAGGTTGTGTATGAATATGCCGGACTGATTAAAAACGATAAAGTATTAAAAATATATAAAGATTGACTATATAGATTATATTTTTAAATGTATTGACCTATGTGATGGAGTATTTATTCTTGGTCAATGTCTTGTTTTTGTTTCCCTGCCTAAAGGGGGAGTGGCTGGAGATGGAACGTTTGCTTCTTTGAGTTACTTTCATATTACGTGCGCACACACACACACACACACACACACACGCGAAAACACACACACACACACACACACACACACACACACACACACACACACACACACACACACACACACAAACACACATTCAATGGTGATATGTTCATGCCCTCCCTCCTCCAGACCTAATGAACAATAAGGCATTCTAAGACGAGTAGCCTACATGGTAGGTAGACAATGTTGCTTCTCATTCACTCCTTCCCTGCAGTAGCATAACTTGCAGCGTAGCTGGACAATGGAGATCCATGTCCTTGGCCTGTGTGGCAGACTATAGTGAATAGGCAATTCTGATCATGCACAAATAAATCCCCTCTCGCTCAGGCATCCTGTGTGGAAATTGAAGCCTGATGCAAGAGAAGACAGAGACAATCTATCCCCGATAAGACGATGGGGGGAGGCAGAGGGACTCTGAATCTGGGCGTCGGTGAAACATCAGACCCATGCGTGAGTGATGCTCAGAGGAGCTAATCCCAGAAAGTTATAATCCAGAGAGAACAGGACGAAACCCCATCACCATGACAGATGCTGGAGGGAGATACAGAGGAGGGCTGAGTATCCCCTTAGAGACTACTAATGGCAGACTAAATAACAAGCACACACACAGAGACACACAAAGATACATACGTGCACACACACACATACACACAAAGATACGTACACAAACACACACACACACATACAGATACATGCACAGAAACACAGGGGAAGTGTGGGTGGTGTTCTCTGGTGTGTATTGAGAGAAAGGTTACATTGACTCAATGTAAAGTGTTTCGCGTTAGGTCTGTGCTGTATGCGAAATATATTGCTGTTAGAAGGCTCGTGCAGCAGGACTATGCTTAAACTTACTCCGGTATATTGCTTTAAGCTCTCTCTCTCTCTCTCTCTCTCTCTCTCTCTCTCTCTCTCTCTCTCTCTCTCTCTCTCTCTCTCTCTCTCTATGTCACACGCACACACTCACACACCACGCACACACACACACACACACAATATAAGGACATGTAAGGGCAAGGAGGCAAGGACATAGACGTAAACTAACATACAAACACAGGCACACACATACACACAAACACACACACACACACAAATACACACACATTCCACATATATTCTACACACACATGCTCACCTACAGGGCAAACTGCATGATTAACATGAGTGCACCATGTTACCCTGCAGCTTATCCCACACACACACACACACACACACACACACACACACACACACACACACACACACACACACACACACACACACACACACACACACACACACACACACACACACACACACACACACACGTGTTGAAAGCAGGTACACAAACACCACGGAAGGATTGCATGGTCTTTGAGGTAGACTCTTGAGTCAAGCTGAGGCATACTGTAGGGTCCTGATTCCAGGAAGTCAAACAGCCTCTCTCATTAATGGATTTAGAGCAAAATCACCACCGCCATGTCAGAATGCCTCACATCAACAGAGAGAGAGAGAGAGAGAGAGAGAGAGAGAGAGAGAGAGAGAGAATGCTCAGCATCCAAAGGGAGACAGAAGGAGGGATAGAGAGAGAGATAGGGAAAGAGAGAGAGAATGCTTAACATCCAAAGGGAGAGACAGAGAGCAAAAGAGAGAGAGAGAGAGAGAGAGAAAATGTTTAATAAAGGGAGACAGAGGGATAGAGAAAGAAAAAGAGAAAGAAAGGGAACGCTTAGCTTCAACAGAGAAAGGGCAGAAAGAGGGAGGAGGAGGTTGAGGGAGAGAGGGAGTGATAGAGAGGAGAGAGTGCATTGAACACAAGTGAAGTGAGAGAAATAGCTTAATATACTAATGACTAATACTAATAAGCCAAAATAAATGCAGTTTTGTGTTTTAATACATTATTTTACAGGGTCATCCACCCCCACAGTCATTTTTGAAGCCAGGGTCATTTTAATTATTTAATAAATTGTCAAATTATTTATGGATAAAATGGTGACCATTTTAACAGAACAGCACTAGCAAGGCACTCAACTTCATCCTCACGTCTGATGACGTTATTATAAATTAATTCCAGCGCCATGACAAATGGTGTTAGCCTTCGGGGGCTGATATATATATTTGCTTCACACACATCCAATTAATTTTGGGCAACAAATAAAGCTTACTGTAATGAAGGGGAAATATCAAGTTGAAAGATATGGGGAGAGTAAAGGGAGATAGGCATGAATCAGACAGAGAGGAGAGAAAGAAATAGGGAAAAGTTTGTGATTAGACCCCTTGTTCACCTCCAAGAACTTTATTTTTTGGGGGGGGTGGCTGAAATAAGTGGAGAGGGGGCCTGGAGAGATTGTGACGCATATCTCTAATGCAGTTACCATGTCTCATGTCCATCTCCTGAATTTTTCATCTGTTCTGCAGCCAAAATAAATTTCAGAGGAGACTAGAGGGGTTCAGGCGAGGCGTAGGCAGGGGTGGGGTGGGGTGGGCAGGGGTGGGGTGGGAGTGAGGGTGGGGGGAGTGGAGGGGGAGAGGAGAGGGTTGGTAGGGGGCAGGGGAGGTGAGAGGAAGAGGATGAGCGGGAGAGGATAGGGTCTGCATAGTCAGAATAATGAATCCACATCTTCTGTTCTAAGGCAGGAGGGTTATTAATTTACTATTATTATTATTATTATTATTATTATTATTATTATTATTATTATTATTGTTATTATTGCTGTTGTTGTTATTGTTTTTGCAAGAACATGAACATACAGGGGAGAATCATGAATGTGTTTTTGGGAGAGGTATTGCAA
This sequence comes from Sardinella longiceps, assembly GCA_027497455.2. NCBI lineage: Eukaryota > Metazoa > Chordata > Actinopteri > Clupeiformes > Clupeidae > Sardinella > Sardinella longiceps. The sequence continues at coordinate 9,315,474 of JAODXP020000031.1, forward strand.
TAGGCGTCCAATGACACAGGGGGCAAACACAGCAGGCACAAAGAGCATGTAGGGCTTTTGTTTTGTAAAAGTGCTCTCTCTCTCTCTCTCTCTCTCTCTCTCTCTCTCTCTCTCTCTCTCTCTCTCTCTCTCTCTCTCTTGAAGACTGTAGACCAGAAATATTGTGTAATAGATAATTCCATGTGACAGCCAAGTTTCTGGCATATCAAGAAGATATCATGAGGTGTGAGTGTGTGCGCGCGCGCGCGCGTGTGTGTGTGTGTGTAGCTGGGTGGGCAGGGGTTTGCTGCCTTAGTCTCCAAGATTGTGTAACAAAGAAACAATTTCAACAAAAGCACTGATGTACCTCAAGGCTATCGCCATATTTGTAGATCCACTACATTTGTGCAGAAAAAGCGATGTTAAGAAATGGAGGATTTGTGTTTGTTTTCGCTCCTGTTATGTGCTTTGGGTGATGCATCCTAAAAATGAGCACTTAGAATTCCCTTCCGGGCCTTGGCTGACAGCAACCAAGAGAAATAAATAAATAAATAAATGCAAAAAAAAAAAAAAAAGATGGCTTGACGTCAACTCTTTCAGGAAAACTAATGAAAAAATCTTTCCTCTGCTTTATCTAATTCTGACTCTTAAACTGCAGAGAGTCAACAAGTGACTCTGCATCAGTTCACGTGTTCCCCCAGCGAGAGGAAATGGAGACTGAAATGCCTGAAGCACCTCTACTGACATCACATTATGACCGTTACGATGAGGATCACCTTGGCAACGGCCATAGTTGTGCCCTTAAAAGAACGAAAGTGGGAGACTGTCTGTACCAAAAAAAAAAACATTATCACAGGACGATCAGCACTTCAGCCAAGGGCAACAACAAAAGCTCACCGATCAGAAAAAGCTGGTAAATGCCACAAATTGCCAGCATACCAGCCTTAAATCCACACACAATCACATATGCATGTATAAACACATGACTCTGACATATAAGTGAAAAATAAATTGCACCCCAACTGACACTCATACTCACACACACACACACACACACACACTGGCCCCAGTTTTCTCTCACACTTCATCTCTCTCTCTCTCTCTCTCTCTCTCTCTCTCTGGTGACTCACCACAGTGAAGTCTTTGGCTGTGCAGTTCTGTCCACTATAGTTGCAGCTCTTGAGCATGTGCTCCAGTTGATGCCCAGTCCGGTTAAAGATGTCCAGCATGTCCGGCGCCGGGTACTCCAGGTCTCCAGGCCGGTGCCCGGCTCGGTTCTTGGGCGGCAGTCCAGTGAGGTTGGCCAGATGGTAGATGTCGGCATCGGTGAGCGCGGAGAAGCGGAATCGGTTGACGTTGCAGAGTGTGACGGCGGGGAAGAGCATGTCTCGCCCGCCGGCCTCCTCGCCCATGGCCGCCACGTGCGGGTGCTCCAGGTACGCCACGGCGCTCTTAGCCGCCTGGTACAGGAAGAGGGCCAGCGACGCCACGAAGGCCAGCGCCCACACCACCTGACGCACGCCCAGACGACCCGACACAAATACGTGGTCGATGCCGTGGAGCGAGGACGCGCTGGCGAAAGTCGGGAGGCTCGCCACCCCAGCTGAGCGAGTGCAAGTCTCCTCGGCTGGCACGGGCATGGCCATGCCACTGCCGCCTGGCACAGCCATGGGCACCGCTCTCTGGGCCATGACTTCCCCCTCGGCAAACTTGATCTTGCAGACAAATTCTATGGGCATCTGGGCAGCCAGGGTGGCATCTGCGGGGAGATTGGCAGACACCCCTGGCAGCACACTGTCTCCCGCCGGACGCTCCGTGGTGGCGGGCTTGTCCTTCCTAGCTCAGCACGGAGTCTCCTCTCTACAAATCTGCCCTTCTCTGAGCTGACAGTCCAAAGCGCCTCTCTCTCCCCCCGTTCTCTCTCTGTCTCCCTCTTTCTGTTTGATTTGGCTGCCCGTAATCTTACACCTTGAAGCCTTATCTCTGTTTGGCTCTGAATTCTGCTCTGATCCTGAAGTGACCCCTGCTAGTCCTTTGCTGTGACACTATAACTTTGCCATCTCTACTTTACCTGATCTCTACTTTACCTGATCTCCACAGCTAGTCTCTCTCTGCCTGACTTTCCCCTGGTTTTGCATGGATCCCCTGTTCAAGCTCAGTGCTTTGCCCCTCTCTCCAAATTTCTCTATTTACCCTTGATTTGCTTGAATATCTTCTTTTCCTTTCTCTTACTACACTTTCCTTTCACTACTTTTTTTAGAGGGAAGGGGGTGGTGATGGCTATGCTATTCTCCTTCAACTCTCTACTTACCCCCTCCTCTTGTCTTTCTCTCTTCTGCTTCTGCTGTACTCTCTTCTCTTCTCTTCTCTTCTCTTCTCCCCTCCTCTTCCTCTTTTTTTTCTCCTCCCGTGCTCTGGTCTTCCGTGTGCACGTTTTGCTCCAGAGAGATTGTGTGTGTGTGTGAGTGTGTGTGTGTGAGAGAGAGAGAGAGAGAGAGAGAGAGAGAGAGGTAAAAGAAGATAGAGGGAGGGAGAGAGAGAGAGGAGACGCAGGTGCACTAGCTCCCTCGCGAGCTTCCCGGTTCGCAGGCAACTTCCAACAGTGAGAGAGAGAGAGAAAGACGGAGAGAGAAAGAGATGGAGAGAGAGAGAGAGAGGGAGAGAGAGAGATGGAGAGTCTCTGAGCAGCTGCTCCTCCCAACTCCAGCCCAGTCCTCCAGGTAGGGGTCTAAGTCCCTTTGAGTGCCTCTAAAGCCCCAGTCCCGACCAGGCAGAGAAGTAGCAGCACTAGGAGCGTGTGAGTGGAGAAACAGAGAGAAATAGA
>JAODXP020000031.1:9320776-9330776 GCA_027497455.2 Sardinella longiceps
GGGAGTCATTGATTCACTGACATCAAATTTGTTTTTGGAGTCATTTCAAAAGCTACCTTGATTTGATTTATAGTTGAATTTCCCCTCATTTGTGTTAACAGATTGTCACTGACTGGGCTGCTTTTTATTCTTCCTTCATTTCTCAAGCTTCTCCTGCTGAAGTATGCATGATACTAATACAGAGTCAAGTTTGAAGTAAACAAAACAAAAACAAACAAATAAACAAACAAAAAAAGCAAACAAATCTAAACTGAGTGTGTGGGTGAGACGTGAAAGAGGAACGAGACAGAAAAATGGATGGTTTGCAAAACTGGCGTAAAATGAAAGCAGCAGATGAGAAGATAGAGAAGATAGAGAAGGAAGTTGGGGGGAGACATAGAGGTCTAGGGAAGGACAGATAGAGAAGAGCAGAGATGTGTGAGAAAGTGAAAGACGAGAGATAGAGTGAGAATTTGTTGATGTGTGTGTGTGTGTCTGTATGTCTGTCTCTGTGTGTGTGTGTGTGTGTGTGTGTGTGTGTGTGTGTCTGTGTCTGTCTGTCTGTCTCCCTGTGTGTGTGTGTGTGTGTGTGTGTGTGTGTGTGTGTGTGTGTGTTGGTATTTATTGTGCCATATCGATTGTGTTGGCAATACGAGTGCATACCTGTCACGTTCATAAAACAAATGAAGCACTTTTACTTTGGATGTGGAAGAGAGAGACCAATAGGAGGATAAGTGAGTGAAAGAGTAAAAAGAAGCAAGACATGAACATAGAGAGAGAGAGACAGAGAGAGAGGGGGGGGATAAATAGAGTGAGAGTGTGAGAGAGTGATAGAGAGTGAAATGAAGGAGTGATGGGGATGTAACGCGATTAAGCCTAACCCTCCCTCACCGTTCTCGTGCGCTGTGGGGATGAAGCACGGTACGTTAAACAGAGTGCTGTCAGCCCCTAAGTGCCTCCACCGTGAGGATGTTAACTCTAGAACATCCGTGTCTAGACCACCCACACGGAACCACCACTAGGGTTCCTCTCTTTCTCTCCTCCTCCATCTACCTCTATCCTCTCTTCGATTTTCTTTCCTTCTCTTCTCCTATCCTCTTCTTTCGTCTGTAACTCCCAACAATACATATACGAAGAGAGAGGGAGAGAGACAGAGGTGAAAGAAAGAGAGAGAGAGAGAGACAGAGACAGAGAGCAAGGTAGAAATGTTGATACACTGAAAGAATGATGTTCTTTCATCAGGAAAGTACCCCCAGGGGTTTATACCCCTGCTCCTGCTACACACACACACACACACACACACACACACACACACACACACACACACACACACACACAGTCTCTTCACTTGACCTGGAAAAAGTGTTGTGACACCATTTTTCATGCTATCAAAATTTCTGGGATGGTATTGCACCCGACAGGGAGAGCAGTAGGTTTCTCCACCTCCCTCTCAAGCATTTCAGTAGGCACCAGCAACCCCTTGTCTTGTCCCACCATCCACATCAACTCCAAATCAAAAACACCTTTAGGTTTCTGCACCAGCCTCAAAATAAGTGCAACAACATGCAGAGAATAGCCTACATTTGATCAGCTCACAGCAAGCACTTGTGTTTGTAAATGTCAGACGGGTGGTTGTGAAACTGGGGTCAACTACACTGACAAGAACATGAGTACTCGGGTGATACACATTATGAATCTGTGAATGGGTTCCAGCATAAAGATTCTGATACAGACTATATGGAAAGAAAGGTTACATTCAAATTATCATCAATACAACCCATTTGCCACTACATAATTATGAACCATATAATAAAGTGTTCTAAATATTATAATATTGTAGAAATTGTTATAGAAAGCAAGCTGCCTGTGATTAAGGGGGTATTTAGAATAACATAGAGAGCCTCATGGGCTATAATAGCATAAGGTAAGATAAGATAGTATTTTATTCATCCAGCGGGAAATTCAATAATTTGGGGGATTTGGGAGCCACTGCTGTCAGTTCCTGTGTTCAATCATGTTCGCCACATGATCAGTCTCTCTGAAAGAGGCAACAGCTAAACCTCAAGGATGCTGATTCTGTTTTTCTGCTTCAGAGCAAACTGGGTAAACTGCTATTTAGTATTTCCTTCGCTCACGATTACTTACGTGGGGAAGGACTGCATACTGTCAACTGAAAGTGTCAGCTCCCTGTTTGTAATCTATGTGGATGCCTTAATTTCCCTCCATGTTGTTTTAAAATGTTTAATAGTCAAATAGAGAGATAAGATAAGCTATTTATTGTCACTGTGACAAGAACATCGACACACAGTTTAGAGGCTTTCTATAAAGCAGAGAGAGACAGAGAGAGAGAGAGAGAGAGTGTGTAGAGATTTACACATTGTCACAATACCCACCTGATTCAGAGTGATGCAACAGCTCTATCTATTCTCTTTTTTTCCAAACTGTCCACTAAAGGCACAGCCATTAAAAACAAGAGTGTCAACAAAGGAGTGCTCTTGGAGGGCTATTGGAGAGACACCAGGGAGCACACAAAAATCTTTTGCATTCATGTTTTTCCTCCCACCTGTAGAGTTGTGACAGTGGGGCTCAGGAAATATTTATATAGAGAGATATATGAGATCATAGGGGCAGAAACACACCAGTGAATTACACACACACACACACACACACACACACACACACACACACACACACACACACACACACACACACCACACACACACACACAACCACAGGGCATTTTGCATTGTCAGAGGAAAAGCACAAAAACCTGTGGCACTGACCTCAATATACACGCATAGCCATCAACATACACATGAGCAAACTCACACAACACACAAGCAAATCTTCTATTGTGTAGTATTTTAGATTATCATTGTTACTGTGTTTGATTCAATGTTTTTATCTTACTTGTATTGTTAGTTGTAGTAGTATTTGCCATCTGTACTTTTATTCAGTAAATATTACAGTAAAATGCTTGGGCTTATAGGCCTATTTGATTTATTTTTTTAGCTAATTCTTTGTAAATGTATATTGTCTGTATTATATGTCACAAATTGCAAATAAACATAAACATTTTATATACAATACTGTAGTACTGTGTGCTTTACCTGAGATAGGAGGTAACAACCCCCCCACACACACACACACACACAAACACACTCATACGTACAGATACGCACACAGACACACTCACTCACACTCATACACACAGATGTACACACACACACTCACACACACACACACACACACACACACACACGCATGCATAGTCCCTCTCCTTCTTCTGTCTCTCTGAGGGCCTCATCCACACCCTCATGAATAATCCAGCTGGCCTCAGGTAATGACACTGACAGCCTCCACACACACACATGGACACACACACATGCACACAGGCACGCGCACACATACACACACTCACACAGCTTGATTCAGATTGGAGATGAAAGTAAGTGCACTGTGGAGCAACAGTTTTTTTTCTTATGATGTGTGTGTGAGTGTGTCTATGAAAGAAAAGAGAGAGAGTTTGTGTGTGTGTGTGTGTGTGTGTGTGTGTGTGTGTGTGTGTGTGTGTGTGTGTGTGTGTGTGTGTTGATGTGCATATTTTCATACTCTTTTTTTTTCTCAATTGGCCTCCAGTGCCATGTGTACCGTGCAGCTCCTCCATTCTCAGTTGCTCCTGTTTGATTGACAAGAGGCTTAGGCTGTCAAGGGCGTGGAGAGGAAGCAGCATGTATTGAGTGACAGATTGGTGATTTGCACTACGGCTGTTGACCTTGGCCGTACCACTGAAAATAACCCTACATATTCCATGATTTCTGTATGGATGCCATGAAATATACATCAGGCTGCCATATGCCAAACAAATGTGTACTTGTTAATGCTGTCCCTATCCTATCCCTGATCTTATTGAAACAGGAAATGATCCTGAGGATGTGCTAACATTTGGAGAGCTTGCTATGGAGGCTGCAAGTTCTTGTTCCAGAATGTTCTTTCTCACACAGAGGTCAGAGATACACTTGAGATGTAAACATGCTCTCTTCTACCACACTGTCCTCTTTGCCATTTTAAGTGAATTTCTCCTCATATTCCAAGTGAAGTGAAGTTGACTGGTATTTAGCCAAACTTGTCTTGCACAAACACAATTAGACACAGACTCCAAATGGGGCTTTAGGAATTGATCCTGGGTCACCTGATTGGCAGTCAAGGGATGTAATTAATGCTTCACCACAAACTGTTTATACTGTAGATGGGAAATAAAACAAAGTGGACAAGTCATAAACAATTAATTATCTTTCATCGGCAGATAAACATTGACCAGAGACTCTGTCAGAGACTACTATTTTATCTGGAAAATATCAGCAAATATCACAAGAGCACAAAACCACCACCAATAACAACAACAACAAAAATATCAAGTCAAAAACCCTCAAAAGACAAGTCCAATCAATATAGTAGGCACACAAACTTGATCACTGCAGTGATCTTGATAGCATGGCATCAGTGTTTGAGTAAAGGGTGATCTTGGAAATGGAATGAAAACACACTCTGATTGTGTAACACCAAGGGCAGAGTGTTCAAACACAGGACAGGCCACAGATAAGTTGATCTGTCAACAAGGCAGGCAGCCACATCTTTAATGGGCTTATTGCAGCCCTTCTCCCCTGTCTAGCTCCCTGCGCCAAAACAAGTTTTTATCCCTGCCATTTGCCACCACAAACATGATTCACATCTTTTGATTCGCTCTCCTTTTTTCCATCTCTCTGTCTACTAGTTGTGTGGACAGTGTGTGTGTGTGTGTGTGTGTGTGTGTGTGTGTGTGTGTGTGAGAGAGAGAGAGAGAGAGAGAGAGAGAGAGAGAGAGAGAGAGAGAGAGAAAGATTTATAGCTGGGCTGAGCAACAGCTTTCTCCACGCCTTTTTTCATCTAGTGGAAAAGACAGCGAGCGACAGACATACAGAGTGAGGACAGAGGGAAGACAGACAGACAGACAGACAAACAGACAGGCAGAGAGGGGCCAATGGTTTGAATATGTATAGAAACAGAGGAAAGTTGTGATAACACAAACACTGATATCCAGAATGGACAGATAGAGAGAAAGTAAAAAATGATAAGAGGATGGGGAGTGACATTCTGTTGATGAAAAGAGAGAGGGAAAGAGAGACCCACAGAGGAAATATATAGAGAGGATGAAAGAACAGGGAAAAAGTGAATGAGAGCAGAAAAAAGTAGTGACAGCATGTTGCTGAAAAGAAAGAAGAAAAGAGAGAGGGAGCAACCTGAAAAAGAGAGTGGGTTAGGGAAGTGTGAAAAGAATGGTCTTCTGAAAAAAGGAAAAGAGAAAGAATGAAAGAGAGAGCATGACAGCTAAAGACTCTGGATGGAGAGATGGAGAGAGAGAGCGAGAGAGAGAGAGAGAGGATGGAGGGCATATTGTTTCCTGTGGTGTGCAGATGTGGAAGGCGTCAGCCAGGTCGTCTGGTTTGGAGGGCCTACAGCAACAGGACTGTGCTCAGATTGGGAGCAGGAACCCTGCTGACCCCTTGCGCTCGCTCTCTCTCTCTCTCTCTCTCTCTCTCTCTCTCTCTCTCTCTCACACACACACACACACACACACACACACACACACACACAAACCCTGGCGACCCCTTGCCTTTCTCTCTCTCTCTCACTCTCTCTCACTCTCACACACACACACACACACACACACACACACACACACACACACACAGGAACTCTGCCGACCCCTCGCTTTCTCTATCTCTCTCAATCACACACACACTCACACAAACACTCACAGAAGCCCTGGCGACCCCTCACTTTCTCTCTCACTCACACACACACACACATACACACACACACACGCACACACACACACACACGCACACACAAGAACCCTGGTGAGCCCATTGCTTTCTCTCTTTCATACACACACACACACACACACACACACACACACACACACACACATACACACAGAAACCTCGGTGACCCCCTCACTCACACACCGCTGTCATCATGATCACACAGGACTGCTTGATTTCCTTTTTCCAATCCCGCGCCGCCACAACCACAATTTAAACGCCACCTTCCAGCCATTGACCTGAAGAGATGACTCATTTGTCAGGGTTGGCCAACATGACGTGCGACAGGAGCTTAGGGTATCTGGGGTGAACATTGGCAGCTGGTGATGTTTAACCTGTTCATCTTTCACTCTGTGATTTGCTACGTTTTATTTTGTATTACTGTCTGTTCAGAGATTCAGCTTTCACAATGAGAATATTCTGTGGTACAGTGGAGGTCTTATCTGAAAAATCCGTGCAAATGACCAAAAAGAAGATCTTTTTAGGAAGCACCAACACATCCTAGAATTATAACTAGTTTTAGGTAGTGTTACTAAACAATAAAGGGAATTTCAACAACATTTCAGACAGATAACATCTAGAAAAGATACCATATATTTACTATTCTTACTCATGGAAGCAACTGCATTGATTCCATTGTTTCTGGCAAGTTCATCCACCACTTACAATAGTTGTTGTTATAGTTACCATTTAAAAGAGCATTGATATGAAACAGTGATTAAACTTTCTCACCTACATAGGTGCATGGTACCAAAATAAACTCACTCAGTGAGCCAATCAGAAAACACTATTCCATTTCTCCAGGTGATAATTAGTTTGAAAGAAGTGGTAATTCTCCTGGAGTAATACAGTAGAATGTTGTTCTCAAAAATGGCTGCCCAGTGGCCTTTAACTCTCCCTCCTCTGTCCTCCCCATCACATGTGGAGGTGCCAGGTAATATGGAGCGCTGCCCACTCTCCCCGCCCGGACACAATGCACTTGATCAATGCCCGAGTCTATCTGGGATTTCACCGTAAGACAGGCTAATCAGGATTGGTCAGGCTGTGTGTGTGTGTGTGTGTGTGTGTGTGTGTGTGTGTGTGTGTGTGTGTGTGTGTGTGTGTGTGTGTGTGTGTGTGTGTGTGTGTGTGTGTGTGTGTGTGTGTGTGTGTGTGTGTGTGAGGGTACACATGTGCTTATCAATGCTCTTGACACCCTCCTACTAAATGGCCTCCTGATTATCCTGCAAAGCTGTTCCTGGAAGCCCTCACTGCATCTCAGGTTGCCAGTCTCCTGCCACCTTCTCATCCTCCTAAGCTTGGCTTCTGTGCATAATTGACACATCAAGGCCAAATCACCAACTCACAATGATACGTGTCCCGTTGCTTTAAAATGTAAAGAAAGGAGAAAGAAATTAAAGTATCACACACCCAGTCTTCTTTCTTCCGCTTGGGAACAGAGAAGTATGCGCTTGTGTGTGTCAGTGTGATTGTGTGTGTGTGTGTGTGTGTGTGTGTGTGTGTGTGTGTGTGTGTGTGTGTGTGTGTGTGTGTGTGTGTGTGTGTGTGTCTGTGTGTCTGTGTGTCTGTGTGTGTGTTTGTGTGAGCGAGAGCGAAAGAGTGATGAAGTGCAGAAGCACTCAGTGTTGAACTAGCACACTTCTCTCGCGTTGGCCTATCAGTTTTTTACGAGTTTCCTGAACACGGCACCCAAACGGATGCGTTTCACTGCTTCATACTTATGCAAATGGCCGGCGTTTATCGAGGCGCCCCAGGCGCACAGGTCCAAATGAGATGGGGAATACCATTGTTGACATTTTCAATGAGAGTGCGGGAGGAAAAGAGCGGGTGGTGGGTGGGAGGTGGGAAATGAGAGAAAAAAATAAAGAGAGAGGGAAAAAAACAACAAAATAAATTTATCAACTCTAAAGACTCAGAGTTTGCCTGGAGGCTTGAATTGTTTCTAGAGGAGCCATATTAGGGTTTTATGATTCGACTCTGTCGTGCTCCATGGCAACGAAGACAGTCTCTCTCTCTCTCTCTCTCTCTCTCTCTCTCTCTCTCTCTCTCTCTCGCTTTCACTTTTATATGAACATGTATTGGACTCAATGATATTTTTCTCCCTTTGAGCCAATCAATCAAATCAAGGTCAGCACTCTACAGTCCAATAATGAGAATCACCAGTGCCTTATGGATAGTTTCGCAGTAAGGATAAGCTCTATACATCATATATATGTACGTACCTCAACATATATGATTAAACTGGATAATATAGAAGTGCAGTAAGTGATTGTCTTTATTCAAACCTCACCACTTCAACACAATACACTGTGAAGAACTTTGTGACTATTGTCAGTGAAAAGTGCTATGTGAATACATTTTACTTATTTTTCTAACTGATGTACAATATACAGTATATGCTGTAAAAATACAATACATGTGACCAGTCTTTCTTACTACAGTATGAAACAAACAACACAAATATTATATCAAGATTATCTTACCTTATTCTGATGCTACAAATCTACCTTGCTTCAGGGGTTTCAACTGGTTTTAACTGGTTTACTGTGACCAGTTGCAAAAACATAAGAACCCAAGAAGAATTTCAAGGTAACATTTTTAGACCTTGTGAAAGCTCTATTTTTTGAAGCCTTGTTTATGAAACTACTCTTATGAGCCCCCTTCCAAGGATGAAACAGCCCTTGTGACACATACACTTCTTATCCAGTGGCATTACTCTGCATCAGGAAAGAATGATGTTGGTTTGGAGTCCATAAAGACTATGGAGTCCATAAAGACTGTGGAGATGAAGGCAGTGGAGATGGGCACAGTGCTCCCATGAAGAGGAAAGCAGAAGGTAATAGTACTTAATGGCCCCACATGAAGCAGCCTCTGACACGGCTAAGTAGACGTGTGGCATTTAGTATTTAATGTCTAACTAGAGAGAAGATATAAAATCTCTCTATCTATTAGCCCTTTCTGCCATTATAGGGTCATTAGTCTTCATCGTCTTTCTTCCTCTTATGTCAGATCAGACTGGATGGCCTCTAAAAAAGGACTTTTAGAAAGCTCTAAGGAGCAGCTACATGACCAACACTCATTTGCATATGTCAATACAGTGTCACTCAAGGTACAAAGTCATATTAAAAAACAGCTGGGTTGATGCTTGGTTTGCATGCTTAATTTGGAATGGATGGCAGCGCATAGGGATTCTAAATCAGTTGGTTCTTCACTATGCTTGATTTTGTTGGGGTTATTACCTCCGCCAAGGTTTTGCCGGCATATGTCTGTGTGTGTGTGTGTGTGTGTGTGTGTGTGTGTGTGTGTGTGTGTGTGTGTGTGCGTGTGTGTGTGTGTGTGTGTGTGTCTGTTTGGGTACAACATACAGTAACTCGAAAAGTATTGCACGGATTTGGATGAATTTTTCGGACAATGTCTGCATTGAGATAAGTAGGAACTGATTCATAATTTTGGTGGTGATCGGTGATCCAGATCCAGAACACATCTGGAATTTATTGGTATTGTGTCTGTGATCACATAGCCTTGGTGGAGGTCTGTGCTCTTCGAGTGCTTTTCTTGTTTTAAATGTTTCAAACTTCAAAAAAAGTTTCAAGTTTCAAAAAGATCTCCACACAGCAAAAGAGATAGTTCACCTCAAGCCAAAAGACATGCAAGAAAGAATTGCAATAGTTAATGTTAAACAATCTGCCTTTTTGCAAAATTGTTATGAAAAAGGCTATGGTGTTGTGGGACAACAAGGACTCTCAGAAAGCAGCCATGAGTTATTGTTGTGTTTTGAATGCGTCAAAGGAACAGTAGTGTTCTTCACAATGGAAAATGATTTGTCATTTAAGAAACTACACCTGAAAGGCCTTGAAACCTGGCCTAGCTCTGTCTAGACCACACTAAACTATAGCACAAAGATGTCTGTTTGTAACAAGCCCAACGAATGTTGTTTGTCTCAGTGAATTGATGCTGAGCAACTGATGTGACTTGAGTGTTAGAGAGACCCCAGACACGGCCTTCCTTCATCTCACCCACATCTGTGAGTTCAGAAAAAACTGAAGGGTTGGGGTGGGGGGGGGGGGGGGGGGGGAGTGGGGACGTGAGGTGAGCTGAGCTTGTCAGAGTGTGTCATATCAGCGTGACAGGTTCCGACTCATTCCGAAGGCGCCATG
>JAODXP020000031.1:9333276-9348483 GCA_027497455.2 Sardinella longiceps
TGAATCTCCACAGTTGCAGTAATGGCAGCACTGGTAAATGTGTGGTATGTAAATAATGTTATTTTATATATTTTACAAATGGTATTTAGTATTTGAATCTTAGCTTTAAAAAATACAATCAAGCCTATATTGGGCTAGCCAATAATGCAGAGCTCTCTCTTTTTCTCTCCTTCTCTCTCTCTCTTTAGCTTTAACTATTCCTCTTTCACATTTTAAAATACAAAACATTCTCTGTCTCATTCACCCTCCCTCTCTCTTTTCTGTTTCTCTCTAACACACACATAAGAAGAAGAAGAAGAAGAGAGAGAGAGAGAGAGAGAGAGAGAGAGAGAGAGAGAGAGAGAACTATCTCCATCTCCTGTGTAAAAGAAGGAGAGAGAGTGAGTGAGTGAGTGAGATCTTCTCCCTGCATCAGGCTGCAGTGGGAGTGGTGCACAGAGAGCTCTTCATGTGGATGGCTGCTCCGGGCTTCACTGTGCTACGCTATAACGTTATTAGCACTGTGCAAACACACACACACACACACACACACACACACACACACACACACACACGAACACACACACACATGCACACACACACACACACACACACACACACACACACACACACACACACACACACACACACACACTGGCCTCGTTGAACCGGGTTCTAATGACACACTCAGGCCTACTCACTCTAAGCAGGAGAGGCTCTGAGGTCTGAAGAGGGATGGTGCTTTTAATCTCTATTTTTACTCATCTGGTGCTAGGATAGGATGGACAGTCATCTACAGTGGAGAGGTGCATTTTACTCTTATCTCCTGTGAAATAGGGATTTGAAACGAAAGTTTTCAAACCCTTTACGACTAGACAACCCAGCATTGTTTTTACATCTAATATAATCATGGAAATAATGTGAACCAGGTTTTGCTGAAGATTAAGCTTGAACAAATCTGATCATAGTGCCTGACAAGCTCTCTCTATCCCCACTAACGCTGTCCGTGGTGCTGAAATTGAACATGACTTTCCTGTGCTGTTTCAAATTTGACTTTTCTTATCAGTAATAAACTCAGATGATTTTATAGCAGCATTCCCATCCTTGGGGGTAATCTGCTACAAGTTGCTACAGTTTCCATATTATGTTTATTATTATTACCTCCTCCAAGGAGGCTATGTTTTTGCCGGCGTCTGTGTTTCTGTCTGTGTGTCTGTCTGTGGACAACATAACTCGAAAAGTACTGCACAGATTTGGATACAATTTTCCGACAATGTGTTTCTTGGGAAAAGTAAGAACTGATCCGATTTTGGTGGTGATCGGTGACCCAGAACACCGTCTGGAATTTATATTGTGTCTGTGACCACATTGGCTTGGCGGAGGTTCTAGTTCATTGGTTCGAATTCAGTCTATTGTCATTTCTTGATCCCATCCTAAGCTTTCCCTTTCCGACATGTTTTTCAGTGTCCAATCTTGCTAAAAACAATACAGACTGAATGGCAAATGTCAGTTAAAACCAGAGTCAGAACTGAGAAACTTCTGGAACACTTTCTTAATTAGACTTCCATACAGGCACCTGTATGGAGATTCTTATAATCATAAAGACCTGCTTATGTAAAACATCAATCTTCACATGAACATATCAATTTTGCCTTAATTGTTTCCCTCCATGGAGTTTGAGTATGATTTACTGACTGACAGCTCTCTCTTAATGTTAGTGTCGTATAATGCTCTTCCTGTCTCTTGGGCTTACGAGTTCTGCTTACTAGTGATTCAGTGCCATAATGTTTCTGTGATGTTAAGTCTTTTATGATTTCATCTTCGGTGATTTACTGTCTTTGCTTTTATTTTTGTAAAGCACATTGAACTCTATATCACTCCATATTGAACTTTGTATAAAATGTGCTATACAAAAGTTGCCTTGCCTTTCCTCAGTGTAATGTTGTGTTGTAGTGTTGCAGGCTGTAGTGTCATGTGTAAATAAATGCTAGCATGTTACTGATACACATTCTACAGTAGTTCTATTTTTAGTTCTGTATTCATTAGTATGTCAACCTTCTAATATTAAAGACACCCAGGTGGTTTTAATCAGTATGATGGCTATAATTCTCATCACTGTTAATTTCCAAAAAACAATTTATTCTGACATGTCAAAAAACTCAATTCTCTAAATGGCCTAATTGTGCTGTTTAAGGGGAAAAACTAACATGCCTGCCAAACTTTTGGCTGTTTTTGTGTTACAGTACGTCTCAGGACTTGTTTTCAAAACAGGATTTGGCTCCAGTATAACAGCACTGTGGGATGAGTACAGTCTTCTTCAGGCTGTTCTGCCTGTTCTGAGCTTTGTCATGAGCTACGATGTCCCAACGTTACTGCACCCATTACTGGTGACATAGGGGCCAACAGTCTGTCTCTGAACGCCATCATCCGCTGTGTGCTGTAAATTTTCACACCGCTCTGGCTCAACGTCATAAAGAAAGTCGCAGCCATGATTTAGAAGCTGTAAATGTCAAAATTATCCAGCCCTGTGCTGTCCCACAATTTGTGTTTTAATGCTCGTATTGAGCTCTAGCTCCATGTTGCCGCAATCACATTCAAACATTTGCCTCCATGACTACTCCACAATTTTGTACCACCGAGTTTATTTCTTTAGCGCATAAATGAAGAGTAGCGAATAAAGACTGCACAGTAACTCAGTTTAACACTCAACAGTAGAACAGTAATGAAAACTCATGAAACAGTCTCTCTTGAGTGAGCTCTTGAAACTTTGCACTGTAGGTTAACTTTGTGTTTATACACGAGGACAAAAGTGTGTTGAAAGAGCAAGGTACTAAAATAGTTTAGCCTTTTCCTTTCTCCCTGTCCAGCACAGTCCATTGTGGCACAGCATGGGGCCATTGACCAGTGCAGACAAAAGGTTTACAGTCCGCTCTCACCCCGCAGCTATAAACAGGACACAGAGAGGCAGAAGCCATATTGATTTTTTGTTACACATGCAAACACTGTCGTCGCTCCTCTCTCTCGTCTGCTATTGCTATGGATACCACCTTAGGGCCAGACACTCAAAACCACAGACTGTAGGCTATATGTCCCATCATGCACAAGCAGAATACACAAACAGACTCTTAGTTATCCATGCAATATGTTAGCTATATATTATCTTTGCTAAGAGTTGCCAGACTAACACAGATCAGTTCAGTATTTTCTTAGTAGCCAAAAAAAGTAGCCAAACTTGTGAGATCTCTACCTGCCATTGATGGGTTTTGGCATCACACACTGTACATTAAACTAACAAAAATTGTTTTAACAGACAGAAAGGAAGTAAGTAGAGAATGATGTAAACATCTATCTTTTGCCATTTCACAAAAAATGTTAGAATAACTCTGAGCTCTCAGCTATTTCTCCCATGCAGGCTCCATCAAGAAGAATAATTAAGTGTTTAGTACGCTGGACCTTGGGCTATACAAATCAAGTGGCTTTGACTGTTTCTTTAATGGCTTGTAAGAGGGCACAGAGTTCTCCCAACTCCAGGGGGCACCGTCTGATTTTAATATGACTTTTCACTCGTGGCGTCTAAATGGATCCACGCTGACATTTTCCATGAAATGTTAGTCAAACATACATCAGGTCCATGTTCATCATGCAGATGGCGAATCACTTAGTTCATTTTCAGTGAGGGGTCTCAGAATTACAGATGGCCCCTGCCAAGAGCCTCGGATTGAAGAGACGGAGAAAGAAAGAGAAGTAAGGAAGAGGGAGGCGAAGAAAGGAACAAGCAAGAAGGAAGACATTGTTTGTGTTTGGCAGAAATAGAGAGTTCAACAGGTGAAATCAAACTAAGTCTGAAGGTTTTGTAAAACAGAACCCTTTGGTCAGTTTTGTGACTGAATTGGTAGCTTACCTGCAGAGTGCAAACTAATTCAGTAGGTCAAGAAAAGGACATGAGCTGTATTTATGACCGCCGCTGCGTAGCAAGCGTAGCGGTCATATAATGATTGTCAAAGTTTTTTTTTTTTTTTTTTTTTTTCTTCTCCGTCATCTACTTCCTGAATTTTTGGTCAACGATTCCCGGGACACCGTAACACCGGGGCACATGAAACTTGGTGGGCATGTAGCCCCTGTAGACTTTTACGGAAAAATTTCGTTTGGTCCCCGGGGGCCACTCCATCTTTGCGCTGCGCCCCCCGAAACCCCAAAAATGTAGTTTTTCCTAAAAAACTACCTGACCCGTGATATTGAGGATGATGAAATTTTTATGGAATGTTGGTCTCAAGAGCCCACATCAACTTAGCTCATAACCAGTCATTTGTGATTTGCCCCCCATGGTAAAAAATTAAAATGCAATATTATACGGCTTTAATTGCCCCTATCTTTAGATCAGATGTTAGGAACTGCACCAAATTTAATGTGTATGATGAACCTGACATCCTGTGGGAATATGTCAAGTTTTGTGGAATTTCATCCATGGGGGGCTATAAAACAAATGAATTTATATGTACATTTAATGACTGTACAATTATTGACCTGTAGATGGTGCTATTAAGCCAAAGCGTTACAGGTTTGGGGTGATAGGCCTGTCAGTTCAGTTCAATAAGCTTTATTGGCATGAATGTAAAAAAAATACAATATTGCCAAAGCATTAATGTATAATAATGACAATAATAATGAGAATTACAATAGTAAGTAGTGACTAAATAAATAAAATGCAACTTAAACAAACATATGGAATAATAATAATAAAAAAAAGATAAAATT
Source organism: Sardinella longiceps (assembly GCA_027497455.2). Taxonomy (NCBI): domain Eukaryota; kingdom Metazoa; phylum Chordata; class Actinopteri; order Clupeiformes; family Clupeidae; genus Sardinella; species Sardinella longiceps. The sequence goes on from JAODXP020000031.1 coordinate 9,338,011, forward strand.
AAGAAAAAGCACTAGTGGATATTTTGATGATGGTCATGTGGACTCTACCCTTAAAATGTGGCAAGACTGTAAGTAGTCTGAGGCTATTTGAGTAAAAGTATCAACTTCCCCCAGGAGGAATGGTAGTTTCAGTTTATTTTCTAAGTCAATAAATCCAGGACTGATGTTTTCTATGGCAAGCCGTTCAGGGAAAAAACCTTGAATGAAACTCTGAATATATTGAATGAAGTCCTGAATATATTGAATGAAACTCCGAATATATTGAATGAAAGAAAACCTTGAATATATTGAATGAAGTCCCGCATATATTGAATGAAACTCCGAATATATTGAATGAAGTCCCGAATATATTGAATGAAGTGCCGAATATATTGAATGAAACTCTGAATATATTGAATGAAGTCCTGAATATATTGAATGAAACTCCGAATATATTGAATGAAACTCTGAATATATTGAATGAAGTCCCGAATATATTGAATGAAACTCCGAATATATTGAATGAAGTCCCGAATATATTGAATGAAACCCCGAATATATTGAATGAAGTCCCGAATATATTGAATGAAACTCCGAATTATATTGAATGAAACTTGCCTCATCTGAGGTCAGTGCCAGTGGCCATCTTATGTGTGTCACCAGTATGGAAATGCCCATGACCAGGCAGTACCGCTTGGGTGGAGTGAATGAGTAAATGAGGCAAAAATATTAAATAAATTATAGTTTTATTAATCATTTCATTGATTGCAGCTGCAAGGTAAAATAGTTTAGTTAAGTCACAGTCAGTTATTTTGGCCGAGTAGTAATCCAGCTGCGTTACCACCTGTACAGCACAGGAAGAGGCGACGATCCCACTGAAGGTTGGCGTAGCAGTTAGCTAGCGGTGACGATCCCACTGAAGCAGCGACGATCCCACTGAAGGTTAGCGTAGCAGCTAGCTAGCGGCGACGATCCCACTGAAGCAGCTACAAGTGGTGACGATCCCACTGAAGGTTGGCGTAGCAGCTAGCTTCAGTGGGATCGTCGCCGCTTCCTGTGCTGTTCACTGGTGGTAGTAACACGGCTGGATTAATTACTTCTCAGCCAAAATAACTGACTGTGACTTAACTAAACTATTTTACCTTGCAGCTAAAATTATTTATTTAATATTTTTGCTTCATTTACTCATTCATTGCCAACCACTAGAGTTTAGATTCGCTGCCCGAGCCCGAGCCCGGCCTGAGCCCTACCCGAACTTGGGCCGGGCTCGGGCTGACATTTGCCGTCACTCTATCGGGCTCGGGCCGGGCCGGGCTCGTGATCAATGTTCCATAAATAGGCCTATGCTTCCTATATGTTTTTTTTATTTTATTTATTTAGCCTATGACGCTATATAGTGTGACACCCAGTAAAGTTGTATGTATTATGGTTAAGTAACTCAGCAAAAAGTGTTATCTAAGCCTAAGGTGATTGATACAAAATAATGTTTGGACAGCTCTGCGCAGCGCTGGGCAGCACCTGTCAGCTGCGCTCTGTCGGCTACATCAGACCTATAACATAAAGCTTCTAATGTGATGGGGGAAAAAATTAAATAAAATTAACCCAGTCCAGTGGAAAGCATAAGGAAACATCAACTTTGTTTGCTGACAGTAAAATCGTGCTTCTTTCGCGTGGGAACCGAAAGTGAAAGTGGATACATCTGGAGAAATTACGGTGTTTCTGAATACAATAAAGGTAAACGTTACAGCGCACAACGCATTATAACCTCCGTCTATTGCCAGAAAACTTCTGGTTATTTTTTTTTCGTGGATTTGCCAGCATGACAGCCTAATTAATGAATGAGTAGCCTATCTAATATCAGTGAATGAGAGGTGCGCAGAGCTGTGTGTCAGCACAACGTAGGCTATGACAGAAAGACGTGGACCTCAACACTGTCATGAAGTCTTGTCTGTCAACAGGCAATATGCTTCAGGAATATGCTGAACAAATGTCTGTAAATCAATCCGGAATTGTTGTTGAACATGCAGTTACAAAAGTAGGCCATTATTAGGGCTATTTAACATGTCGGGTTTAAATCGGTCTCGGGCTCATTATCACACGTTATCTCTCGGGCCGGGCCGGGCTTGGGCAGAAAATGATCGGTCTTCGGTAGGTTCGGGCTCAATTTTTTGGGCCCGATCTAAGCTCTACAAGTGGTGACGATCCCACTGAAGGTTGGCGTAGCAGCTAGCTTCAGTGGGATCGTCGCCGCTTCCTGTGCTGTTCACTGGTGGTAGTAACACGGCTGGATTAATTACTTCTCAGCCAAAATAACTGACTGTGACTTAACTAAACTATTTTACCTTGCAGCTAAAATTATTTATTTAATATTTTTGCTTCATTTACTCATTCATTGCCAACCACTCCACCCAAGCGGTACTGACTGGTCACAGGCATTTCCATACTTGTGACACACATAAGATGGCCACTGGCACTGACCTCAGATGAGGCAAGTTTCATTCAATATATTCGGAGTTTCATTCAATATATTCGGGACTTCATTCAATATATTCGGGGTTTCATTCAATATATTCGGGACTTCATTCAATATATTCGGAGTTTCATTCAATATATCCGGCACTGACCTCGGATGAGGCAAGTTTCATTCAATATAGAGTTACAAACAAGTTGACAAGCATCATATATAAGCAGAAAATGTGCAAAACTGAGCGGCGGTCATATTTTGTACCGCCACGCGGTACATCTAGTTTTAACTCAGTGTCCTTCTGTTTGAGTCTAAGAAGTGGTGATAGTTAGACAATGCAGAAGAAAGAAAAATGTCTGCGGACATTTGTCCTGCGCCTGGCCAAACAGGTGGGATGTGCATACAGCTACTCTCTTGATAGTTGGACAATACCTTGCAGTAGGTGCAAAAATGGATAACGTAGTCAAATGGTAGTGGTGATAGTTGTACATTCTTAGGTACAACATGGATAAAGTAGTCAAATGGCAGCTTCAGCTAAACAGTTCAGGGAAACTCTGGCCCTCATTTACGAAGACTAGCGCACTTCGCGCTGCCTCTGTTATATCAGAGCGGTAATAGCACGCGCTGTGCCTCCTCATTTTGCGATGTATTTATCAATCCTCAAACAGATCAGGCAATTTGCCCCTATTCCTAGCTGTCAGCCCCCTCACGAGCTGTTTGCCCCCTAAATACACAGTGAAAAAATCCAGTTCTGTCAGAACCATTTTAGTCAAGAAACACAAGAGAAGATTCTGAATTTAAATTCTTTATTATAAATAGTGTATTACATTTGGCGGTATGGCTCTGTTCAGAGGCGCCCCCCTATTTCCATGAGCACCATGAAAAAGCAAAGAGTCAGGGGGCAGCAGCGGTTGGGGGACTCTCGCCCCGGCCAAACAGGGAGAGATAGATATTTCCCCCCATGAACAGAACCAGGCGACATGACCAGAGAACATGCCATGTCATACACGACAAGGCGGAGCAGGGGAGGAGGTGGGTAGCAAAAACCAAGCAGCATACGATTGAGGGGAACCGGGGAGAATTTAAAGGACGCGCCCAGGGTGCGTGGCCAATCGCTACGGGGAAAAGATAATCAGCTGAGGGGATACACCTGGATCAATTTAGCAATGGGAGGGGAAAGCGGCAAGCTTCTTGACTACCATGGCCTGGCCAGAACTAACGTTTAAACACTCGATTTCTGTCAGAACCATTTTAGTCAAGAAACACAAGAGAAGATTCTGAATTTAAATTCTTTATTATAAATAGTGTATTACATTTGGCGGTATGGCTCTGTTCAGAGGCGCCCCCCTATTTCCATGAGCACCATGAAAAAGCAAAGAGTCAGGGGGCAGCAGCGGTTAGGGGACTCTCGCCCCGGCCAAACAGGGAGAGATAGATATTTCCCCCCAAACAGACCATACCTGGTAATCCTCTCTGATAGATGAGGGGATGGCACAGAGAATAAGTATATACCCCCCAACCCAAATAATCTAGAAACTAAATTTGGAACCAAATTGGTTATGGCGGTGGTGGGGGTGGGGGCAGACTATGGAATGAGCAGCATGACTGAGCAACACTATTAATGGTCAGAGCGTGGGACGGCAGGGGACATGGCTTTCTGAGCATCGAGAATGGCGCGCACATCTGGCCTGAGGTAACGTTCATAGGCAGCAGAAGACCAGCGCCCCATGGCCTTCAGGGTTGACACGGGAGCAGAAGCCGCTGCGGTGGTTGCCGCCCCAATGCGCAAGGAATGGGGCGTGTAGCGGTCCGGAGGCAGCCCGCAGAATCGACAGAGGAGGCGCAGGTGACAGGCGAACCAGGCCCGGGACATTGGCTTTCCCTCTGGGGTAATGAAAAGCGGCTCCTGAGGGGCAGCATGGGGACGGCTTTGCAAGTAGGTCCGCATGGAAGACAGAGGACAAAACACACCATTAGATTCAGATATATAAATAGTTGTACCTTGGCCACTTTTGTCAGTTTTTGAGTGCTTAAGAAATAAAGTGAAATGGTGATCAAAAATTGACACATAAATTGTGAGATCATAATGTGGGTCAAAAGCAGAAGTGCGAGATGAAAATTCCCCGCCCCTTAGAAAACCATAGAAGGCGGTGAGAATTACGGTTTCTAGCAATTTATCCGTGAAAGACCCAAAACACCTTGCCCTTAATCGTGAAATAACTTTTTGAACCAGTGGTAAAGTGAAGGGGAGACGTTTATCATTGCCTTGGGGCGACTCCTTTTTGAGGCCGTTCAACAGGAGACGTATGGATGGATTCTCCAGAATGGCAGCAGTGGAGGGGTCCTGACAGCGCAGGTGGAACTGAATACCAGCGACCATGCTTTTGATGGAGGATGGCTGCATCCTCCTAGACTCGTAGCAGTGGACTATAAATGCGCTAATACTGTACATGCAATATTAACTGGTAGTGTTGTTGTAGATAAGGTAGCACAGAAATTAGTGAAATGAGACCAGGCCGAGTCGTACATTTTTAATGTAGATTTCGCCAGGCCCCCGCGCATGTACAGTATCTAGCAGCCGAGAGCAGATATGGTTGCAGACACGTGCTTAGTCTAGGATGGTTTGACTGAATGGCGGGCATTCCAGGCTTGATGGGGCCGCTCCTGGACACAGAAGATGGAATTTCTGAAAATGGAATCGAGACAGAGAATCGGCTACTTGATTATTCAGACCGGGGATGTGGACGGCACGAGTGAGAAAATTACCCGTGACTGACAGCCATGTTAGACGCCTGATAAATTTATTGATAAATGGTACAGAGGAGCGCCCTTTGTTAATGATAGCCACGGTTGCTTCATTATCGCAAAAGAAAAGAATTTGTTTTCTTTCCCAATGTTTCCCCCATAAAAGGCAAGCCACTACGATTGGGTAGAGTTCCAATAAAGCCGTTGACGATACATCAGAGGGCAAAGCGAGTAATTCTGCCGGCCAGGCACTTGCGAAACCATTCGTTTTGGAAAAACACAACACAAACCCTGCAGAGGGAGCAGCATCTGTGTACAGATTGAGGGCAGGAGAGGATTCAACGAAATCATTATGAAAAAACGAAATCCCATTCCAATTTGCCAGGAGCTGAGCCCAAAAAGCAAGCTCTGACCTACAGCCAGCGTCCATGGTGAATACATCACTGAGATTTTTCGTGGATTTTGACAAATCGAGGAGCCTGGAAATGAATGAACGGCCTTGTGGAATTACCCTCATGGCGAAATTTAAATGACCCTAAAGAGAAAGCAGTTCTCTTTTAGAGAACGACGTGGATTCTTGTGCACTGAGCATGACTTCACGAATACGGGTTAATTTCTCTTGTGGCAGCGACGCTTGCATAAGGTTGGAATCGAATGTGATACCCAGAAACTCGATGACCTTAACTGGACCTATGGTTTTCTCCTCGGACAGCGGGACACCCAGGTGAGAGAACGTTGGTTTGAGTGCCGAAATTGCGACGTCAGGCGGAGCGGAGGGAAAATCTACCAGGAGGAAATCGTCTAGGTGGAGGACGTACGGGAGTTTGTCATTGTTGAGGAGAATCCAACAAAGCGCTTCTGCCAATGTGTCAACAGTTTTTGTGGCTGCTCCTACAGCCAAATGTGAGCCTAACAGAGAAGAACAACTTCCCCCTCCTTTAACACCAAACAGGGGCCACTGCGAAGGGTGTAGAGGCATCACTTTAAAAGCGTCGGAGATGTCGGCTTTTGCGAGCCATGCTCCCCTACCTGCTCTTTTAATTAATTTAATTGCGTCGTCGACTGTGCTGTAGAATAACGAGAAAGGAGGCAATGGAATTAAACTGTTGATGCTATCTGCCTGGCCATGGTGAGGAGCAGAAAGTTCGATGATTAAATGTTTTTTGCCCGAATATTTCCTGGTTGCCACGCCTATGGGGTTTATGTGAAATATAAGAAAAGGAGACTTGTCATACGGGCCGATCATGAAACCTTTTTTAAGCTCTTTCTCTAACAGGGCATCCACTATTTCCGGCTCTCGTTTTGCGGATAATACATTTTGACAGGTAAAAGAGACAGCAGGGAAATAAGACAAGCCAGCAAAGCCAGAGGCCCGTACAGCGCAGCTTAGGGTTCGCTGCCCAGCCTGGGAACATGGACAGGTGTGGAAGGCATTATTTCTTCACAAATCGGGTTCGCCGCGGGCACACGGACTTCGGATGGGCGTCCCCGCAGTAGCTGCTTATATGCAAATATTTACAATTATACATGCAACGATTTTCATTGAAATTAAAGCACAATGGAGTGGCAGGAGGAGCACCCGTAGTCACCTTAGGAGACTTGCGGCTCGGAGCAGCTTTAGATTGTCCGACGGTCGGCTTGGCCTTCGAGCAGAGGGCAGACGAGTGGGATGAGGACCCGCAGATGGAGCATGTTAAGACCCGGTGACCAGTGAAGTGACGGCTAATAAGGGGGAGATCTACCATGGACCAATCCAATTTTTGATTGAGCCGCTGGATGTAATTGGCGGCTTTTGCAGAGAATGACTTATGATAGTCATAAAAGAGCGTGCCTCCGTAGGACACAGCCAGATCCGCGATGATGGAAAGATATGTATCTAGCTCGGCTCTGCGGGCTGGATAAACCTCGCACATAACATCTCTATAGACGCCAAAAGCCACACAAAATTCAGAAAAGGTCATGGTCTTAGACAGTCTGGGGTCGGCATCTTTCAGCGCGACCGAAATGTCCCCACAGTCTACGACACGCTTGTCACTGATCTCAGACCCGAGTAGGATTTTTACGAGGTTGACGTCGTTACCTGCTATGATTTGATTGCGCAGGTTGTTGGAGATGGCAGCCGCCGGAGAGAGGAATGGAGACCCGGATGGAACTGGGACAGCCGTTGCCAAGGTCCTCCTCGGGGTGAACTCGGGGGCGACTTCCTCGTGGAGCTGGGCAGGTGCGGCGACGGCTACGGTGGACACCGCGGATGCAGAAGCGCAGGAAGAGACGTCGACGGTGGGAGAAGAAGAGACACCTGCGAATGCGGAAGTAGAAGGAGCTGAGAAGGGACAGATTAATTTATTAAGTTAACGACCCACAACCAATGGAATATGGATAGGCTACTTGATTAATAACGAAAAGTGATTCACCGGAAAATGAAATACCGGATATCCCAGGGTTGTTCTCCAATGTTGAAATCCTGGCGTTTATATCGCTGAGGGAGGACTGGATGGTAAACAGGGCATCGATCAAGGAGTCGATGGGTGGAGGAGTGCTTGCAGCGGGCCGTTTCTAGGTGACGTTGGGCGGCTCCATATTCTTCCTCTTCTGGGTGAGCTTTTTCCCGGATGGTTGAGACGGGGGAACGGGCCCCGCGTCAGCTGGGGACGACATCAATGGAATCGCAAAGGAGGGTAAACAGATCTTCGTGGGAGGCGCCGATCGGAGGCTGGATGTTGTTTTTAAACAGCACTTCCAAAATCTTAGCCACAGGCCAGTCGCCGAGTAATGGAACAGGTGGATTTTTGCTCGCCAGTCGGGAGCTGCGGCGAACGGCAGCAGCAGCGCTGGCTTCAGGAGAAGGATCCTCGCCTTGATCTTGAGGCAGCTGGGTGTCGGCGATGGCTTCCACCTGCCAGATGTCGTCGGCGGCGGCTAACGAGGTCATGGTCAACAGGAAGGTGAGTAGCGCAAAAGCGAGCGAGATGGTGCAATGCATGGAGCTGGGGCAGCAGAATAATAGCAAAAACCAAGCAGCATACGATTGAGGGGAACCGGGGAGAATTTTAAAGGACGCGCCCAGGGTGCGTGGCCAATCGCTACGGGGGAAAGATAATCAGCTGAGGGATACACCTGGATCAATTTAGCAATGGGAGGGGAAAGCGGCAAGCTTCTTGACTACCATGGCCTGGCCAGAACTGACGTTTAAACACTCGATTTTTGGGAGACAACACAGGGGCTGTAATCATCAAACAAACAAAGCAAACTAAATAACAACTGGAAAAGCGCTGAGAGAGCTTAGACCTTCGCCAAGGCAATGTGGTCACAGACACAAATTCCAGATCATGTTCTGGATCACTGATCGCCACCAAAGTCAAATCAGTTCTTGCTTGTCCCAATATACTGTACACATTGTTCGAAAATGTCATCCAAATCTGTGCAGTACTTTTCGAGTTATCCTGCTGACAGACAAACAAACAGACAAACAAACAGACAAACAGACAGACAAACCAACGCGACCGAAAACATAACCTCCTTGGCGGAGGTAATAACAATAAAATAGCAGTGGTATAACAAACTAACAAACAAAATATAACAAACCACATTCTAGCAAATCACTCACAAGATGTTTGGGAGTCACAAACTTACTCATATCCTTCCCCCAACCGTGTTAGCCAAGTCTAGCCATGAGCCATATGTACTCAGACATCGGTGGTGTTTAACCAATCACAACACTATGTGGACAGGGAGTCGTTGGCAGGCGCAACATTGTTTGAATTATCTTGTTTGTTGCTCTGGTTGGTTCTAGCCAGAGCAATACAAATCCAGAGGCAGTTTGAAAGATTCCACCCCAAGGATCTGTCCATCGTGACCAAACTATATATTTTATTTTACAGTGTGGCTTGTCGGGCTACCGACAGAAAACAGGCAAAATTTCATTGCAGCCAGTTATTTAGCAACTAAAAATGAGTCAATGCTGTTCTGTTATTTTGCTGTGGGATTCCGTGGGCAGTAGGCACTAATCAAATAGGAGAGCATGGATTGGGTTCAGTACTATCAGCCAATGGCTCAGGGTTAGGGCAGAACTATGTAAATTGACCAACTCAAAATGTACTAATTTCTCTGTTTTTTTTCTTTTCTTCCTCTGGCTATTGCAAACAGTGAAGATAGTAGGCTATTACATTTTCACATGCACTATATAACCCATAACTCATATAGACATCGTTCAAGAATGGCTTTGTGTAGTAGGGCACCTTTAAGCGAGTTGAGTGGGAACTCAACATTAGAAAAATTTTAGACCAATTAAAACGCCTCATGTATTGTAGGTGGGGCTGAATATGGCTAAAGGCGGTTATCACATTCTTACAAGACCATAGAGTCAGAAGAGGGTGACGATGGATGTCACCACTGCAATATTCATCTGTAAGTTAAATCTTCTTATACCATATTTCCCTTATCTATTATGTTGATACTGTCCTATACAGAGATCATCTGGTAAAGAATGAGACACATCATCTTCCACTATCACCATGCCACAATTTACTGATACTGTCATTCTACCCATAGGCCTATCACAATATTTTAGTCTCTGAGATGTTTGTAGATTCATTACACGTGCACCATTTTGTGTCTGCATTGCACAGTTAATTCATTTTCCTTTCCAGGTCTGTTAAGCTGCATTTCTACACAGATTACAGGAGGGGAGGTGAAGACGGTTGTTAAACCAGGGGAGAACATCACTCTAGCATGTTCTTTATACATGCCTCCTGGAGTTAAACCAATGTGGATTAAGGCGTGTTCTGAACATCCATCTCAGATTATTACAGATGCTAATAAGGATCAATCCAGGTTTCGATTAGCCAGGAACAAAGACTGCTTTGATTTAGAAATCATAAACATCGCCGAGACTGATGCCTGTGTGTACTACAATGTAATCATGGCACAGAACGGCAGTGGCAAGGACTTTGTATATACGTTTGGACACAATCACATTAAAGTAGCTGTCACAGGTAAGTGAAATTTTAATGCATCATGGAAAATCTAAAAAAAAGAGCACAAACACTTAACTACACTTACTTACTACAACTACTAATTACATACATCAATTATTTATTAGCAAATATCCGATGAAAGTTTTTGTTTCATCATGAAACAAACACAATTGCAGAATTCAAAAGTGCTCCTCTACGCTATCAACACCAGTGTGCAGAAGAACTTACACCCCATTACTTTATTTTGATTGATTGTGATTCTTTATGTCAACATTTCATAGACTAAAAAGACTCAGAATCTGTTGAATC
>JAODXP020000031.1:9348583-9411602 GCA_027497455.2 Sardinella longiceps
GGGTCATTCCATGTCAAATCACCCAAAATTTTGTGAATTTTAAACCTGACCCTCTCAGAAACTGGTGAAATTTGGTGTAACCGATCATCACACCTGAACATTTAATATCTGAAAATTTGAGCTCAATCGGACCAGTAGTTTCTGAGATATGCCAGGTCAAATTTTCAGATTTTCGCCACAAATGGCCTGACCAGCTCACATTGACATTATCCTAATTTGCTTATTTCTGGGTCAAATTCAATAATCTTGGTGTCGTTTGAAAGCTAAGACCCACAGGAATCTGATTATATGATTACTTTTTATGATTAGACCCATTTTGACTAAATGACCCTTTGACCTTTACTTTGGACCTGAATTTGACCTTGTGGATCATGTGACCTTCAAGCGACCCCTGGTCTAAAAGTTAGCTCAACATGTTTTGTAGACAATATCAAAAAATCAGAGGTATAATATCTTTCGTTTGTCAGCAATTTTAAAACAAAGTTTGGTTGAACGTGATAAAATGATCTTTAAAGGAATATTCCATGCTATCTGGCTACATTACATTCCAGTGTCTATGCTAAGCTAGTTTGGGGTTTGGGGTTGGCAGACTAGGAAAATGCATGCACTGAAACCAAAGTGCTTTTACCCACATATGCAACTCTAGATAAGAGAGTGAATATCCAATATAGATTAAAAAAAGGTGGAATATTCCTTTAAAGACCATTTTATCACGTTGAACCAAATTTTGTTTAAGTGCATGCATTTTCCTAGTCTGCCAACCCCAAACTTAGCTTTATTTTAGGTTTAGCTTAGCATAGACACTGAAATGTAATGTAGCCAGATAGCATGGAATATTCCTTTGTCACATTCAACCAAACTTTGTTTTAAAATTGCTGACAAACGAAAAATATTATACCTCTGATTTTTTTATATTGTCTACAAAACATGCTGAGGTAACTTTTAGACCAGGGGTCGCTTGAAGGTCACATGATCCACAAGGTCAAATTCAGGTCCAAAGTAAAGGTCAAAGGGTCATTTAGTCAAAATGGGTCTAATCATAGAAAGTAATCATATAATCAGATTCCTGGGGGTCTTAGCTTTCAAATGACACCAAGATTATCGAATTTGACCCAGAAATAAGCAAATTAGGGTAATGTCAATGTGGGTTGGTCAGCCCATTTTTGGCAAAAATCTGAAAATTGGACCTGGTGTCTCTTAGGAACCGTTGGTTCGATTGAGCTAAAATTTTCAGAAATTAAATGTTCAGGTGTGATGATCCTACACACCAAATCTCATCAATTTCTGAGGGGGTGGGGTTTAACCCATCGGGTGATTTGACATGGAATGACCCTGTCCCTTTTATGAGGCGGCTTGTCGATGGGGCCTTCTCCAGTTAGGACAGCATAGGCATATGGGGGATTCTGTTCTGTTAAAAGGCATGTGATTTTAATATTAGAAAGTTAATGTAGTATACTGCTTGGATATATTGCTACTCATGGTTTAACTATATTTCTTTGACACACAACAATCAAAAAAAAAAAAAAAAAAAAAAACATTTTTATAGTGCAGAGATGAGGTTCAAAATATTAATGTTACTTGTCACAAATCGAAGTTACCAAAGCCAAGAGTATGGCTAGTCTTGCTAGATAGCAGAGAGTTCTAGCTCTGGTTCTAGCAAGTCACTTTAATGTTAGCCTGCTTGCTGTAGCCTACGTTTCATTTTCATGCAACAAACAGTTATCAGTTTCTAGCTAATACTGCTCCATCAATAATGTTGCAAATCAACCAACACGACAACATATTGTTTTGGGCATAACATCATTATTTTAGACGTGTAGGGGTGAATATACTCATGCTCACCTCTCCTTGATGGTACTTACGTAAAAACGCGCCGCGGTAAATGTCACAGGCGCGTGCCAATGACGCATGGATGCAGGACAGACGGTTCATGGAGTTCATAGTGGCGGCATTATGCGCTGTGCGCATTAAAGTTAACGTTGGGCCATGAAGTGTTGTCCTATCACGAAAAAAAATATCCCACAATTTGGAAAAAAAAAAAAACAATGACGAGGTTATTGCAAACAACCTTTTGCAAAAACCTTTTAGGCTATTAGACTGTAATATCAAATAATTCTACCGGGAATATTAAGCCAGTCATTATTTTCCAAAGTGTTCAGAAACGCCTAGTGCCAGATCTCAAAGTGCCTACTAAAAATGTGCTGTGGGCACGTTTCAGCTGCTAGATTTTAAACTGATCTTATTCCCCCAAAAAACGACAAAGAATGAACCTTTTACCGTTAAACGTTTAGCGGCAAATATGTAGCCTAAGCGAAGTCTAGTGGGCTTTACAGAAAGAATATGCGTTCATTCATAAAACGGCGTAGGCTAGGCCTACTTTTGATAGGCTATTGGAACCGTGGTAAAGTTGGTTTCACATTGGACGTTGGATTATTGGATCATAAAATGTGATCACAGCACGAAAACTCGACCAAAAACTTCTGTTAATACGATCTTAAACTCAATAATAAAATAAACATTTTATCGATGGGCTAAACTTTTAGAGGGAAATATGTAAGCCAGTAGCCTGTATTGTAAGAATAAATGCGTCCATTCATAAAGCGGGCGTCTGGGTCATCATGACAAAGTGTGCTTCCACAACGATTTGGGGATGCTCGATCTTAAAACTGATAAGCTTATTACAAACAAACGACAATAAGGAATTTATTATTATACTTCTAGTGATAAATATGTTGGCTAGTCTAAGTGTTCAAATTTGGAGACGCCATCAAATAGCAATTTACGGTGCCTACCAAAAAATGTGATGCGGCCACGTTTAATCAGCTGCTCGCAATATAGGCTTAATGTAAACGAACGACAACTAATTAAACTTGTATTATTATATTTTTAGCGATAAATATGCGGTATGTTTAAAGATAAAAGGGCTAAGGGTTCATTCGTTAAAAAGGGAGACAATTGAGCACATATTGGGTCATCATGACAAAAGGTGTTCCCGTTACATTTGCGCATGCTGAACTTAAAATGACGAGTTTATTCCAAAGAAACAACAAGGGATTAACATTTTATTATTTACGTCTAGCGGGAAATTATATTTTCTGAGTAGGCTATTCATTCATAGAAAAGGAGACCAAGTGGCATCAGATATAGCTAGGCCGAGCAAAAATGAATTGCGATCATGGATCAGGGCTGCTCATATGCCTTCAAATTACGAGCTTGTTGCAAACAAACGACAAGGAATCGACCTCTTACTATCACTTCTAGCAGCAAATGCCACAATTTTACAAACAGTGAGAAATATATTTTTAAAACCAACACGAATATGTCTCCCCTGTCGCTCAGTCAATTAGCACTCCAAGCGGCGGGTTTTCTGAATGCCTCCTGCATTAAAATGAATAGGGAAAGGAAACGTTGTCCTTACACGTAAAAAAGGCCAAAATCGTAATGGCTGCACACTTCAATAGATTAATTTTCGTGATGGCACCACATTAAACCGTGAGACCGGGTTGGCAGAAAATGTGCAGAACTGAGCGGCGGTCATATTTTGTACCGCCACGCGGTACATCTAGTTCCATGAAGAGTTGACTAGTGTGCTAATGTGTTCCCATTAGCTAACATAATGAACACATTTTAGCAAGTCATACTTTCAGAACAACTGAAATATGACTAACCATCTAAATGTAATTAAATTAACTACATAATCATTTTATTTTTTATTTGCAGATAAAATATCGAAGGTCAGAATATAATTGCCATTTTCTTACTGCTGTTTCTAAGACAGAAGCTCAAAAGGTTCAAAATCACACTCAATGCACATCTACATAGTTCAGCAAGGATCTTGTACATTTTGATTTCACCATTTAGATGAAATGTGACCATTTTATGACCATCAAGAGTTTTATTCAATAACACTCTTAAAGACAGATCAAGGAAGTCTGTGGTTATTTATTTATTTATTTATTTATTTATTTAAAACCTTTTTTACCCAGGTGATCTGCTATGCATGTTAGTCTCAATCCGGTAGTCTCCACTTATTCATTTTGATCTATGTCTCTTACTCCTATCTCATGAATTTGGCCAGGTGCACAAGCATGAGAACTGAATTGTAAAATCTCACCATTATGCTGATTTGGTTGTAAACCAAAGAATGGGAACTAACAATGATTATTTTTTGAGTTATGTTGACCACCAAGGCAATTAATGTGATTTCCAGTAGACTCATGAGTGAAACATGAGGTTTACTATTAAATCAGGGTGTCATATTGTCATATTGCAGCTGTTGTAAATTTGCTAACAGACAGTAGAAGGAGCCAAAAGAGCTCATTCACTCACCCTGTGATCAGCCATAACCATATACTAACCATTGAAGTTGGTAAATGAACCTTTAAAAAGCATAAAATATTGGCTGCTATGCCAGCTATTGACGTGCTAGCCTCTTGTCCATGTTGGGTCATCTTCCTCCAGCCTTCTGTGTCTCAGCAGACCCCTGTAAGAGGCTCTCGGCTCTGCAGGGTAATGATCAGGCAGGCTGGCTAAGCTAACAAACAGCTTTCAGACACAGCGCTAACACGATTTAGCCCTCATCCACTTTGTCGCCTCCGACACCCTGAGGAGGGCTGCATGGCAGGGGGTGGGTGGGCAATTCGAAATGGCCCCACTCATTTGCCCTAACTAAATCTGCCACTTCGATTGGCGCCAAGGTGCCAGCTGAAACATGAGCAGGAGGCGCTAACGTTCGCCAGCGACAGGAGTGATTGAGTTAACCAGGTGAATGCAGGGGGGGAGAAATGATGGCCGCTTGGAGCCTGGTGGAAAATCTGCTTCCGACATATCAGATGTTGCTAAAAGAAAGGTAGTTAAATTTAGCCAGATGGAGAATCACTGTCAATCAAGCTGAATTTCATCATGTGAAAAATGGTGACACTGAAATCTGTGTGGTTGTTCAGAGAAGATGTAGAGAGTGTGGTGTACAGTATGTCTGTAAGGGATAATGAAACACAAAGCATTCGTCGCCCACATCAGAGAAATGATGCATGTTTGAGGTGCTAATGAGGCCATGATGCGAAGTGGAGTAAAAGTGCACTTAGAGGGACATTCCAAGGAAATACAGAGGTGAAGTCAAATCTGTTTCAGAAACCTGAAACTGTCCAAACCAGCCACAAAAATATGACCAACTGTGCACAAGCTCCTACTGATTAAACTATTAATTTAAGCTAGTATTTGTTATTACTGTTTTGTCCATAACATGGGTGTCAGCTACCCTTCAAATGACCCCATTTAACAAACAATGAAAACAATAAACACTGAATCACACAATAAAAAGAGACCAACATAATTGCAGGCCATGATTGCATCCGGATAGAAGCCAAATGCAAACTGTTAATTACAGATTGCTCTGGCAAGCCTTATAGAGATTTGCTATTTAAGCGTGGAGGCTCAGGGAAAAAAAATAAAAAATACAACCACAACATGGCTCTGCACCAAGAAACACAATGTGAAGATTAAGAGCAGATTAAGTTAATTAAAAGTGATTTTGTTTTTAACAAAATAAACGAATGAATGAATGAGTGAGTGCCTTAGCAGTTGTTTTCCAGCAGAGGAGAGAAGGGGGTGGGGAGGAGCAGAAGGAACCGTGTTCCATAGTCAGGGAGAAGGAGAGCAGAACGCTGCCAGAGGGAGGAATTGGACTTTATGGCCACTGCATTTTAAGAGAGAAGCGGCACTTTGAAGTAAAACTGTTTATGCAATAGGGGTAATGTGGACCTCCCTCTGCATCTCAATTTGCTGGTTTGAGCAGGATTTTAGCAAGGGATTGGGGGGGGGGGGTGTTAGTGGAAGAGGAATGGCCAGTCTCTCCCTGATGTGTGATTAACCGCCAGTTTCAGCGGCATTCCTTATTTCATATACAATGTTTAAGAGGCACAAGACACAAGACAATCATGTAGTCAAAGGTCAAAAAACGAGTCTGTGAAAATCTGAGAAACAGCTGATAGAATAAGAAAAACAAAAGTGATCTAAGACCGAGCAAACACATTTTAAGTGGCTTTGCTCGATAGCAACATGTTTGCAAACTGATTGTAATAGACTTTATTGGCAATAAATATGTTTTTCCTACACCATTTCAATAACAAAAACAAATTTGATACTCGAATGTGATACTATTTCCACTACTTAAAGATAACATAATGCTTACATTAAAACAGAAACCCTATAGGAACAGCTAGTTATCAACATCTCTTGAAACATTCTGTTAAATGAACACATTCTTCAGACACCCGATGGTGTTTTTTGCCCTCAACGGCACCTTCCAGGTAGCACTGCCCACAACGCATTACCTTCCGATCCTAACCTTAACCCCCTTAACCCACACCCTGACCCCAGATTTGGGGGCATCATGTCTTGAGGCCATGCTGCCTGGAGGATGCCGTTGAGGGCAAAAACACACCATATGCCTCTTCGCTCGGACTGCTCATTTTTTTATGTCTGCAGGCACTGCTACTGATGTTTGCCACCTTCACTTTTGATTTTCAATCCTATGTAATCCCCTCTGGAAGGCCTGGGAAACAGTATCGTATTGATCAGTACCAAGCTCTTATTTCAGTGAGGTGGAAACCAACAGAGACACAGTAAAAGGAGGGTGAAGCCAGGCTATCCTGATGTCGCCCTTCTAAAACTGGAATGAGTTGAAAAATCACACACACATGCAAATACACACCTCATATACAATCACACAATGAAAATGACGGGGCCTTTGCAAAATTTCAAAATTTATATCTCTCAATAAACAGAGGACAGTCTTAGAGGACACATAAACATTACACACACACACACACACACAAACTATCTTGAGTGTCAGCGAGCAATTACCATGTTAAGCATGAGACAATGCTTAAAACATATACAGTTCTGAATGTTATACATATTACCATGAAGTTTCTGTATTTAATATGCTATGTCTACAATTTACTCTCATAGGACATACATATACACTGCAGACACACAGGCAGTCACATGCATTGCGTCAGTTAAATCAATGTCTCTCTAAACTCAGGGCTTTTAAAGAGGTCGAGGTGTGTTAGGAAAAATTATTTCGTATGATTTCATCATAACTGTCTTTCCATTACCAGTGGGTTTGAGGTGTGTGTGTGTGTGTGTGTGTGTGTGTGTGTGTGTGTGTGTGTGTGTCTGTGTGTCTGTGTGTGTCTGTGCACTGAGGTGTTCTACCATTTAGGTGGGAGTGTAGGGTTAAAAAGTTTTTTTCTGTTGTTTTGTTAATGAAGTAAATTGTGAGCAAGTGAGAAAAATGTGAGAAAAACACAGTGAGGGGAGTGTAAAACCGCCTTTGAGAGTTTTACTAAAGCACCATTGGATTAGACATTGCTCTATGAAATAAAATTATTCCATATAAAATAATTATCCAATTATTTTAACTGATAAAGTTTGGGAAATTGAAAACAAAAAATAGTTTTATTGTCAAGTAAAGATTTCAAATGGGAAAATGAGGTCATTAAAGACAGAACCAGTGAATGCAGGGGATGGTGGATGGAGAAAACAATGGCAGGGTTAACTTAACCCAAGACACATTGGAGGAAGGACAACAGCCATTAAGCTCATGAAAGTAGTCCTACTCTTAAAAGTCTGAGGATTGTAATGTGTATTTGTGTGTGTGTGTGTGTGTGTGTGTGTGTGTGTGTGTGTGTGTGTGTGTGTGTGTGTGTGTGTGTGTGTATGTATCTAGTTCTTTCCCCACCTCCGGCACTCCTCTGGAATCAGCTCTTCTCTGTGCTTCTGCAGCAGCCTCCCTCCGCCCAGCTTAACTTATTCAGCGCTCAAATCAAGACGGATGCCATGGATCCCCCTCCTTGCCAGCTATTTCCTACACCTCCACCATTGATCCACAGCCTGCCACAGGGAAACTGTCCCTCTCCCTTCTTTCCTATCTCTCTGTCTTTCTCTCTCTCTCTCTCTGTACTATTCTCTCTCTTTCATTATCTTTCTTTCACTATTTTTCTTTCCTATCCTCTCACTCTCTCTCCATACCATTCTCTCTTTCTTAATCTGTCTTTCACTCTCACTAACTATCCTCCTCCTCTCTCTCTCTTTCTCTAACTCTCTCTATCTTTCTAAACCTCTATCTCTCTCTCTTTCCCTTTGTTACTCACACACTCTCCCCCTGTCTGTTTACTTGGGCCATAATTGATTTTTGTTCTCCAGGTGTATTTTGTGTGGTAGGGAGGCATTGATTTTTGTTTGTCTGTGAACTGTGAGGGGGGTTAGAAGTGAATATGGTCAAGGGAAGCATGGGTCATGTCAAAAATGGCCAACCCCCCCAAGGTGACCGAACAGAGGACTGATCAGCTCTTCTTTTTCTGATGGCAGCTTGCCTTATCCCATGATGCATTGCGCTGATGATGATGGCACCGAAGGACAGGACAGGAGGACTAAATGACATGCTTTGTGGGTAAAAGCTATGGTGTCCACGGGAGAATTCTAGAGGCTTGAGATAACAGCCTGCTTGTTAAGTGCATAGATGCCCCTGTTGACAGACAGTGATACACACACATCTCTCTCACACACATGAGCACACACACACACACACACACACACACACACACACACACACACACACACACACACACACACACACACAGTCCCCCCTATACACAAATATACACTCACACTCAGTCAGGCACACACACACACACACACACACACACACACACACACACACACACACACACAGCACAGACAGATTTGATGACCACTCTGCTCTTTTATTGTCATACAAATGTTTTGATATATTGACCAGTCAGTCGGCTGGCCATTTCTGAAATCCTAAAGCATCCATAAAACCTTTCCTCCAACTTCACCAGTCAGAGCCTCATCCATTTAACAGTGTGTTTTATAACACAACACTCAAACAGGCCATCCAACATTGCCATATTTTTTTCTCTATCTCTCTTTGTCTCTCTCTCTTGTTCTTGCTTCATACAACCCACTACGGCCATGCTCATCCAAAGAGCTATCCAGATGGTTCAAATCACATTGTGTTCTGATTGAAAACCGCCCGCCCGTGTTTATGCTTGACACGTCCAATTTGACCCGTGTTGAGGCAGCCCATTACGCTCCATCAGGCTTCGGCCTCATTGGGCCGCCATGTTTGCTCTGCTCCTTATCTCTTCCCCTACGCATGGAGGGCCCTTCAGTCCTGCTCTCCACTGCTGGCTGATGGGAGTTAATTAGACGCCTGCTAACAGCTATTTTGCCTTCCTGAGGGGGCGGATGGCAGAAGGAGTGTGTGTGTGTGTGTGTGTGTGTGTGTGTGTGTGTGTGTGTGTGTGTGTGTGTGAGTGTGTATGTTTGCGTGTGTTCTAGTGTATATGTGTGTGTGTGTGTGTGTGTGTGTGTGTGTGTGTGTGTGTGTGTGTGTGTGTGTGTGTGTGTGTATGGGGGTTGTCCAGTGCCAGCCACCCGAACATCATTACAACCGCTGCTAGTGAGCCATGGCCATCAGAGAGGCTGTTACCCTAGCTGCTCTAGTCAAGGGGTTGGCCATGTTTGGATGTGGCGGAAAAACACTGAGGTCAGTGGTCTGATGATGGCAAGTTTAGTGGTGGCTTCAAGTTGGGCTGTTTTTGCTGTACGAGTGAAAGCCTGGTTGTCTAGAACAAAGTCTCCTCCAGCTACCCAAAATTGAGGATGAAAAGCTGTAAACAATGTCATCCTGTTTTAATGATTTATCTGTATTTCGTTAACTTTCTCAGTATTTTGTACATGACCCCAAATTTCACTTATGTTTTTGGAAAATAAAATGCAGGCAAGTATCACCTCACTCACACCGCACATTTCTGAGTTCACAATACACTATAGTTTCATGATCACAAATCAGTCAGACAAATTATGATTGACGATGGTACTGTATTTATAAACTGTGCAAAAATGATCATTTTCTCTTTTATTGAAAAACTACCATTAAAATTGTATTTTAAAACAACTAAGAAAAGAATTTAATATAGAACACCAACTAGTAATTTGAATCTGAACAGAGAGGAGATGTATTTACATTAACCTTAAATGAAAACACATTTAAAAAATAATTACATCTCATTTGTGAAATCATTAGGGGGAAAAAAACAAGACCTTTTTTCTTTCCATGGACTTGTTTTCTGCTGTTGCATTTTGTCTTTGAATTTGCTAGCACACACAGATCACATGTTGTTAGGTGATCAGACATGCTTGGCCTGTCACCACCAGAGAATGGTAAGTGCAACAAAGTCAGCAAATGTATGTTCACATTTAACACTGAAAGTGACACGTAGCCCTGTGCTAAATAAGTCTTGGTTGGTTAGACTATCTTCAGCAAAGGAATTACCACTGAATGAATTAATGGATCCCAATGTCCACTCTAAATCCTTCAGCTCTGGGGCCTCAAGGCTTCAAGATGAACTATGCAAGACCGATTTTGACTTTCGGTTTGCGCTAGGTTTAGGCTCACATTTTTCGCCACAGAGCTCCTCCTTGCAGGCGTTCTTTCCCCAAAAGCTTCAGAAAAGCATCGCTAACCAGTTAACAACTTGTTGTTTTCAATACAATGGCACACTACCAACCAAGTTAGCATATATGTGTTTGGGGAAAAGACCCAAGGAACGGCCATTATGCGCCTTCGTTTCCTTGGCTTGAGTTTACATTTGTACTGATAGAGCTCCCCCTACAGCTACCAAAAACTGTGCCGCAGTCCTTGTAATCAATTTCTACGCTGAAGAGCTAGAGCGAGGCGGAACAGTCACCAATCGACCTAAAAACTGTTGTAGAATCATCACAATGAATGCTAAATAAAAGTAAATTGAACTAAAAATGTTGCATAGTTCCCTTTTAATTCTCATAAGTCAGTTGATTGGCTGATTCATGGCATTTAAATAGGCTATGTGAGGGTTCAGGGCTTAGGGCCTCTGCACACCAGTCCTGACAAAGTGCACAGCACTGCACTTCCAACATTGATTACATGTCAATTTGGTTGGAGCCATTCAATAAAATGTGTTGGGGATTCCACAGGCAACAATCAAAGACCTGTGAAATAGTGATTTCTGATTGGGATTCACACAATATTTCCATTGAAATTGACAGTGTTCCTTCATTCTGCTTTTCCATATAACTTTGACATAGCCCTAGCCTTGTTTGTTTGTTTGTTTTGTTTGCTTTCTTTTTTCATTGTTAGATTTTTTTTTAGATTATAGGAAGATTTTGTATTTCATTTCATTTTACTTCAGTTGCCTTTCACTATGGCTCCAGGATCAGAACATAAGTGCATAACACAATAAAAAACCTGTACAACCCTGTGTTGTCATGCAATTATTGTGATCAATAACAATTGTTGTTTCATGGTGTAATTCAGACTGCATTGTTGTTTCCCTTTGTTTTAAAATCTGATAAATGCTGCATTACAGATAAATAAATACATAAACATATTGAGAAATATATTTAGAAATTCCCCCACATGGCTGTCAGGGACTGAACAGGTACTAAATGCTTTGCCTCTTTCTCATGGGAATTTGGTTTCACTAGACTATTTCTTCAGCCTCTGAAATGAAATTTATCAAAGCTGGTGAAAATGTCAGATGTGTCACAAACTTTATGAAATAAAGGAGGCCAAGAAAACTCACTCAAGACACACACACACACACACACACACACACACACACACACACACACACACACACACACCATTCCCCCCTCCCTCTTTCTTTTCTAATGAAATGTTTGCCTCAGTTGTGATCACTTTCATAAAAAAATGCCATTTTCAATTAAAACCAAAATGTAAATTTGCCCAGTTACAAAGCTACCCCCCCCCCCCAAACCAAACACACACACACACACACACACACACACACACACACACACACACACACACACACACACACATCTTCCACAGACAGAAATATTACACTTTTCACTGCCTTTCTCTCTTTTCACCTATTTTTTTATTTTGATTTTTCTGTGTCCTGTAGTATGAAGGATGAATGACAATAGATGGGTGCATAGAAATACACTAGCAATAGCACACAGAAAGAGAGAGAGAGAGAGAGAGAGAGAGAGAGAGAGAGAGAGAGAGAGAGAGGGAACTGATTATAGCCATGCATGTACGCTGCCAGCCATAGTTAATAGATACAGCACCTTCTTCCCCATTTTCATTGGTTTAATTTGTCTTTGGATTGTGTTCTGATGGATCGCCTGTTTTCATCCCTTTGTGAAATCACCAATCATTTCTTCATGGTCATCCCATTGCACTCTCATGCAAAATGGACTAGACTGCTATCACTCAGATTGACCTCCTCTGTAATTGTCACAATCATCTCCATACACCTCAAGCTCTCTGAATGGGGCATTTTGTACTGTAGGAAAATCAAACTGAAACGACTGGTAAGTCACTGTGCCCCAATCAGTTACTATTAGCTGCTAGTTCACTATTTAGTCGATTTGTTTGAAAGTCCTACGCTCTTTTTCTTGTCAACTCCACTCGGTCACTAGTCTAATTTTTTGACCTGCTTTCACATTGTTTCACTTCATGCAAAGTATCTGGAACATCTCCTTTGGCAATCGTTTTCTCTCTACAGGGCGCTATGCTTTTTTTCAAGCATAACTCCAATCACAATCTGCTGGTCGTGACGTATTATGCACCAGTGCTCATCATGTGGGCCAAGTAGAGTGGTTGCAACGTTTTGAAATGTTTTGCAGTTGGTGTAGTCTGGCCATGGTCTACGCTTCGCGCATCTATGGATGGATCTCATCCATTGACGAACAATTGCAAGCTGGAGGTGTGAACTATTAGCCTGGCGATGCCATCCAGCGTACTTCCGCTAAATTTTAGATTTTAGCTCCGTACAGTAGTCTGGCCCAACCCCCCTAGCTCGGTTTCTGTACGGTTTCTCTGAACTTGCCTGTAGTTCAGCAGCTTAGGAACGCTTCGTTATTCTCCCCTGAATTACCTTTACAAAATTGGTACATGACATTAACATCCATGATCTTGAGGACTAATTACCACTACGATGTCAAAATAAATCGAAGCAAGCCAGCGATCTGTTACTACTGAACGCGTGTATGCTATTGCCACAGCTCTGGAACAAGATAGACTGACTAAAGCAGGTTCATTTTAAGGCTTGAGAAAGAACTGTTGGTTCTGGGAGATTTGTTGGTAGACATTTTTGACCTCCAACTGTGCATTCAAATGTGAAATATGCTTAGATAGCGCAGGGGATCCCGGGAGCAGCTTTGAAAACTCTTCAGGGAGAAGCATGTTATCCCCAATGGGGAAGAATAGAATCCATCTCAGTGTAGATGAGACAAGCATACAAATGTTGCAAGCCTTCAATTTCACAATGCTATTGTCATCTCATTTCATTGACTGATACTAATAATCAGGGACTCCTTATGGATGTTTTGTTTGTTGGTCATGGGGGCTGTCTATTCTATCTAAATACAGTTGTTAGGCTACTGAATGGAATGTGTGTGGTGTATAATTTGTTTAGAAATGTGCAGAAAATGCTTTGATCTTCCTAGTAATGCCTATATTCAGTTTAAATTGTTATTGCCACTGCAATGCATCGATTAATAGAAGACTGGGTTGTTTTGTTAAATATAACAACACACTAAAAAGGACGTCAAAACTCATTAAAGATTACAGTGTAAGGCTGAATCTCAGGGAAAGTAGTGAAATCATGTAGCAATATATTTCAAATTCAACATTACCTACTATAAGTTATATGCTGTATAATTTGCCTGATCAGGTTACATTAGTATTCAATGTTTCTTCGCTGCATATTGATCAAGTCCACATTTAAACATACATTTAATGCTTACTCCAAGCATGGCTTTCATGTTTATCACCATACATAAGTGCACTTTTTGATCCCATTTTTATATATTCCATTTTATTATCCTTTTATTATCATTTTAATGAGCAAATGTGTTGGTGACAAAAGAAGCAATTAGGGGTGTTAATGCTATGTGGATTTAAGGTTGTCTTACTAAAAATTCAACATTTTAGGTAAAGGCTTGACAAGAGAAACAAAATGAGTAATCATAGATTTCGTGTTGGCTTATGATTTACTATGTCTTATTTCATGGCATCTTCTCAGGCCCACAACAAATGTGTGAGAACTCCACCTTGGTTGAGATTTACCAATAAATAACATGTTCCATTTTTCATTTTAGTATTGTCATAACTCTACATTTTGGTGGGTTGGCTTTTTCCCAAAAAAGAAAAAGATCGAGAGGAGGAAAATGAAAGCTGGAACCCTATACCTCGTTTTCTGCAGAAGTCTGATGTTGTGCGTGGCTGACAGCAAAACGCAAATCACGCCATATTTCAACAGGACAAGCCAAATTTCTCTGTCTCCTTGATTAATGGTACATATAAGCAGGCAGAAAGTTCTAGAGAAAATCATCTGGCAACCAATGAACAATCATAAGGTCTTAGAACAGAGGTAAGGAAAAGACACACACACTATAAACTCCATGGCTTCTTTCCTTCCTTGAACTTGTTTTTACAAATAATTTTGTTAAACTTAAAATTTATTTGCATTTGCTACGGATACCAGTTTACACTTTTGTTGTCATTGCATGAGTCTCACTGGAAGAGTGCAGGGCAAACAAACACACACACACACACACACACACACACACACACACACACAGGTGAGTGCAGGGGTAAGGACACACACACACATGGGAGGGTGCAGGGCTAGCCTTCAAGGCAGCCTCACTTAGTAAATCTATGCTTTTAGCCTCAAGACTGAGTTGAAAATATTATGATTGAATTTGGAGATGGTCCATGAAGAAAAAAAAGTAATTTAACCTTGTCAAATAAAAAGAAAAAGAATTTAAAAGAAAATACAGTTTATTATTCTTTACAAAAAATATTCTAGGTGCGGCTATGTTATGAGCAAGTCTAAGAGATGGAGATCATTCAGACCCACACACTATTTCTAACTCACAAAAAAAAAAAGCTATTCATACCAAGATGGCAACTAAGTAAAGTACTTGTAGGCTATTTAGGAAAAATGTTGGCAGTATAAAGTTCCTTAAAGATGCAATATGAGTTCCTGCATTGTTTTCTGGGTGATATAATTTTTATCTCAAATCGTAGGCAACTCCGTTTGATTCGCTAGCCGTCTGCCTCCTGAATACACTGTGAAAAAGTCCTGTTGCGGGAGACAACACAGGGGCTGTAAAACATATGGGGCTGGGTTCACCACCAAAATATAACAAACCAGATTCCAGCTGAAGATGGTTGTGGGAGGGATGGGAATAAGTTTGTGAGTGATTCTCAACCAATCTTGTAAGTGATTCGCTAGAATGTGGGTTACTATATTTTGTTTGTTTGTGTGTTTTAACACTGCTACGTTGTTGTTATTGTTATTTATTTTGTTTTGTTTATTTGACAATTACAGCCCCCGTGTTGTCTCCCTGCCAGATTTTTTCACAGAGTATTTAGGGGGCAGATAGCAGGGGAGGTGCCTGCAATTGGAGATAAAAGTGAAATCACTCGGGAAAACCATGCAGGAACTCATATTGCACCTTTAATTATAATTTTGAAAATGAGGGATTGAGATTGAGTGCAGAGAGCCCAGGGAGAGAGGCAATGTAGCGATGTAACAAATATGAAATGTATGCTGATATGCTTCCCTTGGGCACATACTGTACATGTACCGGCCAAACACCCCTCTAGCATTTGCAGTTCTTTATCTTTACAAAGCAAAATGTCAGATTACATTACTTTAAATTACTGTTAGCTGCTGTTGGGTCTAGGTCACAGACAGAACTCATAAAGGTCAAACATGTCATGAGTTTAAAACATGCTATGTATGTTAAACAAGAACATGGGACTTACCCACCCAGTGGGAGTTGACACACCATACACTGAGAATAAGAAGCATTCTCATGTGTACGTCAGAAGACATACAAGGCAATGTTAGCATCTAACGCTAATGCTACAGACCCTGCATGCTCCCCCGGCGCTACACCCAGCCGTCGTTTACACAAGAGGACTTTTTATAGGGTGCGCATCGCTTCTCGGCTGCTTAATTCCGAGTGGCAGCTTGCACTGGGCAGCCCGAACCTCTCCCCTGGGGCCCTTATGGCCAATACGTGTCTCAGACAAAGCCTAAAACCCCCCTAGTGTCAGTCGCTGAATCTTTCAGAGAGCGGGTCGGGGAGCTGAACTGTATTATTTAGCAGTCATTTGAAGTCATTTGCTCGTCTCTGGCGGCACCTAGGCTACTCCCAGTGCCGACGGTGAAATATTTAATATTAGAAGTGGGGGTAGCCAGGTGGAAAGTGGCGTCGGGATGAAGGCAGAGGCAGAGATGTTGTGGAGGCTATTACTGCTCACTGTGGAGGCTAAATTAAGCCCCTGCTACCGATTTAGGGCACTGAAGACACCTCAGTGTGCTCCAGACTGCCACTTGCCTCCGAGCAGTCAGTCAGTTGGTGAGTGTGTGCGTGCGTATGGGTGTGGGTGGGTGTGAGAGAGTGTGTGTGCGTGTGTGTGTGTGTGTGTGTGTGTGTGTGTGTGTATGTGTGTGTGTGTGTGTGTGTGTGTGTGTGTGTGTGTGAATGGGTGTATCGGCGTCTGCGTGTGAATGTGCATGCTGTGCATGTGTGCTGGAAGAGGGTTTCGAGCTGCACAGGCAATTAGGGAATGAAGAATGTGTGTATCTGCGTGTGAGCGTGTGTGTGTCTGTCTGTGAGGGTGTGTGTGTGTGTGTGGGGGGGGGGGGGTCATGTGTCTATGTCTGTGTGTGTATGTGGGGGGGGGGATGCTTGAACTGATGCATGGCTCATTAGATACAATTACTCCCTTATTTCAGATAATTAAAATCCCCTCTACACGTAACACAGCTTTAGGTTAGTGAGCAAACAGAGAGCCAATCATGCCAACAGAGGGCCTGTAACCTACATTACTGTGCTCTTCTGCCAGCAGTACTTTAGGTGAAACATTAATGATCACAAACTTCAGCCTGAAAAATTCAAATTCACTACCTGCATTAGTGAGCTCTGCAAGGAGTGATATCTGATCACTTGAGTGAGTACTTTTTTTTTAAAACCTCAAGACGGCACATTATCCTCAGATAGCATGGCATGGGCCACTTGATTAGCATACAAGCCCAATTAATGGAGGCCCTAATCAATACATTGACTAACCCCACTGAGAAGGGGTTTGATTGGAGAGGTCATCGTTCCTTATTTCTAGAGTGGAGTCACAACAGTGACTTAGTCTCTTGTTCTACATAAAGGCCAGGTTCATTAAAAATCATGCACTAACCCAGTGGGCAAATAACATGTCCACGGGGCGTTTACATGCAATTACAACAAGAAAGCTTGAGACCAGAAATGGGTGGTGAAGAGAAAAAATCGCTGTTAATGTAAATGGTAATGTTATTGTAATAAAATGCCTTCTCTTTACTTATTATAAGTAGACCTTAATAATTTAATTTATTATCATTATTTATTCAATCATCACATTTATTACCAAAATCACCAAAAGTGTTCTCATGTCATTCTCTGAAATTCCAGTCAGCGCTGTTCCTTTCTGTAGGTTCCCTTAGGTCTACTGCACCACTGTTTCTAAGGTGATTTTTCTTTTGTATCTTTTTTTTTTTTACTTTGAAATAGACGTGAACCTCAAACTGCAATTGTTGAAATGTCAAAAAATGTAAATGACTTGACCGTTTCATGGAACTCTCAGCAGTTTGAAGCAATTAAAGTACTGCTGTCTGTGCAATATAAGCAAGCAGTATGGGTTGCCATGGTTATGGAGCAGAGTTTGACGTGCTCAACCACGTCTTTACCAAATACACTCCAGTGCTTGACCAGGTCTTCCAATAATCTGCGAACCAACAATGTTGCCTGAGCAAGTCTTCCAAGAATGTTGTTCCGTAAAAGACAAACCTCTCCAAAGAAGATTGTTTCATTCCCCACAGGATGAGTCCATGTGCTCTGATCCAGTCACAGTGCTCTATAAGTTTATGGGGCTATTGATCCTAAAATAAACACTTCCTCACCATGTTTACCTCTGACAGCAGCATTGCCAACACACTTACTTTCAGTGATCCTCGAGCCACTGGGAGGCCTAGTAGCCTCTAGTAGCCTGTTTTTATGGCTTAAAGAAAGTATCCTGAAGCTGCTTCATATCTTTTGTTGGTGTTTGTTTGTTTTTTAGTTGACTCTGCTGGAAATAAAAGCATGACGCGTTCTTCTGCATTATTTTTGACATAAGGCCACTTATGAAAATGCTTATCTTAAATAGTTTGACAATGCTTAATGTCCTGTAAATCTGATGATTCCTCAATAAAACCTCCATATGCTCCTTGCAGAGTTTTTCACTTGTCCAATTTAAAGTAACTTTGCAGACAGCATAAAGAACACAACATCAAAAAAAAAAAAAAGAAAAAAAATTGCTCTTTGTAGAAAGAGAATCATCTCATGGAGGCCTAGATGCATCTCATTTGAAGTAACGCAGGGTCCTGAATTTAGTCCAAATTAAACAAATCCTGTAAGTCGGTGGTTGTGAGAGATAAATAGATGGATTCATTCATTCAGGGATACTTTTAGGTCATACCTTTGACATGTTATTTGTAAATATTTGTGCCAAGAGACCCTCATGCATGCAAACATGCAAAAAATATGATCTAACCCTGCCAAACTTCTTAGCCCACAACTCTTCAAAATCAAACGTTCTGCTAAAATCTAAAATATAACTTAAACATAACTTCAAGCTTTTCAGATTTCTCCCCCAACAATTGCTTCACCAACTCCTAGTCTCAATTCACCGCCATATTCTTCAGTGTTGACAGGCGATAGCTTTGAAGGTGAAAGACCTTGTTGTATTCCAATAAATAACTCTGAGTGAATCTCATTCGACCTACAGTAGCCTAACTAACTCTCACACACTCCAAACTTTGCAAGGAAACTAGCCTGCTGTTAATTAAACTTTCCCACCCTGCAGAAAGAGATAAAGTCTCTCTGGCCCGGGCACACTGAGTGATGCTCTTAATGAGCTTAAGGTGGAAGACTGGAGAAGAGGAAAAAGAACAAGGAGGAGTGAGTGAGGTACCAAGATGAAGGCAGCCACTGAGAGGTTATTTACACCCAGAGATCGGGGTTTAATCTTCCCTGACGTACTCTGATCTCTAATAACAGGGAGAAGCCATCGCAAACTCCCTAATTAAGGCGATCCACCACCCCTCTCTCGACACGCACCCAGGGTGTCAAAAAGTGAGAGGGTGAGAGTGGGGTAGAGAGGAGTAAAGAAGAAAGAAAGAATTGAAGGAAGCGCTTAGTCATCAAAATGCTACATCAGAGCATTGGAGCACCCCGTCGTAGCTTGCTAAATGCTAATAAAGACAATGTGATGGGGAGGGGAAAACCGCCTAAGCAGCAACTGCCACAAAGAGGTGTTGATTTAAGAGGTGATTTAAGCAACTGATGCTTACAGAACTGCATTTGCTAGTTAGGGCAGGCAGCTATATTTCTGTCGATTCAGTGAGAAAGAAGAGTCGGTGTTAGCAGAAAGCTAATGAAGATGACATGTTAGTCTACTGCAGTGCACTATCACAATGGGAGGGGAGGGGCGTGAGAAGCTAAGCTTTGGACACTAATCTGGTTAGTTTTACAATGCAACATCACACAACTCCTCTAAATTTCTCCCTGAACCTTAAAATGGCTCCAAATCATCAAAGTAGATTGAGTCTCTATATCATGGTTTATACCTTTATATAACATTTATATAGGCTAAATTTTATGTACCACACATGTCTTATTTTACATACGTACTGCAATGACTCTCAATTTATGATGTGTAATAAATGTTCAGCAATGGAAAAGGGTCAGGCATTTACTGTTTCACCGTCTTTCAGTAGCCCTTGGAGCAACACTCACTGGAGATAACACATTTTATTCGTATAGCAGTTTTATTCGTATAGCACCATTAAACACACTGTTTTTACCTGGATGCATTTTCATCCATCTGAGAGTTCTTCATAAACTACAGTATGATGTGTAATAAACAGCCACTGGTAAAAGCTTTGTGTGATATTGACACTAAGCACAAGGAGATGAATGCCAAACGTTTCTCAGGCTGCACATTGCCGTAAGATGTCAGTCTGTCATATTAGCGGTGCAGAAAAACACCACATCTGCTGCTCTGTCACTGGTTGATGCCAAACCCTCCATGATGGGCATGTTTTTGGCGTTTAGAAATAATTACACATCTGAGGTGTACACCTTTTGTCAGAGGTGTCTTGGCTTCCTGATCAGCTCCAGAGGCTCTGAACTTGGTGACTGGTGTTGTTGAAATGTGTTAGAGAATAATTTTGCCTCTAGAATTTGATTAAGCTGACTGGCTGATTGTCATGCTGTGCGCAGTCAGATACCAGGCAATGCTTGACTCATTTTCTCCGTCTTGTAGCCCATTTGTGAAATTATGTTGAAGTTGCTGAATTAATCGAGAAAGCTTATTTAGCTTGAAAAAGAGTTAGATAGAGTTTGCTAACACTTTGACAGTTGATGTGGGTGTTAGGAAGTGGATGTATGGAAGACGATATAAAGCCTATAGATTGACTTATTCATCCATACAGTAGCCATTCAGTTGCTTCAGTTGTCTGGTGTCTGCTTACAGTAAAGCACCACTATAGTTTTTACCTTAAAATACTGACACCAAACTCACACACCAAAATGGGCAACTGTATAATGGATTGTCTGGTTCAGAGTGCCTGCTACATACGGCATTATATATATACACAACACAGGTTACTTATCTCTTGTGCTTATTTAAAACTCCCACATAAAAGAGAGTGCAGAGCACCCTAATTTTGATTTCTTTTGTTTTGTTTGTTTCCAAGTGGAATCAGCGGACACACATTCTTCTTTCTCTTCTTTAAGTGTGTTTGAGATGTAGGCTACAGCTGTGTGGGCGATGTTTTAAGGATTGCTAATATATGTAAGACTGCACTGCACTTAAGGGAGATAAAGTAACAAGCCATTACAGTTAAAAGTGCAAATGGTTTGTGTAGCATTGGTTTGGCCAGATTGCAGCCACTGATCAAAATAGCCAGGAGAGTAAGAAAAACGGATTGCAATGTTCTCTGATGACTGACACATTTCTTCTTAAATTTAGCCAACAGGTTGAAAGTAATGTTCACTTTGCATATACAGTTGATATTGATAAACTAGCCTGGCCATTGCGTTCCTATGGAGTTCCACTATATTCTCACATTATTATTACATGTATTTAAACATCTCCAGCAAGACTGTTTCTCAATTACCGGAATACCAGACCCTCGTCAGAAGAGAAGACTGGGGGGCTGATTATACCAGGCTGTTGATAAACATAGCGGTAATTGCCCAAATTAACATCGATGTATTGTGTTAGTCATTTAATACCAAGTGAAAAGAAGTACAGAGATGTATTATTTTGATTTGTTAAAAATCTTTTGCTGGCCAACTCCTTTATCCAAGTCATGTTTTGCATTTATGTGTGTGGATTCTTTTTGGAGCTCCCAACAGCTATCTCACGCACGAACACCCAAAGACGACTTTTCATGCTTATATGACAACAAAGTGTTATTTAAATCCATCAGTGTGACACAAAAATTGCGACAGGAAAAAAGACCTCAGTTCAAAACTTTGCTGTAGACCACAGCTTGTGAGTCATCCTCCATTGTTATTCTCTGTCTATCTGTAGTTTAATCCCTCAAACAGCATGCACATCTCTTATGTGGCCAGATACAAGTGTCTGACTTGTCAAGGAAGAATTGATCCAAAGAATAAGTTCGATAGAATTATCTCAACCAATTGCATTGTAATGAATCTGTCTAGAAATTAGTTAGCAGTGTCACCTGTTTCTGTTTGCTTGCTTGACAGCTTGTTTTGGTTTCACACTAAGTCATTAACTGACACTAAGTTGAGACATGTTGACATGTTATTGCAAACTTTTCTCTTTTTAAAGTGCTTCTTATATTAGTCTTTTCACTTGCCTCTATGGTGGCCAGGGCGAACACACTCTCTTTCCTTCTTTCACTGGTTATGTGTGAGATTTCAGCGTAGTGCACCTGCTTAGATAAATTATTTTAAAAATTCACAAAGTAAAAAAATTAATTAAACTCATCTGCAAAAAAATGATAAGTCATAATGTGTGGTCTTTTTTTGTTTTCTTATTTTGTTACATGTAGTTCTTGCTAGAATTTAACCTAATTATTATCTCAAGCAAATATGTTACAAATGGCACCAATGGATGTGTCTGGATTATCTAGTTTAATGGGTGGATGGATATCATAAACTGCCCCCAAGTCTTTTGGAGAGAGAGAGAGAGAGAGTATACAGAACACAATTGAAGATGATCCATTCAAATCATCAGTTCAGAGCTAGCCTGGCAAGCCATCCCATAACATGAAAAAATGTATAGTCTGGCATCAATAGATCCAACTCAATCATGGGTGAAACAAGTCAGTTGTCTTTCAAACTACTTCTACACGGAATAGGATAGCCTATGACCAATCAGAGGAACAAACAAGATGTAAATACCAATTCAAAAGGCCAATGTTTTCGGCGCAGCCCGCCCTAAATACATAGAACGTTGTGATTAGATAACGCCAACAGTGTCATCCAATCAAATTCCCTATGGCTTGCTACTTGCTTGACATACTGGCTGAGCAAATATATTTGCCGCCGGCGCTAGAGTACAGCACGTCTAGATTTCTAGGCTAGTTCTGTTTTAATTTGTTTTATATTTGTTTGAGCTCTAAGTCCTTCCTGTAGATAATCAAAACATTTCCCGAACAGAAGGCCAAAAAAGATGGACGGAGTATTCCTCTCCATACCATGGCATGGGATTGCCTCACACTTCCATTTAGTTTTACAGAGAAGAGATTTTGGTGCCTTAGAAGTTATTATTGGTATCTCAGACAACCCCTCAGTATCTTTGGAGAGCATTTGTCCTTTTGATTCAAATTGGTAGCGCCAGCCAAGCTTTCTTTTGCGTTAGAACTTAGAAACACAACTTTACAGAATGCTAAGAACCCAAGAACTCACTATCTCAGTTCTGCTCAGATTTTATAAGCAATGACATAGAGATAAGACATTATTTTGATCTATATTTTATAAAACTCTTTGTTTCTTTTTAAGGCAAGGATAAACAGAGGACATGAGATACCTGAAGAAATCATCTGACAACGGCCTTTGGCCAAGGGCAGCTCGGGTTGGGCCAGCTGAATTGTTAATAGTCTCATTAAAATTTCAAAATGTCTTTGAGTGGTTGTGAAGAAAAAATCATATCAGTATGCTGAAACTTGATGACTACCTTTCCCTGGTCAGAGAAATCTTTGAAAATGAGAACTTTATTACCAAAGGGACATTTTAGTTAGACTTGTGCATCAAGGGACAATTATTGCTGCTCTGTGATTCACTATCAGTGTGTTGCAGTATTATCTCCAGTGATTAATATGCTGCATTCTGCCTGTAAGGAGAGACATTAAAACTGTGTGCCTGGGATCCTAAAGGAGTTCTGTTGTGTGTGTGTGTGTGTGTGTGTGTGTGTGTGTGTGTGTGTGTGTGTGTGTGTGTGTGTGTGTGTGTGTGAGAGAGAGAGAGAGAATATTGTGAGTTTAAGTGTGTGCGTGTGTGTGTGTGTGTGTGTGTGTGTGTGAGAGAGAGAGAGAGAGAGAGAGAGAGAGAGAGAGAGAGGCTGGGGGGTGCATATACTCACTCACTCATGCAGGAACGAGAGAACAACTCAGGAGGCAAATGTGGAATCAGCGCTTTCCCTCCACAGTGAAGTGAGATTTACATTAGTGCGTGCCATAAGCAGAGGTAATGATAGTGTGTGTGTGTGTGTGTGTGTGTGTGTGTGTGTGTGTGTGTGTGTGTGTGTGTGTGTGTGTGTGTGTGTGTGTGTGTGTATGTGCGTGTGAGTGTGGAAAAGAGACTTCAAACCACTGAACTTTCAATGCACACACAAACCTTAAAACTGCACTGTGCATGTGTGTGTGTGTGTGTGTGTGCATGATGAAAATTTACAAATTGTTGTGTCATTTGAAACAGAAAAAGAAGACTTGGCTTCTTCACATCACTTCATCTCCCTGAATGTCATTTCAACTGTGACATGTTTTGGGGCTGTCAGCTGCAGGGGTGTTCACAGACATTATCATGTTGTTCCTTTAACCACACTAAAAGTGTAGTGAGGTGTGTGTGTGTGTGTGTGTGTGTGTGTGTGTGTGTGTGTGTGTGTGTGTGTGTGATCGTGCGTGCGTGTGTGTGTGATGTGTGTGTATGTGTGTGTGCGCGCACGCAAGCTTGCCTGTCGAATTGCCTTTCCCAGTCCCATTCTGTCACGTTCGGTAAACATTTGAGAGCTCTGAGCTCTTTTAAGACTTCTTTAGAGAGTGTGAACATTTCTCTCTGCAGATGAAAAATACCATGATGATGGGGAACCCCATGATAGCAAACAGGAGAGTCTCCCCAGGTCAGGCCATTGGAAAGAAAAAGTGTTACTGTATATTCAAACTCACTTCTATGACTTCTCTTGAACACTAAATTATTTCTATTGCCAGCCAAAAATTGTTTAGAAAATAAATGCATATTTAGGAGCACAATTGTCAGCCAAGTCACATGCATGCCTAATGTAACAGTATAGCCCGCTGGTGTGACCTGTGCAGCAAAGGGTTGGCTCAGTCAATGTCATCCCCTAGACAATGTCTGCCTCCTCACCTTGCTTTCCTTGCTACAACACCACTTTACCAATCCAACATGATGCAAGTCTCAGATTTGTGTCCAGACTGGATTGCCAAATCAATCTGATTCAGGTTATGTTTGTCAACACAAAACAAAAAGGTTTTATATTTCACCCCATCATAACCATGCAGTTGTTTACAAGCCAAAGAGTAAGGGTTGACGGTTATAATCTTTCAAGAGTTATGATGACTGGCAAGATAATGTATGATTTGTAAAGGCATCGACTTAGTATGTTAGGCCAATAGCAGCAGCAAAGTTGAATGGCTATTTTAAAGAGACAGTGATGACACTTAACCATCAAAATGACTTCAAAGCTGTTGATAGCTACTATATTGAGGTGAAAATATAATGATTCATAGCACCCCTAAAACTATGCTATTGCAATACTTTGTGTCTATCTTATGGACTTAGGTTTTGTCTTGTCTTTGATCGTCCATAGAGTGGCCTTTGCACCACAAAATGTGTTATTTAAATCTTTTTCTTTTTTCAAAATGTTAGATTCACAAAGTGAATGGATGGATTTCTGTGGTGGATTTCTCAGAGTTGTTGATAATCAAAAGCAAGCCTTTTTACATACATATCTAGACGCAGTGATACAACAGCCTTGCACAAATGTCTGGTGGCAGCCTCTAATGCACCACATGTTGTACAGCATACACTGCAAGTAGCCTGAGTGGCCAACCAAAGAATTGAAGCAGCAAAAACATTACCATGAAATCAGCCTTTTACAAACAGGGTTAGTAAAACAAATAATCAGGCCTCTTAGCAAATACTGTGCTGTCTATGAACAGCAACTATGAAAGTGTATAATGGTATACCTCCATAACTTACTATGAAAAGTAGTTTTACAAAAAAATACATACAACACATCCACTCGTGAACAAACACACTGACAGCCATAATCATTTTTTGTGCTCTCTCTCTCTCTCTCTCTCTCTCTCTCTCTCTCTCTCTCTCTCTCTCTCTCTCTCTCTCAAATATACAGTATGCAAATACACCAGGACTACAGTTTTATCATTCCAAAGCCCTGAAGGGGTTTTATGTGAAGAGCGGAGAGAACAGGAGAGGAAGAAGGAGAAGAGAAAGCAAATGAGAGACGCCTCAGTGAGAATTTTTTTTTCTTCAGTCCAGCACTTGTCGCAGGGGATGAGAGCGGTGAGGAGAGAGAGAGAGAGAGAGAGAGAGAGAGAGAGAGAGAGAGAGAGAGAGAGAGAGAGCGAAGGGGTTAGATAAAGCTGAATGACCTCCTCACAAAAGATCTATTATAACTCTTCTGCCTCAGCTCCCCATCTCAATAGACACACCATGCACACCTCCCATGCAGTCTGACGACCAAAGACGAGGTCTCATCCCGGGGAGAGAGCGATGCTTTATCTCCCTGCCCTGAAAGCATTATTTTTCTGTTTGTGAAGAAACACACTGACTGTACCACGGAAGGGAAAAAAGAGGGCAAAGAGAAGGAGGTAGTGAGAGCAAGATAATGGAGAATCCAATCTCCACCTACTGCCTAGGATTCATTTTTGTGTTTGTGTTTGTAAACAGGCGGATTGGTCTTCTGACTCGCTGCCCATATCGCTTCTCTCAGGAGCAGCACAAAACCATGAATCACAACCAAGTCCAACTTCATTTTATTTTGCCTGTCAGAATTATAATGCCTAGAGGAAAACCCCTTCGAAAAATAATAATTATGGCCTCTAACTTCCATCTGAAACTTGGTGAAAGCAAGATCCCAGTAAGCTCACTTTAATGAAAAGGATTGTTTATGGTCAAGCTGGACTTTTATATTGTACACGCACGGACGCGCACACACACACGCGCGCACACATATACACATATACACACACACACACACGCTTCAGTCACTGCTCTGGACAATTACAGGCAATTACGCTGAATGAAGTATTGTACACAGCAAAGGCATGGCATTTCTTGATGCTTTTGCATGAACCATAGTGACATGTCACAACCAATATTTTGGGAAGACAAAATAGTCCTTACCAATATTTAGCATTTCATTTCTACATGACAAAGTTACAAATTTATTTGCATATTTCTTGCGAACACTGTAGTATACTTTTAGTTGTTAAGTTTATTTTTTTCAATGTGTCAGCATTCTGAAACTCAGAACAGGAGCACGACAGTTGTTCATGCTGCAATTTCAGAGCCACGTTCGTCTCACATGGACGTAAACAAAGCGAAACCTACTGAGACAGATAGCAGACACATACTGTAGAAGAGGGGGATTTGAGACTATGTTGAGACCAAACCTACGCCCTTGGAACAATCATGTTTTTTTTATATGATTGTGTTTTCTATGCTTTTGGCCTCCCTTGTCCTTAATTTTAGCTAACAATCCAACGATTACTGCCGAGCCCTTCCACAACACTTAGAAGCAATGATCAGATGATCTGTTTTCCTTGAGACAGATTTAGGAGGTCGATGTCTTCATTCTGGAACAATCTATTCTCACAGGTCGACTACAGCCCATTAGTGCATCTCCTCCTTGGATATTAAAAATGAACTTGAAAGGGCTTTGAAGAGGAGCTGAAGAGAGGGGTGCAGGTTAATGACAAAGTCCTGCAGTTGAGCTCACCTTTTGCTGCATCCCTTTACGAAACCTGGCAGAGGAGCCCCTATTTATCAGCAGTGTTTGGTACACGGGAGTCGTCAAGCGCATTATGAGTAATGTGGCAGGATCGTACCACGTGTCCATAGGGAGGGGTGAGAGGGCTCGGCAGCTGCTGGGCCATTATTGATAGATGTGCTTCTAATGAATATCACCAGCCAGCCCACCCGCTACCCTTCCACCCAACAGGGGAATGTGTATGAGCTGAGGCCTGTTCAAGACAAAGCGTGCAAAGACTCTTCATCTCAGCTGACATTGAGCATGCTTCCATTTCTTTCCCCTCCACCCCCCACATTCCTCACATACACACTTACACACTAAACCACACTATCGCTCAACATACACACCAAGACACACACACACACAACACAGATACATACACACACACATACACTCAACAAAAACACACTAAAACACACACACACACACACACACACACACACACACACACTTAAGAGCTGCAACATGCTGTGCTTGAGTCAGTCAGATGTGTCCGCATAATATGGTTGCTGAGAGTATGTGTGACCATAAGCGCGTGTGGAACAGCTACTCAACTCACCGCACAGCGGGCGGGAGATTTGATCCGATGTGAGACGTGACAGAACGCACAGCATCACAGCACACAAGCACAAGTCCTCAAAACAGCGGGCGTCAAGCTGGTGTGTTAAAATATAGAAATGTTTATTTCAAATGTTTACAAAAACAGAAGGCTAGGCAATATGGCCCCTTTTGTCAAAACTTACGTCCTACAATCCAACTTCAAAAATCAGTAAACTTCACAGAAAGACAAAAATAAAATTAAGGTGTTTTATTTTTACGGACAAAAATAAAATTAAGGTGTTTTATAAAAATCTCCAGTTACAAAAATGGCTTTTTCATCTCCTGAAATTTACTCTTTGATTATTTACTGTTGCCATTACATGTAGCTAGATAGCAAGTTTCCTGACAATCAATGACAGATAGTTGAAAGACACATGACCTCAAAAGTTGTATTTTTTTTTTTTTTTTTCCAATTCAATAAATGTAATTTTTTTCTGTGCATGGACCTCACTCATAAAGACATGGGCCACAATGCAGTGGTAAAGACATGTAATTCAGTAGCTGTAAGTCCAATTTCAGAAACGAATTGGAGAACAAATTGGAGATGGAGAAATGATATAAATATGCTTCTGTAAATTCACTTTGAGGGTTCTGGTTTCTGAACCCTTCAATCGAGTTCAAATGTCTGGAGGTGAGAAAAAGTATGTCTGCCTGAATGGGTTCATAATCCTAAATCATGGGTGCTATAAGTGACACCCCCTAAACAGTGGACTTTGCACCTCACTAGACAGCTTCAGGCTCTCCTGTGCAGTTCAAAGCATAAAATCTCACTTGTGAAGAGATGCCAGCTATTCTGTTTGTACAGTATAATCATAGGATCAGCACATATTGGAAGGAAGTGTTGGGCCAGGACACTGACTGGATTGTTGAAAACGGCAAACCAAACTGCAGACGCTGGCCGTAGATTTAAGGTTTAGAGCCCTAATCGTTAAAACATAGTAACACACCATGCACACACACACAGACATGCACAGACACACCAACACACACACAGACATGCACAGACACACCAACATACATAATCATGATGCCCACCCCCCGCCCCCCAACACACAGTCACAGACACACACACACACACACACACACACAGATTCACTCACGTGCAATCTCTAAGGGCTAACAATCATAGCCCTTACTCTTTTGTTCTCTCACACCAAGCCATTTCACTTTAACAAAGCCTCCTCCTGATTGCTTTGCACTTGTTGCCTTTCAAGGCCAATCAATGATGTATTTGATTAAAAGAAAATGAAAATGAAAAATAAAATAATAATCAAAAAGAGAATAATGCCCTAAGTGTTACAGAAATGTGGTCAATTAATGTCAGACAATTAGTGGAGGTCTTTGGGCACAAAGTGACA
The DNA here is from genome assembly GCA_027497455.2 of Sardinella longiceps. Lineage (NCBI taxonomy): Eukaryota > Metazoa > Chordata > Actinopteri > Clupeiformes > Clupeidae > Sardinella > Sardinella longiceps. Next base: position 9,377,948 of record JAODXP020000031.1, read on the forward strand.
GAGTTAAAAACTAGCAATCATCTCAGGCAGAGAGCCATTTTGATCTGCTTCCTCCCAATACTGAGAGCTTAACCTCACACACTCTGGCAAAGCAAAGCCCTTGAACACTAAGAGGGGCACTAATGCAGTCTAACATGAACACTCTCACATTCATAGCGAGACCAAGCGTAAGGACAGAAATCACACTACCAGACGGGTACAAACAAGTTATCTGCCGATTCACTGCACTGTCCTAGATCATGATTATGAAAGTTTTTTTTTTTTTTTAAATCCATACAACTATGAAGAGGTGCTTCAAATCGTTATGAAATGCTGGGTTTGTTGACGGCAAGGTAAACATATAGAATGTGTAAACTGAATAATTGTATAATTCGTGAAATCATACTGATTACGTTGCTGATGCTAATGAAGAAGTGCCTTAGAGTGTGTGTGACCAGAAATACAAGCAGTACATGAAGCTCGTTTGAACCCCAAGGTTTTACATCAGGGTTTTCCCCAGCACTGTCTCGTTAAGGCAGCCACCTCGACAACAAACTTCTCCCACCTTGACTATGTCCCCAGAAAATATAGATATTTTCTCATTTCAAAAGTTGCCAACTCATGTGCCAGAAAACCTTTCCAAAGGACAATGGTCACTGGTTCCAGTTACCAACTAACCCCTCACCTTGACTAACTAAACTTCTATGGGAAACACTGTCCATTGTCAAATTTCCCACAGAGCACCACTGTAATACGTCTTCTGTAACTATGTTATTCTATTATGGCTAAAATAACACTGTGGTATAGAGTGAGGTAAAATTAAAATTAGGTGCTAGAGAGACTAAGAATAAACTAAAACATAGGCTTCTGTGCCAATATCACTTGGGTAAATGACAGCTCGGCGTAGCCTTGTTACTCAACCTTTTTTTTTTTTTTTTTTGCTTACTGCTTTTTTGCTTTGATTTGACCTAAATGGCAGAGAAAGACATAAAGAAAGAAACAAAGACAAAAGAAAAAGAAAAGGCAATAAATCAGCTTTTCAACACGATTAACAGGACACATATCCCACTACTGCATCCAGCTTGGGTTGTCAATTAGTGCATACTATCAATAATATAGCATGTCAGTGCAAAAGAGCTCATTAAAGTATTCACATCATGATTATGTATGTACAACTACCCCTCACCAATTGGTAGTGAAAGTAAAGTAACATCTGTCTCAAAAATACATCAGAACCATCTTTAAAACCATATACTTCAGTTAGTTTGTAGTGTCTCAGTGTGTCTTTTTCCCTTTGTGAGAACCAAGATTTATATACACTCCCCTGGCGACTGTCTCTGTGCCCCGTGAGATGCTTAGAGGATGATTTGGTTCTTGAAACTTCGGTTCAGGTCCTTGTGAGGTAGAACTATGGAGTTGCGGATGATGACCTCAGAGGGAATGTTAACGTTGCAGCCTACAGGGAGTCAGATACACAGAGCTTTACTCATAGGCAGTTAGAGGGGAGACAGAGGAGCTAGTGTCTGAAAGAAATGAAAGGAGCTGAGGGCAAGATAACAAGAGCAGAGCGCTGGGAACCCTCAAGCTTTTACCTGGTGTAAAGTGAGTTTACTCTCCCTCTCTCTCTCTCTCTCTCTCTCTCTCTCCCTAACTATTATTCCTTCTCTTTTCATCCCTTCTCTACTTCCAAAACTGTGAGTATTTCAAGTGAACCAAAGCGCTCACAAAGAATTCAAAATCACAGAAGGTAACAGTGAACCAAAAGTTCAAGGCTTGTATTTATAACACATACGAGTGCTCCAATCAGCTCTTTTCAGTCTTTCAGTTTTTCTCTCTGGGGCATGGTAGAAATAGGCTTTGCAATAGCATAATTGTTATATTAGGCCAATTTTATCTTTGTCTACAGTTCCAGAAAGTAAATCTAAAGCCTATGCTTTATATAATAAAATCCTTGATCCTTGATCCTTGACATGCATATAGTTGTGAAAGGTAAATCTGAAATGAAAACTCTAAAGAAATATGCTCATTCTTAATGCAGCTAACCATTCTCCAAAAGCATACAACAGCTTCCCCTAGTGGGGACACTTCTCATTGCAAGGCTTTCTCTCACACCGGGGGTCATCTTTTAGCAATCCTAAAGTAATCGATAGTCTGAAGAATGAGGCACTAGTGCGTTAACAGTGTGTGAATACACTTTTATCATTTTTTGAACCTGGCAAAATGTATCTTTGTGCCAGACTGACATAAGACTGAAAAGTCTTTTAATTAATCAAGGGTTTGTGGGACGTGACATTTACAAATATCCACATTTTCATACAGAAATTCTTCACTCATGTTTTTCTCTCTTTGGCTAATTCCACTTACCTAAAATGGTGATGGATGGAGTGAGACCGCCATCTCTAAAGAGAGTCTCACTGTCAATTTTGGCATAGGGGTCATTTGGATTGGGGTCGCTGGGGGTTCCTTCAACGCGGGCCCACTTCCCCACCACACTGTCCCATCCCACAATGCTGTTTAGCACACAGCTGTGGTCCTGCAGGGCAAAATGACAGGATGGGAATAAGTAACTGATAACATAACTGATGTTAGAAAGAGATTAAATACCAGTGAGCAATAAAAGCATATAGTTTATATTTAAAGTACTGTATATTTATCATGCACTGGCAGTGTGGTAGAAGTCCAGTAGAAAAAGAGAGAGAGTGTGTGTGTGTGTGTGTGTGTGTGTGTGTGTGTGTGTGTGTGTGTGTGTGGGCGTGTGTGCGTGTGTGTCAGCACTGAATTACCGTAGTCTACTTATGTAAGAATTGCAAGGGCAGAGGGACAAAAAAAATGTGTAATATAAAATTTGAGAAGAAGCAGAAAAAGACCCTGAGAAAAAACCCTGTGTAAGACACCTGCCTGTAAATTGGCACCATGAAGAACAATGGATTCTCTGACTCGTACTCCTGCACCGATACACACACCTTTCCCAATGGACACATTCGGACCCAACTGTAGAGAAAGGAATAGGCAGACATTAATGTATTCATTTATTCATTTGTTCATTCATTCATTCATTCAACATGTATTGTCAAATATTCAGGAACACATAAAAAAGGAACACATAAAATAAAAAAGAGTAAACATATTGAAAAAAAAACATAAAAAGCACAAAAAACAAATACACAAAGAAATAAATATATAAAATACATTTATGATTAAAGAAGCCAGCATATACCAGGATGTACTGTGTGTGTGTGTGTGTGTGTGTGTGTGTGTGTGTGTGTGTGTGTGTGTGTGTGTGCGCATATGTGTGTGCATGTGTGTGTGTGTGTGTGCAGAGAGAGATAGAAAGAAAGGAAAGAATGTATTGTTGTGTACAAGTATACCGTAATTAAATGAGTTTACATACCACAGCTGTAGGGTCAATGTTAGCTGTTGGATGAATGTATACATTCCCTGAAAGAAGAAGATTGTCCTCATCAGTTTTCAGTGTTTGACACTGACAGTAATGATTATGGATGAGGATGGACGTGGGGAGTAATTACCAATGATCTTTGGTCCTCCCTCCTGATTAACTGCCAGCCTCTCCGGGTGCGTGTGGTGGTACTGGTGCAGGTAGAGACGGCTGGCATATATCGCTGAGCTGGGACAATAGAAAACAAAATTGTATGACTCCATTTCCGGAATTCACTGTGCATAGCTAGGACAAGTAAGTGAATAACAAGAACAAGACATTGTAAGAGCTAACTTCTCTCATGTGATGGCAGCTGTCATTTAATGGCTTTTGTGTTCTAAAGAACTTTGAAAATACAAGTAAAACAACTAAAAACATCTAGCCACAATCACAGTTAAACTTGTTAAAACTAATAAAAAATGTAAAACCGTCCTCCGTTCTTCTTTGCCCTCTCACCCTGCGGATTTAATCTGGCTCCAGAACTGCTGTGTTTTGAAGACATGGAGCTTCTTCTGTCCAGCCAGAGCTGTGAATATGTCCTGCTCCAGGTGAATGACCTCATCTCTCGGCCTCCCAAATGGCTGCTCTTCCCTGGACAAGTACAAACAAGGATCACGGCCCCATGTTAAGATAAGAAAAACAGTACTCACTGTACTTTTGCCAATTGAATTGCACTCCTATCTTTTGTGCTCATAAAACAATGTGTTTATCAGCTAAAATAGTGTATGAACAGCTACTTTTGAGGCCATCTTGAAACTCATTTGATAAACAAATCCTCACAATTTGCGAGCCATCCAAGAAATGGCCCACAGTTGTCTGTCCAGAAAAACGTTGCAAAATTATAACTGATTTATTACCCAGCTCTGTAGAATGTTGCCGGAGGCACAGTCACTTTGAATAGGCCTTCTCAACATTCACAGGTCGTTTGATGACTATAAGGATGAATAGACTGCCAGTTAAACAATTAAAGGCACCATATTCTTGCTGTGCTGATTGAATGTTTTTATATGGTTGGAAATAAGTGTGTTGCCACTCTGTTTCCCATTCACAAAGCAAAGAAAAACACTGTAGAGCACACACACTAGATAGACTGGTTGAGCAATGTGAGGACAATTTTACTGAAAATGGCCATGAAGGACTAGCCTAGAACTTTAGACGTATTCTAGCGGTAGCAAATAGAATTTACTCAGCAAGTAGGTCTAGCCATGCATCAGCCATAGATTGTACTCGGTGGTGTCTCAGCTGTTTAAAACCAAACTCAGTGCTCTAGGTTCCATTCAGACATGTGTGTTTAGCCAATCGCAACGTTCTATCTGGACAGTCATCGGGCAGGCTTAGCGCTGTTTAAATCGGCTTGTTAATTAATTGCGCTGAGGTTTTAGCCATCTTACCAGAGGGTCTATCACTCGTGGCTAGAATAATGAAGAACTGCTATCTGAGACTAAACCTTTAGGTAGTGAGGAGGACTCTTCTTGACAAAATGCAGCTAAATATTTGTTTTTAGGGAATAAGTGTGACTACAAGAATCAAGTAATCAAAGCTATGAATTAGCTTAGCTGACTCACTGAGGGCGCTCTTGTTGGTTGCGCTGGAACACGGCCCCTATTTGAGCAAAGATCTCCGGGGTGAACAGGTAGATGCCACAGTTTATGATGTCACTCACAAAAGTGCTGGGCTTCTCTACAAAATGCAGCACCTGAACATTGACATTTTAGGAGGACAGCATTTTAGATGACAAACAAGCAACAAAATACTGTAGTAATAATACATTATGGATTATTGGATTATAACAAAGTAATATTCAGCAATTGAAATCAGATGTGTTTAGACAGATACCTCATTGGTGTCTTGGTTCTCTACAATGCAGCCATAGTTTAGGGACTGTGTCCTATTGGCCTAGAGGTAGAAACAGATATTAATCCTATAAAAGTGTCCTATAATATCCTAATAGTGTCTCAACTAGTGAAGTATTATTTTTAAATGCACTGGTTTCCTGCTGCAAAATGATGCACAACATTACAGTAATGGTTTAACATTCAAAATCATTTTTAAAGATTTACAGATTAAATAGTAAATTTAGGCACACACAAACTCTCTCTGATCTCTTGATTCATAACCACAGCCATAAATTGAATAGTACTTCCTCTACTCTAGATTAGTACACATGAAAGAATTACATCAATGACCACGCTAGAATTATTGATATCTGAGTTTGAATCTGATTCCTGATGCTACTTTGAACTCACAGTGGTCCCCAGGAGAACACCACAGTGGGCATCCCCACAGTTGCCGTGGAAACGCAGCATCTCCAGCAGGGGGAACTCTGAGCAGACATCTGCATTCATGAGGAAGAAGGCTGAAGGGTTGCCAGACAGGATTTGGTCCCGGAAGTGATAAATTCCACCCGCAGTTCCCAGAGCAGCAAATTCCTGGAGATACCTACAGTATCCAGGGAGATACCACCAAAGCAACAGGTTACTCGAGATTATTATCCCACAGTGTGTGACATGAACGTTACCATGCCAGTCCTTGGAGATGTTTTCTGGATAGGACAGGAGGTGTCTATTTAATGTCTATTTAATGGAATGGAGGTGATTCTATTTCTAATTTTTTAGCCCTAAAATCACTTTAATTCATGAACAATAACTTCACTTAACGAACCTGACTGGGATTTTAAACTCCTGTTGCACAGTCATAAGGAAACGATTGAGCTCCTCATTAGGTTGATAAAATCCAAGCAATATTATCTCCTTCATGCCAGGCACCTAGGAAAGAGAAAAACATGAGACAAGCTTTACAGATAACATGCAAGCCCACATCAACCAAGTAACTTACACAGACGGTTCGATACACCCCACGATTAGTAAAATATATCTATATTTATATATACTGTAGGCCTAAGTATATATATACATATATATATATTTATATCATTTATGGCTAGAATAGGTTACAAGAGGCTACTATAGGTTAGAATAGGTTACAAGAGGCTACTATTTTTAAAGTTTAAAAATAATAATGATATTGATTTGATGCTTGGAAGCACCATCGCATCATATCATGCGGTTGTTTTCTGGACTGAAGGGTTACAGAACTTTGAAAGGGTGTATCACAATACCGCCTTCTTGCATCACAATGCAGTATCGTGACTGCGTATCACGATTTCTCGATTCGATACATCGTCTCGATATCGTTAGGCTACAGCCCTAGCAATTACCCTATAAAAGTTAAAATATGTTTTGTTATTTCAAAACATTAAAATTGTCTTCTAAAACTTGTTTATTGAGGTGCCAGAGAGGAAGAGGTAGGCCTATCTTAGGCATTAGACCCTGTAGTGCGCATCCTACCTTTGCACAGGCTTCAATGTGGTGCTGCAGCATGGGGACACCGGCCACCGGGAAGAGAGGTTTGGGAACTTCGAATGACAGGGGGCGGAACCGTGTCCCTTAAAGAGAGCAACATTGCGCTATTTTAACCAGTGCGTTTTCATCCTTGACGGATATTTCCTTTTCACACGTTTGACGGCAAAATTGGCAACGCTAGTCAGAAGTCCATAGCTTTGGGTAGTCTACAATTTGCATTTGGATACACATAAGGCTCAGTGTGGGCTACAGTGGGCTATCAAAGACAGAATAGACCGGGGGACAGGTGGCGTCGCATCATGTGACAAGTCCCTACTCCCTGCTACATCATCTGTGCCACGTCATCTCAAACCGATTGAATGAGTTGCTGATTTTCATTCATACACTGATAAGACGAATGTAGACTATAAACTTGGTCAACTCACCTTTCTGTGGCCCCCCGATTAGAATGACCGCTTTCAACATTGCTGTGTTCTATCCCAAGGACCACGCAAAATCAAGCAAATGCGTCAGCTGACTAGTTTCTTGAAGAATTTTTGTGCAGTAGCCTACCTAGTAACGTTATTATGAACAGTGCCGATATCAATATCTGTCTGTATTAAATGCTGTAGGCTAAACGTAGATTATATTTATGTAATAATAATTATATTCTCAAATTAAGACGTGTATTTTAATTATGTCTACTCAATCTCTTATTTTAATTTGCTGATTCTATAAGCAATTCTGTGTTTATAACAGACGTATCCGAAAAACTAGTGTAGGCTACGATTTACGCGGAAGTAGGTTGCCACAGTGTAATTCTTTAGACCCACCCCTTTTCCCTCCCCAAACTGACGTCAGGTGCCCTAGTAGCCAATCTACTAACTGAAAGAAAAAAACAGTCCCTGCTATGTTAGTCACAATGTCAGTTCATATAGGTTTAAACTGAGTGATAAGATTTGTCCAACAAAATCACTCATGGTCAAACACCATAATCAGAGAAAAGCCTAGCCCTATTAAATCTACGAATGTTAACACCCTGCTGTAGCCATAGCCATAGCCTACTTGGCCTACACATAACAATGTGTGAATCAGGATAGCCCTGCAAATAAGCTTTTCTCTGTCTGTCAGTCCAACATTAGAAGCCTACACCTAAACTGTTTGTTGTGCGAACACCTAACCAGTTGTGTGCTTTGCTTTATGTTTTAGGCTATAGGCCTATTGATCTACTTCGACTAATGAGTTAGTTTTCTGACCCTAAGACTAAACTAATTTCCAATTGCTAAGATTTTTTTAATGTTTCAAGGGGGGTTGAGTTAAATGGGACAGGGCCTTTGAATTATATTTTATTTTATATTAATGTAATTTATGTGTAAGGGTTGCCCATGTCCACTGCTTATAGGGCCCATGATTTGGTGCTAGACCCCTGAATGCAAATGTAAAGCATTTATCAGTGCTTTGTGACTCATCAAAATAAAAATGAGCAGAGGTATCCACAGGTGTGTGTGTGTGTGTGTGTGTGTGTGTGTGTGTGTGTGTGTGTGTGTGTGTGTGTCTCTTGACCTGTCTTGGAGATTGCAGGGTTGTGCAGCTCCCTCTCCTGGTAAACATAGGGAAGCATTTCAAACAATTTGAAGTGGAAGAAATCATCTTCCATCCATCCTGTTCTAAGAAATAAGAAAGTGGACTTTTATCACATCCATAACTCAGATAAAATGCCAGGTTGTATGGTGTGAATGGTTATGAAATTTCAGCATGATGATTTTTTTTTTTTTTTTTTTTTTGAAGGATAGAAAAACAAATTGAAAAACAAATTGCTCTATCTGTTAGATTGCAACAAAAATGTTACATATCATCATCAGAGTTCCCTGAGATTACAAATTAACTGTTATTATGGGGGATCTAAAACAAAAAGTGGGGAATAAGATATAATGCCAGCAAAGAAGGTCACTTTTGCAAAGGTTTTTAGATTCAATATTTATTTATTTATTTATTTATTTATTTATTTAAAAAAATGCTTTGACTTCTCAAAATGTGTGTGCGTTCATAAGAGAGCATATGTGATTGTGTATTTCTGTTCAAAGACTGACATGCATAGTCTTAGGCTGTCATTGATCACTGTTCAAAAGTCTGATTGCTTGTGTGCAATTTGCTTGCAGCTCGTGGGCCACCAGAACTCATCAGTGTTCTTTCCATGTCCACATAGACTCAGCAGCAGAATGTCAACACTGCAGCTTCTGTCATCTCAATGGATGCACTAAACCCTATATTGGATTCTTATCCAGTGTAGTTGAAATGAGGTCATTGCATGCACAGTATTAGCATTTTCAAAGTGTCCAGCACCATGAATGCAATACTGTGCAATCAAGAGGGGTCCTTGGAAAAAATTTGGCTCAATTAATGGTCCCCAGCCCAATAAAGTTTGAGAACCCCTGACATAGGACACAGGTCCACGTGCACTGGAAACCTTCTGCAGGTCCTCACATCTCAGCCCAGGTTCTCCAATATCCTGTCTGTAAGTTCATTCATTCTTCTCACACCTCATTAAACTGACAGCGGCATGGTACTTGTTTCATTTACAACCTCAGTGACTACGGTGGCAGAGGTGGGACATTAGCCTAGAACTAGACGCATTCTAGCGGTATCAAATTGAATTTGTAGGTACCTCGATTGTGTCTGAGCTGTTTCTGAGCTTTTTACGCTCTAGGTTGTATTCAGACACCGTGGTGTTTAGCCAATCACAACGTTATATCTGGACAGGGAGTTTTTGGGCGGACTTGCATTGTTTGAATCGCTTGTTAGTTGCTAGTTGTGCTGATTAGTTTTAGCCGTTTTACCCGGGGTCTATCAATCATCGCCAGACTATACTTTCATGTGATAGTCTGGCGTGTCAGGCTAGTGGGACATAGTGATATACTGAAACTGAAAGAAAAGCTTGTACCTACAGACAGAAGTCTGCTGCATTGTTAAGGAGTTAAAAAATACATTAAAAGGTCATTTAATTTTATTAATTTTATTTTATTAAAATAATTTTATTTATTTCTTAAGGGTGTATGCCCAACTCTCTGAAGCTGTCTTCCTTTGTCTGTCTCACACTCTTCACTTCATTTTTCCTTTCTTCTTGAAATTATATATTTCATTTCTATCTATCCAACCACTCAAGAAAAGAGATGTCACTTCTGGACACAGAAGATGGAGAAGTCTGAAAAACAAAAGAAAAAAGTCAACCCTTGACAAGTCAACTCAGTCAACCCTTAAAAGCAGATTGTAATGGTACAGTACATGTTGGACAAGGTGATGCTCACCTTTGCAAGTGTTGGTTTTCCCTTTATCTTCCATTTCTTTCTGCTTGGCCTCCTCCATCTGTTTTCTCTTCATGTCTTCCTCCCTTTGTTTCTCTGCTGCAATTCTTTGACTTTCCGCTTCTTTTCTCTTCATTTCTTCTTGCCTCTCCAGCTCTCGTTTCTTCTCCAATTCCAAATATTCCATCTTTTGCTTGTTCTGTTCTCTTATCCTTTTTTCTTCCATTTCTTTCTGCTTGGCCTCCTCCATCTGTTTTCTCTTCATGTCTTCCTCTCTTTGTTTCTCTGCTGCAATTCTTTGACTTTCCGCTTCTTCTTTTCTCTTCATTTCTTCTTGCCTCTCCAGCTCTCGTTTCTTCTCCAATTCCAAATATGCCATCTTTTGGTCTTGAGACTCCACCTTTACAGGCTCAAACTTCTTCTCTTCCCTTGTTGCCTCTCCCTTAGTACTGCCATCCATCTCTTTTATGTTCACCTCTTGCTTTGTTTCATTCTCTTTTTCTTTCTGCCTTTTTCTCTCAATTTCCTCCCTTTGCATATTTAATTCTCGATGCCTCTCTTGCCACTTCCTGTCCATCTCCTGCCTCCGAAGCTCTAGAGCTCTCCTCCTCTGCTCCAATTCCATCTCTCTATCTGTCTTTCTTTCTGTTTCTCCTCCTTTCTTTGTCATGTTACTTCTCTCACTCTCTCTCTCCACCTCCTCCTCTTCAGTGTTTCCTTCCATCTGGGTGTTGACTGAGATGTTTGGCTCACTGGCTTTGTTTGCCTCAGTTTTAGTCATCCCTTCATCATCACTGTTCAACCCTTTCTCCTCTTTCTTTTGTTCTTCCTTTGCATGTTGACCATTGGCCCCCTCTCTCATCTCTTCCTTCTCTGTTTCTCTCTCAGCCTGCTGTACCTGTCTTTGTTTTAGTGTTTCTTTCTCTTCCTTGTCTATCCAGGATCCATCTCCCCTCTCATCCTTTCGCTCTCCTTTCTGTTCCTCAATCTCTTTATCTCTGGTGATGTTCTCCGATACTGTAGCCAACTCTCTTGATGGCTCTTCCCCTCTCTGACTCTCATCTTTGACTTGTCCTGTTTTACTGGTGTACTCCTTTAGTGCTGCCTTCTTCTTCTCAATGACTATCAGCAGCTCTCTTAGTTTGCCTTCCTCTCTTCTTCGTTCAGTCTCTACCTCTTGTATCTTTGTTTCTTGGTCCATCAGTCTTTCTTTTCCTTCTTCAAACAGTGCAGATAATTTTCGCAATCTGTTTTCCATTCTCTTTGTTGCTCTGCTCAACTGTTCTCTCTGTCTCTCTTCAACATCCATTGCATCATATCTCTGTCTGTTCTCTTCAATCAGTCTTTCTTTCTCTTTCTCAAAAGCTATCAGCTTTCTTAATCGCTCCTCCACTCTCAGTCTCTCATCTTCCACCTCTTGTCGCTTTGTTTCTTCTTCCTTTAACTCCTCTTTCCCTTTTTTAATGGCTGACAGTAACTTCCTCAGTCGTTCCATCACTTTCTTTGTGACTTGTATCGCCTGCTCCCTTTCACTCTCAGCATCCGCCAGCTTCTCAGCTTCGTTTTCAGCTATTTTGGCCATCTCTCTTACACGTTCCTCCACTTTCTGCCTCTCAGCTTCCAGCTGTTTTGTTTTCTGCTCCTGTTCCCCCTGTTTCTCCTTTTCTCTCTCAGAAGCAAAAGCCAGCTCTTTTAACAGGCTTTCCTCTCTCCGTCTCTCACTTAAAATCTTTTCCATCTTCCGTTCTTCTCCAACCAGTCGCTCTTTTTCCATTTCAATGGCTGAGACCAAATCTCTCAGTTTGTTTTCCTCACGCTTTCTCTCTCTCTCTGCTTTTTCCCTTCTCCATTCCTCCTCCATCATCCTCTCTTTGTCTTTCTCCAGTGTGATGGTGGTCAGTTTTAGCTGCCTGACCTCAGCCTCCAGCTGTTCTCTTTTCGCCTCTGCCTCCGAGACTCTGACTCTCTCTTCCTCAGACGCTTTGATCAGTTCTGTCAGTCTATTCTCCTCTTTCTTTCTCTTTCCCTCTATCTTTTTTCTCTTCTTTTCTTCTTCAATCAGTTTCTCTCTCTCTTTCTCAAGGAGTATGGTCAACTCTCTCAATCTGTCTTCCTCTCTCTGTATCTCACTCTTCACTTTTTCAATTTTCCTTTCTTCCTGAAGGACCCTCTCTTTCTCCTTCTCAATAACCTTGGCCAACTCACTCAGTCTGTTTTCCTCTGTCTTTCTTTCATTCTCCACCTTTTCTCTTCTCCTCTCTTCATCCATAAGTATTTCTTTCACTTTCATAATGTCTTTAGACAAGTCTTTTAGCCTGTCTTCATCTCTCTGTCTCTCACTCTGCACTTTTTTCAGTTTCCTCTCTTCCTCTGCCAGTCTCTCTTTCTCCTGTTGCATTACTTTGTCCAACTCATTCAGCCTATTCTCCTCTCTCTTTCTCTCAGTCATCACCTTTTCTCTTTTCCATTCTTCATCCATGAGTGTCTCTTTCTCTCTCTCAATGTTTTTCATCAACTCTTTTAGTCTGCTTTCCAGTATCTTTATCTCTCGCTCCATTCTGTCTCTCTTATACTCATGTTCTACTAATATCTCTCTCTCTTTTGAAATCTGTGTAGTGATATTATTCTCTCGCTCCCATAATCTTTGCTCCCTCTTTTGTGGATTTGCAATATCCACCCTTCTCCATTCCTTTTCTGTGCATTTCATCACTTTCTCTTTCTGTAGAGCTTCCTCTTGTTTCCTTTGGTGCTCCATTCCTTGATCCTTTCCCCACTTCTCTCTCAAAGCCATATTCGTCTTTAGCTTTTTAACTTGATCTTCTCTCTGTAGATCCCTCTGCATGGATTACCAAATATTGTTATCAATTAAGCTCTGTAGTATCAATGAAGTTATCTAATTAAATCTGAATAACTACTAGTAGTATTGACAGAGGTCATGGGAGGAATTGTAGTAGCATTAGTAGTAGTATGAAATAAAACCGACAAATTTCTGAATATTTTCCAAAAGAAAAGATGTTTTCACCAGATTTTAGCCATTCGTAGCAGTAAACATAGCAGAGTAGCCATAAAACAGTAAACATAGTAGCAGAGTAGCCATAAAACAGTTTCAGAGCAACACGCTACAGTACATCAGGAGAGTGGAACTTTACCTGCAGCCTCTCAACCAGAACTTTTCTGGTGGTGCTGTCCACGGAGTACAGCTGGACAAAAGTGTTGTTGATATTTTTGTGGAAGTCCGTCTCTATACAACAGAACCTTCGGTCCACCTGCCGCCGAATCCCCTCCATGTGGCCCTCTAGGTCCATCTGTGCGTTCTCCAAACTTCGCAGGTTAAAATGCAATCTGAGAAGATTGATTGTAATAAGACAATAAGTTGGTTTCATTAATTCAGATCACTTAGTGAGCCACATTCTTGTGAAATGACTATCAAACGCCAACTACATCTGAATTTTACTAAGTTTAAGTATCTTACTGTATGTATCATGCATTACAATGCAATAGTATGGCAAATAAACATCACAACAGAAGTGTAACACTATTTAAATTGGCTAGCCTAGGCCTACATGATACAGATTGATTTTTCAATAATTTAATTTAATTTAATTTAGCCTGCCAATTGAATAAAAGTTAACCACACAAAAAGTAATTACATGAATATGTACAAATTACCATAATAGGTGCAGATTTAAATTAATCAAATGAAATGAGATTACCATTAGGCTGCACCTTGCTTGCATGTCTGAATCAGTATCTGTTGTTTCTCAGAATGTTAAGGTAGTTGCCTAGCTGTCAGTAACATCAACAAATTTTGGAATTATGACACTGCACCTAGTGATGACTTCATAATGTGCACTTCTTCTGTGGCTCAGATTTAACATTCTGAGATTCTAAAGCATTCCATGATAGTAAATTCCATCATTGGAATTCTAATTCTAATTCAAATTTTATCAGTCACATAGCATTATACTGTACAATCTACAATATGCAGTGAAATGCTTTGTCTACTGACTCCAATGACTTTGCTTGCATTGTTGAAATATATTATGTATAAAAAATAAATTAGGAATAAATAAATAGAAGAAGAGGTGTTATATAATGCACTAGGACTAGGCTATCCCTTTTTCTGATTTCTAACTTCTGATTTTAATAACATTGACATTTACATTTATGCATTTAGCAGACGCTTTTATCCAAAGCGACTTACATTTTGTCAACTATCAATTAATTCAGGGCAAGTCTGAGAGCAATGTAAGGTTAAGTGCCTTGCTCAAGGGCACAACTTCCAGACTACCAACCCACCAGAGTCGGGGTCCATAGCCACTATGCTACCACCGCCACCACATTTGACTCATATCTTTCAAATAATGCACATATGAACTAAGGGTCTTTATTTGGGATGTGGGGGGTTGGTGTCAGGCCCAAGGAGAAATGAATTAGGGGGAGGACCAAGTGAAAAAAAAATTGCCAGTGGGAAGGGACCAAAGAAGATTGTTTTCTTGATCCATGCTAGTTATTTTGACCCATGGTAAATTTTCGACGTTCTGATAATCTTGTAAAACATGAATCATGTCTATTTTGCGTATGGAAGCAATTCACCGGTCGAAAAAGAGCGTGAATTCACACCACTCTGAATGTGGCAGCACACAGATGCTCCCTGTGCAAGCTTGACTTCACGGGAGCAAGTGCAAAACTACCAGCAACAGGCAGCGACCTACTGACAACAACGTGAAGTAGTCTCTTTTAAAGCGAAAAAAAGAGATGTGATTAATTAAATGGCAAGATGAATCATGATTGTAGCATCCTGGTAAGATACCTGCAAATAAAAATGTCAACATAGTCCAAGGCAGCAGCAAAATGACTGTTGTAATGTTGTGCATATGTGACACACATTAAGCAACACATTAAGCATCCATCCCTCTGATTTTTTCCACAATTTGCACCTTGAATGAGCATAACCCACAATTCTCAAGTATTGCTAACTTCAGAAGGCATGTACAAGGTGTGTGTGTGTGTGTGTGTGTGTGTGTGTGTGTGTGTGTGTGTGTGTGTGTGTGTGTGTGTGTGTGTGTGTGTGTGTGTGTGTTTCTCATCACATCTCAGATCTCTTACCTGTCTGGGAGATTGCAGGGTTGTGCAGCTCCCTCTCCTGGTAAACATAGGGAAGCATTTCAAACAATTTGATGTGGAAGAAATCATCTTCCAACTTCATAAATCATACCTCTGTGATTCTGTTCTATGAAAGTGGACATTGTATCACATCCATAACACAGATACAGTAAAATGGCAGGTTGTATGATGTGAATGGTTAGATGAAATCTGAGGATTTTTAGAGGATTTTTTCAAGGACAGAGAGGAAAAAAAAATTGCTCTCTAACTAGAGACTCTAACTAAAATGTTACACATCATCTTCGGAGTTCTCTGAGATGACAAATTCACCGTTGTTATGGGGGATCTAAAGCAAAAAGGGGTGAATAAGATATAATGCCAGCAAAGAATGGCATCTTTGCAAACCTATTTCGATTCAATATTTCTTCATTTTAAAAGATGCGACTTCTCAAAATGCTTGTGCCCTCATAAGAGAGCATGTGTGACTATGTCTGTTCAAAGACTGACATGCATAGTCTTAGGCTGTCATTGATCACTGTTCAAAAGCCTGATTGCTTGTGTGCCATTTGCTTGCAGCTCATAGGCCACCAGAATTCATCAGTGTTCTTTCCATGTCCGTGTAGACTCAGCAGCAGAATGTCAACACCGCAGCTTCTGTCATCTCAATGGATGCACTAAACCCTATATTGGATTCTTATCCAGTGTAGTTGAAATGAGGTCATTGCATGCATTAGCATTTTCAAAGTGTCCAGCCCCATTAATGCAATACTGTGAAACCAACACAAGTTACTTCAATTAAACTCAATTCCGCTACTCAGAAATATAAAATGAGAATAAATGCCCTAATTGATCCCCTATTGGTTTTGTAAGCCCACTCCCACTCCAATTACTGACTAATCCCACACTCCAACTACTGACTCCATCCCTTGGCCCTGACTGTCACACAAACTATGTGTATATCATCTCTGACTACATTCAGTACTCATACTGTTTTGTGTTAACCATGGTCAATCTATGCATCAGACTTTACGGATACTTTATTAGGCCCCAGGCAGGTAGGCTGAGTCCATGAGGCGTGGATCTGCCCAAGGTTTCTTCCTACATACCAAATTATTTACAAAGCGAGGGAGTTTTTCCTTGCCCCTGATACTCATGGATGCTTCCCGTACTGTCTGTAAAGCGCCGCGAGACAATGTACTGTATTTGTGCGCTCTACAAATAAAATTACATTTTTGGTAGGTTGATTTTAACAGCACTGCATGCCATGGGTATGGAGGTGCTGGAGTGGAGATTGTCACTTGACTCACCGTAAAGGTTCGCAATAGTCTCAGCCGCTCAGCATCTCCATAGTTTTTTGTTTGTCTTGGTTTAGTTATAAATACAGTGAGTTTTAAGTCACACCATCTATACACTGTATGTCTCC
The DNA here is from genome assembly GCA_027497455.2 of Sardinella longiceps. NCBI lineage: Eukaryota > Metazoa > Chordata > Actinopteri > Clupeiformes > Clupeidae > Sardinella > Sardinella longiceps. The sequence goes on from JAODXP020000031.1 coordinate 9,394,535, forward strand.
AACGGGGAAGTGTACAACATGCTGCTGTACATGTGCCGCAATATCATAAATCATTGAGAAGAAGGGATGACGATGTTAGTTTTGAATTACAAAGTAAAAAACAGGAAGTTTTGAATTAAAATGTGACTGTTGTAAATGTGAAGAACACCTGCCAACATTACAAAATTGTGGGGGAAATGTTCATATTTTTTAGCACAAAGGCAAATACATTGTTTTTGTAACTACATTGGCAAGGTGGGAAGTTAGAAATCCCTTATCGATACAATTGGTTAAGATGGACCCATGATTTCAAAGTTAATGCAGTTTCCACACCAATCACACTGCTGGATCTATCAACTCAATCAAAAGAAACGAAGACCCTCTCCTTAACGTGGGTGAGGCTGGTCTTAACCATGCCAACATGCTACACAAATAGAAGAGTCACCTGACTATTGCTTGGACTCTCTCTGTCTCCCTCCCACACACACACACACACACACACACACAAGGACAAAATGACACAGCCAGACAAAGGGAACTGTTTCTGTGAGCTGAAACTTGGCATTTTCGTTACAAGACACAAAAGAGGATGCATCTTCAAACAGCTTTTGTGTTCCTAAGTCTTTCTGTTCTCGCTATCAATGCCGCAAAAGGTGGGTAACTTTGTTTTCTGTTTTTAATGGATCCATGAGAATTGAAACTCCCCGAATTTGAGCACCCCATAATCTCAGTTCAATGGAAGTGCTGAAGATGTTTATGAGATGTAGGTTACATAACAGGACATTAGGCGGTGTATTAATTCATGATGTCTTGTACACACAAAGCTGACTGAAATGTATTGCTATTATTGTTACTATTATAAGTATATTATGATTGTTGTTATTGTTTTATTCTTCATTTGTGTGTTATTTTGGTAACACTTTATTTTAAGGTTCACATATTAGCCACTAATACATACCTAATTAATGCCTTCCAGCCACCTGGGCAGGGACATATAGCAATGACGTTGAGCTACAGTATACTGTACTTGCTTATTCTACAAGTGTTCTTCCACTATTCTGGATTTATTCAGACAGTATACTAGCGGGTTATAGATGTTATTTTGGTAGGTACTACTACTTAGTAAGTAGAGGTGAAGGCTTCTAAGGGCATCATTAAGATTATATCAAGAATAAAGGCCTATTAGTCATGAACAAGACATTTGTGAATACACGCCTAACAAATGATTAATGTTGCTTAACACATGCCTTACAAGTCACTAATACAGGCATTAATTAGGTATGTATTAGTGTCTAATATGTGAACCTTAAAGCGTCAGGCCACCATTTGTGGAAATAAGTTCATTTTGCACCTCCCCTCGAGTTAAGAAATTGAGTTTTACCTTTTTTCTGTTCATCAAGCCGTTCTCCGAGCCTGGCGATACAACTAGCCTAGCATAGTTGCTTGAATCGAATTTGAACAGCTAGCATCGTGCCCGCTAGCATCTCGCTTAAAAGTAATAAATATTTCCGGTACTTTTCCCATTTAAATGTCTTCTCATCTCTAGTTGAAAAAATGTAATAATACTTGCAGAAAATGAAACGTGACGATTTCTTTTGACAAATTGGTTTGGAACTATATCTCATTTCTGCGAAATGATTAACGCGCATGGCGCAGCAGCACACTCATATCCAAGCATCCCCTAAAAATAGTCCCAACAAACACAACAAACGTTCATGTTACATTCACTACGTGTGTTGATTATTATGCCGAACTGGATTATAGTTCCAAGATAATTAAACCGAGGAAATTGCAACGTTTCATTTTCTGCAAGTATTATTACATTTTCCAACTATATATGACAAGACATTTAAATGGGAAAATTACCGGAAATATTTATTACTTTTAAGCGTGATGCTAGCGGGTGCGATGTTAGCTGTTCAAATTTGATTCAAGCAACTATGCTAGGCTAGAGCTGCAAGTCTTATCGCCAGGCTCGGAGAACAGCTTAATGAACAGAAAAAAGGTAAAACTCAATTTCTTAACTCAAGGGGAGGTGCAAAATGAACTTATTTCCATAAATGGTAGCCTGACACTATAAAGTGTTGCCGTTATTTCTTTATTTTTTTCTGTTGGGTTTGTATCATCGATTACCAATATTAACAATGTTGTATTCACACTTCCTGTCCTCTTTACACAGACAAATGCACAGAGAAATTGGAAGGTGACAACTACACCATCATATTGAATTCAGCTCGACTGGGTGGAGATCTATTAATCTGGAAGTGCAATGATACGGTCATATATCCAAGGGCAAATGAAACTGTTGGATCAGCCGTGGGTGTGGATGCCAAAGGCTCCCTCTCTCTCACAAACCTAACCAGTTCTATGTCCTGCACATACAAAGCTGAACATCATGATAGCAAAGGAAAACTACTCACATCAAAAACAGAAACACTCTGTGTGCTCTGTAAGTATGTCATGGAAAAGTGCTGTAATGAGTCATTGTCATTTGGTTAACTGTTGAGAAATGTGGTGTTTTTTTTGTTTGGTTTTGTGGAAGTCACAAGTAATGTAGAACCCTGTCTGTTCTAGCAAGGGCTCCGGTTCCAAATCTGGCAGTAAAATGTTCCTCAGATGGGGTGGCTACACTTCATTGTGAACATGAGAGGATCTCAAGTTTTACTGTCTCATGGATCCACAACAACCAGAAGCTAAGTGAGAAGAGTAACCCATTTCAGCCCAAGCAGCGTGGAGAGAAGGATCGCTACAGATGTAGACTTAGTAATAGTCTTGATGAGCAAGACAGTGGTGAGGTCACCACATCCTGTCAAGCCTCTGGTAAATAATCATTTTAGGGTGTTTGTGTGTGTGTGTTCCCGTGTGACTGTGCAAGTGAGCATGCATGTCTGAGTATTAGAAATAGTCACATAAATTACTGTTTTCCATTATCTTTATCAAATCCAAATTTAAATCAATTGACTTTAAACTGCAGACATGCAGGCCACAGTTATATTTAAAAGTGATGAATCTCTCTGATATGATGAATTGGAATCAGATTCATTCAGTGAGAGACAATTCCTAACCAAATCCAAATATTTTTCTCAAGGGAGTTAGGGGTATAGGTGATGCTCCTCTGTCGTACATGGTTTTATATTATTATAAGGCATACTGTATGTATCAATTTTGTGTCAATTGAAGGGTGTCTCTCTCTTCACACAGATAAATGTACAGAGAAATTGGAGGGCGATTCCTATACTATTACATTCAATTCAGCTAAGCAGAGAGGAGATGAGCTAATCTGGAAATGCAATGACACAGTCATATATCAAAGGACGAAAGAAAAGCAATCACCGAGAGTGGATGACAAAGGCTCTCTTTCTCTTACAAGTCTGCTGAGTTCAATGTCTTGCACATACAAAGTTGAACATCGTGACAGTAAAGGGAAAGTACTTGACACAAAAACAGAGACACTATGTGTACTTCGTAAGTAGTCCAATTAAAATATTATTCAGTAATACCATGTATCAGCATCATTCTGTATTGTCATGAGATCTAAGTAATGTAGAACCCTGTCTGTTCTAGCAAGGGCTCCGGTTCCAAATCTGGCAGTAAAATGTTCCTCAGATGGGGTGGCTACACTTCATTGTGAACATGAGAGGATCTCAAGTTTTACTGTCTCATGGATCCACAACAACCAGGAGCTAAGTGAGAAGAGTAACCCATTTCAGCCCAAGCAGCGTGGAGAGAAGGATCGCTACAGATGTAGCCTTAGCAATAGCCTGGACAAGCAAGACAGTAAAGAAGTCACAATACCATGTCAAACATCTGGTAAGCCTAAATAATGTGTGTGTGTGTGTGTGTGTGTGTGTGTGTGTGTGTGTGTGTGTGTGTGTGTGTGTGTGTGTGTGTGTGTGTGTGTGTGTGTGTGTGTTAGTAATACATGGGTTTATTTGATGTCACAAGTTTGTCTCTTTCTTCACACAGATAAATGTACAGAGAAATTGGAGGGCGATTCCTATACTATTACATTCAATTCAGCTAAGCAGAAGGGAGATGAGCTAATCTGGAAATGCAATGACACAGTCATATATCAAAGGACGAAAGAAAAGCAATCAACTGTGAAAGTGGATGACAAAGGCTCCCTGTTTCTTACAAATCTGAAGAGTTCAATGTCTTGCACATACAAAGTTGAACATCGTGACAGTAAAGGGAAAGTACTTGACACAAAAACAGAGAGACTATGCGTGCTCCGTAAGTATTCAAATAAACATCTTATTAGGTGAAAGCAAACTTATTTCTCCACAAGTTTGTTATTTGATTATTGGTTTTAAAGTCGAAAATATTCTGTGTCATGAGACCTAAGTAATAGAACCCTGTCTGTTCTAGCAAGGGCTCCGGTACCAAAGCTGGTGGTAAGATGTTCCTCCACTGGGGTGCCTACACTTCAGTGTGAACATAAGAGCATCTCAAGTTTTGCTGTCTCCTGGATCCAAAACAACCAGGAGCTAAAAGAGAAGAGTAACCCATTTCAGCCCAAGCAGGATCGCTACAGATGCAGACTGAGCAATAGTCTGGACAAACAAGACAGCAATGAAGTCACCACGTGTCAAGCCTATGGTAAATAATCATTACTTTTGTATGTACTTTATAAGAATCACACATTGTTACATGTCTTTGTGATGAGCTTTTAAATTGGCAATTGATCATATAATCTCTCTCTCTTTCTCACTCTCCTAGGTTCAGCCTACTCAGATGACAAGCTCTGTTTCAGTAAAAGGTTGATACTGTTGATCCTGGCTGGAGTTGGAATTCTATTTCTGGCTTTGATTCTGTCCCTTATAGTCGTTAGCTTCAAGAACTGTCGTCAACAAAAGAGGAAACATGGTGAGCCATTTCCTTTCTGTTATTGCACAATCAATCACACAGGAAATACCCCCTGAAAGGTGGCATGTACTTTGTTTCTGCTTTGCTGCAAGGTGTCCCATTGTTGTGGTCCTGTACATGACATAGCCTATCTAAAGCAAAACAACCACTTTGTAAAGTCCCACTTATGAACGTTTGGTTTGCACATATTTTTGTTGCTTTATGGTAAGAACTTTGCAAAAGTGCAGGCAGATCCTGTAATGCAACACAAGCATGTTTATGAAACACAAAATAAAACCAAATTAACGTTCTTAAGACCATGCATAGAAAAGATAGGTACTATATGTATAAATATCAATATTATATCACTATAAATGATTGCAGTTCATAGTCCAATCAGCCTGTAATAAAAAAAAATATATATTTTTTAATTCTTCACAGAAAATGAGGAACTAAGACTTTGTTACCTCAAGGACACCAGCGCTGTCTCTCCACAACCCAAGCAAGCTGCTTCTGAAGACCAGGACTCCAACCCCACTGCCTGCCAGCCCAGTGCTGAGCTTCTATTGCCCCCAGCGGAAAAGGCCCCAGGAACGCCGGGATCTTCGGGAAAGCCAGGAACACCTGGAACGCAGGGAACACCAGTGCCACAGCCACGTCGGAAGCTGAACCTCATTCCAAAGACTCAGGACTCTGCCAGTTCAGACAGCGCATAAGCTTTTTATGGGTGTATTTATGACATTATGGTGTGGTATTATTAGGGATTCAAAGAGAGAAAAGACAGTGTTGTGCTATACTGGTATGAGAATGTAAACTGTGCATCATTTGTTTATTGTGACAAAAAGGAACCAAATTCAAAGCCAGTTCTTCAGCCAGTTCTTCAGGGTGTGGAACTGAAATTACCAAAGAAATACCACCTTTTCAAGCACCAACAAAAGTGGTCAGGGCCTACACGATGAACAAACAGCTAGTTAAAGTATAAGTCCGGAGTACGTTTAAGCATAGCCCTGCCGCACGAGCCTTCTAACAGCAATATATTTCGCATGAAATGAAAGAATTTCGAACAACATAGACCTAACACGAACGCGAAACACTTTACATTGAGTTAATGTAACCTCAGATCTTACTTTCGGTTTTGAATAGTCAGGTCCCATTGATTCAGTGTAAAGTGCCTGTTCGCTTCTGCGATCGTGTTTGTCTATGCTGTACCAAATTATTTTGTTCCACTCGCTAACTAGTGCATTTAGCAAGCTCTTTCAACAGGGCTATGCTTGAATTCACTCTGGTGCTTTCCTTTAATAGAGAAATAAATGGTGCTACAAACTGTGTGTGAAATACTGGTGGTGGGGGATTGTTGTAGCCTGACATAGCCCGACCATAATACTGCTGTTCATCCGTATTCATGGTCTGGAGGTTCTTTAACCTGACGCGATTATAGGGCGGGGGAGAGGGCATTCAGTTCTGGTTTGAAACGTTTGGACAGCTCGTCTAATCAGCTTCGCTTATTGGCCGGTAGTCTCTCTACCGCTGTAAACCCGCCCCAGAAGATCGTCCCAAGACCATGGATACGGATGAACATTCGTATTATGGGCGGGCTATGTCAGGCTAGGATTGTTGTGCAACCCACCTAAATTCTCTCAATCTTTCAATGTTCAGTAAGTTTGACATTACAATATGACTTTTCAGTAGCCGGGCCCGCCCATACTTCCAAACATGGTCGTGCAAGCCTAATTTTTCAGGGGTTTTCATGGGTTAATCAGGGGACCCAAACCACCCACAGACATAAATCACATTCATGTCTCAAACAAAGTTCCTTGCTGATAAACCTTGAAAAAAATGAAACTGACCAACACTGCATGCTCAGGATTTTCACTTCCCTGTTGAAGCACATGATGCTTTAGCGCCTTGCATCACTTCTTTTTCAAGCTCAAACAGAAAGCTATAGGCTACAAATAAAGACGTGTGGAAGCAAATGTTAAGGACTGGTAACATTTTGTTGTTTTACTTTAGTTTTGTCAATGAGATTCTGCTGTTGATTTCTGCTTACAAACATGGCAAAGAAGCTGATAAAAGTGAAAATATTGTCCCTCTGCACAGCCTTTCAATTCCCAGGTGCTGGCCACGTGCAGCTTGCTAATGTAATCCAATTTTGGATTTTGAGTTTATTTAGTGAACAACGCATCTCACATTCAGCTTCATCAGGTTCACTCCCAATATTCACATGCCACCGACATGATAAGTGATATAGGTAATATACTGTAGGGAAACTCAGGACTCATGGGTCTTGTAAAAATTCCTCATTTATTCATTTTTAGCACATTCATTTTCACGAGTTGAAAGTAATTCCCTTGCATCCCTTTCAGCAACAGAATATAGATGTTAGATGCTGATTCACAGGTGGCTTAAATGCAGAAAAGGAATTTCACCAAAGGAAAGATCATCATGGAATTATCAGACTATTGTATCTAGCATACGCACACACAGTTATATAAAAAAGAGAGAAAAGGAGAGGCCTCATTTCAAATACTTACACTCACCTTATTTGTATACACACACATTCACACATCCACAGACATTCACAAAGACACATGTGCACCACACACACAAGCATGTTCACAGCCAGTAACAACCATCTATCCCATATACATTACACTCTGTGTGTGTGTGTGTGTGTGTGTGTGTGTGTGTGTGTGTGTGTGTGTGTGTGTGTGTGTGTGTGTGTGTGTGTGTGTTTCCAAAAGCTTCTGGAAAAAGGACATGACCTTGGTATGGTGTGAGTGAGCAAGACCACTTTGACTTGCAAAGTTTAAAACAAACAAAAACAAAGAGGAGACGAATGTGTACTGGATTTGCCATACCATTTGAATAGGTACTGTAATTAATTTGCAAGAGTAAAAGGATAGACACCACATACTATTGCTCGTTTCAAAATTACACAGAACTGTGAGCATGCCTCAGGACAGATCTCACCTATTCAACTACTCAGGTACAAGAGTGTGTGTGTGTGTGTGTGTGTGTGTGTGTGTGTGTGTGTGTGTGTGTGTATTAGATGATATACTTTTAATGTGTTAAATATTTTTGTGTGATTGTATGATTTAGGATTTTCAACCATTTTGTGTGTGTGTGCGCACGCGTGTGTGTGTGTGTGTGTATCAGCCCTAAGCCTGCTAGCAGCAGTATGTTGGCTCCCTTCTCCCTCTGGCTCGTTCCTCATTGTGAATGAACCCAGGAGTTGGGAAGATGCTCAGAGCTACTGCAGAGAAAGGTACTCTGATCTGGCCGTCCCAGACAGCATGGTGGAGATGAGGAGCCTTCAGCAGATCCTGGAGACAAAGACCACGTACCATGGTGATGTGTGGATCGGCCTGAAGGGGAGACCTCAACAACAATGGCTCTGGTCTGGGTCGAGGAAAACCTCTCTTCAATACATAAACTGGGAACGTAGAGAGCCAAATGGTAATGGTGTCTGCGGTGGAGTTAACAACAACGGATGGTTTGATTACCCCTGCAAAAATAAAATCTTTTTCATGTGCCATGATGGTAAGTATGCTAGGCCTACGGTATATGTCATGTTTTAAAATAAATCTTGCCTTGTACACTCGGCACCATTGCAAATGAGGGGCTTTGTTCCACAATTTGTTTTCATACTAATGTAACTAATATATGCATTAGTGCTGTAAAGCAATTAAAAAAAAACAATTAGCATTTCACATAGGAAGAAAACCAGTACGTACAGTATACAAACCTGATTACGAAAAAGTTGGGACACTGTACAAATTGTGAATAAAAACAGAATGCAATGATGTGAATACAGCATAGTTCATCAATCATTTGTGCAATCAATCAATTAATCCAAGATGCATTCAACATTTATTCACCAAGATGTAAAACTCACAGAGTGGTCTGTAGTGTTCACACAATGATATGCTAACACAAATATCACTGCGAAATAAACTGAACTTGTACTTTGACTATTTTTATATCTTCTCACAGAGATTAGCTCTCCCAAATATGTGTATGTCAAGAAGTATAAGACATGGATTGAGGCACAAACTTACTGCAGAGAACACTACACTGATCTGGCGAGCATTGAGACTCCAGAGGATGAGCAGCTGTTCCAGGACATCATCGGGAAGGGTCCCTGGGTTTGGGTTGGCCTCTTCCTTGACTCCTGGGATGTGGTGACCAATGGGAGTTCATCTTTCCGTTACTGGGCATCAGAGGAGGAAATAGCCAGTGATGGTGAAGACTACTGTGCTGCTGTGAGAACTAGTGATGAGGGCCGCTGGTATAGACACACGTGCGATGTGACACTTCCATTTGTCTGCCAGCAATGTAAGTACACCTCTTAGACATAATGACACAAGCAATCAGTTTTGGTAACTGGTGTAGAAAGCTTTTCCTCCTTATTATAGACCACTCTACTTTAAAAAGAAAATGTATTTGTATCAAAATTGGCCAAATTTTGAAAGTTGGAAAAAGCATCTACCAATGAATGTAAATGCTATAAATGTGTGGATGTTTGTCATTACAGCAATAAAAAAGCATTTCTTAAGACTGAAAGTGTCAACCACAGGAGATGTGGATCTGAATGATCCCAACATGAAGGCAGTGATTTTGGAACAGGTGAGTTTCACCATCTCAGCATCAATGCTGGGTTACCTGTGACATAATTTTGGTGAGACTAAGATGAAGACTAAGAGGTGTCTTAGTCCGGTTCTCACACCTACTGTACTGATCTGTTATGCATCTCAGTCTGGCCTATTGGCTTATCTCCACTTCTTTTTCATCTGAGATGGGGAACCAATCAAAAACTGCTTTGCCCCAACAAGATTGAGGTGGGGTTAACCTATGTATTCAATTTGTGATGCATCCCACTTTGTTTTCTTTGCAATCACTGATCTGGCATCTGTTTCCTAAAAGCAAACCATTGCTAACCATTTAGCAACTTAGTTTGTTGGCAATGGAAAATTGCATTGCAACCAACATAGTAGCTAACTTAGTTAGCAACTACTGTATACTTTTGGGAAACGCACTCCTGATTGGTTGTAGGTACTGTATTTCCAATGCCTGCAGTGGCATTCTTTTATTTTTAATCTCAGCTCATGGAAGTAGAAGACGACGTGAAATGGCCCAGGCTGCTACGTACACACAGGAAATAGACAATGCTTGTAGCAAGGGTTTTAACGGCTAGCCTTCTTCTGCCTGCATGGAAATAATCCCAGGTAGGAAAGAGCATTTGTGAAATGACAAACTGACTGACAGACCGGAGCTATGAGTCATTGTTGACACTGTAACATTGCCAAACAGCAACATTGCCAGATTTTTCTAGGAAAAATAATATTCCTTCAGCTTTCCTACAATGTTCTTGCCATGTGGATAAAAGACCAACATGATACAAAAGTTTATCTTTTCTACCCAAAACCCTTGCTGTGTGCACAGGCCCTGAGGTGTATAGCAGAAGTGTATGTGTCAGAGCAAGATTAAATAAAATAAAGATTAAATAGATAAACAAAGGATTCTTTTTCTGCTGTGTCAGCTTGGTCTGGTCTTGGTCTAGTCTGGTCAAAGACTGTGTCTCCCTGCTCCAGCCACACCCACTCAGGTAGCATCACCTGCATTTAAAGTGAGGACAGAGAGTAGGAGGCCCTTGGCCACCAGAGGGAGGAGAGGACTATACTTGTACGAGACAAAATACAAGAAATTAAGATTCAGTAAAAAAGATACAAAAGTAATGTTTTGGCTCCTACAGCTAACGTTTTCTTTTGTCTGTTATTTCAGGTCCATGCAAGGCTGAAGGAGCAGGGTGTTCCAGCTGAAGCAAAGCTGCGGTGGCTTGAGAGCACAGATGGCAAAGTGTTTGCCCCTGAGAAAGAGAAGAGAAAGAGAAGACCTGAAGAGCTGTGAGGCTTAATCAGTTCTCGACTGCAAAGCCTGAAGAGGAAGTCTGGTGTTAACATGGAGCATGTTTGAAGAAAAGCTATGCTTATCAACATAGTCTGTAACTGTAGCAAACAGTTTCTTGATGTAGTCAGGTTTTTAGTTTATGCATTGAATTAGCTACAGTATTTCATTCATATTATGCACGTTAAAATATTTTCTCTCAAGAATGAAGTAAAGCTTGACATATAATGAACTTCCTTGTGTCCTTCCTCGTAAAGCTGTTCTCTGGTAATAAAAGAGATGGGATGTTGGAGAGATTGTAATGTTGAATCAAACTCAGACCATAAGTTGTGCGACATAAAATTAAAGGTTAATGTGGGAGGAACTGGAGTTATTGTGCCTGAACGGCTCAATGGTGTTTTTGGCCCCCAACGGCACCTTCCAGGCAGCACAGCCTAAGGCACTACCCTTACCCTATTCCTAACCCCAACCCCCTCAACCCTCATCCTAACCCTAAACTGAGTGGAGTAGTGCCTTGAAGGCAGCGCTGCATGGAAGGCACCGTTGAGGGCAAAAAAATACCAAAGACCGCCTGAACGTTGGTTTGTGCTCTAATGTTTTTGTATACATGATACAATGTGTGTAAGTATATTTTTCTAAGGCAGTGGTCCCCATTTATTTTCCCTCATGGGACAAATTTTGTCAAGCATGCCGAGTCAAGGGTCAAACCCGCAAACACTGAAAAAAAAAGTGTTGGGCATGCATCTCAATAAACTTCATACAAAGTACTGTATGAGGAGTGCCTGTATGTGTGGTCTGGAAACATAGCCTAAGACTAGTGTATTACATGATTGCATAGCTACATTCAAATGAGGTAATTACAGGCATACTGTAGCTATTTAATTTTCACCTCATAGCATGCATCATAAATCTAAAAGACGTTACAAATAGATAGGCCTAAATCTCTAGATATTGCCCACTACACACAAATGACCACATCTGTGCACACCATTCTTCATACTGCAGGACCCTTGAAATAGGCACTTTTAACTGAAGCGAGGCACTTAATATTATGTCAAACAGTAGTTCAGCACACAGTACTGTAGTTCGATGTTCTTTTTGCTTATGGTTTATTTCCTCTTTTTGACACGTCCTTTTGTCATTTGTTGGGTTTTAACCTTTTTAGGACTGCTAGAGTCCATATTTCTTTGCATTGTAATCTTTTTGTATTTTTATAAAAACCCACTCTCTGTGGTAAGAGTTAATAATGCTTGGTTACACTTGGTCTGTTTGCCTCTTGAGTGACTCTGATCACTTCTTTTGCTTGGTGGATTATCAGTCACACATCAGAAACCTTTTCTACAGGGGAAAATAAGTTGGCTACAATTGTCCTAGATACTCACACAGACTTAAATTGTAAAGATGGGGAGTGGGAGTAACAGGTCTCAATTCTGGTTTCTCTTAGTAGCTAACCCTAAGAATAGTGACAAAACGCAACAAGGTGGAGCCTGTCTCACTGCCTGCAAACCCAGTGCCACAGCCACGTCGGAAGCTGAACCTCATCCCAAAAGCCCAGAACTACAGTACCAGTTCAGACAGTGCATAAGCTTTATGGGGTGTATTTATGACACTATAATGTGGTATTAAAAGGAACCAAAATCAAAGTCTTTTTTCGTTTTCAGTGTATGGAATTGAAAGTAGGAAATACCACCGTTTCATAGCACACTTCAGCACAAGCTGTCAGAGCTTCTACAGCTCACACAGAAGGTGTCATAAGACCCTAGCACATAAAGGACAAACCATGGAGCACAGATATTAGTGAAATAAAACTGGGTTACATACCCCATTTGCCCTCACTTTCTCCACAGTCATATAACCTCACCTACAAGTCTTAAACAAAGTTAATTGGCCTTGAAAAAATCTAACTGACCAAAACCAAAACTGTGTGCATGCTCAGCATTTCCACTTCCCTGTGGCAGCACATGATAGCTAAGGCCTTAGTTCCTTGCAGCAACACTTTACACAAATAAAGAAGTATGGAAACAAATGTTAACATTTTATTATGTTACTGTACATCTCATTAAAGGAATTATCCGCAGTGAATCAATCAATCCGTTGCCGTAAATATTTCTCAAAACAATGCACATCTCATAAGGGAAAGTCAAGTAGGTTTTTAGGAGAGAAGAAAGAGGTAGTCAACATGACAAAATGCAGTAATGTAATCTATTGAAGATAAACAAATCTTTTTGTTTTTGCCCTCAGAAGTGAGTCTAATTCAGTACCTGAACATAAGCACTTGTTATGCCCCAGAATTGCTGGCAATACATTTCAGAGGTGACATTTTACGGAGTTTTAATGTTGGTTCATAATAAACATAATAGAAATATGATGGTGGACAGTAACTTGTCATAGTGCCCCCAGTGGCTGCCACGCTCATTCACATACTCAATACTCAATTTTGTTTCTGCCTATAAAATATTCAGTCATTCCTAGGCATTTTGGAGGCACACCATGGTAAGTTTGCATGGGATCATAGTTCACAGACAGGATTGCAGACTGAACCATGATGCAGAAAAATATCATTCTTACTCATTTCAGATTCATTTCCTCTTATTTTGAACGCACGCACACACGCACACACACACACACACACAGACACACACACACAATCAAACACAGATGTACACACATGCAAACACACTTCCAACTCTCTCTCTCTCTCTCAGCTAACCTGACTTTGCAAGGGATGTGTGAAGATGAACTTTAAAATTGTTGTGGTATTTTTTGGTCATTTCCTTCATTTAAATGCATTTAAAGGTAAGTAATGATCTGTTTATACTAAATAGCTAGTTTTCATCTTGATGTTTCATTGTCTAATTCATTAATCTATGTAGTTAATATGATTCATTTTTCAAGTGTTGAAGTTGAAAAAAGTGCTTGATTTAAAAAATAAATAACCCTAGAAAGTTTAATGAAATTTACTTATTGAAATTTACATTTACATCTATTAGAAAAAAATATTCACGTATATTAGCCTAACCTACAGTATGTGTACAGTTGCAAACACATTATGAACACATTTTCACTCCTCATTTTTTAAAGGTTGTTCATTTATGTGGACTAAAAGCTTTTCAAAACCACAATTATGCATTACACCATTTTCCTTGTCATGAGTTAGAATACTAATATTAATTGGAGTTACATACTGTAGTACCAACTTTTATGTGAATTTGCTTGTTATGATCAAATTAAATTCGCTTAAACCAATAGAACCAGAATGCACAGAGAAACTGGAGGGTGACACCTATACCATTGCACTGAATTCACCAAATCAAGAAGACGATGCACTGGTCTGGAAATGTGATGAAAAAGTCATTTACAAAAGGAGGAAGGGAAAGACTCAAGTAACTGCAAATGTGGATGAAATGGGCTCCCTGACTCTGACTAATATTTCCAAGACAATGGCTTGTACATATAAAGCTGAACATTATGGCAGAAATGGGAAATTACTTCAAGCAATGTCAGAGAGACTCTGTGTGCGCTGTAAGTATCAAGTGGTCAATTAGTCCAAAAGTGGTTAATTGCAAAATAGCATATCAGATATTTACTAATGAATTATCCATTTGTACCATCTCTAATGATAAAACTCAAATACTGTGGGAATTCCTCTCTTCAAGCCAAGGCTCCAGGCCCAGAGTTGGCAGTGGAATCTTCTAAAACAGGTGTGTTAATCAACCCTACAGAGACCTAGTTAAAGTATTAAACTTGTACATGTGTGTGAGTCTGTGAGGAAGAAAAAGAAAGAGAGAGAGCATTTTGTGTTGATTTAAGAATGAACCTAATAGTATAGTCAAACTCTCATGGGAGCCATTGACCCATTTCCCTTTTTCATCTAAGAGAAAAAATTAATTTCTATGTCAAAGGTCAAATAAGTATTGTCCTGTATTTTCTGACATTGATCTATTATTAAAGCAATGACAGTGAGATCCTGTCTACTCTGTAAGTGACAGATTAACAAATGGTCTAAACGTAGTTAATTGAGAAAAGTTGATAAAGTTTACTCATGAAACACACTTACACTCTTACTACATCTAATGATAAAGTCAAATGTGGGAATTCCTCTCTTCATTGGGAGGATAGTCAGATGAACAAGGATGAACAGTATTGCATCACAATTTTAGGTCAAATTAAAGTTGCATTGATTCTTTAAACAAAAAATTAAAAGCAACTCAACTGTAGATCCACTGGCACACGTGAGAAATGAAGTATTACAAACATGATCATGGTGGATAAAGTAATCTGTTAATGATTAAATAATAATAAAAAACATAAGTATAACGTAGGCCAGCTAGCGTGGCGGCAGTACGTGTAAAATCCTCATCACCCAATTCCTTGGGCGCTTCTAACGGCTGAGTTAGAAGCTCGGGCCTTTAGTTCAGTGGTAAGCGCACGACTCTTACGCCAGGAGTTTGTAACTTGTGGGGTGGCGGGTTCAAGACCGCTGTGTGGTGCAGACAGCCACCGGCTACATTGGTGCCATGACCCAGATGGGAGTGAGGATTTAGAGGGTGAGTGTAACGGAGGCCAGCTAGCTCGGCTAGCGTGTAGTACTCGGCTAGTATGTATAAAATCCTCATCACCCAATTCCTTGGGCGCTTCCAACGGCTAAGTTTGAAGCTTGGGCTTTTAGCTCAGTGGTTAGAGCGACTCCCACACCGGGAGTTTGTAGCTTGCAGGGTGGCAGGTTCGAGACCCGTATGCGGTGCGGACCGCCACCGGTTACATAAATACAACAACTTTGAGGGTTATATTTTCTGGCACTGACATCAAGATTCTATCTCTTCACTCTCCATTCAGAATGTACTATAACTGTATTGGAGGGAGACTCTGGTACTCTTAAACTAGATTCACCTCAATACAAACCTGAGGATGACCTGAAATGGAAATGTGATGAAGAAATCATGTATAATCGGAGAACCAGGGGTGGAAAAACCAAGGAAGAGAAGAAGCTGTATGCAAGTGTGGATAGCAAAGGCTCCCTGACTCTAAAAAACATCTCCAAAGATATAACCACATGCAAAGTTGAACATTATAATCTACAAGGGACATCACTAAAACAAGCAACTCTCAGAATCTGTGTACTCTGTAAGTATAACAAAAACCAAAATGGCACAATGATGAATTGTCTGGAATGCAGTCAAACATTGGTAAAGATATCAAAAGATCAAATGGTGTAAAAGTGGCAAATTATTCACATGATCAGTTTACTGCTGAGTTTACTCTGATGCAGGTTTGTTGACCAACCATACAGACTGTGGTGTGTGTGTGTGTGTGTGTGTGTGTGTGTGTGTGTGTGTGTGTGTGTGTGTGTGTGTGTGTGTGTGTGTGTGTGTGTGTGAGAGAGAGAGAGAGAGAGAGAGAGAGAGAGAGAGAGAGAGAGAGAGAGAGAGAGAGAGAGAGATTTTGTGTATTGTTATCTATTTTTAACTTTCATTTGCAAAAACATAAATATGTGACTGACTGGTGTCTAATTTAGTCAAACTCTAGGACACACTGGCCCATTTTACTTTTGCAATCTGGCAGAAAATGTATTATTCATTTATGACTGGTCAAATCAAAATTCTCTTGTATTTTTCTGTCATTCATCTCATGATTTCCCTGTCCTCTCCATCCAGGTCCTAAATGTAGAGAAGCATTGGAAGGAGACTCCTACACCATTACACTGGATTCACCTAAACAACATGGTGATGCATTGACCTGGAAATGTGGTGATGATGTCATGTATAAAAGGAGAAAGGGAAAGGAACAAAAGAAACCAAATGTTGATGTGGATGAAATGGGCTCCCTAACTCTGACTAACATTTCCAAGGCAATGGCTTGTACATACAAGGCAGAACATCATGATGGGAATGGGAAATTACTTAAAGCAGTAACAGAGAGACTCTGTGTGCTCTGTAAGTACAAACCAATCAAAATGGTACTACAGGCATGGTCTAGAAAGCTGTCACACACACACACACACACACACACACACACACACACACACACACACACACGTGCACAAACATCTTTTTTTATAACAAAACCTAAATTACTGTGTATGGACATCAATCTGTTCTAGCCAAGGTTCCAGTTCCGGAGCTGTCAGTGCATTGTTCCTCGACAAATATACCAACCCTTCAGTGTGAGCCTGAGAGCTTCCCTGATGACATCACATTCTCATGGGTCCTAAATGGAGAGGAAATTAATGAGACTAGCAACCCGCTAAGCCTGAAGCACGGGGGAGAGGATCACTACAGATGTAGACTAAGCAATCGTCTCAACACGCAAGACAGCAATGAAGTCATCACAACTTGTGGCG
>JAODXP020000031.1:9411702-9524219 GCA_027497455.2 Sardinella longiceps
TCAGGGGTCGGCAACCCGCGGCTCTTGAGCCGCACGCGGCTCTTTAGCACCCCCTTAGTTGCTCAATGGAGGTTTTGCAAAAATGTGTGAAAATGGAAAAATAATAGCCTATACTATGGTTTCTTAGGGGTAAACATGACACAAACATTCTTATGCTGTAAGAATGTAGCCTATGTAGTTGTAAATATATTTCATTGTATTTGATATTTAAGAAATTTGCGCTTCAAATGCTGGAAACCATTTTATCATTCAAGCGCAAGCTGACAGTCAGGGATAGAGCGAGGCACGCTCTCCCACTTCTCATCCCTGAGTGAGTTCAAAGACGCCCATCACGATCACACACTCAACAGTGATTATTTGCAAGGTGCAAGGTCCGATGATAGCCTACGTGTCAGTAGCTGAGGGGGGAAGAGAAGGATGCTGCTGCGTTTGACAGTTGCACAGACTTGTGGCATTTGCGAACTTATGAGAAGACGATAATGCACAGAAATCGAAGTTTATCTGTCTTATTTTAATTTTGTTCGACTGACTGATGAATATTTAAGCCAGCTGCATTTTAATTGCAAGCTGCGTTACTCCTTTGCGATTGTAATTTATTTAATGTCTGACGCTGAGTAAGGGAGAGAATTAAAAGTTTGTTTTATTTATTATTCTCATTTGCACTGACTTAGGCTACTTAACTTGGCATTTGACTTACCTTTTCAAAAGGCAGCCGTTTTATTTTTTATAATTGCAAGCGTTTTAATGACAGGCTGCTGTTTTTTGCAGTCTGTTGATTGTTATTGACGTTGACATTGACGTTTAATATCCAGGCGGGCAGAAAATAGCATGAGGCTATGCACTTTTTTGTTCTGGAGACATAAAACCAGTGCAGCAAAACCCAACACATTAATATTGTAATGGAAGTTAGGCTAAACTTGAAGCAGCAATAGGCCTATCGTAGGCTACATCAGTAGTCACGTGGTGCATAATTCTCTCAAGGATGCGCTGCAGGGAAAATAAACATTTAATCATGAATGTTCATTTTGTATTTGTAGCCTACTTAGTCATTTTAATAGTAGACATACAACTTATGTAGCCTATCGAGAGTCTATGTTGCCTAATATAAGGCTTTTAGGTTTTTGCGGCTCCAGACAGGTATGGTTTTTGTTTTTTTGGGCCAATATGGCTCTTTGAACATTTTGGGTTGCCGACCCCTGCCCCAGCTATTTGAATTTTTTTATATAAAGTGGGGTTTCAAGATTTATGGTACGTCTCTATTTTGATCTTCCAAACAGAAGATTGGTAGACCCTAGGAATGTATAGTCTGGAGACGAGTGATAGACCCCCGGGTAAAACTGCTAAAACTAATCAGCGCTACTAGCAACTAACAAGCGATTTAAACAACGCTAAGTCCGCCCAAAAACTCCCTGTCCAGATATAACGTTGTGATTAGCTAAACACCACAATGTCTGAATACAACCAAGAGCGTAAACAGCCCAGAAACAGCTCAGACGCAAATTCAATTTGCTACCGCTAGAGTGTGTCTAGAGTTCTAGGCTAGAAGATTGGGAGTATTTACTTACCCATTGCACTGGCCTTTTCTCTGATCTGCTTCATCTTCCTGAAGTCATCATCCACCATTAAACCAACACTGTCTGCTGGAACGACACTTAGAAGGCAGTGAATCCTGTCACCCAGCCTGGGTTTCCTAATGAAGTCTGAGTCCTTCTCTGAACAGGGGCTAACAGGGTTAAACTAAGAGAAGAGAAGCTCTAATATTTTATCTCCTGATCATTCATATCATGAAAAAACATTACCAAGTTCTAGTGGTAAGTGAAACAGAAATGAGTTTTCACATCATGTTTGTGTGTATAATTACCGTATAGCCATCTTTTATTTGACCTTGTAACACTTTGATGAGGTCATCTGGATGCGCCCCTAGAGAATCCTCTTTTTCCAGACCCATGATGTCACACAACACAAAGCGTAGAGGTTCTCTGGTTTTACCATCCCTAATTTGGTGGACTTTGAACTAAAACGACAACAAACAAAATTTGAACACCATGAAAGTTAGATGCTACTACAGTCTCAGCTAGATGGCAACACAAAACATTACTGGCATGATGTATGGCACATGTGTGGGTGAGGACCACCGTACCAGTGTGAAATGAGGGGACCGTGTGGGCTTACATGTATATTATGGACTGCCCATTGTGAGGGGACCCTTTTCCAGTGAGAAACGTTGGGGCACATATGGGCATACATTAAAGTAAATGTCCAGTGTAATTCAAGCCTGTTGAGTGGAACGAAAGAATGTGGAATAACATGCAAAAGCGAGCAAAAACAGTACTGGCACCAGTGCTTGGGACTGTGCCATCACAGCCTCAGGTGGCTGCATGCAGCGCATCATCTGAAACTAATAAAGTACCTCTGTGTATGAAATGCGCTTCATAAATATGTTTTTCTACTCCTCAGTCCCTGGTGGTGGCACTGGGGCCGGGATTCCAGCCATTGACCTTGTTCACTTGGGTTGCATCTAGCCCAAACCAATCAGCGAACTTTAGGCACAACAATAGATAGGCTATCAATAAAGGGCGGATCCAATTGATTTTAATTTATTCATGTACAGCAAATAATTATTTCTCAGTAGCTGATATCCCAGGCCCTTGTACGAAGAGAAAGGGCTGGTTATGATGGTTATATACCAAGATTAACATATTTTACCATCTTAGTAAAAGTGACACCTTCCACTGCACCAATTAGAGCCGTATCCACCATGCGTTCCTGAAAGATGCTGTTGATGGAGTTGATGAAACTGGACTTCCCACTTCCCACTCGACCGTGGACCAGGATATGGAGATACTCGACATCTGGGTTTCTCACTACCATTTTCTTCAGATTATTTTTCATGGCTTCGGCCTCTCTGTCACAGATCATTTACATTTACATGCTCAGCTTTAGTAAGTGGTGAAGATGGAATACAAGTATTACATTAATGTTTCCCATAATAATCTCCATGCTAAGCTACAGTAGGCTAAGTGTTGAATATGGAATTTAAAAATAGATTTTTTTCTTACTTACTCCCATGCAATGTCTCGCCAACTCTTCTCCATCACTGTGAAACACATCAGACATCTAATAATGTTATGTATGGAATACATGCACTCATGAACACACATAACATTTTTCAACATAACAAAAACATTTCATGAACACAAATAAAACATCCTCGTTTCAAGGGTTTTCTGTCAAAAAATGACTGGGGCATTTTTAAGTTGGGATAACATATATTTGATTAGCATTAAACATTTTGGTAAGACTTATGTATCAAGTTCTGCTCCCTTGAATATATTGGCTGTAATTTATCCATCAGCAAACCAGTGTGTAACAGCCCTACAGGCTGATTTATTTAATGGTTATTCAAGAAACAATCACCAAGCCGAGAAAATCAATAAATCAAGATGGTATCTGGTTAGGCCTATCAAAACATTTGTATCCGTCACCCAGCAAATCACCCCTTTAGATGTTTTCTCCACTATGTTCTGTTCAAGCATAGCACTCTCTGTATGGGAGGGGCGGAGCAGCTTTCAGCATTCTAAAGGGCCACCTGTGTGTGTGTGTGTGTTTGTGTGTGTGTATGTGTGTTTGTGTGTGTGTGTGTGTGTGTGTGTGTGTGTGTGTGTGTGTGTGTGTGTGTGAGTGCTTGTGTGCATGCTCACATAGTGGTGGTGCAGGTTGAGTTTCAGGTTCGGTTGCCATTTTTTCCTGTGTGACAACAAAAGGGAGTAGAAAAAATTATGATCTTTGATTTAACATGTGGCCCCCGGGCCTTAGTTTACCCAGGCCTGCGCTAGAGTATGTGTGCTGCCTGCAACATTAAACTTGGTCAGAATGATAATGATCTTTTCCCCGCAATCGGTTCTATTGGCTGCTACAGACTTCCATTCGAACAGATGAATAGAAAAAACTTTGTTACATAATAGTCCAGCAGCTCTACAATCAGTAAATCACTTGCCAATCCTTGGCTGGTGGCTGGATACACCCACACACACATGCATATACACACACACACACACACACACACACACATGCATATACACACATGTATATATACAGTATATACACATGATATCACTTGTAAATAGCCCCCTGCCATTATAGTGGCCTTCTCAAGAATAACTTGCCAGTTTGGATACCCTTGCTCATATAGGCTACTTTAGACCTGTTCAAAAAAACTTTTTTTGTTATTTTAAAGCCAATTGCTGTGATTCCCATTCTCCAAGCTATGGAATGTTCAGATATAAAATTATTTTGATTTTGGACCATGGGAAGGCCTGCCTCATGAGCCATGAAGTTTTAATGCTGATTTTTGTTAAAAACGCCTGAGATTTTGGCCCATTTTGCCTCATAGCTTCCATATCATTAGTCATAGATATTATGAAAGATACCATGTGAAAGCTGGGGACATGTACTTTCAGGTGATGCCCAATATGTTAGTGATCTAGACAGTATCACTTGATATGGAAGTTATGAGGCAAAATGGGCCAAAATCTCAGGAGTTTTTAACAGAAATCAGCATTCAAACTTCATTTTGAACAGGTCTAAGGCTACTTCTTCCTAAAATGCAACCTTACACCTTTTTCCCCATGTTAACGTTTGCCTGTAGAGCACTAATCAATATGTATGACAAATCAATTAATTAATGTTCATGATAAACTTAAAGTTATGCATATTTAACAACTAAACAATGGACCTACCTCAAGGAGAAGCACGGGACCTGGATAGTGAGGGTTTCAGAGTGAGTTCCGGTTACTTGTCATAAAAATATTTGTGAGTTTATATGAGTTATCATGACTAAAGTCCACCCTTCAGCCTTGACTGTTTCCTTAAAGAAACAGTAACATGGTGTAAGTGCTGGATGTGTCTGAGACTGAACCTTTGGCTATTCTGTGTCTGCTCAGGGTGCAGACATTGTTTAAGGGCCTCATTTATTACATATTCCCACTCACTGTGTGTGTGGAGAAGATGGAAACTGAGGTGATCTAAAGCAGTGGTTCTCAATCTTTTTTGGGCCTGGGACCCCTCATGGAGCCAAAATCTTTTCGAGAACCCCTCTTGATTGCAAAAAAAAAAAATAGCTATTGTTCTTCCAGCAACAGTATCTTAGAAGTATTTCTATCTCTATAAAACAAGTTTATTTTCACTATCACGGACCCCCTGCCAATGCGCTGCAGACCCCTGGGGTCCCCGGACCCCAGTTTGAGAATGGTTTAGTAGACGACTGTACATGATGGACCAGATGTATATCAGTTACACATTGTTGGACTGGATTGCAGTGCAGTAGGCCAATCTCTGATACTGTAGCTCACCAACAGGCATGCGGTCCCTGATCTCTCTCTCTCTCTCACTCTATCTCTCTCTCTCTCTCTCTCTGTGTGTGTGAGTGAAAGACAGTGTAACAGAAAATTTACCTCAGTCATCGCTCTTCCTCGTACACCCTTCTCTCTTTCTCTCTCTCACACACACTGTGGAGTTTCTCTGTCTCCCCCTCACCAACGCTTCCTCTTTTTCTCCAGCAGATGGCAGTATACAACAAACACTCTGCCATGCAGGCTGATTACCCACTTGGACCAGTATTCTCCTAGGCACTTAAGTCTGAAAAAGTGCTTAGTTCCATGTGTTTAACTGGCACTAAGCACGTTTTGGACTTATGCGCCTGGGAGTACATCACTCCTAAGTGCAGAAGTAATAATTCTGAATAAGTTACATTTATATAGTTTGTACCTGAATATTCGTGAATAATAATAAAATAGGTTGTTTTTACTAAGTGAAAAGTGTCAAAAGTCCCAGCCAATGAAACAAACCATCATGGCAGTCTTTTCTTTAAATCTATGCACCATATAGTTCATATTTCAGTGTGTGCAATGACAATAATCGACACAAGCCAGCCCATTAAGTGAAACTGACAACAATTTCAGTGAGATCTTATTTATTCTGTGAGAGAAACACAAGACAGTTATCGGAAGCTTCATTTCCCTTTGGGTCTATTCTTCATACCGTCTCCCTTATATCCCAGACAGACAAAACTATCTTATGGAAGCGATGTATGTTTGTATGCATGCATGTATAGCGGCTGTCTGACTTGCTGGATGGATGATCATCTTCTCCCCTCCCCGTCTCTTGAGACCACATGCATGAGCACAACATACGAGCCGAGCCTGCCTCACTACCACCCACTGATGGACTTTTTATGTTTTGTCTTTTGTGTTGTCTACGTCTTCAGCGCATTGAGAGGACTTTTGGTTGATAATTGCGATATATACTGTACATGTATATATAATGTATAGTTTCAACTGTTACATTATGTATACATGTATCTGCCACACAGTATCTCTAAGTGCAGATTGCTACTGATCACTATTGCTGCTCCTCTTGTTGGCAGGAGGGGGCGCCATAGACTCCACATGGTTGGATAATAATAGATAAATAAATAGATAAATAAATAATAGTTTAATAATAAAATATCTATTATTAAATAATAATGTAATAATAGATAAATAAATTTAATAGATAAATAAATCCATCTGTTAAAAAGAAAACATAAGGCCTTGTCTACTTAATGGAGTGAAAAAACGTGTCCGTGATTTTTAGGGGAGCTGAGCTAAACTGGAGCTGGAGCCCCCTAAAAATGTGCTAAAATCGCCACTGGGCTGGGAGAAGATGGACAATGGAGGATATTTCATTTATCCTCAGTCGGCCCATTGGCACAAGGCTACTAGCCTGTGATTGGTCAACTGGAGCTGGTTACTGTATGTTACTGGCACACTGTAACTAGCCTGCGATTGATTGATTGATGGTGTGAATTCAAATTGGTATACACACAATATTTATTAATACTTTAGATTGTCACAAAACTACCATAAGACTGCTGCCCACATTACAAGGATTAATCGAAGACCAAACATGGCAATATTACATTCAGCCAATACATGTATAGATAAGAAGAAGTTAATCATAGATATCCACAGCCAGATTTGGTAATTAGGTCAGCTTTGGCACCCTTGATAGCAGATATAGACAGTATAGAGATGGACAGGAAGCAAGTGGGAGAGAGAGATGGGGTGGGATCGGGAAATGGCCTCAGGTCGTACTCAAACCCGGGTCCCCAGATTAATGGTATGACGCTCTAGCCCACTGAGCCATGGCACCCCTGATAGCAAATATGAATGGATGATTTCTGCCAAATGACATCAGCATTCCTTAAAGTTTGCATTCTATATATGTATTTACATCACATAATCTTGTATCTTTGTATCTGTTTAGAAACAACACCCCTCATGTTGACAGGAGGGGGCACCACAGTCTCCACGTGGTCATTGGCGGCGTCCAGGATGCGTTTCAGTGCAGACAGCAGGAGCACATTCATGTGAGGGTTCAGATCAATCTCCTCATGGTAGTTCTTCACTGGGAAGATGCAGTTCATGGGAATCCCCAGATTGTTGCTGCAATGCTGCATCTGAGGGGAATGCACAAAGAGAAAAGGATATTAATGTAATGGTATGTTCTGGTAACACTGACTCAGAGGTAGATCCTTTCATAAGCACAAACCTTCTCCTTAATTCTCTTGCTTCTGTAGACCATTCCGATATCCTTCTGGACCTCTGGACATGCCAGATCCACTTTGGTTAGGATCGTAAGCTGAGGAATACCTGGAAGAGAGGTACCACTCGCCATTATGTATTTTTGTTTCCTCCGGCAAGGAGGTTATGTTTTCGCCTGAATTTGTTTGTCCTTTTGTTTGCAACTTCACTGCAAAAGGTACTGACAGATTCACATACATTTTTTACCAAATCAAAAATTCTTTATTAAAGAATTCCTTACTACTGACACACAGAGACATCCATCTGTAAACACAAGACCTCTAGGGGCGTTAGCGACAATTTTGCCTTGGCAGAGGTCAGCACTCGGAAGGCATTTTTAGTTACTGTTCCTTTTGCTATCTGTCACGTCCTGTATAAAGCAATGTCAGCACAGGGCATTTTTTTTTAACTAGTTTGATTAATACCAACAGAGCTGAGTGGACGTATAAACTACAGGCCTGTTTACACCCTTGCCATTGAGATTACATAGAAAACAGTGGTTTGTTATCAGCCTAGCCTGGCTTGCGCAACCACATTCAGAAATGAACTGTGGTCTGGCAAAGCTAGGATTAATCTTGTTAAAGTCTTGTTTAAAAGCTATCAAGCTTGTTCAATATTATGGGACAGAGCGCCCAATGCAAGATCTTATATCACCAAGTTATTAAGAGTCCGGGATCAGGGTTCGAGTTAGGTGGGAGCCAGTGGGAGCTGAGCTCCCATAGAGAGAGGTCTGGCTCCCATGAAAGCAGCAAACTCAAACATCTGTGGGGGCTCTGACAATACAATAGTATATAATATTTTACTGACAAATAAAGTTATCATAAGCGGGGATCAAACCGAGCTATGGGAGGTGGAACCTTTTTATGGAGTTGGAGCGCGGGAGCGCTTGTTACAGGGGTGTTTTTGATCATCTTTTCTTTTTGTGTTATTGCCTTATTGGCATGCTGTTATTATGTTCTCTGATGATAAAGGGGCACGGTATGCTTGCGCAGTTGCAATGTAGGTTGTAAACATAAATCAATGTCTTAACTGACTGTAAACCATGATTTGGTTGTGACCGATAGTTACCGTGCGTAACAGTCGGGGTTTGCCTCTGACGCGAGAGGATCTAATGATGGTATGTTATATTGCCTAGTTTGTGGGCCTTGCCCCTGATTATTTTCAGTTTGATTAGTGTTTTGTTTGTTTAGTTTGTTTGTTAATTTGTTATGTTATGCACCCCGCCGGTGGCCTAATATAAAATAAAAGAAAGAGGTCTGCATTATTCTGTTTCCATGCCTTGAGTCTACCACCCGCCGGACACACTCCGTTACAATGCCACTGAAAATGTGGCCGCTTGCTCGTTTCGGTTTTAGCCTACTTCAATAAAGCCAAACATAGGCCTACTGTAGCTCCAGATAGTAAGATAATGCGCGGCTCTCCCTAGGTCAACCTCTCTTCTAGATATTGCTTTAACCAGGCTATTCCGACTTTATTGAGGATTTCGTGCAAGTAGCATATTCACCGAAATTAATAAGTGCAAGTTCACCGTTGTGCATAACATTCAGCCAGAGGTCCGGGAGGGAGAGAGAGAGAGACAAGGTCAGTGCTTGCTTCCCATTACCTTCAAAAGTCCGCAAAGCCTTTACCGAACTACTGCGCAGTTGCGCAGACTGGAGAACTAAAAAAAAAAAAAAAACCCTCCCCCCTCCCCCCGCAATTAATTCATGGGCTCCCACGAAGATGGAATCATAACTCGAACCCTGTCCGGGATCAATGTCAAACTTGTTGCCCTGGATGAATGGGTTAGGATTAGGGTTAGGGATAAGGTACATTGATCCAGGGAAAACGTTTGACATTGATCCTGGACTCTTAAATACTTGGTGATATAAGATCTTGCAACTACAGGCCTGTTTACACCCTTGCCATTGAGATTACATAGAAAACGGTGGTTTGTTATCAGCCTAGTCTGGCTTGCGCAACCACATTCAGAAATTAACTGTGGTCTGGCAAAGCTAGGATTAATCTGAATGTCTTGTTTAAAAGCTATCAAGCTTGTTCAATATTATGGGACAGAGCGCCCAATGCAAGATCTTATATCACCAAGTATTTAAGAGTCCAGGATCAATGTCAAACGTTTTGCCTGGATCAATGTACCTTAACCTTAACCCTAATCCTAACCCATTCATCCAGGGCAACAAGTTTGACATTGATCCCGGACTCTTAATTACTTGGTGATATCAGGGGCCGTATTCTCAAAGAATCTAATCTTAAGTTTAGGAGTACTCCTAAACTGCACTAAAAGTTTTTATGTAGGAGTTATTTCTTAAAAGTAATTCACAATGCCTCTGAGACCTACTTTTAGCTAGGATAAAAGGCAACTCTTAGGCTAAAATAAAAGTTGTGTTGCTATGGTTGACGTCAGCTCTCATGCACGAGCCTGCTTGCATTTACATCGGCGATTGGTTGATGAGTGACAGGTGGGCATAATCTGCGTGATGTGCTCTGGCTGTGCTCTGCTGTTCTCCTGTGTGACGATTGCAGCGCATATCACAAGCCATAAATGAAACGGTAACGAGATTCGCGGTGGAATATATATCTTTGCACCTTTTTTCAGACATCCCAAGTCTCCCTGAAGGTCAGGGAGACTCCCTGATATTGATAATGCCTCCCTGATGCCCGCAAATTGAATAATATCTCCCTGAATCTAGAGCTAGCAAGCCAGAGCATGCAGGTGAAACATTTACCTCTACATCGCGCATCTTAGTATGCGCGCATATGAGAGTGAACGAGAGGGACAGAGAGAGAAGCAGTGCCTGAGGGAACAGTGTGTGTGCGTGCCTGCTCGTATAGAGCATGTCGGGCGCAACTATTTAAAACTTTCTGTAAACCAACAATATATGAATTAAGTGAGAAGTTCATTAAAATTATTCAATTGACCTTTGACCTTGTCCCCCTTGAAGAAGGGAAAATGTGATGGGACGACACCTCCCTGAAATTAATTTCCCAAGGTTGGGATATCTGGTTTTTACTGCACTTTTGAGAGCACATATAGAAAGAGAGGAAGTACACAAATTAAACTTGACTGTGAAAAAGTGCATATATATTTTAACACGGGTTTTGGTGGTGTGTTTGCATTCCTTGTAAGCTGCATAATCATTCCTTAATGATGGATGCTTAAATAAATGATTCATCACGTGCGTTTCGAAAGATTAAGGACGTAATGCATGCAATCGCGATGTGTTAGGAGTTGCTCTTAGTGACTTAGAAGTCCTCTGGACTTCTCCTAAGCTGTTCCAGACTTAGGTGCTACTTTTAGCGCTAAATTGTTTTGTGAATTACTCTTATCCCAAAAAATTAGGAGTCCTAAACTTACGACTGGCGCGCCCATTTTTCTCCTAAATCTGGCTGTTATGAGTTACTTTTTACCTTAAGATTCTTTGAGAATATGGCCCCAGATCTTCGCGCTCGCAACAATGTGTGTTTTTTGCCCCCAACGGCACCTTCCAGGCAGCATAGCCTAAAAGGCACTACCCTTACCCTATTCCTAACCCTAACCCCCTCAACCCTCATCCTAACGCTAAACCAAGGGGAGTAGTGCCTTGAAGGTAGCGCTGCCTTGAAGGTAGCGCTGCCTGGAAGGCACCGCTGAGGGCCAAAAATACCAAAGACCGCTGGACAGAGTTATCATTGGGTCCTGATTTGTGTGGGCTGGAGAGTTATGGAAATTCTCTCCTTAGCCATACTGACTTAATCGTGAAATTTCATGCAGCGGCAGGAAGTATGGGCAGGCCCAGGCTAGCAGCCTATAACACAGAGCAAATTAACATAGGGAAATGGGGATGTTGTCAAAAGCCCATTGCCAACTCCACTGCAATGCTAACGCCATCTAGATCTCAGTCACCCAGTGCTTCCCCTCTAGTAGCATGGATGATTTACTTGAGGCATTATGGACATTTAAAATCTGATTTTAAAAAAAGTGGCTGTATAAAGTCGATACGATCCTCCCCCCGCAAAACACATTTTGATTAACAAAAAGAAAAAAAAAAGAAAAAGGATTGATCTCACATAAAAAAATAATTGCACAGGATGTCTACTCAGTAACATGAGTACACCTGGTGATTTTTTTTTCTGAGACTCTGTTATAACTCTGTAGCACAATGCTTGTCACTGCAATGTATAGTGAGTAAAGTGAAATTATTTAGAACAACATAGACCGAGCATGATTGCAAAAACAAACTTTTGCTTTAAGTTCGTGGCCATCGGTTGAATTGACATGGGATGACCCTATCACATATTTCTACAGCACAGTTAGGGATCTCTTCATTAGCTTTGTTTTTTGGAGGGGCAATTAACAAAGTATCTGCTCATTAGGATGGACACGGACACTGATTGAGGGATTCCAAACATCCTTTTTAATCTTCAAAACGGACAAAAGATTCAAAAGAAAGGCAATTTAACGTATAAAACGTGTCTGACATACAGAATATAGTGTGAACATGCTGGCTTTTACTTACCCATCTCACTGGCCTTTTCTCTAATCTGACTCATCTTCCTGAATTCATCATCATCCATTAGAGCAACTGTGTCTGCTGTAATGACACTTACAAGGCAGTGAATCCTTTCACCCAGGCTTGGGTTGCAGATGAGGTCTGAGTCCTTCTCAGAACAGGGGCTCAGAGGGTTGAACTAACAGAGAGAACATCCTAAACCTTAATATCATGAAAAATACGACCAAGTGTCCAATGGTAAAGTAAAGATATGTTTGTGGTTTGTGTGTGTGTGTGTATATTTTTACCTTATGACCATCTTTTATTTGGCCTTGTAACACTTTGATGAGGTCATCAGGATGCACCCCTCGAGAATCCTCCTTTTCTAGTCCCATGATGTCACATATCACAAAGCGCAGAGGTTCTCTGGTTTTACCATCCCTAATTTGGTGAACTTTGAACTGAATTGACAACAAACAAAATCAGATCTCCCTGCAGTACATTCCAATAATATTAATATTAATATTAATATTAATATTAATATTAATATTAATATTAATATTAACATTAATATAATAATAATAATAATAATAATAATAAAGGTGCTAAATCCTGGAAAATGGTTTGAACGAACAATCAGACTTCCAGAAGCCATGCCTCCAGAGTATAGAAATTATTAGGAGGGAGGATAACAAAATGATCATCATTTTCCTGAATTTTACAGATAATGTGTTAATTACCTTCTTGGTAAAAGTGACACCTGCACCTGCAGAAGCTAGAGCTGTATCCACCATGCGCTCCTGGAAGATGCTGTTGATGGAGTTGATGAAGCTGGACTTCCCAGTTCCCACTCGACCGTGGACCAGGATACGGAGGTACTTGACTTCTGGGTTTCTTACCTCCATTTTTTCCAGATCCTTCTTCATCGCTTTCCCCTCACTGTAACAGATGATTTACATTTACTTGTTTAGGTACAGTAACTGTACATTCATACCACAAGCAATGCAGGCCACAAGAGCAACAGGAATTGACTTTGCGCAAAGAAGAATGGAGGTGCAATAAGGCTGCATCATATTCCTTTCTATATAAATATGTGAATTTAGCCTGTGTCATTATTTGAAGATCAAATATTAGTTGTTCACTGAATATAAGAGGCAGACCTGTAATTTAGTCTTTATTAAAGCATTTGAAGTGCCTACTCTATAAATGACTTGGATAAAGGGTAGCAGCATGTGACTTGGTGAGGGGGCGCGAGGGCAGGTGGTCCCTAAAAAACTATTTTTGGACAAAGTGGTCCTCGGTCTGAAACACTGGTCTATCATAATGTCCAGTAATTTTCTTTTTTTCTTGTTTTTGTTTTATTTCTTGAGCTCTTCTTGAGTCTTTAAACTGAAATTGAACCCCTTATTTTCGAGTAAGCAGTGGTACCAGTGAATTTGCCTGGTTGTCTAGTTTAATTAGATACCAAATACCCCCATTGTAGGATCAGATATACCCATACCAAAGCTTCTGAAAGACAATGAAGCAAAACCGTGTCACCCGTGATTTATTTTTTTGGCGCTCGCATGTGCAAAAAGAAGAAGAAGAAAAAAAAAAGTGTCCGTAATTTTTAGGGGGGCTGAGCTAAACTTCAGGGGGGCTTGAGGGGCTTCTTTATAAATTGCCACTTATTGAGCATAAGTGTGAAGCCGAGAAGAAAATATCTTACCTGCAGCATGAAGTCAAACTTTTTTGCCTTATTGATCTAACAGGAATATTGACCTAAGTGCACGTAAACCCACAAATGTAAGCAAACATTATGTTTATGTTTGCTTACATTTGTGGGTTTACGTGCACTTAGGTCATTGTGTGTTTAGCCAATGAGGTTTCTTCTTTTAGGGGATGCTTTTTTAAATTATTATTATTAATGAGCATTTTTTCCTGCTGATCATGATTATTTTCAGTTTCTTGTTCATCATATCTTCATCTTTGGCATCGTATTGGGGAATGTTCAGTTCCACTGAGAACTATCACAAATTACATTTTGTGCACAATTTCTAAAGATAGTCTAGTCAAGTCAATTTTATTTATATAGCACATTTAACGCAACAGTGTTGACCAAAAGTGCTCTAATACAAAAACTAAAAGGGTATGAATAATAATAATACAAAAAATAATAGAAATAATGATGACAACAACAATAATAACTAGAAATTGTAATTCCATGGAAATTACATAGTGCATGCAAAATGTAAAAAAAAAGTTTTATGAAAGTGACATTTTTGTGCACAAACATCTGATAATAGAAATAAAACATGATTTGCAACATAGTTGCAAAACCGTTGCAATTGTTGCTAAGGCAGAAAGTAAGGAAGATACAGTAAGTACAGTAACCAAGTAAGATACTGCAAGTAAGATATTAAGTAAGATATGGTGGTTGCCATGCTGGTTGCTACATCGAACATGTTGCTTGCTATGTTGTTTCCTAGGTCATTATTGTGGAGGTGGTTTCCAAGATATTACAACGGTGCTGGAATGTGTTGCTAAGGCGGATATGGTGGTTGCTATGCTGGTTGCTACATTGATCATGTTGGACGCAAATGTTGATTGCTACGTAAATAAAACATGATATAGTTGCTAAACCATTGAAGTTGTTGCTAAGGAAGAAAGTAAGTAAGATAAGTACAGTAACTAAGTAAGATACTGTATGTAAGTAAGATATTAAGTATGGTGGTTGCCATGCTGGTTGCTACATTGAACAAGGTTTCTTAAGGTTGTTGCTAGGGCGTTGCTAAGGCGGATAAGGCGGTTGCTATGCTGGTTGCTTTGTTGATCATGTTGGATGCAATGTTGATTGCTACATCATCAATGTGGAAGTTGTTCCTAAGAAGTTTCAAGTTTGCGTAAGGTTGTTGCTAGGGCGTTGCTAAGGCGGACATGGTGGTTGCTGTGCTGGTTGCTACGATGATCATGTTGGTGGCTATGTTGATTGCTAGGTCATTATCGTGGAAGTGGTTCCCAAGGCATTGCAAGGGCTTTAGAAACTGTTGCTAAGCTGTTGCTAAGGCAGATATGGTGGTTGCTATGGTGGTTGCTAGGTTGATCATGTTGGATGCAATGTTGATTGATACGTCATAAATGTAAAGGTTGTTCCTAAAAAGTTGCAAGGTTGCTTAGGGTTGTTGTTGGGGCATTGCTTAGGCGGATATGGCGGTCGTTATGCTGGTTGTGACATTGATCATCTTGGTTGCTATGTGGGTGCATAGGTCATAATTGTTGGAGTGGTTCATAAGACGTTGCAAGGCTGCTAGAAGCTGTTGCTAGGCCGTTGCTA
The DNA here is from genome assembly GCA_027497455.2 of Sardinella longiceps. Lineage (NCBI taxonomy): Eukaryota > Metazoa > Chordata > Actinopteri > Clupeiformes > Clupeidae > Sardinella > Sardinella longiceps. The sequence continues at coordinate 9,427,107 of JAODXP020000031.1, forward strand.
GGGCGAACATGGCGGTTGCTATGTTGATCATGTTCGTTGCTATGTCGATTGCCATGTCATCATTGTTGGAATGGTTCCTGAGACGTTGCAAGGGTGCTGGAAGCTGTTGCTAGGCCGTTGCTAGGGCGGACATGTCTGTTGCTATGCTGGTTGCCATGTTCGTAATGTTGGATGCTATGCTGAGTGCTTTGTCATCATTGTCGCAGTGGTTCCCAAGACGTTGCAATGGTGCAGGAAGCTGTTGCTAGGCCGTTGCTAGGACGGATATACTAGTTGCTATGCTGGTTGCTATGTTAATCATATTGATGCCAGCTCATTAATGTGGAAGTTGGTGCAAAGGATGAAAGTTGCATTTACAGTTGGTAGAAGAAAAAGTAGATATTGTGAGACGCGGCCTTTGGCCGCGTCCAGTGCTACCAGTAGGGGCTATTGCAAAAGATGATGAAAGGTTGATAGTAGAATTGTTGAAGAAAAGAAGAAAAATCTGAAGGAAGACCAACAAGTTGCAAAGAAGTTGCAAAAAAGTAGAATTGTATGATAGTTGGATGAATGCAGATTGTTACAATAGTTAAAGTAGTTGAAACAGTTGGACGCAGCCTTCGGCTGCATCAATTGGTATATTGTTGATGGTTACATAAAAGGTTGCTTATTGTAAAGTTGTTTAAAAATGTAGAAAAAGTTGATTTAATGCAGCTGATAACAAAACAGCTTTTTCCATCAAGCAGTAAGACTCATGAACACAGAGTCAGAATCCACAGCCTAAATTGTGCCTGTCAGTCTTGCACTTTTTCTTTTTTTTTTTTTTTATGCACTTTTGGACATTGAACACTCACACTGACACTGACACATACACACATAGCACATTTATCTCAGACATTTCTTAATCACTATTATTTATTTTCTGAGGAGCAAAAAACACAAGAATTTTACTCTCCTATAGTCTACCACTAGGCTATAATGAGATGTAATAAAGTTTTTCTTGAATCTTGAATCTTGAATCTTGATAATAGTTTCTAATTGAAATAGAATTCTCATGCAAATAAAGTTCCGAATGCCAGCAGAACCAGTGGAATGTTTACACTAAGTGGCTAAGGTGACAACAATGTTCTATAGAATGCTGAAAGTTCCACCATTCATTTCAATGGGACTTTTTTTCACTTGTTTATTGCCGATTACGTAAAAAGTATAAAAGTTGCAAAAATGAAAAGTAGAAGCAACACTCACCAATTGCAGAGCTACGCAACGGTGTTTGAATGAAGTTGATATGTTGAACGGTTGAAGCTGAATTAATCGCAGAAAGGTGTGTGGAATAATAATAACTAGAAATTGTAATTCCATGGAAATTACATAGTGCATGCAAAATGTAAAAAAAAAAAAATTATGAAAGTGACATTTTTTGCATAAACATCTGATAAGAGAAATAAAACATGATATAGTTGCTAAACCACTGAAGTTGATGCTAATGCATAAAGTAAGTAAGATAAGTACAGTAACTAAGTAAGATACTGTATGTAAGTAAGATATTAAGTATGGTGGTTGCCATGCTGGTTGCTTCATTGAACAAGGTTTCTTAAGGTTGTTGCTAGGGCGTTGCTAAGGCGGATAAGGCGGTTGCTATGCTGGTTGCTTTGTTGATCATGTTGGATGCAATGTTGATTGCTACATCATCAATGTGGAAGTTGTTCCTAAGAAGTTTCAAGTTTGCGTAAGGTTGTTGCTAGGGCGTTGCTAAGGCGGACATGGTGGTTGCTGTGCTGGTTGCTACGTTGATCATGTTGGTGGCTATGTTGATTGCTAGGTCATTAACGTGGAAGTGGTTCCCAAGGCATTGCAAGGGCGCTAGAAACTGTTGCTAAGCTGTTGCTAAGGCGGATATGGTGGTTGCTATGGTGGTTGCTAGGTTGATCATGTTGGATGCAATGTTGATTGATACGTCATAAATGTAAAGGTTGTTCCTAAAAAGTTGCAAGGTTGCTTAAGGTTGTTGTTGGGGCATTGCTAAGGCGGACATGGCGGTCGTTATGCTGGTTGCGACATTGATCATCTTGGTTGCTATGTGGGTGCATAGGTCATAATTGTTGGAGTGGTTCATAAGACGTTGCAAGGCTGCTAGAAGCTGTTGCTAGGCCGTTGCTAGGGCGGACATGGCGGTTGCTATGTTGATAATGTTGGTTGCTATGTCGATTGCCATGTCATCATTGTTGGAATGGTTCCTGAGACGTTGCAAGGGTGCTGGAAGCTGTTGCTAGGCCGTTGCTAGGGCGGACATGTCTGGTGCTATGCTGGTTGCCATGTTCGTAATGTTGGATGCTATGCTGAGTGCTTTGTCATCATTGTCGCAGTGGTTCCCAAGACGTTACAATGGTGCTGGAAGCTGTTGCTAGGCCGTTGCTAGGACGGATATACTAGTTGCTATGCTGGTTGCTATGTTAATCATATTGATGCCAGCTCATTAATTAATGTGGAAGTTGGTGCAAAGGATGAAAGTTGCATTTACAGTTGGTAGAAGAAAAAGTAGATATTGTGAGACGCCCAGTGCTACCAGTAGTGGCTATTGCAAATGATGATGAAAGGTTGATAGTAGAATTGTTGAAAAAAATAAGAAAAATCTGAAGGAAGACCAACAAGTTGCAAAGAAGATGCAAAAAAGTAGAATTGTATGATAGTTGGATGAATACAGATTGTTACAATAGTTAAAGTAGTGGAAAAAGTTGGACGCAGCCTTCAGCTGCGTCAATTGTTATATTGTTGATGGTTACATAAAAAGTTGCTAACTGTAAAGTTGTTTAAAAATGCAGAAAAAGTTGATTTAATGCAGCTGATAATAGTTTCTAATTGAAATAGAATTCTCATGCAAATAAAGTTCCGACTGCCAGCAGAACCAGTGGAATGTTTACAGTAAGTGGCTAAGGTGACAACAATGTTCTATAGAATGCTGAAAGTTCCACCATTCATTTCAATGGGACTTTTTTCGCTTGTTTATTGCCGATTACGCAAAAAGTATAAAAGTTGCAAAACTGAAAAATAGAAGCAACACTCACCAATTGCAGAGCTACGCAACGGTGTTTGAATGAAGTTGATATGTTGAACGGTTGAAGCTGAATTAATCGCAGAAAAGTGTGTAGAATAAAAAAAATAACTAGAAATTGTAATTCCATGGAAATTACATAGTGCATGCAAAATGTAAAAAAAAAATGTATGAAAGTGACATTTTTTGCATAAACATCTAATAAGAGAAATGAAACATGATATAGTTGCTAAACCATTGAAGTTGTTGCTAATGCATAAAGTAAGTAAGATAAGTACAGTAACTAAGTAAGATACTGTATGTAAGTAAGATATTAAGTATGGTGGTTGCCATGCTGGTTGCTTCATTGAACAAGGTTTCTTAAGGTTGTTGCTAGGGCGTTGCTAAGGCGGATAAGGCGGTTGCTATGCTGGTTGCTTTGTTGATCATGTTGGATGCAATGTTGATTGCTACATCATCAATGTGGAAGTTGTTCCTAAGAAGTTTCAAGTTTGCGTAAGGTTGTTGCTAGGGCGTTGCTAAGGCGGACATGGTGGTTGCTGTGCTGGTTGCTACGTTGATCATGTTGGTGGCTATGTTGATTGCTAGGTCATTAACGTGGAAGTGGTTCCCAAGGCATTGCAAGGGCGCTAGAAACTGTTGCTAAGCTGTTGCTAAGGCGGATATGGTGGTTGCTATGGTGGTTGCTAGGTTGATCATGTTGGATGCAATGTTGATTGATACGTCATAAATGTAAAGGTTGTTCCTAAAAAGTTGCAAGGTTGCTTAAGGTTGTTGTTGGGGCATTGCTAAGGCGGACATGGCGGTCGTTATGCTGGTTGCGACATTGATCATCTTGGTTGCTATGTGGGTGCATAGGTCATAATTGTTGGAGTGGTTCATAAGACGTTGCAAGGCTGCTAGAAGCTGTTGCTAGGCCGTTGCTAGGGCGGACATGGCGGTTGCTATGTTGATAATGTTGGTTGCTATGTCGATTGCCATGTCATCATTGTTGGAATGGTTCCTGAGACGTTGCAAGGGTGCTGGAAGCTGTTGCTAGGCCGTTGCTAGGGCGGACATGTCTGGTGCTATGCTGGTTGCCATGTTCGTAATGTTGGATGCTATGCTGAGTGCTTTGTCATCATTGTCGCAGTGGTTCCCAAGACGTTACAATGGTGCTGGAAGCTGTTGCTAGGCCGTTGCTAGGACGGATATACTAGTTGCTATGCTGGTTGCTATGTTAATCATATTGATGCCAGCTCATTAATTAATGTGGAAGTTGGTGCAAAGGATGAAAGTTGCATTTACAGTTGGTAGAAGAAAAAGTAGATATTGTGAGACGCCCAGTGCTACCAGTAGTGGCTATTGCAAATGATGATGAAAGGTTGATAGTAGAATTGTTGAAAAAAATAAGAAAAATCTGAAGGAAGACCAACAAGTTGCAAAGAAGATGCAAAAAAGTAGAATTGTATGATAGTTGGATGAATACAGATTGTTACAATAGTTAAAGTAGTGGAAAAGTTGGACGCAGCCTTCAGCTGCGTCAATTGTTATATTATTGATGGTTACATAAAAAGTTGCTAACTGTAAAGTTGTTTAAAAATGCAGAAAAAGTTGATTTAATGCAGCTGATAATAGTTTCTAATTGAAATAGAATTCTCATGCAAATAAAGTTCCGACTGCCAGCAGAACCAGTGGAATGTTTACAGTAAGTGGCTAAGGTGACAACAATGTTCTATAGAATGCTGAAAGTTCCACCATTCATTTCAATGGGACTTTTTTCGCTTGTTTATTGCCGATTACGCAAAAAGTATAAAAGTTGCAAAACTGAAAAATAGAAGCAACACTCACCAATTGCAGAGCTACGCAACGGTGTTTGAATGAAGTTGATATGTTGAACGGTTGAAGCTGAATTAATCGCAGAAAAGTGTGTAGAATAAAAAAAATAACTAGAAATTGTAATTCCATGGAAATTACATAGTGCATGCAAAATGTAAAAAAAAAGTTTTATGAAAGTGACATTTTTTGCATAAACATCTAATAAGAGAAATGAAACATGATATAGTTGCTAAACCATTGAAGTTGTTGCTACGGAAGAAAGTAAGTAAGATAAGTACAGTAACTAAGTAAGATACTGTATGTAAGTAAGATATTAAGTATGGTGGTTGCCATGCTGGTTGCTACATTGAACAAGGTTTCTTAAGGTTGTTGCTAGGGCGTTGCTAAGGCGGATAAGGCAGTTGCTATGCTGGTTGCTTTATTGATCATGTTGGATGCAATGTTGATTGCTACATCATCAATGTGGAAGTTGTTCCTAAGAAGTTTCAAGTTAGCGTAAGGTTGTTGCTAGGGCGTTGCTAAGGCGGACATGGTGGTTGCTGTGCTGGTTGCTACGTTGATCATGTTGGTGGCTATGTTGATTGCTAGGTCATTATCGTGGAAGTGGTTCCCAAGGCATTGCAAGGGCGCTAGAAACTGTTGCTAAGCTGTTGCTAAGGCGGATATGGTGGTTGCTGTGGTGGTTGCTAGGTTGATCATGTTGGATGCAATGTTGATTGATACGTCATAAATGTAAAGGTTGTTCCTAAAAAGTTGCAAGGTTGCTTAAGGTTGTTGTTGGGGCATTGCTAAGGCGGACATGCCGGTCGTTTTGCTGGTTGCGACATTGATCATCTTGGTTGCTATGTGGGTGCATAGGTCATAATTGTTGGAGTGGTTCATAAGACGTTGCAAGGCTGCTAGAAGCTGTTGCTAGGCCGTTGCTAGGGCGAACATGGCGGTTGCTATGTTGATCATGTTGGTTGCTATGTCGATTGCCATGTCATCATTGTTGGAATGGTTCCTGAGACGTTGCAAGGGTGCTGGAAGCTGTTGCTAGGCCGTTGCTAGGGCGGACATGTCTGTTGCTATGCTGGTTGCCATGATCGTAATGTTGAAAAAAAGAAGAAAAATCTGAAGGAAGACCAACAAGTTGCAAAGAAGTTGCAAAAAAGTTGAATTGTATGATAGTTGGATGAATACAGATTGTTACAATAGTTAAAGTAGTTGAAAAAGTTGGACGCAGCCTTTGGCTGCGTCAAATGGTTGATTGTTGATGGTTACATAAAAAGTTGCTTATTGTAAACTTGTTTAAAAATGTAGAAAAAGTTGATTTAATGCAGCTGTTAATAGTTTCTAGTTGAAATAGAATTCTCATGCAAATAAAGTTCCGACTGCCAGCAGAAGCAGTGGAATGTTTACAGTAAGTGGCTAAGGTGACAACAATGGCAAATAGAATGCAGAAAGAATGCAGAACGTTCCACCATTCATTTCAATGGGACTTTTTTTCGCTCGTTTATCGCAGATTACGCAAAAAGTATAAAAGTTGCAAAAACGAAAAGTAGGAGCAACACTCACCAATTGCAGAGCTATGCAACGGTGTTTGAATGAAGTTGATATGTTGAACGGTTGAAGTTGAATTAATCGCAGAAAAGTGTGTGGAATAATAATAATAAGAAGAAGCAACCGAATAACAATATAGTGCATTGCTTTGCATGCACTATAATAATAAGAAGTAATGGAATAACAATATAGTGCATTGCTTTGCATGCACTATAATAAGAAGCAACCGAATAACAATATAGTGCATTGCTTTGCATGCACTATAATAAGAAGAAGTAATGGAATAACAATATAGTGCATTGCTTTGCATGCACTATAATAAAGGGGAAAAAATAATAATCATTAAATATGGCTTAAAATTATAATAATAAAAATATCTATATAGGCCTAACAATAAGAACAACAACCACAAAATAATAATAATCTAGATAATAAAAATAGAAAAGGAGATGGGGGAGGGATCAGGGAGTATTAAAAGCCAGGGAGAAAAGATGAGTCTTTAATTTGGATTTAAACTCATGTAGAGTCAGAGCAGACTTCAGATGGAATGGGAGGTCATTCCAGAGTCTGGGAGCAGCAACAGAGAAAGCCCGGTCACCTTTTGTTTTCAGACGAGACTGAAGGACAGAAAGGAGTTGCTGGGTGGAGGATCTTAAGCCCCGTTTCCATTACTGCTAAAGCGTGCCGTGCCGAACCGTGCCGAGCTGGTACCACAGTACCTTTCGTTTTCCACTGTATTAAAAGTACCGTTCGGTTGCTATAGTGACAGTGGAGTAAACTATGGTAGCGTCACCAACTTGAAAAGACGGCAAGAACAATCGCTACAGTGAATGAAATAAATCGGTTTTTGTTTCATCTTGGTAAGTGGCTGTTTGCCACATACAACACCTTTATTTGGGGGAAATTACATTATTTGCCTTGCCATCAATCCTGTCGTGCTAACACTGCTAGTTAACTGCTGAGCTAGCTGTCAAGGGCTTGTTTAGAATGTTAGCATTATGACGCTAGCAAGAATAGCAACCACTCAATCCACACGTCATAATATAGTACCAGTTCAGCACGCTTGGTACCTCGACTGAAGGTGGTACCAGCTGGTACCAAAAATCGTACCAGTTCCATGGTACCAGTACCAGATTTTGCCAGTGGAAAAGCAAAATAAGCGAGCCGAGCCGAACCGAACCGAGCTGGTACCATGCAATGGAAACGGGGCTTAAGTGACCTGGGCATAGAGTGGGGTTTTAAGAGGTCACAGATATACTGTGGTGCTAGGCCATTTAGGGCCTTAAACACAAACAGCAAAATTTTGTAATCAGTTCTGAACTTCACAGGTAACCAGTGCAATTGAGTCAGCACAGGAGTGATATGCTCACGCTTTCTGGTACCTGTAAGTAGTCTGGCTGCAGCATTTTGGACTACTTGCAACCTTGCTACAGTGGAGTTGGACAGGTCAAAATAAAGGGAGCTAGAGTAAGTCCGGTCTAGAAGAGATGAAGGCATGAATTACTGTCTCTAGATCCTTAAGGGATAGATAGGCTACTTCAAATACCACGTTACCATACATTGAATGTGTAACTGTAACTTCAACATGCTCAAAGGAAATATGGTCTGTGGTCCTGAGAGTTATGGCTTGTTATTCTAAGAAACTAAAACTCCTTATGACTGATCACTAAAAAAAATCTGATTTACTGTCATAGGCTTAACAGGACCTGCATTGTAAAGTCTTAAAATACTTGCAAATTGATTGATAGTAAATAGACAATCTGTAAGTATTTCACAACTTTTTCTGGTACTTCTGCCTTTGCATCTTAATATAGTGAATTGGCTTTTAAGCAGGGCTGCGTGACTGTAAAATATGTGCCAAAATCACAATTTTCAACAGGCATGACTGCTGTTCAACCCGTCACTGAAGTTGAGCTTTGTAGAAAAGATATGAACCAATGCCCCAACAGTACTGATTGTGGAGTACAAACCGGGACAGACATGATAATACCCTTGACTTAAAGGTGCCATGCCACACCACTACAGGGTATTTAAATTGTTCTTTGAGGTCTACAAATAGGGTATGTGACTTCACTTGGACTGAGAACGGTCCAAGGAGACCGTAATGAGATCGTTTGCAGCCTGTAAGAATAGCCTTCGAAAATTTCATGCGGTTCTTCCGGGTTTTTTTGCCACTGTTACAATGGGCTGCGCTCTGATTCGCTGCTGAAGCTCGACGTTGTAAAGCACATGGACGAATATTTACATTAGTTTTACTTGCGAATTGCGAGGTACGGAAAAAAAAACTTGGAATATTATCATGAAACCGAGAAAGAGGATATCTGCACCAACCTAGCTTGCAGATTGTAAACGGCCACTTTGCAAAGGTAAGCTTACTACATAGTCAGGATGTCACAGTAACCAACATAATCAGATACTTATTGCAAGAGTAGCCGACTGTTAGCCTACATCCACAGTCAGATTACACTTACCAAGACTGTTGAATTCGCCAAGTTGACAAGTTGCCTGTGACCATTTCATGGATATTCCTTCTTTTTCGCGAGTATTTCAAGGGGCGGGCTTTAGTCAAATACAGGAGAGCATGGATTGGGCGATAATTCTCCTCAGTCAGCCAATGGCTGTAACGTTGTCTATACTACGTAGCACTGACCATGGATTCAAACTGACCTAATTTCTTTGCATATTTCTTTTAATAGGCTATTGCCTATAGCGAAGACAGTATTACATTTTCACATGCACTGTGTAACTTGAGGTCATATAGAACTATTCTATACCAAAAGCAACAGGTAAAAACGGCTTTGTGTGGCGGGGCACCTTTAAAGGAGAGTACCGGAGTGAATTCAAACATAGCCCTATTGAAAGAGCTTGCTAAATGCACTAGTCAGCGAGTGGAACAAAATAATTTGGTACAGCACAGACCGAACGCGAACGCAGAAGCGAACAGGCACTTTACACTGAATCAATGGGACCTGACTGTTGGAAACCGAAAGTAAGATCTGAGGTTACATTGATTCAATGTAAAGTCTCTCTTGCCTCCTCTGCCCCGACGCACTGGCTGAGTGATGAACCTCCCTGCCACCAACCCTACCCCACTACGGATGCTGACCAACCCCCCCGGAGCCACACACCAGGACCATCCTCCCCTTTTCTCTGAGGCCTGTGATGGAACTGGCCTGATGGCCCCCTGATCCCACTCCAATTACTGACTAATCCCACACTCCAACTACTGACTCCATCCCTTGGCCCTGACTATCACACAAACTATGTGTATATCATCTCTGACTACATTCAGTACTCATACTGTTTTGTGTTAACCATGGTCAATCTATGCATCAGACTTTAAGGATACTTTATTAGGCCCCAGGCAGGTAGGCTGAGTCCATGAGGCGTGGATCTGCCCAAGGTTTCTTCCTACATAAGAAATTATTTACAAAGCGAGGGAGTTTTTCCTTGCCCCTGATTCTCATCAGGCGTTAAGCATCATGGGTAATGACTTTTTTCATAGGGCACTAGATTTGGTTGTGGGCGTGGCCCTTAGATTACTGCCATCATTGGGTTCAGAAGGCTAGTATTTCAGCCACCATGATAGAGAAGTGTATCAAAATACTTACAGATTGATTGTTTACTATCAATCAATTTGCAAGTATTTTCAAAGTTTACAATGCAGGTCCTATTAGGCCTGTGACAGTAAATCAGAATTTTCTGTCACTTACTGATTTGTGCCCCATTTTAGTGAGCAGTCATGAGGAGTTTTAGTTTCTTAGAATTACAAGCCATAACTCTCAGGATCACAGAGCATATTACAGCTACACATTTAATGTATGGTAACATGGTATTTGAGGTAGCCTATCTTGAAAATTGTGTACAAAATGTAATTTGTGATAGTTCTCCATATAACTGAACATTCTCCAATACAATGCCAAAGATGAAGACATGATGAACAAGTAACAAAAAATAATCATGATCAGCAATAGCAGGAAAAATGCTCATTAATAATAACAATTTAAGAATCCCCTAAAAGAAGAAACCTCATTGGCTAAACACACAAGGAAGAGGCAGACACAAAACATCCAATGAAAAGCCTAATTAATGAATAAAGGGAGGGGCAGAATCTAGGCCCAGAAACACATGGCTATTCGCCTTATTCACCCGGAACGTTCTAAAGACGTTGAGGGGGACACTTCAGGGGTACACTCGGCTACACCGTTGCTACACAGCCAGCTGTCATGGCGCTCACTGTTGTGTGCCGAAATGCACATCCTCAAAGAGGAAAAATCATACCGTGGGCAGACTTTCCACCGTTTCCCAAAAGAGCAGGCACTTCGGTGGAACTGTTTACTTCCGTACACCTCTTTCGTACTTTCGTACACCTCAAGCGTCAAATTACGTCAAAATGGCCGCCAGGTGAATAACGCGAATGTAAGCAAAGTAGGCCATAGCAACCAAGGGACCAGATAAACAAACACACCTAGCAACGAAGGCAGAAATCCAATCACCAAGACTGTGAAAGCCATCTTTGATGCAGTAATTTATGTGGTTTCGCTACAGGTACCATTTCAATATTTTGAGCATTTGCAAAATAAAACCTGGGCTCTGTGGTGGTAACTTTGATTTTATGGTACACTTAGCGAGTAATGTGGAAAATATGCTTAAACTATAAGTTTTAATTCATTTATATCATCTTTAATGTCTCAAAACTCAAAAGCTGTTATTAATATCAAATATTTACCTACTTGAAGATAATGTACAATAACTTGTGTGAACTACATAGAAATACCAAAGATCTGATGTCATTCATGTACAAGATACAGTACTGTGAAATAGATAGGAAAAAATGAACATGTAATTTTTTTGCCATTTTCAGTAAAGCATTACTCAGCAAATGTGCTACCGTGAAAGGTGTACTTCACAGTGTAAAGACACATACTACTTTAGAATATGTCCTGAAAGTTTCATAAATGTAGTATGAAAACTCCAAGAGTAACGCTTTGTGGAACATGGATATTTTCTCAGAGCTCCACTTTCTTGATACACGGGCCACTTTTTTAAGACCCCATATCTCAACAACTATAGAAAATACAATGGTAATATTTCTCATTCTCAGTCGTGGGTATGGTACCATTTTTCACACAAAGTTTGAAGCAAATCCAAGATGGTCAGGCGGAATTTTTGTCTGAGATTTGTTGATTTGGCACGGAATGACCCAAAGTGAAAGTATTATTTGACAACTTATTTGGTGAGAGAGCCTACTTTTTTGCCAACTTGTTTGGTGAGTGCATGCTTGTCACTGCATTCAAAACATAAAGCAAGCATACGGCTAGCCTCCACAATGTATTTACTGTAGTTCAGGCACGGACTGAACAGTCTGGCATTTGGGCACGTGCCAGAAGGGCCGCGGCCCTTTAAATATTCATCGCGGCCCTTCCAATACTCGTTACAGCCCCATAATCATACGTTCGGGAACTATGTTTGCAAATATCACGCTGCCTGCGTTCAAAGTTCTATTCAGATTGCATTCCACAAACACCGTTTCGCTATTTATACCACTGATACTGCCATACATTACACACGGACGGTGGCATCTTGATGGGTGGGTCTCATTATGTTTCATGTTGTATTTTTCCTGAATATATATTCCAATGATGTAAAAGTGTTCAAAATAATAAAAAAAATCTATACCTATTTATATTTTGCTTTTGTTTGAGACAACTGTAGTAAAGCATTGCTTTGTGGGATTTTTATTTTCATTTACTTTCGGTTCCCGCCAAAAGAAAAAGAACGTAAAAGATTCATCAACATTCTGAGGCTTGTTGTAGAGAAAAACTGACGGTAGGCTAGATGTCGCGAATGGACAATTATAGCTATTAAGAAAAATGAATCGTCTGTCCTTCACTTTCATATCAGGCCTAGGCAATGGAAATTGTTAATAAAGCACATTTGACTTGACTTGTGGTGTTTGGTGGTCACTAAGCGGTGAGATGCTGCCATCTTGTGGTCTTTTCAGGTATTTTCTTAATCAGTTCAGTCCTCCGTTTCCCTAGTGACTGACGATAAACTTCCTGTGAGCACTACGGTGTGTGGCGGACAACAAATAGAAGTGGCCCATAAATTCAAGGTTGTTGTCACTGAAAACACGGTGTTCTGTTCGAATCTATGTCGTAGTATCTATTATGCCGGCTTCTTGGCTTGCTTGGAAGAAGACCATGAAGAAGTGTGTTGTTTTGTCTCTGCAATCGCCAAGAAATCACAAGGCCATTCACACATGGAATATGCAGATAGCACGCAGAGCTCTCTCGCCCACACAAATATGGATATTAGAAGATGTGTTGCACCGCCCGACGCTACGAATAAGACCAGGTAGGGGCATTGTTTGTGTCCGCCGTGACACTTTTTTTTATTTCACGTAAGGTCGCGTTTCTACTGTCATAAGCCAGTCCGTGGCTAGTCTCGCTACTAGCCAAGGTGATGTGATCTGTAAACCTTTTAGCTTGTGGTAATCTGGGGGCTGTTGTAGTTTTTCTTATTCGTACTGTATTCTTAACTTCATGACTTGGTAATGGGCTCTCGAATTGGTGGCTTGTCTTGCTGAAATACATTTTAGTAGCCATATCGATATAGCCTACGGTATGTTGTTTTGCGTTCAGCTCTGGACTGGTTAGCATAGAAGTTGGACTGACTCCCACTCATAGTCTTGTCATTATATAGCTGGGCCACTGTCCACTGGACAGCGTTAAGAAGGGGCTTTTGCGTAAAGAAGCAGTGCGGGAGCAAAGCGGACATCAAAAGTGGTTGGTTCATTGATTGTATAGTGTGTGTGTGTAGGCACGTTGATGCTTGCCTGGTGCCTGTTGTTTAAAGGTCGGTTTCTGAAACTTCAGTGTTTACTAGGCCTACTATTTTATTAATAGTCACAATTTCTCTCTGTGTGGGGCGGGCCAACGAGTGCAGAGTGCGCTTGTTATAACGCACCGTTTTCGACGTGTAGGATGCACCATGCACCTAGTTCTAGTAGGAGGATGCACCTTGTGTTTACCAATGTGTTTTCATGTGGTGCGCGGTCACCAAGTTGTTGCAACTTCCGCGAAGTGGTGTGTGTGTGTGTCTCTGTCTGTGTGTGTGTCTGTGTGTGCGTGAGGGGGGGGGGGCGGGGGGGGGGGGGTACAGGGGGTCTTGGGGCCGCGTTGTGGGTCAAAATGCCAGGGCCGTTTCTCTATCCCAGTCCGTCACTGCTGTAGTTCCTCAGCTACTCAAGGCGCTCCATAGGCTATGCGCACACCACAGCATGACGGCTTGAGTGGAATCGCCTTCTTGGGACATTGACACCTAAGTCGTTCAATCACCTGCAGTCTCACATTTTTACAAGTAGTCCAGACTATCCTATGGTGTCCTTCGTGTCTTTCTCTGCACAAGTTCTTTTCTTTTTTGCTGCCCCCTCCGCAATGCATTCACCCCACACTGTACTGATTCACTAACCGTGTCAACGTTTCTAGCAAAACGGGAGTCCCCTGCGTTGTTTTAGGGTGACCAACCGTCCGCGTAGCGCGTGCGAGCACAGCGTTTGAGGTCAAATTTGGCCGTCCCGCAAATTCAGAACGTATCACGCATAATTCATGCTTGCTGTCGCTCTCGCCGGGCCACCCAGATAGCCAAACGAGCGTTACTTGACATTAGGCTACACAACACAGTCGCCACTGCAGTGCTAACAGGATCCACACACGCACGCACGCACACACACACACACACACACACACACACACACACACACACACACACACACCCCTTGCAACTAGACCCCGAAGCCGCCAGTTGCTCCAAAGCCAGCCAATAATTTTGCAAGCCGCCATCTGATAAATTTGAGCTGTGCAAGGTAGAAAATCATTTGCATCACGTACTGTACTTCTATCATTATATAGAAACACATGACTACAATAGGCTCCATGCGAAAATAAACGATAGGCTATAAATCACCGGTGTTCCGACGTTACGCATCGAAAGCATTTCAGTGTGTCTCAAGTAAGGCTTTTTTAATAGTAAAAAGCTGCGCTGTGGAAACAAGTTTCACGTCCGTGTAGGATATTGAAGCAGACACTTTGAATGTATTTCTATGTGAAATTTATGTTTCTTTATTTCTGTATTTGTTACAGTTTTACAAGCAATCTTTGTAACGAATGAGTGCCTGAATATGCCAGTAAATGCAAGAAAGGACAGATTTGCCTCCTGGATTTATTGAAGTTCAACCACCATTCAAGTGTTGGCTAGCTGTCTAGTTCCGCAAGCAAGGAACGCAGTGCGAGGGCAGCATAGTATCACTGGTAAGTTGTGTTGCGCATACAGTCACACGGTTGACATGAAATTTTATGTTTTAATCCCATTCTGATTGTGAATTTTTTTCTCCATACTCTTTGTGTTTAGAGTCCTTCCTGTAGGCTATCTGACCTGGTACATGACCATGTCCATCCTGGGACACTACAACAACTTCTTCTTTGCAGCTCACCTACTGGACATAGCCATGGGTTTCAAGACCTTGAGAACAATCTTGTCTTCTGTTACTCACAATGGAAAACAGGTTAAGACTTTTATTACATGAACTGAATGTTAGCATGTCAGATTTTGTCTGGAGTGTGGAGGTGTTACATTGGTATCCAGTAAAGTACTGTAGGATTGATCTCAAACCATTTTATTTGCATTAGATAAAACACCCTGATGTTAAATTATGATAAAAGACGCTGTGCCCGGTCAAAAGGTTTAATCAGGATTTTATCTGGATTTGGTAATCATTTGGCTATCCATGATCACATAATCCATTTTACTTCAAGCGTTTCATTACCTAAAGAGCAGTTTTATGCATTGTTACTGTTTAGTCCTGACTAAGACTGTTTTTGCCATGGATATTTTGGCACTGTTTTGATAATAAACAAATGTTTTAGAAAAAAATAATTTCTGTGTGTTTTTATTCAGAGGTGAAATAAGTTAGGCTACATAACAAAGAATTACACTGGCTCAACTTAAAAAAATTAAGGTAACAATTTGCGTGGGTCTTTTTAAGTAATTTCAACTCTTTCAACTGAAACTTTTCTAGTTAAAAGAACTCAATTAGTTTAGCACTATTAACCTAATCGGAGTTGTCCTCTAAAAACTTAATTAAGTTGAACTAACTTAATTATATTATTATCAATTTCATCACAATATAATTGAGTTGCTTGTGCTAAACAAATTGAGTTGGTCCAACTTTATAAGTCTCACAATGTTTACTCAAAAACGGCTTGAGTTGAGATAACTTAAAAAGACCCACGCAAATTGTTACCTTAATTTTTTTAAGTTGAGCCAGCGTATTTTTTTAGAGTGTAGTTTTCATCAAAATCCTTGTTTTTTTCTAGAAAAGGAGATATCACCGACATATTCGGCACTCTGACAAGGCCTCTTGCATGCGCGTCGCGGCCTGTCACTCACTCCACTCGGCCCTGAGACTGCCACCCAGTGACGAACCCGCGAAAGGACAACAATGACATGACGTGCATTATTTGACACGAATGCTGCAATAGTAATCAAATGCTGCCTTGTGATGTGAAAATGTCCAGACAAAATGTGCAGATCGTGAGTTTTTATGAGTTTCCGATCATAATTTATTTCAGTTCTATTTATCACAGAGTTCCAAAAATCATATATAACCTGTGTGAGGGTTTCTATTTTCGTAAATTAAAAAGGCAAAAACGTAACATTGCGTTTTTGGCACTCAACGCATGACAAGTAATAACGGCATATAACGTTTCTGGCATTCAAAGTGTTAATATAGCTTAAATTAAATAGGGGTAATTTTTATTTTTATTTTTTATTTTTTTATTTTTATGAGAAAACAAAGAAAAGTGGGGAAAAGAAACTTAATCTTACTTATCTTAACTTAGCCTATATTATGACTTAGATTAAAGAGAAGCTCTAAACAGAAGAGAATAAATAAATAAATAAATAAATAAATAAAAGATAAAATTATATATAAAGTCATTATAATGTTTAAGGTAGTAATACCTATACTTATCGTTTACCTTGTCCTCAAAATATATTTATGTAATATATTATGATACATTTTTTGAGTTGAATAAAAATGTTTGAGTTTAAAGTGTTAAGGGATGACGATGGAATCCAAGGGTAACTTGAATGAATGTTTCACTTACCCCCATGCAATATCTCTCCAACTCTTGTCCATCACTGTGAGACACACATCAGACATAAACACTTCATATTTATCTGCTTGCATGTGTCAATTGTTTGTGTATTTGTTTTTGTGCTTATGTGTGTTTATGGTAACTCTACATGCATGTGCACTCACATGACCTTGTTTGTGTCTAAGTGTGTATGTATGTTTTGTGTCTGGTTTGTATGTGTGTGTGTGTGTCTTTTTTTTTTGGCCAATGCTGATTCTGATTTAGGGCATTAGGGCCAGCTGTTAGCTTATATATGTTTTTGATTTTTTTTTTTTGCTCCGATATCGGGACGTTTTCCCACTTATTTTCATGTCAACATGTCACACAATGAATATCGCCTAAAACACACAGAACATTTACTTCAAGATTACAACTCTGATATCCTGATATTCCAGCATTTTTAACTTGAGATAACACATATATTCAATTCTCATCAAATTTTGTGATAAGACTTCTGTATCAGAAAGTAGCTTGTGTGTGTGTGTGTGTGTGTGTGTGTGTGTGTGTGTGTGTGTGTGTGTGTGTGTGTCAGGCGCACATGTGTGGATGCTCACATGGTGGTGGAGGTGGAGGATCAGAGGACTTAGATGCACCCTTAGATGATCTAAATAACCAGCTCATTTTCTCCTGCAACAACAACAACAACAAAATGGAGTAGAAGAAATGACAATCTATGACTCAAATAATCTGAACTGTGGTTATTTTAGATATTTTTGCTTGAAAAAAAACTATTGTAGCCATTGGGAGACAAAGGCAGTTTGCACAGACATTTGCTTCAGGTCATGAGACTGGCAACAAATGTAAACAACAGTAAAGTAAACATTACTTGTTTTTCCACAGAAAACCAAATACTGTGTTGAACATATTGTCTTCCTAACACATAGGTTAAAGTACTATTATGTTTTGCTACTGTTACACATTATAATATTAGATTCAACTTTATTGGCATTGCACAAAGTACTGAGATAATATACAATATTATATACAGCCTCCATCATATATTACTAGATGGCCAATCCTAATTTCTAATTTAAGTCCTATAAGTAATGAGTGTGTGATACAAACATATAATAATTTTACATTAGAAAAAACATTAAATAATTTTCATTCTGTACACAGAGTGAGAGAGTACACACACACATGCAGAAAAGAGTGAGAATTTTTTTTAAAAGAGAAAAATATAAATGTTCCAGTACCGTCTTTTAAGTGTACTTCTCCAGTTGGTTCATACAAAATGTCCACCTGAATAACCTGTACAAAATAAATAAATAAGAATTAAGAAAACAATTCAGCAAAGACATGTACAGTATGTCTAATAAAAGCTGCTCTGATGTCACCTCACCTGACTCTTAGCCGCTGCAGAAGTGTTTCATTTCATTTCCTTCGTTTGCACTTGTAGGCTACTCAAGACACACCCTGACACCAGCAACGGTCTGACATTCAGCCAGAAAAAAACAAATACAATGCTGCATGATTATGCCCAGGGGCGCCTGCAGGATTGAACTGAATTGCGTGCGTCACCAGTTCTTCAGTAAAAATCAACGTAGGCTACATAGCCTACAACGTAAACTTGAACTTGAATTTTAAAATTGACCTACATGAACATTAACTACATAGACTATGAACGATAAACTCTACAATGAACTTTTGTTGCATGCACACACACATGCGCGCGGGCGGCACTGCGTTACTTGAGGGGGAGCACCAACGTTTTTTTTAACGTCATTATATGGCAAGGACGTGTCTTGGTAAAATTGAGACTCCTGGTTCTCACATTCGCATAGGAGAGTTCATTTGGGTTTGTGAGCAGCCTATCCTGTTGAAGGTAGAGGACATCAATTAGGCCTTTGATAGTGTTGTTTTGAAATATAGGCAAGCGAAGATTTCGCACAAACCAGGAAAATGTTTGTGATATTGTCGGGTTGGATTAACAATATTATGAATGAAGTATGCTTATTTCGAGGCAATTACTGGCGTGGTTTAGACTTCACCAACTTCTTGCACTATAGCTGTCCGGTGTAAGGACAGGGCCTCTCCAACTCCCCTTTCCCTTCCACTGGCGCGCGAAACGAAGGGCGCCGACTAATCGTAAATGGCTCATTGAGAAAATTATAATGCATAGCCCAGTGTGATGTCGCCGTATAGCATGGGCACTCGCCAAAAAGGCTTGGCCCTATTGCTTTTCTCGAGCTTTCAAACAAAATAAAATAGGCGAATAGTCTAAATGAAAACATTAATAACAAATAGACTAGAGCGAAATCGCATCATGTTGTCGATAGATACGGCCATGCAAGCCTATTAACTCCTAAAAATAAATTTGCCTATTGACACATTTAAAACATTTCAGTAGGCTACCTCAGAACTTGACAAATCTCATGATAAATGACAAATCTCTCCGCCCGATTCTCGCTTGCGCGTCTCTCTCTCTCTCTCTCTCTCTCTCTCTCTCGCTCTCCCAAGGTACGCACAGTGCGTACAGCCGTACGCCTGGAGGCGCCACTGATTATGGCAATCAAGGGACCCAATCATTTTACATAGTAGCCTCGAGGTTGTGACTTCAGCGCCCACAATTAAGCATCCATAATAATAGCCTAAAGTAACATGTTAATTTTCATCCAAATTTACAGTTAAAGTTTTCTTGCATCTGATCATATTTATATCATATTTATTCACATACGCAGTTCAAAACCAAAGACGATTTACAATCATGCAACTATGATGCTTAGTCTAAACCATGGACAATTTGTGATCTATCACGACACTGACTGTACTTGTAGTCACTAGCCCCTGACTGTTAGGTTGAGTCTGCGAGTGGTGAATCTGCCCAAGGTTTCTTCCAAGAACAATTAATTGTACAACTAGAAGGGAGTTTCTGTCCATGTCACTCTTGGGTGCACTGCAAGGCAATTGTTTGGTATGAATTGAGTAAATTGAATCAAGGCACCAGTTTACACAGACAGAGAGCAAAAAACACAATATGTACACATAGAGTATATGGTTATGGGGAACAAAGAATGTTTAACTATGACTGAAGAAAAGTGTGTGTGTGTCAGAGAGAAGTGACACAATTCTAAAACAAGACCATAATAAAGATGATCAAACATTCTGTATGTCTGGCAAACCTGTTTGTCATCTTTTAATCTGACTGGTCTGTGACTGCAAACACGGTGTATTTGAGCACACCTGTGTGTGTTTTGAGCACTGTGTATTTGGTGGAAATATGAGAGTGTGTGTCTGCGTGTGCTACCTGCATGGCTTTTGGATAGAGCAACTGTAGAAAAAGAAAGAAAAAAAGTGGTGGAGAAAATGGAGAAGTGTGGTAGCTATCAAGAATCAGTTGACCTAGCCCTGTTGTTTGAGGTTTTCACTGGGTGTAGGCCTACTCTCTGAAAATGGTTTTAATTTTTGATTACAAAAATACAGATCATTTGTTTCACAGTGCTATACAGACAGTGCAGGGGCACCCATGACTAACAGTGCAAGGAAAAACTCCTTTCTATTTGTAGTAATTCATTCTAGGAAAAAACCTTGGGCAGATCCACGTCTCATGGGCTGGGAGAGGATGGCAAATGCCTTGAACAATGGAGGATATTTCATTTATCCTCAGTCGGCCCATTGGCACAAGGCTACTAGCCTGTGATTGGTCAACTGGAGCTGGTTACTGTATGTTACTGGCACACTGTAACTAGCCTGCGATTGATTGATGGTGAGAATTCAAATTGGTATACACACAACAATATTTATTTATACTTTAGATTGTCACAAAACAACAATAAGACTGCTGCCCACATTACAAGGATTAGTTGAAGACCAAACATGGCAATATTACATTCAGCCAATACATGTATAGATAAGAAGAAGTTAATCATAGATATCCACAGCCAGATTTGGTAATTAGGTCAGCTTTGCCATAGCCTGACATAGCCCGACCATAATACTGTTCATCCGTATTCATGGTCTGGAGGTTCTTTAAGAGTCAGTTTCTGTAAGACTCATGCGGATTTCCATAGGGGCTGATACAAACCCTCTTCAGATCTCAATGAAAAAATTCTCATAGATACATATATGGGATAGATATTTAAAAATAACAATTTAAATGTTTTGGACCTTTCCTAAAAAAAACTAGGGACTTTTGAAATGACACATGCCAAAGGTGGAAATTTGATGCTTTTCAAAATGCACAACTTTGCCTGTCCATATTTCAGTGGGCTTTTAAGAGAGCACTCTGACATTTGGCAAAATCAGAGCATGGGTCCAACAGTTTTGAAACATATTTTTATGATGGTCACTAGGTCAACTTACAGCCATTAGGTGGCCATTGAAAACTCAACTTTTCAGTTTTGGAGCCTTGTTTTGGGGCCTCTCACTGCTTGTGCAAACACGTAACCTTGCTCATTCATAAAGATATGAGCACATTGGGAGGTCCTGTTTTGAAATATGATTGGTTGAAGATTGCAAAATTTTCAAGTACTGATAGAGAGGATGTTTCATTTGGCAAATATGAAATTGAAATTGAAATTAGACGACCATATCTTTGTGCGCCATCAGTAAAAAAGGTTGAAACAATTTTTATTATGTTGACATGTATCTAATCTATTTGTATTCTAAAAATCTTGGAGGCATTTTGCTTTATTAACCATTAAATGCCATTTATTAACTGCATAAATTACATACATCGATAGGCCCTCTAGAAATACGTGAAATTGAAAACAGCACCATCATGTGGACAAAGCTTGAAAAAAAAAAAAAAAAAAAAAACGTCAGTATTGAAGCCATGTTGGAGGCACCTGACAAACATACAAAGGCATGCTTGAGTCTCCAAGAGTTTTGGTGGTATTATAGTTTGAAGTTTCCAAATCTTTTTTGGAATAGGGAGTGGGTTCATTCGAAGGCAGTTTTCTTAGAAATATTTGAGATCTTGAGGTATAATTTTGCACACCTTCCCTTGAGATGTGTGGCTACATAATCAAAAGTGCACATTTAGGAAAGACATTCATCTATTTTGGGCCAAATTGCTATGACAAATATTTTTTTGAGTCAGAATAGGTGCCAAAAAGTCACTCACAAATAGACCAAATTGAATAACATACATTCTGCATAGTCTTTTCATCGTGTATTTATTTTTATTGTGATCTAGTAAAACACACAGTTCTCTGTAAAATGCAATGTCTAACCCTAAAGAACTGCCAGTGTATAATGTCCAGGAGAGAGTGAGAAATTACATGACTTGCTAATAAACACTGAATCTAAATAATGGGGGAATTCCACCAGTATTATCTGTCATGTACTGATACCAGATGAACTTTGAATTTTCCCACAGATTGATAGGAATAGATGCATGGCAAGACAATAATTTTCTAACTGACAAATGATTGTGTTCAACATCAAAATTCTTGCTGTTTTCAATTGCACAATACTACAAATTGCTGATTTACAAACACTTAGCATAGTTGATGTCTGAACACTATGTCTCACTCTAAGCAACTCAATAAGGGTTACCTTGATGCCACTGGTGGTTATGGGTAATTGACATTTTGAGTCACCATTACAGAGAAGTGTAGTTCTACACACATGGTCAGACTCACCCTTCACTGGAGGGTGTGTCTGCTAATTGAATGACAGCACAGACAATGTTCTTGTGTGCTTGACTTTTACCATGGACTTGACTCTGGTTTCTCTTAAACTTGTCAAAAGCACTGCTTATAGTAGGAAGAAACACTTCTGCACAAGTGTTCCAAGTGTAATGTGATGTTCAAGAAAAATTTGATTTAAGTTTACAGTCATTAGATCTAAAGAGGGATGTGTAATCCTCATGTTCTGAGTCTTGAAATAGATTCTGTGAGCAATGTCCAAGCTGAATAGTTAGATTGTCTGAGGGGTGTATTCAACTTTTTTTGTTTCAAACAAAGTGATGCATTTGCAGACAATTGATTTGATATTGGTCAATTACCTTTAGTAATGCCCCAAAGGAGACCATTCCCAAGAATAATAGGTTTAGCAAACAGTTATAAAGACACACAAGTGATTTTATAAAAACGCACAAGTGTCTTTTCATATTTCAAATCAAATTTTTGGATTTAAAGACTACATCTTCAAAGAATAAAAGTATACGCAGCATCAATTGAGTGTTGATAGCACAACGTGTAAAGAAACAGCCTAGCACACTTGTAAGCTGATAAGCTGGTGGTTCTATACTTGACTGTCCTCTTACTCCCCTGAGAAAGACGCTTAATGTTGATACTTTTGTATTGTTTGCAATATATTTGAGTGGTAGCCTTCTTTATCTAATCAAGTAATGTTGCCTAATAATTTGCTTACTCAAAGCAATAAATAAATAGTGTGACGCTTGGGAATTGAACCCTGGTCTGATGATTGGTAGTCTGTGACATAACCACTGTGCCACCACATCTACAGTCTGATAATGGCTCAAACAGGGTTAGAGCTTTGAGCGTCTCTGGTTAGTCAGCACAACCCTCCATAGAAGTTATCATAGGTGCAAATCTGCTGTAAATAAAATTAATTTACTCGGTGATAGAACAAAAAGCCACCTAGATATTTGGACCACAGATAATATGAGTGCAGACGAACAAAGTAAGGCTAATTTCAACTGTTTTGAGTGATGGCGCACAGAGCTATGAGCATCTAAAATGGCACTTCATTTCATATTTCCCTAAAATAATTGCCTCTAGCTTAACATCACCAATTCATGCCCATATATTTTATTCAAATTCTAAAAGAGGAGGTTCCAAAGTGAATATATATAACAAACTAATAAAGTTTTGAGTGTCATATGAACTGTGAGAGGCACACGAAAATGGTACAAAAATGTAAAAGGTCCAATTTTGAAGAGGCCCTTAAGGACAGTGCCTTCAATTTGCCACAGAAGTGACATCATTACTCAAAGGTTTATTTCCCCAACATTTATGTGCCAAAATTTCAGGATGGTAAGATGAAGGCGCAATGAGATATTTGAAGGCAAAAACTGGAATTTTCAGTACCTCAAAATTATGCTGAAATTTTGGGAAGCCCTAACTTTTCTTAGGAACATTCTCAATGTTTAAAAATAAAGTTTTGTCCTTCTTAGGCACATGTCTACTGGTATTCAAAATTTGAAGGGAATATGAAGAGGGTTTGTATCACCACCCGCATGATTCTTACAGAAACTGACTCTTAACCTGGCGCGATTATACTGCTAGGGGAGGCCATTCACTTTTGGTTTGAAACAATTGGACAGCTCGTCTAATCAGCGTCGCTTATTGGCCGGTAGACTCTCTACCGATATAAACACGCCCAAGAGGACCGTTCCCAGACCATGGATACGTATGAACATTCGTATTATGGGCGGGCTATGTCAGGCTAGCTTTGCCACCCTTGATAGCAGATCAATTTTTTTATTTTATTTTTTATTTTTATTTTTTGGGCTTTTTGCCTATAATCGGATAGGACAGTATAGAGATGGACAGGAAACAAGTGGGAGACAGAGATGGGGTGAGATCGGAAAATGACCTCGGGTCGGACTCAACCCTGGGTCCCCAGAGTAATGGTTTGACGCTCTAGCCCACTGAGCCATGGCAACCCTGATAGCAAATATGAATGGATGATTTCTGCCAAATGACATCAGCATTCCTTAAAGTTCATAAGCACAAACCTTCTCCTTAATCTTCTTTCTTCTGTAGACCATTCCGATATCCTTTGTGACTGGCCGGTTATGCAGGTTTGGAAGAGACAAATAGAATGCGCAATTGATATCTTCCAAGGACTCTTGTTTGGACGCTTGTTTTTTTGTTTGTTTGTTTGTTTGTTTGTTTTTCATTGATTCTTAAACACAAAGGCATTGAGGTTAGGGCAGGGACTTGCATCTTTATCTATCAAGTCACACATGCAATACCCAAATACATGACGGGTTTACAAAATATCCACATTTATTTTACAAAGAAATCTTTTTTGGAAGAACGACAGGCTGTTTTCCAACATGCAGAATTAATAACGAATGGACTTTCACTACCCCAGACTACATTAACAGCTTGTAATTTAGTTTGCTTTTTGTGGGCACAGAGACATTACGCATTGGTGACCTAACGTAGTTAGCCTGGCGAATGCCAAACTAAAATCACAAGTGATATTTAGTCTGGGGACCTACCTATTGCATTTCTCGTAGCGGAAGCATCGTGAAAGTAAGCAAGAAAAACGGACATGGTCACCATGCTGCTTTGCAGAGTGGAATGAAATAAGCGCGCAAAGGAGCATGGGAACTCCCAGGCTATAACATAGTCCTAACCTAGACAATTATGCTGTATATGGTCAGTCTGTCCATATTGTAAGGTTGTAGAGGTGCAAAATATATGTAGCCTATTCCAACTGGCGTAATGAAAAATCCATAATAATGGAGCAGCCATTATTCCTTCAAAAGCCTCCCAAAACCGATCTTGTGAAGTTAAAAAAAGTATTTGAACCTTAATTAAACTAGTAGCCTCATTAATTGTAGGCCTCTGCAAACAGGAGTGAATGCAAGTGTGGGACAAGGTAGATGAGATTCTCATGGTTAGACTTATTTTCAGTGAATTTTGCGCATAACCCCATACCTATTAGAACTTTGTGGCTCTATGGATTTTTCAAACAGGGTATAAAATGTGATAACGTTGGCCTGTTAAATGTGTTTTAACCTTTTTTATTTCCAACAGTATAGTTAAGCTTTGTTGGTTAGGCCACTGTTTTAATTCAAGCAGTCCTATGTTAATGATATTAATGAATAATATTAATGAATGGGCGCTTCGAAGGCGGAGGCTTGTCTGCGCACAATTTCGCGATATTTTGTGATCTATAAAGGACTGGGTCGCTTACGGATATTTTTAGTGCGTACTCAGTCTTTCTGAATACGATACGATCATTTCAGAAAAGTTCTTAGATGAAATGAAGGACCGTTTTTTTTTTGCAAGTTTTTATAAATGAGGCCCCTGAACTCAAAGGAGAGGAAATTTTATTCCTTCAAAAAATGTTTTTCACAAGTTAACATCTTTTGTGTTTAACTATGTAATTGGTAAAGGTCTCTGTTTCTTCATCTTCACAAGATGAAGAGTCAGTAATCAAGAGAGATTTCAATCATTGTTGTCATTAATGCAATCCAAATGCAATGTGCAAAACTTTGCTAAATATGTTAATTGGTCTGATAAAAGATTCACCTCTCCCTTCTTCAATGGAGAATAAAAAGGTCAAAAAATGACTCTAATGAACTCAACAAGGGAGAGGTGAATCTTTTATCAGACCAATTAACATATTTAGCAAATGGGTGGATACAAATACAGCAGTCTCCAAAACACACATGGTAAAGGTAAACAAACCTAGGAATCAAGAGAAAAAAACAATCATCCACCTACTGTATAGCCCATATATGAAAATCAATTGTGAAGAAATGGAGCAAAACAAGAAGAAAAGTAAGTTTGGACCTGATCCATAACCTCAGTTTTTTTGGAATATGGCTCTGAAGTTGGGCAAAAATGTGTTTTTGCCCATATTTGAGGCTTATTACCTGTGGATCTAATAATCTTAGAGTGACTATATTTTGTTATGTAGAGTGTTTAACCTGTTACCTGAGATACTTCCTGTAAAATATATAGCCTGATTGTCATCGACTTTCAAAGCTCTGAGAGACTTTGGTCTCACCAAGAGCCTCTAGCGCAGTAATTTCTCAAAGCGCATGGTTGACCCGCCTCCCACTGATGCCTCGGTTTGCTACTGGTCGATTTTAGAAAATACTGTGCCGAAGCAAAACCAATCACACCATTCGAAGGGAACTGCTTGAGGAGCCGTTGGAGCTGCTCAAAGTTGATTGGTTCCCGACCAAGGGGAGGAATTCCACATTTTTGTGGAGCTCAGAAATCCGTTCAGATCAGCAGCTGGCCAGACCAGCGACAGCAACGCCGAAGGTGTCACGTCACTGGGAGGGAGTGCCAGGCTATGAAAGTCTTCTATCTCCAAAACTGGGGCCTTGACAACTCTTGAAAGTTGCCATTTCATTTTGCCAAGCCATACTTTGGAAGAAGTTTGAGTGCCTATCATACTAAGTTATGCTTGAGCTACAATCCTGACATTCCATGTCTGGAGGCTATAACTAACAAATATTGACAGTAGAAAATTTGAAGGCTATAGGTGAGATGGTTGTCCAGATATTGCTGTTTAAAAACAGCCTTTCAGATTATATATATATATTATATATTCCTATAAAAAAAAACTACTGAGAGTATGAACCTAAGATTTTGGATTCTTACTATTTAAAATGGTATCTTTTTACTAGAATTCTTTCAGAAAATTCTGAGATGGTCAAACTTGTTTGAATCTGTTTAGAAATAACACCCCTCTGGTTGGCAGGAGGGGGTGGCATCATCTCCACATAGTCATTGGCGGCGTCCAGGATGCGCTTCAGAGCAGAGAGCAGAAGCACATTCATGTTGGGGTTCAGGTCAATCTCCTCATGGTAGTTCTTCACTGGGAAGATGCAGTTCATGGGAATCCCCAGGCTGTAACTGCATTCCTGCATCTGAGGGAGAAAAGAGTTAATGGTATGTTCTGGTAACACTGACTCAGAGGCAGATTCTTTCATAAGCACTAACCTTCTCCTTAATCTTCTTGCTTCTGTAGATCATTTGGATGTCCTTCTGGACCTCTGGGCATGCTAGATCCACTTTTGTTAGCATCATAAGCTGAGGAATCCCTAGAAGAGAAATACAACTCCCCATTATGAATTTTTGTTTTCATATCCCTAATTTCATGAATTTATATTCATTATTACATCCAGCAAGAAGGTTATGTATTTGACAGAATTAGTTTGTCCCTTTGTTTGCCACTTTCCTTTGTCCAAGGAAGAAACCATTTAATTTTGGTGATCCACAACAGGATCTGGGCTAAAAAAGAATTCCTTACTACTGGCACACACAGACACCCATCTGTAAACGCCAGAACTCTAGGGGGTGTCAGCGACCATTTTGCCCTGGCAGAGTTCTGCACTCTGAAGGCATTTCTAGTTATTGTTTGTTTTGCTATCTGTCACGTCCTGTATAAAGCAATGTCAGCACAGGGCATTTTTTTTTAACTAGTTTGATTAATACCAACAGAGCTGAGTGGACGTATAAACTACAGGCCTGTTTACACCCTTGCCATTGAGATTACATAGAAAACAGTGGTTTGTTATCAGCCTAGCCTGGCTTGCGCAACCACATTCAGAAATGAACTGTGGTCTGGCAAAGCTAGCATTGCCTGGGAATTCCGGGCAGGATTAATCTGAATGTCTTGTTTAAAAGCTATCAAGCTTGTTCAATGGGACAGAGCTGGACAGAGTCATCATAAGCTCACCACCTTCAGCCTGCTCATTCCTCATTGGGTCCTGATTTTTTGGGGCTCGAAAGTTGAGGAAATACTGACTTGATCACAAAATTTCATGCAGCCACAAGAAGTATGGGGAGGCCCAGGCTATTATCAGTCTATAACACAGAGCAAATTAACGTAGGAAAATGGGAATGTTGTCAAAAGCCCTGTGCCAATTCAACTGCAATGGTAACGCCACCTAGATCAGTCACCTAGTGCTTCCCCTTTAGTAGAATGGATGATTTACTTGATGCATTATGGACATTTAAAATTTGATAAAAAAAAAAGAGGCTGTATAAAATCGACACCATCCTCCCCCTGCAAAACCAATTTTAATTTACATAAACATGGGTACATCTGGTGAATTATTTTTCTTTTTTTTTTTTAAGACTCTGTTACACAATGCTGCTCACTGCAATGTATAGTGAGTAAAGTAAAAGAATTTAGAACAACATAGACCAAGCATGATTGCAAAACATTTGCTTTAAGTGCGTGGCCATCGGTTGATTTGACGTGGAATGACCCTATCACATGTTTCTACAGCACAGTTAGGGATCTTTTCATTAGCTTAGCTTTTCAGCTTTGTAAGGGCAATTAACAAAGTATCTGCTCATTAGGATGGACACGGACACTGATTGAGGGATTCCAAAATGGACAAAAGATTCAAAAGAAATGGAATTTAACATATATATATATATATATATATATATAGAGAGAGAGAGAGAGAGAGAGAGAGAGAGAGAGAGAGATCAACCCAGTCTCATCGTGGAAGCGTACCTCTGAAAACGTATTTGCAGGACCCTCAAAGCGTAACTTGGAGTACACACGGATGTCTTTCAGGAGCGTACCTCGTGTTACGCTTTTATGTGCGTACCCGGTGTTACGCTCTTGTGTGCATATAGACTACCCATTGGTAAAATGGTATGCGCGTTACTGATGGTACACTCTTATGTGCGTAACTTATGGCACGCTTTTATGTGCGTACCTAGTGGTGGCTTTTATGTGTGTAACAGGAGGAACGAGTTCGTGTGCGTACCTGTATGGACACTTTCAGCACAATGCCTGTAACTGGTGGTACGCTTTTATGTGCGTACCTACTGGTAGTCTTTTATGTGCGTAACATTTTCGTGTGCGTACCAGTATGGATACTTTCAGGACAATGCCGTCTCGCCCCTGTTGTCGTCACTTGTCTGACTTGAAGGGTACCACCTTCACGTTGTTTACCTCTTCTGCCAGGAGGCATTCATCACCCTGCTATCTGACACAACTATATCTTCTGCTAATGCATGAACATCTTAAAGCATGGATGAAACGTTTTTAAAACCTTGATTGTTAAGCTACATTTAGCGGCAGCACACTTTTACGAGCAATAACCACCTGCTTCCACTAGCAATAGAAACCGATGGGAATCCCAACTTCTAATTTTGTATTCACATTGGGTGGGAAAGAAAGATTTCAGGTCATGCCAAAGAAAGATTTCAGGTCATTTTAGTTTGTTGTTAGTGCAACACCAGCCTAATTAATTCAAGTTCAAAATTGAGAAAGCGTGTACTGATTTAAAACAAAAAGCAATAATGAATAAAGCATTGTAAAGGAAATATAGCAATGAGATAAAGGTTCCAAGTATACATCCAGAAAGGGTTGCAACCCGATCTAAAAACAGATAAGTTTCCCAGACAGCGTTTTGCTATCCTATTAAACTTAGTGGGTTTTTTTTTTTATTTTTTTTTATTTTTTTTCTTCTATTCCTACTGCTATGTATTTTCATGGCCACGGAGGTGGTATTGATACAGCTTTGTCAAAAGCAGACGAAGTCCAAAGGCATACAATTTCGTAAATAGACAATTCAGATATTAATGGATGATAATTTAAACTGATCTGACACAGAAAGCAGGTAGTGAACTTGAATCGGCAACAGCATGGTTTCAAAAATTATAGAAAGAGCACCACAATTCAACTAGATTTTATTTGTAAAGCGCTCAAATACAGTGCATTGACCCTGCATTTATTTTGTCATTATACAATATTATAGGATATTGTACAATATTAAACCAAAATTACTGTATTGTACAACATTACATCAAAATTACTATTTTATTCTCACATAGGCCTACTCCTCACACAATAACTCACAGGCTGTAATCTAAAGCGTTAACATAAAGAGCTATTGAAAAAGCTAGTTAAAGGAGAATGCCGGTGTGATTCTGTCTTAAAATATGCATTGCTGGATAGCCTACAAGCGACATGGGCACTGTAGTTCAAAACATCAAGTGTCTCTGAAAACATTTAGCCAAAACTAGCTACTTGATTGTGGTGCTCTTTCTATAATTTGTGAAACCATGCTGTTGCCGATTCAAGTTCACTACCTGCTTTCTGTGTCAGATCAGTTTAAATTATCATCCATTAATATCTGAATTGTCTATTTACGAAATTGTATGCCTTTGGACTTCGTCTGCATTTGACAAAGCTCTATCAATACCACTCCCCCGTGGCCATGAAAATACATAGCAGTAGGAATAGAAGTAAAAAAAAACAACAAAAAAACCCCACTAAGTTTAATAGGATAGCAAAACGCTGTCTGGGAAACTTATCTGTTTTTAGATCGGGTTGCAACCCTTTCTGGATGTATACTTGGAACCTTTATCTCATTGCTATATTTCCTTTACAATGCTTTATTCATTATTGCTTTTTGTTTTAAATCAATACACGCTTTCTCAATTTTGAACTTGAATTAATTAGGCTGGTGTTGCACTAACAACAAACTAAAATGACCTGAAATCTTTCTTTGGCATGACCTGAAATCTTTCTTTCCCACCCAATGTGAATACAAAATTAGAAGTTGGGATTCCCATCGGTTTCTATTGCTAGTGGAAGCAGGTGGTTATTGCTCGTAAAAGTGTGCTGCCGCTAAATGTAGCTTAACAATCAAGGTTTTAAAAACGTTTCATCCATGCTTTAAGATGTTCATGCATTAGCAGAAGATATAGTTGTGTCAGATAGCAGGGTGATGAATGCCTCCTGGCAGAAGAGGTAAACAACGTGAAGGTGGTACCCTTCAAGTCAGACAAGTGACGACAACAGGGGCGAGACGGCATTGTCCTGAAAGTGTCCATCCAGGTACGCACACGAACTCGTTCCTCCTGTTACACACATAAAAGCCACCACTAGGTACGCACATACAAGCGTGCCATAAGTTACGCACATAAGAGTGTACCATCAGTAACGCGCATACAATTTTACCAATGGGTAGTCTATATGCACATAAGAGCGTAACACCGGGTACGCACATAAAAGCGTAACACGAGGTACGCTCCTGAAAGACATCCGTGTGTACTCCAAGTTACGCTTTGAGGGTCCTGCAAATACGTTTTCAGAGGTACGCTTCCGCGATGAGACTGGGTTTATATATATATATATATATATATATATATATATATATATATATATATATATATATATATGGGCAATTCCAGCGTTATGGACGTGACATTTTCATGCATTATTGATGAACAAAAGGCCACACAACCTCTGCAAGCTTAGCAGTATTTCACATTTTTTTCATATTCTTATGCAAACATTGTGGCTTAATACAGGCAAACTCAAAAATTCATATCATGATATACATCAAAAGAATATGAGCCTTTCAATTTGCGCTATTGACATGACGAAAAACGGACAAGCTATTATGGAGATTACAGTTTTTGCTATGAAGGCTGTGAAATTTCCTGAGAAACGTAAATATTAGTCCATTCATACCAAAAAGGACACCTCAGTGAACACAGAAAACGACTTGATTTAAATGTAAATGTAAGATAAGTTGGTTTTCATTGGGGTTATTGTGGGAAAAATTGCATTATGGACGTGACGTTATGGACGTGACATCTGGAAAAACCTTCCAAAAACCTACAAAACAAGTGTGAATGGTGGATTTTGACCTGTAATGACTGAAATAGTAATACAATGAAATAACTGATAACATTGCAGGTTTGTGTGTGTTATCACCCACTTATTCCCATCAAGCCCCTCCATAGACTTACATTATGGCTGAATAGGGTAAACATTTTAACAAATAGATATCCTTTCGAAACTTGCTCAGATGATAATGCTCATGGAGACAAAACTTTTTTGTATTGGAAGTTTTCTGAAAGAATTTGTATGTCTATGTAGATGAGACTTGAAGTTTTAAGGTGAGGTTTACTTTTTTGTGGAATTATTATATATATATATATAAACGTGTCTCTCGTGCAGAATATAGTGTGAATATACGCTGGCTTTTACTTACCCATCTCACTGGCCTTTTCTCTAATATGCTTCATCTTCCTGAAGTCATCATCCCCCATTAAACCAACTGTGTTTGCTTGAACAACACTTAGAAGGCAATGAATCCGGTCACCCATCTTGGGGTTGCAGATGAGGTCTGAGTCCTTCTCTGAACAGGGGCTCAGAGGGTTGAACTAACAGAGAGAACATCCTAAACCTTAATATAATGAAGAATATGACCAAGTGCCCAATGGTGAAGTAAATATGTGTTCATGTGTGTGTGTGTGTGTGTGTGTGTGTGTGTGTGTGTGTTACCGTATGACCATCTTTTATTTGGCCTTGTAACGCTTTGATGAGGTCGTCAGGATGCACCCCTAGAGAATCCTTTTTCTCTAGTCCCATGATGTCACATATCACAAAGGGCAGAGGTTTTCTGGTTTTACCATCTCGAATATGGTGGACTTTGAACTGGAATGACAAACGAAATCTGATCTCCCTGCAGTACATTCCCATATAATAATAATAATAAAAATGGTCTACCAGAAGCCACACCTCCAGAGTATACAGAAACGATCAGGAGGGGAGGATAAAAAAAAATAAAAACCATTTTCCTGAATGTGTTAATTACCGTCTTTGTAAAAGTGACACCTCCCATTGCACTAGTTAGAGCTGTATCCACCATGTGCTCCTGGAAGATGCTGTTGATGGAGTTGATGAAGCTGGATTTCCCATGTCCCACTCGACCGTGGACCAGGATACGGAGATACTTGACTTCTGGGTTTCTTACTTCCATTTTTTCCAGATTCTTCTTCATCGCTTTCTCTTCACTGTTACAGATCATTTACATTTACTTGCTTAGGTAAAGTAACTGTACTTCCATACAGCAAGCACAGCAACAAGAGAAACAGAACAAGAGAAACAGAAATTGACTTTGTATGGACACAATCAACAAAAGCAACAAGTGTGGCGAGCATCTTGAATGTTGGCAAAAACTTCAGTTAACGTTATGTAATGAGCTAAGATGGTCCGGCACCAATCAGAATGTTGATGTCCTGGTGTCCCTACTACTACTTTACTTTACCGCTTTTGTTGCTGCATCATAACAAGGCAGGGACGCATCTGAAGCGGGATCGCTAAACATATCACCGTCAAATCCTGCTTGTCTGTTCACCCTGCTGTGGGAGCTTTGTGCTTCTGTGACCGGTTAAGAAACTCCTGCTAATGTTAAAATAACGGGAATGTATAGCAATGAATGCAGTCATGCATGCCTAGCTATGAAAAAGTTGACCCTTTTTCAGTTTCTTTAACCAATAACCTTTAACCTGTATTTAGACTTATTGGCTACATTGGCTCTTGTTCATCTCTCTAGCTCTGTTTTCCTCATCATTCTCTGAAGGCATATTATATAGACTACAGCATGAATTTCAAATCATTTAGCCAAGTAACCTGCAGTTAGTTAGATGTAATATGAGTCAAATATGTTTTATGCTTTTCTCCAACAGCCACCCACATCACGTTGAAGTGTCTGCATTGATGTACAGGATTCAGGTATTTTCCTTTCATTAAATTGTGTCTCTAGAAATTATGCGCTCCTGGTCAGTTATTGATGATAAAGTGGGATCATAGGCCTATGACATTATATGTGGTAAAGACATCAAGGACATAACATTGCAGTTGCCTATTACATTGCCACACTGATTATGTTTCATTCTTATAGGAGCAGGAGATGTATGCCAGTCATGTTGCTCTCCTCAGTACTCTCTCTGCAGTTTGAGGTCAATAGGTCTTGGCCAAAATATTTGGCAGACAGGTTTGCTGCTGAAGTCATACTTTTAAAATTTGGGGTAAGTCTTTTCTTCTTATAGTCCAGTTCCTAATGTTGTTTTGTCTGAATATTTGGGGGATTATGTAAATCATACGTTTTTGGAAAGGTAAATACATGCTGAGTCAGAAAATCCATGTTTGCATTTGGCCAGATGTATTTGTGAAGGAATATATGGGAATAATGTTAAATTCCCATTGAAATCAATGGGATTGGTTGTGGATTTTGAGGGAAAATAGGCACAACTACATTTTGATCTCTGAAGCATGAAGGGGAAACAAATTCACCCTACATCCCATATATTTTCTGAAAGCTTACACCCTCAGGATGTGAAATAACATGGCAAGGTGTGACAGTGAGGTATGCCCCACCCTCCTCATTACAATAAAGCCCAAAATTAAGAAATTAGATTTTTTCAAAATTGCTGTTTTTGATTACATTTATACCAGTGGCATTTAGGGGAAACATAATAGACCCCATAAACCATATATGCTTATGCCCTCAGAATTTCACTAAATAAGTTTTTTTTTCACCTCCCACCCCCTCCTTATTTTCAGGCTTATGCCTGTTTTGAAGGGAAAAGTGAAAAAGTGAAAAGTTCATACAGTGCCTATGGAATGTAGGAAAAAGTAATTAACCTTGATAAGTCATACCTTTTCGGAAAGCAGCAGGCCTCAGGATATCAGAAAACATTAAGACAGGTTCCAAAATTTTGACATAAGGAACTAGACTATTACATTCAGGCGATGAGGTCAGAAGAGCCAGACACTGAAGACTGTACATACACTTTTTTTTATTGCATGCTACATTGTTCCCATGCTTGTAGTGCTTCAGTATGCTGTATTTGTTTCAGAATGATGGTAATTGATCTCAAAAATAAAATTTTGAGAACAAATGAAAAACAACGTTTATTAATTGCTTTCAAACTATTGGTAAAAATTGGTTTGAAAAATAAAGTTTCTGTTCAAATGAAAAACATTCTTCAATCATGCATAATGTTGAGCCATTGAGTTAACATAGCCTATAAAAAATAAAAACTATTTTGGAGGGAGTGAAAATATTGAAGATAGGACTACTTAGATTTAATGTTTATGTTGGACTCAACATTTTCTTTGTAAAGTTCATTCAAATGTTTAAGGAAGTAATACCTATATTTATTGTTTACCTTGTCCTCAAAAAATATTTATGTAATATATTACAGTATTAATGTTTCGAGTTGAACAAAAATGTTTGGGTTTACAGTGTAAGGGATGACGATGGAGTCCAAGGGTAACTTGAATAAATGTTTTACTTACTCCCATACAATGTCCCGCCAACTCTTGACCATTACTGTGAGACACACATCAGACATAAACGCTTCAGAATTTTCTGCTTGCATGTGTCAATTGTATATGTGTGTTTGTTTTTGTACTTGTGTGTGTTTACAGTAACTGTACGAGCATGTGCCCTCACATGAACTTGTTTGTGCTTGCATCCAAGTATGTTTTGTGTCTGGTTTCTATGTGGGTGTCTTAGAGGTCAACCAATTTTTTTTTTTTTTTTTTTTTGGCCAATGCTGATTCTGATAGGAGTTAGGGCCAGCTGTTAGCTTATATGATTTTGATTGTTTTTGCTCCGATGTCGAAGTTTTCCCACTTATTTTCATGTCAACATGTCACACTATGAATATAGCCTAAAACACACAGAACATTTATCAAAATATTTGATTAACACTAATTCAAGGTTACAACTCTGATATTCTGATATCCCAGCATTTTTAACTTGAGAGAACACATATATTCAATTCTCATCCAATTTTGTGATAAAACTTCTGCATCAGAAAGTGTGTGTGTGTGTGTGTGTGTGTGTGTGTGTGTGTGTGTGTGTGTGTGTGTGTGTGTGTGTGTGTGTCAGGCGCACATGTGTGGATGCTCACATGGTGGTGGAGGTGGAGGATCAGAGGACTTAGATGCACCCTTAGATGATCTAAATAACCAGCTCATTTTCTCCTGCAACAACAACAACAACAAAATGGAGTAGAAGAAATGACAATCTATGACTCAAATAATCTGAACTGTGGTTATTTTAGATATTTTTGCTTGAAAAAAAACTATTGTAGCCATTGGGAGACAAAGGCAGTTTGCACAGACATTTGCTTCAGGTCATGAGACTGGCAACAAATGTAAACAACAGTAAAGTAAACATTACTTGTTTTTCCACAGAAAACCAAATACTGTGTTGAACATATTGTCTTCCTAACACATAGGTTAAAGTACTATTATGTTTTGCTACTGTTACACATTATAATATTAGATTCAACTTTATTGGCATTGCACAAAGTAGCCTACTGATATAATATACAATTACTGGTGCAAAACCTCCATCATATACTACTAGATGGCCAATCCTTTCTAATTTAAGTCCTAGGCTATAAGTAAGTGAGTGTGTGTTAAGATACAAACATTAAATAATTTTACACACACATGCAGAAAAGAGTGAGAGAATATATATTTAAAGGGGAAAAATATAAATGTTCCATTACCGTCTTTTCAGTTTATTTCTCCAGTTGGTTCATACAAAATGTCCACCTGAATAACCTGTACAAAAAATAAAAAACAAAAAGAATGAAGCAACTATTTCAGCAAAGATATGTACCGTATCCGTATGTCCAATAAAAGCTGCTCTGATGTCACCTGACTCTTAGCCGCTGCAGAAGTGTTTCATTTCATTTCCTTCGTTTGCACTTGTAGGCTACTCAAGACACACCCTGTCACCAGCAACGGTCTGACATTCAGCCAGAAAAAAACAAACACAATGCTGCATGATTATGGCAATCAAGGGACCCAATCATTTTACATGGTAGCGTCGAGGTTGTGACTTCAGCGCCCACAATTAAGCATCCATAATAATAGCCTAAAGTAACATGTTAATTTTCATCCAAATTTACAGTTAAAGTTTTCTTGCATCTGATCATATTTATATCATATTTATTCACATACGCAGTTCAAAACCAAAGACGATTTACAATCATGCAACTATGATGCTTAGTCTAAACCATGGACAATTTGTGATCTATCACGACACTGACTGTACTTGTAGTCACTAGCCCCTGACTGTTAGGTTGAGTCTGCGAGTGGTGAATCTGCCCAAGGTTTCTTCCAAGAACAATTAATTGTACAACTAGAAGGGAGTTTCTGTCCATGTCACTCTTGGGTGCACTGCAAGGCAATTGTTTGGTATGAATTGAGTAAATGGAATCAAGGCACCAGTTTACACAGACAGAGAGCAAAAAACACAATATGTACACATAGAGTATATGGTTATGGGGAACAAAGAATGTTTAACTATGACTGAAGAAAAGTGTGTGTGTGTCAGAGAGAAGTGACACAATTCTAAAACAAGACCATAATAAAGATGATCAAACATTCTGTATGTCTGGCAAACCTGTTTGTCATCTTTTAATCTGACTGGTCTGTGACTGCAAACACGGATGTAGGGGTGGCTAAATGCCAGTACACACAATTTACCCACAGCCACATTTTGGAAATAAAGTTTATCCACCTCTTCATGTGGTATTTAACAAAATTCCCCTGCACCCAATTCAAAATACCGCACAGTGATAATGTTCTAAACATATTCCACGTCTTATCACCCCCTCCCCCCACACACAGACATACACACACACATACACCCGTGTGTATTTTGAGCACTGTATTTGGTGGAAATATGAGAGTGTGTGTCTGGAGTACTATGCGTGTGCTACCTGCATGGCTTTTGGATAGAGCAACTGTAGAAAAAGGAAAAAGTTGACCTATAGCCCTGTTGTTTGAGGTTGATTAATGCAGACAGGGCTACCAGAAAAAGACAGTTTGGCAGGTGGAGATGGCTGACTGAAAGTGAAACAATAATAATAATAATAATAACAACCGTCATCATCATCATGGTCCTCATTAGTTCGTGTTGGCTATTGTTCAGCTTTTATACCAAACTGTTTTGTTCTTATATGGATAGTCCTAAACAATTTACTATTTGATTGACTTGATTATAAATTTCTGGTAGACTCATTTGACATTTTTCATCTTCTGTTTGAGACCAGTAGAGGGCACCAGAGTCCATGGATGTGTCGGAGTCCAATCTGTGTGTCCTGCAGAGTTCATGGACTCTGTCACACAGACTAATTGATGGTGAAGTATATGTTGCTAAATTAAAAATTGAATCTTCACGCTTTTCACTGGGTATACTCTCTGAAAAGGGTTTAAATTTCTGATTACAAAAAATACAGATCATTTGTCTAACAGTGCTATACAGATAGTATGAGGAGCACCCATGAGTAAGAGGGGCAAGGAAAAACTCCCTTTTATTTGTAATAATTTATTTTTAGGAAGGAACCTTGGGCAGATCCACGCCTCATGGGCTGGGAGAGGATGGCAAATGCCTTGAACAATGGAGGATATTTCATTTATATTGACACAAGGCTACTAGCCTGTGATTGGTCAACTGGAGCTGGTTACTGTATGTTACTGGCACACTGTAACTAGCCTGCGATTGATTGATGGTGAGAATTCAAATTGGTATACACACAACAATATTTATTTATACTTTAGATTGTCACAAAACAACAATAAGACTGCTGCCCACATTACAAGGATTAATCGAAGACCAAACATGGCAATATTACATTCAGCCAATACATGTATAGATAAGAAGAAGTTAATCATAGATATCCACAGCCAGATTTGGTAATTAGGTCAGCTTTGCCCCCTTTATAGCAGATCAATTCTTTTTATTTTTAATACTTTATTGAACATCACATATTACAAACAGCAAGCTACATCAGACAGTACAAAATAAAAAGAAAATCACAGAAACATTAACATACAATACAATGGAAAACAAGTTACAAAGCTGTATTGAGGAGAATAGCAAATCAATTCTGTATGGATGATTTCTGCCTAATGACATCAGCAACTCCTTAAAGTTTGCATGCTATACATGTATTTACAGCACATAATCTCGTATCTTTATATACGTTTAGAAACAACACCCCTCTTGTTGGCAGGAGGGGGCACCATCATCTCCACGTGGTCATTGGCGGCGTCCAGGATGCGTTTCAGTGCAGACAGCAGCAGCACATTCATATGAGGGTTCAGATCAATCTCCTCATGGTAGTTCTTCACTGGGAAGATGCAGTTCATGGGAATCCCCAGATTGTTGCTGCAATGCTGCATCTGAGGGGAATGCACAAAGAGAAAAGGAGTTAATGGTATGTTCTGGTAACACTGACTCAGAGGTAGATCCTTAATAAGTGTAACGGAGGCCAGCTAGCTCGGCGGCAGTACGTGTAAATCCTCATCACCCACTTCCATGGGCGCTTCTAACAGTTGAGTTAGAAGCTCAGGCTTTAGCTCAGTTGGTTAGAGCGTCCCACTCCCATGCCGGAAGTTTGTAGCTTGCGAGGTGGCGAGTTCGAGAC
Source organism: Sardinella longiceps (assembly GCA_027497455.2). Taxonomy (NCBI): domain Eukaryota; kingdom Metazoa; phylum Chordata; class Actinopteri; order Clupeiformes; family Clupeidae; genus Sardinella; species Sardinella longiceps. Next base: position 9,466,586 of record JAODXP020000031.1, read on the forward strand.
CTGTGTGCGGTGCGGGCCGCGACCGGCTACATAAGCACTAACCTTCTCCTTAATTTTCTTGCTTCTGTAGATCATTCTAATGTCCTTCTGAACCTCTTGGCATGCCAGATCCACTTTGGTTAGCATCGTAAGTTGAGGAATCCCTGAAAGACAAATACAATTGGTCCGTGTACGTCGTGGCCATTCGATTTCTGTTTCTAAATAGGAAAACAAAAATCGGAAAATAGCCCGTTTTTCGTTTTCTGATTTTAAAATAAAAGACGAAAAACGAGAAACCACCCATTATCCGTCCTTTGTTTTTGACAATACAAACAGAATGCAGGAGTAATCGGGAAATGAAACGGTGGCCTATTTTGAATTACCAATTGTGTGTAATGCCTTTGCCTTTGGGGCTAGTAGCGAGTTTAGTCACTGCTAATCGGCTACACAAGAGGAACACCAACATGCGTTAGACATGTCGAAAAGTTGCTGGTTGTGACATACAAGCCTGCAGGTGCCCACTACCACCAATTTAACAAAGCCATTGAACATTATATTTGCTTACTGCTTCAGCATTATGTCTTTAGCACATTCATTTCACTAACAACAGAGCACATTTAGCTAAAAAATATTCTGCTAACGTTACCATCACATCACATTCACTTCAGTATTCCTGGAGCAAGTTGACAGCTGGCTAGCTGCCCTATAAAGCAACTTTCCTAGCTTGCACGTAATGATAACCATAACGTTAATTTAGTATTAATAAGTAAAAGTGTTAATGAATTTGGCACAGGTTTCCATTGTGCATGTGAAACAGCAACGTTTAACATTATCAGTTAGCATTTTTTTGTTTTGTTTTTATTATTAGTAGTTTAGTAGTGCTGGCAAGTGAGTAAAGGGCTACCCTCTTCCGAGCTGGGCTTGGTTGTCTGTAAGCTGTGCCCTGTACTGTCATGCATTAACGTCCCAGTAAATATCTACTTATGAGTACTGCTTCAGCTTTTGTCTTAAAGACGTTCATTTCACTAAATACACAACTGTCCCTGGAAAATATCCTAAACATCGTAGCCTCCAAAGTTGCTGGAAAAAAGCCGTAGGCTAGGATAAAGTTACCATCAATGGCTAGCTGCTCCCCAACAAGGTTCCTGCAAGCAGTGGCGCCTCCAGGCGTACGGCTGTACGCACTGTGCGTACCTTCGGAGAGAGAGAGAGAGAGAGAGAGAGAGACGCGCAAGCGAGAATCGGGCGGAGAGATTTGTCATTTGTCATGAGATTTGTCAAGTTCTGAAGTAGCCTACTGAAATGTGTCAATAGGCAAATTTATTTTTAGGAGTTGATAGGCTTGCATGGCCGTAGGCTACTTATCGACGACATGATGCGTCTATTTGTGATTAATGTTTTCATGTAGGCTATTCGCCTATTTTCTTTTGTTTGAAAGCTCGAGAAAAGCGAAAGGGGCTAGCCTTTTGGCGAGTGCCCATGCCACGCCGATATCACTCTAGGCTATGCATTATAATAGTAATGTAGTGGGCACTCCTTCTTTCGCGCGCCAGTGGAAGGGAAAAGGCTGGGGGAGAGGCCCTGTCCCTACACCGGGCAGCTATAGTGCAAGAAGTTGGTGAAGTCTAAACCACGCCAGTAATTCCTTCTAAATAAGCATACTTCATTCATAATATTGTTAATCCAACCCGACAATATCACAAACAATTTCCTGGGTTGTGCGAAATCTTCGCTTGCCTTAAAAACAACAGCATCGAAGCGCTTAGACCCAATTGATGCATCCATGATGTGTCCTCTACCTTCAACAGGATAGGCTGCTCACAAACCCAAATGAACTCTCCTATGTGAGAAACAGGAGTCTCCATTTTTCCAAGACACGTCCTTGCCATATAATGACAGGTTAAAAAAAAAAGTTGGTGCTCCCCATCAAGTAACGCAGTGCTGCCCGCGCGCATGTGTGTGTGTGAATGCAACAAAAGTTCACTGTCGAGTTTATCGTTCAGCTAGATAATGTTCATGTTAGTCAATGTTAAAATTCAATTTTTGTGCGTACCCTACAATTCAATCCTGCAGGCGCCCCTGCCTGCAAGCCTTCACTTTACAATACGTTTAATGATAATTTTAACATGTTAAAGTAGTTAATGCATTAGTAATGAGTCTATAACTTATCATATCAAGTAAATTTTCTTCTGTTTAATGTTCAAATTTAGGCAACTGCTGTTATTCTGTTTACACCGGCTGGCGAGAGAATAAGCTAGCATACTTTCCCAGCTTGTCTGAATGACGCGTTGGTTGCACCCTATGCATTCTGAAAATCAGGATCGGAAAAACGGGCTGCACATTTTATTCCCAATATTCATATTCTGCTATATGGTTAAGAAAATCAGCTAACGGGTCACACTCCGTTTTCTGTTTGACCTGACAAACCGAAAAACGGATAACGGGTTTGTTTCTTGTTTTTTGTTTTCCAAAATCAAGACGAAAAACGGGAAACAAGTGGTTCTCCATTTTTCGTTTACCAATTTAGAAACAGAAATCGAATGGCCGCGACGTACACGGACCACAATTCCCCATGGTGTTGACTTTTTGTTTTCATATTTGTCATGTATTAACTGCTTCTTATGCTACCTGTTAAGTCCTGAATAAAACAATGTCAGCACAGTACATCTTTTAGCTAGTTTGATACAGATAAGTATCTTAGTTAAAGGTGACATAGAATGGATTAATTGAGTAGTGATATTTTACAGGCCTAGATAACATGTCATATTTAAGATGTGTTAATTGAACTACAATGGCCTTGTGCTATTTGGCATCATTTGTAGGCTATGTTATATGTTATATTTAAGATTGTATTGAAATGTTGTTGTTGTTTTTTTTTGCCTAAACAACGCCCCACTCTGGCCACCTTAATTGAACTGCAATGGCTTTGTGCTATTTGACATCACTTGTAGGCTTTATTCTAATTCGCCCATGCTTTAGTGGCAATTTCTAAATGTAGGATTTCCATTATGAAAGAGGGCAGAACCATGCCTTATGTTCATGACAACCTCTCTTAATTCATCAAAGCCAATGTAAAAGTGGTTTTCCATTCTCTGTCTCCATTAACCGCTTGACCTGAGCCAGGTCGTAACACACATCATACAGTACATTCAGTGCACTGCCCACCCCACCACCCCAATCACCACATCCTAGAGATTGTAGTTCATAGATAGTGACATCATTTTAGAATTTGTGATTTTAGCATGACATACCCCTGTCTTACATTCATAATACGGTGTAAACAGTCACTATTACCTACCCATCTCACTGGCCTTTTCTCTGATTTGTCTCATCTTCCTGAAGTCATCGTTATCCACTAAACCAAGCGTGTCTGCTTGAACAACACTTAGAAGGCAGTGAATCCTTTCACCAAGCCTGGGATTGCTGATGAGGTCTGAGTCCTTCTCTGAACAGGGGCTAACAGGGTTGAACTATCAGAGAGAATAGAAGTCAACATGACTTGATCCTTTATCTCATGAAAAATGGTAAAGGAAATAAAAGGGTGTTTGCGCATCTTGTGTGTGTGTATATTTTTACCTTATGACCATCTTTTATTTGGCCTTGTAAAACTTTGATGAGGTCATCAGGATGCTCCCCTTCAGAATCCTTTTTCTCTAGTCCCATGATGTCACATATCACAAAGGGCAGAGGTTTTCTGGTTTTACCATCTCGAATATGGTGGACTTTGAACTGGAATAACAACAAACAAAATCTGATCTCCCAAAATCATCTCCCTATCATTGACACAAGCTGCTACTCTCTGTTGTCTCAAACAGTCACCTTGTACATCGGCTAATGCATGAGCTGAAACTAAGTGAGTCCACAGTAATTTCTGTTGTAAAATTAAGGGTACAAGATAAGATGAGACGAATGTGTGAAGCTAGATGGAACAAGAGTCAGGTTAGGGGTTTCCCCATAATTATGAAGACTTGGCTTGTTTAGTCAGGGTTCACATAATTTTCCAAAAATGACAGTGTGTTAAATGCAATTATAAACAATCAACCTCTCTTACCGTCTTGGTAAATGTGGCACCTGAAGTTGTTGCAGTTAGAGCTGTATCTACCATGCGCCCCTGGAAGATGCTGTTGATGGAGTTGATGAAGCTGGACTTCCCAGTTCCCACTCGACCATGGACCAGGATACGAAGATACTTGACCTCTGGATTTCTCACTTCCATTTTTTTCAGATTCTTTTTCATCACCTCTTCCTCACTGTCACAAACAATTTACATGCTTAGGTACAGTTAGGGGTGAAAAGGTAGAATCCAAGGGTTTAATACATTTTTCACTTACTCCCATTGAATCTCTCGCCAACTCTTGTCCATCACTGTGAAAAAACATCAAACAAATATACCATCATTATCTAATTGTCTGTGTCTATTGTATACATATGTGTATTTGTGCTTATGTGAGCATAAATGTACATTGTTGTGCACTCACATGAACTTGTTTATGCTTGGGTCTAAGCATGTTTGTGTGTGTGTGTGTGTGTTAGAGGTGGACTGACTTTTCTTCATGGCCAATGTCAATACTGATAGGTGTCAGGATCAGCTTATGGATAATATATTGTATTATTTTGGTCCGATATGTGGATGTTCTTCCCTTTGTTTGCATAGACCGAGCGCAATGCAATGCTTTCGTCAAATCTGGTTGTACCAAAATGTGTTAAGCTGAATTCTGGATTCTTATCGTGAAGTTGCTCATTTTGCCATGTTTACAGGGAGAGGGCACTCACATGAACTTAAGAGTAGGAGGCTAAGATGATTTAAAGGGCCACCTTTGTGTGTGTGTGTGTGTGTGTGTGTGTGTGTGTGTGTACTCACATGATGGTGGAGAAACAGGCAACTGAGATGATGTTGAGAACAGCCAGTTCATTTCTCCTGCGTGTTAACAAAAGTAGAAGAAAATTACAGTCATTGACACAATATTCAGAATTGTTTGTTGCATTGGATTGGTTGGATTTTTTGCTTGTAAAAATAAACTGTGGAAATTAAGTGCTGTCAAAGGCAGTTTATGCAGTTAGAGCAGGGGTGGGAAATTATTTTGGCCGAAGGGCCACATTGACTTTTAGATTTTGACTAACGGGTCGGGTATCAACCGATTGATGCCGGTAACTTAGCAAGCCTCAAACCAGTACCCCCAATTTTTTCAGAGGACATGTTAACCTGCACGGTTAAAAGGGGGTAATGATAAATCAGGCCTATAATATTTAAGTCACCTTGGCTAAAAGAGAAATTATTCTATTTTGGGAAGGCTTCACGGGCCGGATTAAATAGCTCAACGGGACGCTTGTGGCCCCGGGCCTTAGTTTGCCCAGGCCTGAGTTAGAGGATATAGTGCATCTGAGATTGCATTAATTTCATGAGACAGACATCAAAAGAAAGAACAGTGAAATGAACATTGCTTGATTCCCTATCTAAAACCAAAAACTAACACTTTAGATTGCAACCTGTGAAGTACTAGGTACAAAGTAGGTAAAAATGGCATAACAAAAAGTATTTACGTAAAAGATCTTACTGCATAAATACACTGACATAACAGAAACTGCAGAAAAAGTACTTTGAGTGCTGCCCAGATCTCTTGATACCTTTTCTTATGCCGTTTTTACCTCCTCCTTACATACTTCATGTTTAGTGACACTGAAGAACAGGTTCGACCAATCCCACACATCCAAGCAACACCCCCCCTCCCCACACACACACAAACACACTCACACTCACTCAAACACTGTGTGCACTGTTACATAAAACGTAAAATAATAAATGTAATTTCTTTCACTGCTGCCAAAAAATGCCAACAAGTGCTTTTTATGATCCTAATTCATTCATTAATAGAATAATTCATTTCTGAAGAATAAATACAAGCTCTGTCATATTACCAGGCAACCAAAGACTGAGTGACTGTAGGTGTATGTATGTGTATAGATTAAAATAGCTTTCATTTTGCACACACAGACAGAGACAGGCAAGAAAGAGTGGGACTTTATTTTTTAAGAGAAAACACAAATGTTCCATTACCTCCCTATCAGTTTTCTTCCGTAGTTGGTTTATGTCCACCTGTACAAAAAAAGGAATAAAATTAAATTAAAAGAAGAAGAAAAAAGAATGAAACAACCACGATATATCAGCGAAGATACATATGTCCAGTGAAATCTGTTGTCACCTGCCTCTTAGCTGCTGCAGAAGTGTTTATTGCATTTCCTTCATTTGTATTTATACTCAGACACACCCTGACACCAGTGATGGACTGGACGGTCTGGCTTTTAGGCAGATGCCAGAATCACCGCCTAATATAGTGCAGCATGATAATCAAAATCATGCTACCCAATCATCAGTCTTCCATCTGATCAGTTTTTCATACTTTACATTACAGTCAGAGTGATTCAAAATTCTTATTCATGTTAATATGTGACTGTTGTGGAGAATGAAGAACGTTTAACCTGCTAAGCTTGTGTGTGTGTGAGAGAGAGAGAGACCATTTTTAGGCAAAACCAGATAGTAAAGATAACTAAACATTCTGTATGTCTGGCAAACCTGTTTGAAATCTTTTCATCTGACTGGTCTGTGACTACAAAAGACTTCTTTTGCATTCAACTACAACTCTTTCTTTATGCTTATCTACTGCTGTCTGCTGCTAAGTTTCTGGTTCCAGGTTATCAGCTGCCCAAAAGTGTGTATTTGTTTGCACATACTGCATGTAGTTTGTGGAAATAGGAGTATGTGTGTGCTGCTTGTCCAAGGGTTGTGGAAATGTGAGCATGTGGTGTCTGGTGTGTGTGTGTGTGTGTGTGTGTGTGTGTGTGTGTGTGTGTGTGTGTTGTGTGTGTGTGTGTGTGTGTGTGTGTGTGTGTGTGTGTGTGTGTGTGTGTGTGTGTGTGTGTGTGTGTGTGTGTGTGTGTGTGTGTGTGTGTGTGTGTGTGTGTGTGTGTGTGTGTGTGTGTGTGTGTGTGTGTGTGTGTGTGTGTGTGTGTGTGTGTGTGTGTGTGTGTGTGTGTGTGTGTGTGTGTGTGTGTGTGTGTGTGTGTGTGTGTGTGTGTGTGTGTGTGTGTGTGTACTGCCTGCATGAGGGGTATAGAAACAGAGGACACAAAATAACAACTGACTGTTTTTTGAATGGAAAGTTTTAAGTGGTGGAGAAGTGGTGCTTTTGAAGCATTGTAGCTATCTTCAAGGGTCAAGCAACGCTCTTGTTTTACATTCCCTGGAGCTGACAATACTAGAATGAGACAGTTTCGCACAACAGACTGAAATCGCTAACTTCACAATTTTTTTCATATTCTTATGCAAACTCCATGGCTGAATATAGGCAAACACAAAAAAATAATATCATGATTTACATCATAAGAATATGAGCCTTTCAATTTGCATTATGGACGTGACGAAAAATGGACAAGCTTTTATGGGAGAGTAGTTTTTGCTGTGAAGTCTGTGAAATTTATAGAGAAACGTAAATATTACTACATTTATACCAAACAGGACACCTCAGTTAACACAGAGAAAGACTTAATTTAAATGTAAATGTAAAAAAGTTGGTTTACATTGGGAGAAATGGCGTTATGGATGTGACTATGGATGTGACGTCTGGAAAAACCTTCCAAAACTATACAAAACAATTGTGAATGGTGGATTTTAACCTGTAACGACAGAAATAGTAATATAACAATAGAAAATAACTGATAGCATTGCAGCTTTGTTTGTGTTATCACCCACTTAAGCCCCTCCATAGACTTACATTATGGCTGAATAAGGTAAAAATTTTAACAAACAGATATCCTTTCAAAACGAGTTTTATGAAGTAATTTGTATGTCCATGTACATGAGACTTTAATTTTTAAGGTGACTTTTTCGTGGAATTGTGGGATATATACAGTATATCCCATTAATATAATAATAATATATAATTTGAAAACATACATTTGGCTGGCATTGCATTTTATTCCAATTGATAGAAAACTGACATTTGTAAAGTTTTGAAAAATTCCAGTGAGATTTTCTGTGCATTACATTTAGCTAAGCCCTAAGCTTTTTGGAGTAGTTCACCTATGGTTCACCGTTCACCGTTTCCACTACGGGGTAAAACCCCGGTGTCTGGGGTAAAGCCTCAGACTTTTCCCATTTCCACTATCAGGGCCAGACCGGGGCCATGGCCTCGACGGCCCCAGGTTGGCCCCAGAGTTGACCAGGGCCGGACCGAGGCCAACCTGGGGCTTTTTGGAATGGAACATGATGCAATAATAAAACTGAAGAATTTTAAAACCGTTCAGGTCGCATTTGTATGGTGGCCTGGAAGTGCAAAACAATTTGACATTAATAATTAACGAATTTTATTGACATATTTTACAAGTTTTTAAACACATTTACAATTTACAAAGTTCTGAAACAAATTAAACAAAGAGACGTTTTTGACGGAAGGGGCGGGTCCAAACTAGTGTGACAAGCCAGAGTGCGTCAAGCGTTTCTGAGTGTGTCTAGAGTCCTAGGCTAGGTACAAACTGGTACAAACGACTGAATTCAAAGACCAGCCCAGTCGAGTTCATACATTTAAGCCTACAAAACAGTGTATCTGTGAGTGTAAAGGGAGCCTCCCCTTAACTCTCGATTCTTTAGATGTTAGACCTACAGTCAGCGGCAAAGTAACCTACCAAACGCACTGCACACAGCTAGGCTAACCTTGGGGTAGGCTAGGTTGATAAGCTCATAATTGCCATGATTGAGGTTAAAACACAGTGTCAATATAATTACAGGCTTTGGGAGAGAATAAATATTTGTGTTGAGGGTAAAAATGTTAATATTACCGTCTCTATTGCTGATGCTGTAACATTAAAGCACATCATTGCATTCGTCGTCTCTATGTCTCATGTTAGCCCACCTACGGTAGCCCACCATTTCACTATTGGGTCATTCCATGCCAACTCAACTAGTGTCTCCCAGTTCATGTCATAGATTTTCTTGAAAAAAATTACATACATTCTTCAGTATAAGTAGTGTCATCATGCCAAATCTCAGAGCTGTACACCAAACACTTTTTTATATATAAAATTTTGAAATATGCCAGTACAGGCAAGACCACCTCCCTACATTAACCCTTGCCAAATAAAGAAATTCTACTTGACAAAGCTGTAATTTTCACCAAGCCAAGGTATCACCCTAACAATGATTTCTAGTCTGACTTTTGCTTGTTTTATGTAGAATATGGCGAGCTATGGTGGAAAATGAATTCTGATACTGAAATGTCTAATGTTCATATTTCCAAATTAATATTTCATTGAATTTTCAACATTGTGCCACAAAACTTTCTGAGAATGCAGTGGTACTCACATTCTTCAAATGCTGTGAGTAGAACATGTTTGCATGCAATTATAAGCAAGATACAGTAGCTCAAACATGGCTTCTGACTAAAAAAGACATTTTTTGGCCATCTTTAGACCACTATATTTCATAAAGGGAAAGGTCGCATCCCTTCCATTTTTTTTTCTGAGAAAGATTGACTTTTTTTCAGAAACATATCAAAATTTCAGAGATGTGTTCTGTCTCGTTACCCCATTCATGATTTTCTAAAGTCATCAAACATACCTTTGGTGATAGTCAATTTCCTGTGTATTCCTTACACCATAGGTTCTCAAAGTGCGGCCCGTGGGCCAATGGCGGCCCACGAAAACATTTTTGGCGGCCCGCCATCAGATCTGATAATGCCTGTGAATCTGTTTTAACTTTACATTGTTTTGAAAGAATGAATCTCTGTTTAGTGGTGTTTAGCATCGTCTATGGTCAATTCTTTATTATTTATGTATTATAACTTTGGGAAACCCTGCCTTACGCCCACCATGTGCTGGTTTGTTTATGTAGCCATGTGCTCTGGATCATTGTGTCTGATTTATTCAATATCTTGTTCCTGAATGATTTTTTTTCACAATTATTTACACATAAATATTGATTATTTGAACATTGCAAAGTGTCAAATATGAACATAGAAGGAAGGAACAGGCCTATCCACATACAAAAAAACTAGAGAGCACTTTCTTTTATCCAACTTCAGAAGTTTATCATTCATAAAAGCAGGGACGTAATATTAGACCCACTCTCCCATCAAATCCAAATGTTTCAGAATTTCAAAGAATGCATGATAAATAATTATATTAGTATTACTAAACTGCCAAGGAAAAAATTGTTCAAAATGCGCTGAACGTGTCACTTTCTTTGCTTGAAGGCATATGATTTTTAAACAGCATCACTATCATTATTGATGACAATTATTTCATTTAACAAGCAATGCATGCTCCGAGTAAGCAGGTGTCCCAATCAATGACTTGCATTACAGCAAGGTTGACTGACCAGCATGATTCATCTCTCAGCAGATGTTTCACATGCTGTTGCATACCATTTCCTGCTGTACTCAGTAAGGGTTTCAACATGCAATATTACCATACTCCATGTGTTCATGCTCACATTCCCTAACAAAGTTAGCCTACACACGTCATTTTCACTTTTGTTGAAATTTAGCATTAAAGTGAAAATTACCATAACACATAACACAAACCTTGGGTGGTTTGAACATCACCAGTCTAGCTTTGGAATTATGGGTAATTGACCTCAATTATAGCCAGGTGTGGCTGAGAAAGGCAACCATGATTGAGAAGCCCGACACATTTGTTTAGAGGATGTGGCACATCAGAAACATAGCTAAGCATACATATGCTGTTAGGCAGGTGCCTAAAATAAATCACACACGCTTCATATCAAGCAGTGCATGCAGTTAGCATTGCTAATTGATACTGATGTTAAAAGAAAATACAATTTTGTTTTATTTATGATTGATGAATGATAGTTCTTATCTGACTTAGGACGATTTGCCTTGCAATTGACTCACAATGTAATCGTTTCATTTGTTTAAATTAGTTTAAAATACTTAGTTTAAACAATAAGTAATAGAAACGAGATGGATAAACATTGTCCCGCATCACTTTATATAGCCTTTCATTTCGACATATTTCAGAATTCAAATGCTATTATAAAGATAATGGTAATACAATTTACATTCCGGCATGAACTGGCCACATTGTTGATATTTAATATCATATAGCATGTCAATATGTTGTGATTTTCTTCAAGATTTTTTTCTGAGGACCTAGACACTGTCCATGGTCTTCTGTCTAACCCGAAAAAGGGAGTCACAAGATGAAGAAAAATCCTAAATGTCACAGTGGGAACAGCACATGGCTATATCAACAAAGAAGCACATGGTTTGTGTAAACAAACACCCATGGCAACCCAGGGAAAATGACAATCACCATAGATAGGTTTGATGTCTTCACAAAATCTAAATAGGAAGAATGGGATGTAACACATCTCTGAAATTTTAGTATGTTTCTGAGGAAAAGATGATCTTTTTCAGGAAAAAAATGGAAGGCATCAGACATTTCCCTTTATGAAAAACAATAGTCCAAAGTTGGCCAAAAATACCTTATTGCAGCAAGTGGCCATGTTTGAGCCACTGTATTTTGTTCTTTGTTTATGGCACACATTTTCAATTTTTTTTACTAAAAGATCAGTGGTCAAACTTCGTTTCCAGAAAATTTTAAACTTGAAAAGTGAGACCTCACTGAAATGTTGAATTTTGAAAGTGATTGATTTGACGTTTGGGCATATACTCACATTTCATTCCAAAATACCTATGATGTACATATAAAAAAATTAAATCCATCTATAAAATGCTTAATAGGGTAATATCTAAACATGGTGAAAATTACAGCCTTATCCAGTGAAATTCCTTTATTGGGAAAGGCTTAACATAGGGAGTCACATTTTCCCATACAGCTATATTTCATCATTTTATTATTCAAAAACGGTTTGGAGTATAACTCTGAGATTTGGCAGGACAGCAGAAAACGGATTGGACTAAGGGCATGATTTTTTTCAAAAAAATCCATGGCATGAACTGGGAAAATTTCTCAAAATTGGGTGACTTGGCGTGGAATGACCCTATTTCTTTTACCAAACTATTTCGGTCTTATTCCTAGTCCTCAGCAACCCTGAACAACAGGGAAACAGGTTGATAGACAATAGATTTTATGGCAGTACACTCATTTAATATTGTGATATTTATCATGTTTTGTTTTAGTCCAGTAGAGGGCACCGGAGTCCATGAAGTCTGGGTGTGTCCAGGCTATGGAGTCTGCCAGGCAGACTAATTGATGGTGAAGGATTTGGTGCTGAATTAATAAAAATGCAATCTTCATGTTTTTCCACTATAGTAGAGCAGATTAGTGACTTAATCGTTCACTTTGGTATAAAAGCATGAAATTTGGCACAGATACTCTCCAAGGGTCACTATTTGGAAAAAAAAACTGGCCACGCAAAAATTCAATATGGCGGCCATTTTTTCAAGATGGCCGCCACTGCTACTAAATGGCTAGTGTAGAAACCATTCACTTTGGTATAAAACTATGAAATTTGCCTGACATACTGTCTGAGGGCCACTGTTTAGGAAAAGGCCCAGGCCACCCAAAAATTCAATACGGCGGCCATTTTCAAGATGGCTGCCATTGTTACTTATGGTTGGAATAAAAACCATTTACTTTGTTATAAGAACATGAAATTTGGCTGAAATGCTGTCTGAGGGCCACTGTTTTGGAAAAAGGCCCTGGCCACGCAAAAATTCAATATGGCAGCCATTTTTCAAGATGGCCACCATTGCTACTAAATGGTTAGTGTAAAAGTCGTTTACTTTGGTATAAAAGCATGAAATTTGGCAGAAATACTGTCTGAGGGCCACTGTTTAGGAAAAAGTTCAATTCAATATCGCGGACATTTGCTGCCATTGCTACTAAGATGGCTGCCATTGCTACTAAATGGTTGGAATGCAATTTTATCCATTTCATTCAGCCAATACATTTAAGAGGTCAATCATAGATATCCACAGCCAGACTTGGTAGGTCAGCTTTGCCCCCCTTGATAGCAGATCAATTCTGGATGGATGATTTCTGCCCAATGATATCAGCATCTCCTTAAAGTTTGCGTTCTATACATGTATTTACAGCACATAATCTCATATTTTTATATCTGTTTAGATTAGTTTGCATTAGGGGATGCCATGGACTCCACATAGTCATTGGCAGCGTCCAGGACGCGTTTCAGAGCGGACAACAGTAGCATATTCATATCAGGGTTCAGGTCAATCTCCTCGTGGTAATTCTTCACTGGGAAGATGCAGGTCATGGGAATCCCCAGTTCATTACTGCAATGCTGCATCTGAGGAGTATGCATAAAGATGTAAGGAGTTAATGTTACATTCAGGTATCACAGACATACAGGCAGATTCTTTGATAAATACTTACATTTTCCTTAATCCTCTTGCTTCTGTAGATCATTCTAATGTCCTTCTGGACCTCTGGACATGCCAGATCCACTTTGGTTAGCATCGTAAGTTGAGGAATCCCTGGAAGAGAAATTTCCTTTCCCATAATGACTTAAAGAAGAATGCCGGTGTGATAAGGACCGCAAGTAAGTAAGTAAGTAAGTAAGTATATTTATTTATAAAGCACATTTAAAAAACAGTTTTAGACTGACCAAAGTGCTGTACAGAGTGCGTAAAAAAAATGAATAAATAATCACAAAAAGGGATAACACACACAGTTAACAAACAATAATAAGTATAAAGGTGAGTTTTGAGTTGAGATTTGAAAACTGAGAAAGAGGGGGCACATTTGACGGTAACTGATTCCATAGACATGGAGCTGCAACAGAGAAGGCCCTATCACCTTTTGTTTTCAAGCACATTCTGCGCACAAATAACAAGTCCTTATTTGCAGATCTAAGGGATCTGGATGTGGGTGTGTGTATGTTGGCCATGTAAACCCTTGAAGACGAGCAGTAAAACCTTAAATCTAATCCTATATTGTATGGGCAGCCAATGCAGAGGCAAGAGTTGGGGTAATATGAAAGTATATTGAAACATCATAAAAAGTTCAAACGTTTGCCAGGGAGCATAATGTCAATATGTTTGTGCAGACTGGAGAAGACCTTGGTAGTTGTAGCTTCTAGGGCCATATCGCTAGGTGGTAAGTAGCTAACTACAATGGCAAAATTGGGGGGGGGGGGTGTCAATGATCAATGATCAGATCCAGCTAAGATAACCCCCCCTCAATTTTTTTTTTTTTTAATAAATCTGATTTAAAATATTTTCTCTATCCATTTTATCTGAACACAACGAGAGTTGTGATTAATTATCTCGTAATGAAACCAAACAGCCCCCACTCCCTCTTCCTTTACCAAAATGGTATTACCCAACAACTTCCTTTTGCTATGATCCAGAAACAAATGTAGCCACATAGAGAGAGACTTCAGCCTACACAGACAGTCACTGTATGAATGGTTGAATTATGAAAAGAAAAGTAGACAAGACAGAAAGACAAGAATGAAAAGGAGAGGCAGCCAGGCAACAACTTTTCAGTGTTGGTCGGCAACAGCCTCTAAAAAGGTAATAATCTTACTGTTAAGTTAGCTGTAAGTTCTAACAGCTAAAGCTGTTGGAGGTGGCTGGCTAATCTAGATGTTTGTTTCACAGTGTGACATAAAGCCAGAGGGTGCCACGTTTAATGTATTGCGTTAGTATTCACTGAATTTTAACTTAGGTGTCTGTTTGCTCCAATAAAGTCAGACGTTTTGGGAGGGGAAAAGCATAATTTATATCATCCATTGACACCTAACTGCTAGGGGCTAGCTCGCAGAGACGTTTCACAATCTCTTCTACTGTAAATACATGCAAAATTAACCAGCAGAGTTTCTGATCTATCACAAATCCATTCCACTTGTTCGTATAGAGAACACAGCGCTGAAAATCCACTCACGTTTTGCATTACCAACAACACCTCCATGCATGCATTTGTCTGTCCATTTCACTCCCAACGGGCGCACCCATTCTTCTCTGTCACACCACACGCTAATTTGTACCGAAATTATAAGGGCATCATTGCAATCTACATAAATTGGCCTTTCCAACAGTGCTACTAGTTAGTTTCTGTGATGAACGCATCACAAGATAATTAGCGAGGAATTTATGTCAAAATTCTGGTCACCAATGCAGTTCTGCCTGTCATACATTGTTCTCTGTGTAATATCTCACGGATTCTTAACTTAACTATGGCAAAACACATATCAAAATAAACAGCAGATCCTACAGATTACAATGATGCATAGCAGTCGTCTTTGTGATTGCGAGTAATCCGATGTTGAAATCGTATAAAATTTCTGCATTGTCTTCAACACTGTCATCCCAAAATAGATGAATCCTTTTCATAGTGAAAGTTGTTTTTAGTTCCCTGTTCGTCAGGACTAACTGTCAGGACAGGTGCTAGAAATGTTGCCTCAAGATCCAAAATAGTAATAGATTATATTTAATATTCATAACATATAATTAATTAAATATTGTCAGCACATATTGTTGAAAATTACTTAGCCTATAGAATACCTTTATCATGATTCTTATATCACCAGATTCCAGACAATCTCCTATTCAAAAGTGAAAAGATATTTGTTCTAGTATGTTCCTTGTCAAGAATGAGTTTTCATAATATAGCCTATTGATTCACTGCTTGAAATAGTAAAGATTGTGAGTGAATCAGGTCTAGACTATTTTTGGTGTTTATACCAATATAAATTAAATATTGACATAAAACAAATTTATTGCTTGAGTTTTATACCAACTAGTATAAAACCATGGCATCCAAAATTGGATGACCAAAATGACCAATTGTCAATCCATCTCAATTTCAATGAATCAGAGGCAGACTCAACATGCAGGCAAATAATTGTGAAAAGTGTTGATTTAATTCGCTGTTAAAAATACACCAGAAAGCAAGAAATTGCATCTAATATATTCGATTTTTTCTGGGGGATAACCCCAAAACCCCCGCCAGGTTGTCCACCCACATTCAAAAACCTAGAGACGCCCCTGACTCAGGACTTCCCAATTTGTGGGCTTCTCATGGGCATTATTTGACTACATCTCTCTGTAAATGTAATGAGATGACCAATGTGATTGGATTCAGTAATGCATTAGCCTATGAGTTAGATAGGTGGCGCATGTGTAATGAGACCTGCCGGAGATACAGCACAGTGATTAGACATGTGAAAATGCACAGTTGGTTCCCGTGTACTTGATAAGTGCATATTATTAGATAAAGATCGTTCTCTTCAAGTATTGGTGTCTATATTGAAGAACTCACAACACAAACAAAACATGGTGTCAGAAGATGGACTTGAAGAGAAAGGACGACCTTAAAAAGTGGAACAGAGAAGATTAGCCGAAACTTTGGATGCTAGCGGAGTGAGAAACTGACGTTAGCAACTTATCGTCAACCCAGGAGAGTTGTTAGCCTGTTTTCCGAGGGAGAAAAAGAGCGTAACGAAAATACTACGAAAATGCAAGCGCTACAACCACCACCTATTCTACAGTTGACAGGTAATGTGGCTGAGAATTGGAGGAAATTTAAAGGAATAGTCCACCTCTATATGAAAACTGGTTATTCACCTCCTTACTCTGAGTTACGTATGAGGTTAAAAGCATTTTGGTCTCAGTGCTTGTGTTTTCCTAGTATAGCATCACCAATTTTCCCCATTTTGTAGCTTTAGCTTAGCATAGGCACTGGAATGGAAAGTTGCCAGATAGCAACTCTTTGGCAACTTTACTTTCCAGTGCCTATGCTAAGGTAAAGGTAGAATTGGGGTTGGCAGACTAGGACAACGCATGCCCTGAGACTATAATGCTCTTACCCACATATGTATCTCCAAGTAAGGGGGTGAATAACCAATTTTCATAAAGCGGTGGACTATTCCTTTAAGCAACGTTTCGAGTTGTATTTGTCGGCTATTGGTGCAGATGAAGAAAGTACCAAAACGAAACCATCAGTGTTCTTGCACGTAGTGGGTGACGATGCCCTAGAAGTTTATAATAATTTTCGATTTCAAGTTCAAGATGACAAAATGAAGTTGGATAAGATAATGGAAAAGTTTGAAGAATACTGTATTCCGAAAAGAAACGTCACGTATGAGAGACACAGATTCTTTAGGCTACATGTGTTCAGAAAACGGGAGAGACAGTTGATCAGTAGCCTACGTGACTGAGCTCAGGAACAGAAGCAAGACGTGTGAATTCGGAGGACTGACTGATTCATTGATTAAGGATAGACTTGTATGCGGAATTCCAGATAACTCTCTACGTGAAAGGCTACTGAGAGAACAAGATTTGAACCTAGAAAAAGCCATCAATATGTGTAGAGCAGCGGAGACGGTGAAAACGCAAGCAAAAGAGTTGTTAGGCGAGAGCTGTAATGTCGATGCAGTGAGGAGAGACGAACGGGGAGCAGTGAGAAAAAAGATCGCTACTTCCAACGTCAAGAGTGACACGAAACCAGCGCAGAGAGACGTGCAAGGAAAGACATGTGGTCGATGTGGCACGCAGCATCCCCCCAGGAAATGCCCCGCGTATGGTAAGGAATGTCATAATTGTAATAAGAAGAACCATTTTGCACGACTATGCAAGGCTCAAGCACAACAGAATAAAGTGCACACATTGAATGAGAGTGAATCTGAGGAATTTTATGTGGATGTAGTAACAAAGCAAAATACAGATAAAAAAGACTGGATGCTGAAACTGAAAGTTAATGATACAGACATTGAAATGAAATTGGACACTGGAGCTCAAGCAAATGTGATTCCAGAGACTGTGTTTAACAAAATTAGACCCAGACCAAAATTGCATGACACAAAAGTGAAAGTAAGCGGATATTCAGGAGCAGCAATACCTGTTAAAGGAAGATGCATGGTCAAAGTGACGCACAAGGAACAAGAGCATACACTTGCATTCATAGTGGTGCCTGGAAATGTGCAGACCATTTTAGGCCTATCTGCTTGTGAAAGACTGAACCTAGTAGTGCAGCATGAAGAAGATACAGATTATGATGAGTTCCTGTTTCAGGGTCTAGGCTGTCTTCCTCGAAAGGTGCCGTTTGCTCTTCAAAAGCCCATGAAAGATTTTTTACTTTGATAAAATTATTAATAGGTCTAATGAGGAATCCTGGGTAGAGATAGAGGACAATATACTTAGGCCAGATAATTTGTTTCTAGCAATGTTCAAAAAACAAAAAATAAAAAATGCAGGTTTTATAATAAACAGTACACTACGGTCCTGGGGGAAAATAAAAAGTATATTAGGAACAGATATTAGGGTTCCAAAGACGACAGAACTGTGGAATAACTCCTCAGTTACTATTCAAAATCAAAAGTTGAATTGGACCTCATGGATTAATAAAGGAATACGCACAATATCTGACATTATTGAAAAAAAAACACAAATTATATCCTTTGAACAATTTAGTGTAAAATTTGATCTCTCACAGAAAGAGCTTTTCAGATACTTACAATTAAAAAGTTGGATGGAAAAACATTTTGTGCTGGAATATGATACTCAACTATCGCCGATAGAGAAGATTTTTTTAAACACAGGGAAAAATAAGAGGAAATTAATTGGAAGGGTATACAGCTGTTTGATTGAAGCACAAAAGGGGAATTATTCACTATTGAAAATACATGAGGACTGGAATAAGGACTTAAATATCATTGATTCACATATAAGATGGAAAGAATGCTTAAATTTAACTAATAACATTACCACCAATGAAAATCTTCGCCTCATACAATATAAGCTTATGACAAGAATATATTATACCAAATCTAAAATACATAAATTTGATTCATCTGCCTCTAAATTATGTGTAAAATGTGGAGTACAGGAAGATACATTAATACATGCTTTTTGGGAATGTCCCAAAATTCAGACATTCTGGGTAGCTATCCAAAATTGGCTGAATGGGGTTTGTAAAGAAACTATTAGATTTACAATACTACAAAATATGTTTCAGAGCACAGATAATATAAAATATCCCATGGGGTGGAAAGTTACATTTTCGTCCTTAATCTGCAAAAAAGTTGATACTAAAACATTGGAAGAATAGACAAGGCCCATCCCTGGAGGAATGGAAGGGACTAATGAAATATTATTTAACTATAGAAAAAACAGTATATGAGGATCGAAATAGGAAAAAACAGTTTATCAGAGTGTGGCAGGATATCTTTGAAGCACTGTGATTGCATTGTTGAGGCGGTTGGATGATGGGTGGGACAGGGACAGACAACTGGGGTTGGGGTGGGTAGGGAGGGTGTATGTGCTTGTCTATGTGTATATGTTTATGTATGTATGTCTAGGTGTAGGGGGAGGCGGGAGATATTAGATGATGGTTGGTGTGTAATGAACGAATGTGTCTAGTATGTGTATGAGTGGGCAGAAGGGTAAATGTGTGTGAATGGGGGTAAGTGTGAGTGATTGTGCAGGAATCAGTGATCATGGAGAGATGCTGTTCCGCTTGTGTTGATTGTGTGAGGATGTAACAGAAGTGTGAGTGTAGAGATAGATGCTGCTATAATATGAATATTTTATTTGTTTAAAGCTGTACATAAAAGGCACTGGCATGCTATCTGTAATGTAACATAAAATGTAAATAAATATAATTAAAAAAAAAAAAAAAAAAAGCCCATGAATGATGAGTTGGACAGGATGGAACGCCTGAAAGTGATCGAGAGAATCGACGAGCCAACCGACTGGGTGAGTTCACTAGTCATTGTCAATAAGAAGAATGGCAAGCCTAGAGTCTGTATGGATCCGAGAAATTTGAACAGAGCCATAAAGCGAGAACATTTTAAACTTCCTACTAGAGAAGAGATTATGTCACAGTTTGCCAATGCAAAGTACTTCAGCAAGCTAGATGCGTCAAAATTGTGCACGTTTAACAGTCCGTTTGGCAGATACCGATTTTTGAGATTACCATTTGGTATAGCCTCAGCTCCAGAAGTGTATCATAAGACGATCCACATGATCTATGAACACCTGGAAGGAGTGGACACATCCATGGATGACATCATCATATGGGGCAGTACCAAATCTGAACATGACTGGAGATTGAAAAAAGTTCTAGAAGCGACAAGAAAAGCAAACTTAAAGCTAAACAAAGAGAAATGCCAGCTGGGCGTGAAAGAATTGACATTTGTTGGTGACATACTGAGCAGTGAGGGTATTAGGCCTGATCCAAGAAAAGTATCAGCAATTGAAAACATGCCAAGGCCACAAAATAAGAAAGATGTACAGAGATTTAATGGAATGATAAACTATATGGGAAAGTTCATACCCAATCTCTCAGAACGTATGGCGCCACTAAGACATTTAACAGAAAAGAAGACAGAATGGGAATGGAGTCATGAACAGGAGAAAGCTTGGAAAGATCTGAAGACACAGTTGACACTAGAGCCTGTGTTGAGATTCTATGACCCAGCGAAGCCCATCAAGATCTCATCTGATGCATCACAGAGCGGACTCGGAGCTGTTCTGCTACAGCTGTATGATGATTGGCAACCGATTGCTTATGCATCACGCTCAATGACAGACGCGGAGACGCGTTATGCACAAATTGAAAAAGAACTCTTAAGTATAACATATGCATGTGAGCGATTTCATCAGTTTGTGTCAGGACAAGACATTAGTGTGGAGACTGACCATAAACCTTTGATTGCATTGTTTCAAAAGCCACTCAATGACTGTCCACTGAGAATTCAGAGGATGATGATTCGGCTGCAACGATACTCGTTAACAGTGACGTACACACCAGGGAAACTGATGTTCACAGCAGACACATTATCAAGAGCAGTTGACCCGAAGGAGCTGGTGAGCCGTAACCTGAATGATGATGTGAATGCATATGTGGACATGATAACCAAGGCGTTACCTGTTGCTGATGTAAAGATGGAGCTGATAAAGACAGAGACAAACAAAGATGACACTTTGAAAAGACTGCGTCATATCATCATAGATGGATGGCCCAGCACAAAGCAAGGTTGTTCACCTGATATCACAGAATACTGGAACTGCAGGGCAGAACTCTCTGTAGTGGACAATATCATCTACAAAGGGAGCAAGATAGTAATCCCAAGGAGCCTACGACATGAAATGCTCAAGAAGATACATACAGGGCATCTTGGAATTGAAAAATGTTGTAAAAGAGCACGCGAGGTGATGTATTGGCCGCGGATAAATCAAGACATAGCAAATGAAGTGTCTGATTGTTCAACATGTCTGAGATATCAATCAAGCAATCCTGCTGAACCACTGAAGCCGCACGCAGTGCCAGACAGGCACTATCAGAAAGTGGGTGCTGACCTGTTTGTGTGTGGTGGAAAAGACTACATTGTGGTGACAGATTATTACTCACTTTACCCAGAGGTTAGTAGACTGCTTACTACAACAGCAGAGGCTGTAATAACTTCCATGAAAGCCATTTTTGCAAGACATGGTGTGCCGAGTGAAGTCTTTACAGATAATGGACCGCAATTTGCGAGTGAGAGCTTTAGACGCTTTGCAGAGGAATGGAACTTCGTCCACTCAACATCTAGCCCTCATTATCCGAGATCAAATGGGTTAGCGGAAAAATCAGTGCAGATTGTCAAGAGGCTGCTCCAGAAAGCAAAGGACAGTGGAGGTGACTTCTATCAAAGCCTGCTGGTGTATCGCACAACGCCGTTGGAGTGTGGGATGTCACCTGCAAGACTTCTCATGGGACGTCGCCTGAGATCAAACCTACCCATTCAAGACCACCTGCTGAAAACAAAGGAGGGGGAGAAGGTAAAGAGGTACAAGGAACAACAAAAAGCAAAGCAGAAGTTTTACTATGACAGAGGAACACAGAACCTACCTGAACTGCATACTGGTGACCAGGTGAGACTCAAAGCCAAAGACAACACATGGGCACAGAAAGCAACAGTTCTGAATGAAGTTCAACCAAGGTCATACAACATTCAGACTGAAGATGGCGCTGTGCTGAGAAGGAATCGGCATGACATCATTGGACCAGCTAAAGCAGATCAGAGGACTGTGGAAGCTGCTGAGCAAACCCAACTCTCAGAGAATTCATCATCTGAAGCAATAGTTCCTGTACAAGAACAACCTCTCAAGAGATCCTCCAGGAATGTAAAACCACCAGAAAGACTGATTGAACAGATTTAACATAACAGTAGTATAAAGCAGTAGTGTTCAGGAATTAGTAATCTTTCTGAAGTATCATAGTTATATTTTGAATTTACTTAGTTAAAGAAGTTTAATGGATTTAGTGACTGTAAGGCTACAGGTTAAAAGAAGTAAATGTGCATGAGCTGTCTTCATAAAAGTATAACACTTTTACTTAAAGGAAAGGGAGATGTAATGAGATGACCAATGTGATTGGATTCAGTAATGCATTAGCCTATGAGTTAGATAGATGGCGCATGCGCAGTGAGACCTGCCTGAGATACAGCACAGTGATTAGACATGTGAAAATGCACAGTTGGTTCCCGTGTACTTGATAAGTGCATATTATTAGATAAAGATCGTTCTCTTCAAGTATTGGTGTCTATATTGAAGAACCCACAACACAAACAAAACAGTAAACATTCTAACAGGGGAGATAACATGTTAACACACACACATACACACACACAGAGAGAGAGAGAGAGAGACGCCGGCGAAAACATAACCTCCTAGATGGAGGTAAAAAGCTGAGCATTTAGGCTAACCCCCCCAATGGAAAACCCAAAGTTACGCCCTTGGCTAACTACAACTGTACAAAAGTTTCCAATGCCTTGTTTTAAATGTTGGAACTGTTGTTATACTATCAACTAAGTATGGGGCTACTTTTAGCTTGTTTTATGGCTTAAAACAGCGATTTGGCTACTTGCACCTAGCGATATGCACCCGGAAGCTACAACTAGCAAGGCCTGCACGAAGGTGTCAAAATGATTCTCCCCGGCACACCGGGGTCAACCCATCCTGGAGGTCCCTCATAAGACTCACACATTGGCCTCACTGTAGCCATCTCACTTCTGACACCATATGTAGTAAAGGGAGAGAACAGTGATCCCACCCGGACTCGAACCTGGGTCTACGGAGTGCTGAACATGCAACTTGACTGCAACACCAGAGCCAGGCTCGCTGATATGGCAGTCACTCCGTCACAAACCTTCATCCTTTATTTTATTATTCTCACACTTGAGTTTTGCTCTTAAGGGCATTTGACACAAAACTCCTTTCCTCAAACACATCACACCCTTGACTTAATTATCATCTGTTGCCATAACACAACAAAAGAATCCATTCAACACAATCACCCTAAGGGCATGGGGCATGACACAAAACCTTTTCTCAACCCACTATTTAAATACTGTATATCCCATTACAGAGGAGAAATATGCAAAAAAGAAAAAAAATCCTGTTATTTTATTTGCCAAGAGGGAATATCAACATATCTCAGAAGATAATGTGACTATTACTTACACTTACCTATCTCGGCAGCCTTTTCTCTGATCTGCTTCATCTTCCTGAATTCATGATCATCCATTAAAGCAACTGTGTCTGCTTGAACAACACTTAGAAGGCAGTGAATCCTCTCACCCAGCTTGGGGTCGCTGATGAGGTCTGAGCTCTTGTCTGAACAGGGGCTCACAGGGTTAAACTAACAGAGATAATAGATAATAATATTGTAAGTCCTGATCTTTCATATCATGTAAAACATGACCAAATTCCAGTGGTAAGTGAAACAGAAATAAGTTTTCACATCATGTTTATGTATACTGTAATTACCGTACAACCATCTTTTATTTGGCCTTGTAACACTTTGACGAGGTCATCAGGATGCGCCCCTTTGGAATCCTCTCTTTCAAGACCCATGATGTCACACAGCACAAAGGGCAGAGGATCTCTGGTTTTACCATCTCTGATTTGGTGCACTTTGAACTGAAACGACAACAAACAAAATATGAACTCGCTCCAACACATTCCAAGCCTGAACACGGAAAGACTGATTTCGGTTATACTGTACCTACTTTCATGGACCCGACACCCCAGATTCTGCAAGTATGGTTAACTGTGAAATCAACGCTAGAGTACAACATACGTTTGGGTCGTCATTAAACACAATGCAGAAGTCTACCACAGGTTACACAAGGCTGCAAAAAAACTGGGCATAATTGATGACCAGCTTACCTTCCCTGATTTAGGGTTTCCAACCGTCCCTTAAAATATCATTCCGTATTTTAGTGAGAAATGACGTGTTCCTTATTGACGGAA
Organism: Sardinella longiceps; assembly: GCA_027497455.2. NCBI lineage: Eukaryota > Metazoa > Chordata > Actinopteri > Clupeiformes > Clupeidae > Sardinella > Sardinella longiceps. The sequence continues at coordinate 9,490,801 of JAODXP020000031.1, forward strand.
GGAACGCAGTTTGTTCTGTATTTTTGAGGCTCAGGGAGAAAAAAATGTAGAATCAGAGAGATAAGTACTATGAACTTGCTATGAAGAATATTCTGCATTATTTTGAAATGAGAAATATAATGGCTGTTAACCTGAATGTAGAATATACTATACATGTATATCTAGATTTGAATGTCAGAATGTCTTGTGCACAACGCAGGGATGGAAAGAAACACATTTTTGATTCCTTTTTATGTCTTGGAACTGTGTAAGTGCCACTGTCATTGCAGAATGAGAACTAAAAAAATGTTTACGCAGTGCATTTCATACACAGAGGTAATTCAATGTAGCCTGATATGATCTGCTTTCACATTGTTTCACTTTGTGCAAAGTGTCTGAAACATCTCTACTGGCAATCGTTTCCTCTCAAGAGGGTGCTATGTGCTATGCAGTGTTTTGAAACATTTTGCTACAGTTCATTTAAAACACATATAATATATATATTGTCGATTGGGATGTGTTCAGATGCAGCTCAGAAAACATCGATGAGCTCACGGAAACGGTGCTGGGGTTTATTGGGAAGCTAGTGGATGATACTGTTCCCAAGATTACCATCAAGACATACCCAAACCAGAAACCATGGGTTAATCACTCCATCCGTGATGCACTGAATACTCGCACTGCTGCGTACAACTCCGGACTCATGACTGGGAACATGGAGGAGTACAAAGTGGCCTCTTACACACTTCGGCGCATGGTGAAGGAAGCAAAAAGACGCTATGGGGAAAAGATCCAGTCCCAGTTCGAACAATCAGATCTCAGAGGCATGTGGCAAGGTTTAAAGGAGATGTCGGACTACAAGGCGCCAACTTCCTCCATCAAGAGTGCCGACGCCACACTCGCGAACGACCTGAATGCTTTCTACGCACGCTTTGACACACACGCACCTGATACCATTCAGCGGAATGACGCGCGCGCATGGCATGAAGACACTGCGCTCACGCTGTCAGAGCATGATGTGCGCAGAGCATTTAAGAGTGTGAATATAAGAAAAGCAGCAGGTCCAGATGGCATTCCTGGTCGAGTCCTCAAAACCTGCGCAGATCAACTGGCGCCAATATTTACCACCATTTTTAACCTTTCTTTAAGTCTTGCTACAGTACCAACCAGCTTTAAAAGATCAACAATTGTTCCAGTGCCAAAGAAGCCCCACCCTGCGTGCCTGAATGACTACCGACCTGTTGCACTTACATCTGTTGCAATGAAATGCTTTGAGAGGTTAGTGAAGAGCCACATTTGTTCCTCATTGCCACAATGTCTTGACCCACTGCAGTTTGCATATAAGTCTAATAGATCTACAGACGATGCAATCAATTTCATCTTGCACTCTGCCCTAACTCACCTTGACAACAAGGCAGGGAATTATGTGAGAATGCTATTTATAGACTTTAGCTCAGCTTTTAATACCATCCAACCTGCAATTCTTATTGCCAAGCTCAGGGATATTGGGCTGCACAACTCCATGTGTGAATGGATTTTAAGCTTTCTGACAGGCAGACCACAGGTGGTGCGAGTGGATAGTCATATATCATCATCACTTATCCTCAACACAGGGGCACCTCAAGGCTGTGTGTTAAGTCCATTGTTGTACTCCCTGTACACGTCTGATTGTATGGCTCTGCATAATTCCAACCTAATTGTCAAGTTTGCTGATGATACAGCAGTGGTCGGCCTCATCTCTGATAATAACGAGGAGCCTTACCTAAATGAGGTAGACCGTCTGACAATCTGGTGCAATGACAACAATCTGCATTTAAATGTTACCAAGACAAAGGAGATGATTATTGACTTTGGGCGTAATCAGCAGAGGGTCTACCAGCACCTTAACATCAATGACTCACAGGTGGAGAGGGTGGACACTTTCAAATATCTTGGTGTTCACATTAATAGAGACTTGACATGGACTAAGCACACCGATTCCCTTGTGAGGAAAGCACGTCAGCGTCTTTTTCATCTTAGACGACTGAAGAAGTTCAGCCTACCCCAACATCTGCTTAAGAACTTTTACAGAGCCACCATTGAAAGCATCCTTACAGGGAACATAACCACCTGGTATGGAAACAGCACACAACAAGATCGCAAAGCGCTGCAAAGAGTGGTGAAGTCAGCTGAACGTACCATCAGAACTAAGCTGCCCCACCTACAGGACATCTATGTCAACAGATGCCAGTCCAGAGCAAAGAAGATTGTCAGAGACTCAAGTCATCCAAACCATGGCCTGTTTTCTGTGTTAAGGTCTGGGAAACGCTACCAGTGCCTGAAAGCCAGAACTGAGAGAATGAGGAAAAGCTTCTATTCCTAATTTATTTTTATACATAATATATTTCAACACTAGCATAGTCATTGGAGTCAGTAGACAAAGCATTTCACTGCAATTGTACACTGTATAATGGTATGTGACCAATAAAATTTGAATTTGAATTTGAAAATAAAAAACTAGAAAAAGCACTCAGAGAGCGCAGACCTCCGCCAAGGCAATGTGGTCACAGACACAATATTAATTCCATATTCTGGATCACAGATCGCCACCAAAATCGAATCAGTTCTTGCTTGTTCCAATATACACATTGTCCGACAATCTCATCCAAATCTGTGCAGTACTTTTCGAGTTATCCTGCTGACAAACAGACAAACAAACCAATGCGACCAAAAACATAATCTCCTTGGCGGAGGTAATAATGATAGTTTGTGATGTGCGGGCACAATATCGTGGCTTCAGTTTATCACTCTGTTCGCTGAATTTGGCCCACACGGATCTGTGTCGGTGAAAGCGAAAGTCAATCATACTCTCCCTGACCGACTGGAGGAAAGAAATTAAATGAGCGGAGCCAGCTGGCGGCGTTCACCTGGCTGAGTTCAATGTGCTTCACAAAGATAAATGCAAACAACCGTGAAAATGCATGTGTATGACAAAAATTGCCTTAAAATGAAAGGATTAACTCTGGACCTTACCATCCTTGTAAAACTGACACCTGTATTAACAGTAGTTAGAGCTGTATCCACCATGCGTTCCTGGAAGATGCTGTTGATGGAGTTGATGAAACTGGATTTGCCATTTCCCACACGACCGTGGACCAGGATACGGAGATACTTGACATCTGGGTTTCTCAACTCAATTTTTTTCAGATCCTTTTTAATTGTTCCTTCGTCACTGTCACAGATAATTTACATTTACATGCTTAAGTATAGTAAAGGGTGAAGATGGAATCCAAGTGTTGAATAAATGTTTCACTTACCCCCATGCAATGTTTCGCCAACTGTTGTCCATCACTGTGAGACACACATCAGACATACACCTCACAGTTATTTAATTATGTAGTGAATGGTGAATGGAGTCCTTGCATGAGTGTACATATGCACTCAAATGAACTTGTTTGTGATTGTATCTGAGTATCACAAAATTGGTAGCCTGGCTATTGCCAAACTAAATAATCACAAGTGATATTTAGTCTGGAGACACATCTATAGTTTTTCCCGGGAGCATCATTTACAATTGTCCAGAGCCGTTTACTGGGCGTCTATCATAGCATCTGTACGTAACTAATAGAGAGCTAATAGCCAACTTGTAAATCTGTGGGAAAACGTCTTGGGAAATGAATCCAACTGGAGTAGTTCTGTTTGTTTGGTAATGGTAAAGTCTCAATGACCCCGTTCCAAATTCCAATGGATTAGGCTTCAATGCCCCAGGCCAGAGAGTAACTTCAGGTCTTCAATTGCAAACTGTTTCAAGGCTAATTCAGCACTTTTTCTAGTGCTTTTACTTGTAAATCAAACATTCGTATTCTATTGACTGATGCATTAAACTTTCATTTGTAAAGACACGGTGCTGGAAAAAGATACGCAGATACGGTGCTGGAAAAAAATTAGCCTGGGCTACTTCCTGTCGCTGCATGAAATGTCGTAATAAAGTCAGTATGGCCAAGGATAAATCTTGCCAGTAGGCTCAGGTGTGGCTATTGAGCATGTGTGTGACAATATTTTTGCCATCTTGTTTTTTATGCTTGGCTCATTACATGTGGGGGATTGCTATGTATTGTATTCCACTGCACTGAGACTGCACCCGATTGCTGTGTTCTGTGTTTACTGTTTCACTACAGTTAGTCTGCACCATTCTGTGTAATTCCTGTCAGCCAGCCTGTCAGACTCCCCATTCCTTTACTGCAGTAGTGGGCAAGTGTGAACTAATATAATGAAATATTCTAACTTTTATTACAATTTGTGTTGTGGACGACACGGGGCAGCTTTAATACAAACCCTATATGGAGCAAGAGGCTTACATGATCTGAAGGACCACCTGTGTGTGTGTGTGTACGTGTGTGGGTGCTCACGTGGTGGTGGAGGTGGAGGATCAGAGACTTTAGATGATCTAGAGAACCAACTGGTCATTTTCTCCTGTGTTATAACAAAAGGAAGTAGAATAAATTATGTAAATATTCTGAACTGTTGGTCAACACATTTTCTTTCTCACAAGTAAGACAAGCACTATGTGTTTTTCTTAAAGCGGTGCTCCGGAGTGAATTCAAGCCTGTTGAACGAGCCTGCTAAATGCACTTGTTAGCAAATGGAATAAAATATTTTGGAACAACAACAGACATCCCAAGTCTCCCGCAAGGTCCGGGAGACTCCCTGATATTGATAATGCCTCCCTGATGCCCGCAAATAGAATAATATCTCCCGGAATCTAGAGCTAGTAAGCCAGGGCATGCACGTGAAACATTTACGTCTACATTGCGCATCTTAATATGCGCGCATGTGAGAGTGAGCGAGAGGGACAGAGAGAGAAGCGGTGCCTGAGGGAACGGTGTGTGCGTGCCTGCTCCTGTAGAGCATGGAGGGTGCATGCAAGACATAGAGCGTCCTGATTGGCTTACTTTGCTGAGTAAACCAATCAGCTTTCAGTATGGGCGGTCTTTAAACTCAGTTCGATGAGTCGAGGCAATCTTCAGTTCAGTCAGTAGCCTACGGTAATGTCAACAGGATCGGTATGGCAGAGAATGAGTGTCAAAAAAAAAAGAAGAAAATCCTGTATAAGACCCACTTTACCTCTGATTATACAAAACAATACCCTTGCCTGATAAGAGTTAAAAATAATGACAATTTCGACAGATGCACTGTTGGTAACAGTGAATTTAGTATTGCCCATGGTGGCTTGAATGACTGTAAAAAGCATGTTGAGTTGAGTAGTGTAATTATCCATTATATTAGATCTAGGCCTATAATTGGCTGTCATGAAAAGATCAAACTATTTAAAACTTTCTGTAAACCAACAATATCTGAATAAGCTGATAAATATAATAGCCTGTACATTTCCTTGAATAATACAGTTTATTGAAATACAGTACAGGATGAATAAGTATCTTATACTAAAATAGGGCGAGGAGTGGACGGGACGGGACGGGACGGGACGGGACGGGGGGGGGGGGGAGTATGGGTTGTTGGAACGACACCTCCCTGAAATGAATTTTCCAAGGTTTGGATGTCTGCAACATAGACCGAGCACGAACACAGAAGTGAACAAGCACTTTACACTGAATCAATGGAAACTGATTATTTGAAATCGAAAGTAATATCTGAGGTACTGTTGACTCAATGTAAAGTGCTTCACGTTTGGTCTATGCAATTCCAAATTATTTTGTTCCACTCGCTAACTGGTGCATTTAGAAGGCTCTTTCAACAGGGCTACGCTTGAATTCACTCTGGGCTATATAACCAGAAAAACGGTGTGTACGCTCGGACATGCTTAAACACAGCCTAAAGAAGGATGTTCGGAAAATTCTGTTAGGCTATAGAGATAGCTATGCGACAGCTACAATGATACAATGATGCAGGTCTTAAATCCAACTGCAACGACCAATTTGTCAAATGAAAATGTAAGAACTAGTGCGGTCAGTTTAACACGTTAATAACGGCGTTAACGAAAGCCCATTTTAATGCCATCAATTTTTTGCCATTGTCTAAATATGGAATTTGAAAAAATATCTTCGCCATTTCAACACCTCCCGACGTTTCAGTATGTCCTGTGTTTGTAGTAGGCTACATGAAGTAGGTCTACTGCTTACTCATGCCTACACACACGCATTCACACACAGGTGTATGCGTCTACTCTGCTCTGCTGCTCCGGAGCCTGAGTTTAGTATAATTCCGATGTCAGTGATAACAAATATTTTACAGACGCAATCGTTGGCGTTCACTTGCATAGCTAAATGATTAATGTTGTTTCAAAATTGCAGCGCGAGTGAGAGAGGTGAAACAGGTCGGAGCGCAACTGAGAAAGAGAATGTTTGTGAGCGTCACTATTGCAATAGCTTTGTGCAGACAAGACGCATACCTGATTCTGAAGTATGACCTCGTCACTAAAATGAGAGCTTCTTGCAGGGGAATTGGCAATATGGCAAAATGCATTTTAAAGGTATGATCATGTAATGCAATGTAGGTTTACTCATGTAGACCATAATGTAAGGTGACCAGATTTCTTTGAGAAAAAATCGGGGACATTTTCACGTTCAGAGAAAAAAAAAAGAGGTTTTAATGTTGTCACCACATTTGACATTTTTGTAGCTTATCGATGGCATAGGAGACATTCTTTTCCCCTGTTAGTTGGGTATATTATAATTAATGTTGGCACATATCTCTGTTCCCAGTACAGTACCTGAATGTTTTCCCCTATGAATTCTAAACTGTCACTATTAGGCCTAGGCCCTAGGGTATGAATAAAAGACAGGAACTCTCCCACAAATTTTCAGGCAGACTGAAGTATCATTATTTTGGATAATGCATTGCATTGTGTATTCTGTATGCTAAAGCCATTCTAAGGTCTGTCAAGAGTTGTAGGAAGTGGTAGGATATAGACGTTTAACCATTTTAAATGTGGGACCCACCTGTCTGCATACACATAGCCTATCTGTAAGCCTGTTCCAAAAATGGGAAAAAAAACCCGAGGGAGATTATTGCAATTATTGCAATTATGTATCTACTACTGCCATTGCGGACAGAAGTCATATACCTACTATCTACAGTATCAACAGAATACCAAATATGCTTTTTTATGTTGTTGCCCTTTTAAGAAAAATAAAATAGCCAACTCTCAGAGAGAGAGGATAGATCCTACTCATTAGATCCTACCTATTTAATGAAAATGCCTTTGATACCTTAATGTTTGAGAAAGATAGCGCTGAAATGAAATACAAGGCCTGACAAGTTGGCCTTGGTCGCGGTTCCATCATGTGCGTAAAATGCGCAAAATGTAGGCCTATTGGTGAGGAGGACATAGTCCGTTAAAAATGTTGATGTAGAGGGAGAGTTTGTAAGTTTTCCTGGTCAGACAACCAAAAAGAAGGAAGATCCAATCAAAAATTCAACAGGTGACGTGGCAACTGTAGACATGGATTAGAACTGCAACTTAGCTGCAACTGGCTGGGCATTCTATTTTTTATTTTTTTTCCCTCTTGGACGGGAGGAGTCGTACTTGTCCAAAATCGGGGACATTTTTAACTACGGGTCTGATGCTGGTAGACCTAGCGCACACATGACATGAGATTCTCAACGCACCTCCTGCCGCCTCTCATTGTCAACCCATCGGTCCTATATTGACTTGCCTGAAATAACAGTGAAATAGCAGTCAAGACCACAGAGATGAATTGTATTCCTTATAAAGCACGCGTGATCGTTCTCACACATAATGCATCCATGCACAGGCCATAGCTCAAAATCTCCTTGCGTTTTGCTTTACAAATCGGTCTGCTCACTCATCCGCCTATTTGCGACCCCACTGTATGCGCTTTAAACGAAAATGAAAGCGTTCCAGGAGCAGTTTGCAGTTCACTCTTTCACCGGGGTACCACTAGCACCTCAACACCCATCAAAAAATAAAATGAAATAAATAATATTAATAATAATAATAATAAACAACATTATCAACCTAAAGGACACAACTAGGCCTATTAGACAATATTCATGGTGAAAGTGTTAACGATAAAAATACAAACCAAGAAGGCCACAGGAAATTATGGCCATTATATGACTGTGCTGTAGCCTAAAAATTAACTGGTGGTTGATTGCTGGTAACAATGATGAATCTGCAAGTCTGATGTTCATAGCCCATTTATAAATTTGAAAAAGTATAGGCCTACTCCAATTTGGCGTGACTAATGAATGTTACCAGTGAGGCCTAATCATAGGCAGTTCTGTCACTCGCAGTCGCCCGCTCCATTAAATGCAGGAGACTCCCAGAGTCTTAGGATGTCCGCAAGTAACCAATTATAGAAAAGCAAGTGGACGCCTACAGCATCCCAGCACAGCAAGACTTGGCATATGTAAAATAGTGGCAGGGAACACTGATGCAAAAGCGGATTTTTTATTTATTTACCCCCCCCCCCCCCCCCGCTTATAAAGATTAAAAAGAGGCATAGCAAACATGCATGAAACAAACAAAAATGTGTCATATTACCTAGGTTGCAGTTGATTTGAGTGCACAGAAAATGTCCACCTGAGCAGCCCAGACAAAAGAACATCCAACCGACTGTGACGAATAAAACCACTCCTCCCCCAATGAGATTCTTATCATGCCTCCTACTGTAACTTTCTAACCAATCACAACTTCAGAACCATTCATTTGCATCTCATTTGAATACTGACACACACACACACACACACACACACACACACACACATACACACACACACACACACACACACACACAATGTACAATAGACAGACACAGAAATGAGGTTTGTTTCAGCATTACCTTCAGAGAATGTCCAGACAGAGCTGCCTTAACAAAATATTGTTGAGAATGCGCCCTTTTAAATCTCAATTTTTATATTAACCTTGAGCCACCAGTTTTATTAAACAAATGTTTGTAGCCCATACTGGAGTAAGCATATTTGCTTAAATATGTAATCCTAATGCATTTATTTTGTCTCTTTAATTTTTTAGATATTGTAATCTTTAAATCCTTGCATTCCATCATGTCTTGGCAAGTAATCAAGAATCACTTTCAGAGTACAAGTTTGTGTGAGTTACCGTCAAGTTCAATGCCACTGTGGGAACAATAATTGAGGAAGTGTCAACGTTGTCACGTTGTGCTCTTTAAGTTTTGTGTATGTGAGGTAATGGTGAGAGAAATAAATTTAAAATAGCCATATAAGGTAATATTGTGTTATATAGGTACTGTCTTAGTATAAATAGTTTGTTGAGACAGTAGTCGAGGTCTCTCTGGTCTTTTTGCTTTGGGATGGTTTTCCCTTTTTGATCAGACAGATTTATTTTTTTAGATTTTAATCTTTTTCCTTGGGATTAGTTTCCTAACAGGCAGAGGAAGAACTAACTTTAATGTTCCAGTGGCTGAGTCGTCACCTTGTTGAATCACTATGCCCAGAACTGTCTAAGATTAATGTAGGGTGACCTGACGTGCTCTGCCCGACCTGGGCCTAACTCATTGGTAATCCTAGGAGATGTAACAAACCTAGACTTTGAGGTTAGGGAGGGGATTTTTTTCTCAATTCATCAAACGCCTGACCCATGCATTGGGTCTGTTGCGGTTAGAGCTAGATGGAAAGAGGAAACGAGACTGAGCACAGAGAAGAATCAGAGCAGGCTTCCACCAGACATAAGGGACACAGAATTAGAGGAAATAAGAAATGATTCTCAGATTGTACTAATAATACAATAAATAAAAATTAAATGTGCCTGAGGATGGTACACACTGCCTTGAAGAGCAGGTGAACCATCTCAGGTCACTCCTGCAGAGGGAAGTAAACGCTGCACTGCTGGGTCAGATAGATCCTCTTTGGAGAAGGCAGTTTTGGCTTTGATCACATAGCGTCAATGGATGCCAATAACCCGAGCAGGGCTTTTGCAGGCAATATGATCTCTCTGTTAAAAACTAACGGATTACCAAAAATAGTTGAGTTAGGGAATCAAGCCTGTGTGTTTGTCTAGAGGCCAACTTGTGGTCTTGGTTAACTCGGGAGGGCAATTTGTGTAGGGGCACTTGTGTGGAGCCCCTACACAACCCTACACACCTGGTGCCTGCGTCATGTGCGGTATAAACTGTGCTGATCTGACCTGGCTAGGGCCCTAGAAGAAAAGTGCAAAAGGGTAGAATTGCTTAGTCCCTGTAGGCTCACATTTTGGGGAATGTTTGACTGTGAAGAGGCACTCTTTAACATTTTTTGGATGCACTATTTATGTATGGGACCGGTTATTTCGGACTCCATCATGCAGCCCAGCAGCAGCAACTAGCAGGTTGGACACCTGGCTATCCGGTCTGCACATTAGGAGAGATAAGACCAGCATGTTACTCCACAGCAGAGCATATGTTGATTTGGAAAACAAGTGCATGTTCCACTCATGCGTTTGACCAAGCTTGCTCAAATCTTCGCATCCAGTCACAGAGCCTCACTGTGCATCAACAGTCTTGGACTGGGCATCATCAGCCACAAAAAGAGAGCATGGAAGTTTTGGCAAATGAACATGGGGAGAGGTGGAAAGTAGAGATTATTTTTGGTAAACCACCCAACCTCCAACTACTTCCAGTAAAAATCCATGACTCTGTCTCTGACATCCCATCTTACAAATACCTGGGTGTTATAATTGACCAAAATCTGACTTGGACTGACCACAATGACTTCACATGCAAAAAAAAAAAAAAAATACAGCAACGTATATACCTCCTGCTAGTGCCCAAATAATATTTTGCTTTTTTTTTTTTTACATCTGTGATTCAGAGCGTTATGCCTTACTGTAGTACAGCTTGGTATAGCAGCCTCTCTGTCAAAGATAAGGCTAAACTTCAACACCAAATTAAAATCTGCTGTAAGATCATTGGGCTGCCCATAGCAAACCTATTACAGGAAGCTCACAACAACAGTATGCTCCGAATGGCCGCATGCATATCTACTGACATCACACACATTCTTTACAAGAATATCAGCTATTACCCTCAAACAGGCGTTTCAGAGTTTCCTCCTTAAACATTCCTTCATATATCAATCGATTCTTCTGTACAAACCAGTGTACGTATGTATAGTGCGATCACTCCATGATGGTAATGTCATCAAGTTATGTGGGTTGTATGTAATGTATGTATGTAGGTATGCATATGTATGTCTGTACACAGGCCTGTGTCCTCTCTATCTGTGACCATGGGCTACTAGTCCCAGGCCCAGGCTCTGTTTTTGTCTGTTGATGCTTTATGTTCCACATGCATGGTACATGTGCAATAGTCTTGTGATGTCTTGTGTATGTCCTGTGTATGTCCTGTCTTAAACGAGTCTTGCTCAGGGATGCAAAATGTATTTCAGTGAAAACTGACAATAAAGTCCTATCGTATCGCATCGTATCGTCGTAAATGTCTGTTTTGACTGTCCTTGGCTGATTCTTATATTAACTAAATAAAATTTGATGCATAGAGCTGGAAAATGTAACCTGTGTTGTGGTCAAGAGCGAGAACTCTAAACGGGAAAAACAAGAAAAAAACAGGAACTTTAACAGGACAGAACTTTGCTGACTCTGGTCTGATGCCAAGACAACAGGGCACACTGTTAAACCACAGTGCAGAGAGCTTGGAAACAAAGACCACTGGGGAAGTTCCCGTTTCTACTTAGGAACCAAAACTGTTGCTTAATAGGGGCACAGTCGCAACTTCACCTTACCTTGTTGCAAGGCCCAATACCTACAGGTAGGTTGTAGGTATAGGACCAAGCGAAGTTGCACAAAGTATAGGACGTAGAATATACAGGGTCTGGTTAGATCAAGGATGGGGTAAAGGCCCTGTCTAGGAGACTCTTATTAGTGATATGAATACCAGCCTGCATTGACAATGGGCAGGATCTAGTTGGTAATTAAGTTATTTGGGCTTAGTAATTAGAGCAAGTCTGTGTAATACCTCTTGAGCAGTTCTGAGAGGGGGATGAAGCGGACTTCAAATGGAACGCATTTCATCCATATGAGGAAGTGATACTTATGCTAGGCTTATGGTCATCCTTATGACTGTGATGCCTGGCTCAATGCCCTTTCTGTCTGCAAGGGCTGTGATTGTGATTGTGTCAATTTTCCGGTTTCTTCTAACAACTCACCAACAACAACATCAGGGAGGACTCAGTATGAAAGGACTCAGTATGAAAGATCTGTGACAACACTCCACATCACATTAACTTTTTCTCTTAATAAGCAGTTAGATAATTTTAATATGGTTTTGAGTTGACTATTAGTTTATTATCATTGCTTGTATGTGACACCTATAACTAACATATTTAGACAAGGGATAAATTTTAGTCTGTAAACCGAGCTAGCTAACGTTAGGACGCCAACTGATTTGCTATAGGAATATGGCTAGTAATGTGTGCTAGCTCGCTAGCACCTAAACATCTTCGGTAATACATGTAGGCCTATTTAGTTGCAAACAACCTTGACATGGCAATGTACCAAGAGTATACATTTAACTGACACCAGATATGTTGTCTATTAAGGTAGCATTTAATTGACATTGCAATTTAGCAGTTTAAAAGTTATATCATAGTTATTGCTAGCTTTTAGTTAGCTAACTAGCAATCAGACAGGACATTTTTCTGGCTGCAATAAAGTTCGTTTTCTTCCATTCAGTCAATTTATTTATTTTTACCTCCGCCAAGGAGGTTATGTTTTCGCCGGCGTGTGTCTGTCTGTGTGTGTGTGTGTCTGTCTGTCTGTGTACAACATAACTCTAAAAATACTGCACGGTTTTGGATGAAATTTTCGGACCATGTCTGTATTTGGACAAGGAAGAACTGATTTGATTTTGGTGGTGATCGGTGATCCAGAACACCCACTGGGGTGGATTTTGTGAAAATCAAAGTGAAACTAACATTTCCACTGTCTCATACTTTTTCTGATTCACACGAAACTTGGTACACATGATCTTTGAACCATGTCTCACAAAACACATCCGTTGTTTTGTTCAAAAGTCCAAGTGCTTGCCTTCTACGGCCAATGAAATTTGATGGCGAAGTCGCCAAACAGGAAGTGACCTCATATCTCGGCCATGCTTTGACGTATCACATCCAAACTTGGTATATGGACTCTTCACCCGGTCCTGACCAGGGAAAAAAATAAGTTACATTCTCTAGCACTCCTAGTGGTCAAACATCTCGGCTACGCTTTGACATAGTGCAACCAAATTTGGTGTATGGACTGACGACCCGGTCCTGACTATGTAGAAAAAAAATATGTTAAACTCTCTAGCAATCCTGGTGGTCAAACATTATATCTCGGCAATGGTTTGAAGTATCATAACCGAACTTGCTATATGGACTCAGGACCTAGCCTGACACTAGCCCGCCCATAATACGAATGTTCATCCGTATCCATGGTCTGGGAACGGTCCTCTGGGGCGTGTTTACATCGGTAGAGAGTCTACCGGCCAATAAGCGAAGCTGGTTAGACGAGCTGTCCAATCGTTTCAAACCAGAAGTGAATGCCCTCCCCTCCGCAGTATAATCGCGTCAGGTTAAAGAACCCCCAGACCATGAATACGGATGAACAGCAGTATTATGGTCGGGCTATGTCAGGCTACTCAGGACCCTCTCCTGACAACATCTGTCCACTGTGCAGGGTCTAGTGCTGCCAGTTAGTGATCAGTTGGTGATCAGTTGATGGAAATGCATGCATGGGAGGACAGGCTTTTGCTACTTCTATTTTATATTGCATCGGTGACCACATTGCCTTGGCGGAGGTCTGCGGTCTCTGAGTGCTTTTCTAGTTTATTTATTTTTTTGTTTATTTTTAAATACATTTTAATATTAGTTTTTTTTCCTGAGGTATGCAATCAGGTACAGTTCTTTTGAAATTAGTTTTAGAGCTGTCTAAACATTTTCCTTTATTTCAGTAACCATAATTCATCTACTATGTTAAACATTTTAATCCTTTTTTGGGGGGAATGTATGCTACCTTTTAAAGAATAAATATCTAAGTGACATTTAAGAAAGCTCATGTCATAAAACCAACACTGAAGGAGCTGTCCTCATGATACCAGTTTAGTGAATTTGCCGTGGATGGTCTGACAATGACTTCTTCTGCTTGGGCTGGCTGACATTAGTCTGGCATTTGTTTTGTAATCTTTTTGTACATTTTTAAATTTAATTTTAATAAAACCAACCTTATCTGTGCTAGAGTTACAAAGGCAATTACGCCTGGTTAGCCTTTAAAGGGCAACTTCAGTCAAATTTCAACAAAAGGTCTAGTTCAAGCTACACAAGACTAACCAATACTGAAGACGCAAGACACTTTTGTCCACTCGTATAGGTTTCCTTGAACAGAGAATTAGCCCTGACAGTTAACCCATGGGGGCAGATTTTTAAACTGTGTTTTCAGCATCTAAACATGCTCCAAATATATGGTTGGACCAAAATGTCTTGCGTCTTCAGTATTGGCTAGTCTCGAGTAGCCTGCGCAATAGAGGTCTAGTTGAAATTGACTGATGTTGCCCTACCATTTCTGTTGCTTGGTGTAATCCTATGTAATGCTGCATCAGAAACCTTTTTCAATCAAGGAAAGGCAAGTTGGCTCTATTAACCTAGATCTCATTTTTCATACAGGGTAAAGGGCGAGAGGAGGGAGTAGTGTGTCTCATTTCTGATTGCTCATAGTAGTTAATCCTAAGAATACTTACAAAACGCAACACATTCTGTATGTACATTTCTATAGCGCTAAACTAACCAGTGGGGTATTGAAATGTCACATTGAGCACCCCTTGATGCATTGCTCCACCTACAGGACGGATTAATTACTACCTCAATGATGTACTGTAGAAAGATGCAATGTTCTAATGTAGACTAAATGCTGCCACTAGCACGTAAAAAACGTGGCATCTTTGTTCCCGTCTGGATTCGAACCAGAGAACTGAGAAGCTGAACCTCAATGGTGCCTGGACAATAACCCACTGCAATACCGTCTTTAGTGAAGAAGTAATAATATGCATTTTCATAAATTTTAATGAGTAGGCAAGTTAGTACCTTAAATATTTGTATATTTGAAGTTCGTAGATTTAATTTTATTGACACAGCATGTCCCAAAAGTCACAGCCACAGAAAAAGCATCCATCATTGCAATCCTTTCTTCTTAATTTAAGTACTATATAGTTAATATTTTAGTGTGTAATGATAATTACTGACATGGGCCAGCCCATTACTGCTTTCCTGTTGGTTTATCTCTGTCTAGTGGGGTGGGGTTACAGAGCAGGTGCTGGTAATTTTCTGGTGGCGGCCAAATCTTATAAGATTTTCTGCCTAATAGTTGTTGCTTTTGTTTCAGATCACAGTATTTCATGATTGATTAACACTACATTATCATATCACTACATAATTGCATTTACTGTATGGTGCCTGTCTGACCAACCATACTGGTATTGTTAGGTAACACAATGTTTTGTTGTTGCTTTGAAGAAGTGACTGTAAAGAATCTTAAAATATCCATAGAACCTATTCCCATGCAGGGGATAGATCCAACTCCGTACAACTGTTAAAATCAACTCTAATAGGCCATTCTCATGTCACTAATAGTTACTCATCATCTTGTCTTAATAAGCGGTTAAGTGAAACTGACAATAATTTCAGTGACACCTTATTTATTTCTGTGAGAGAAACACAAGACAGTTTGTCAGAAGCTACATTTTCCTTTGGGTCTATTCTTCATACCCTCTCACTTATATCCCAGAGTCAGACAGACAAAACCATATGTATGTATGTATGTACGCATGCATGCATGTACTGTATGTATGTATGCATGCATGCACACATGCGTATATGCATTTACTGTAAGTACAGTTGAATCCACAAAAACTGTCGAACATCAGAGTAAAGTTTGTTTGTTGTTTCTCTTTTAGGTCAGTAAATATTATCCCATTTGTTGAAAATGTGGCTCATTCCTTTTGACAGAACTGCTGTAACTGGGCCACGGTTTTACGCCATATTGCATGCTAATGTCTTTTCAGTGCTGAACACACATTTTCTATATGACTGATGACAGTAAAACAAAGAGTTTGACATTTAAGAAATTTAAAAATGTTTACTATTTACTGACCTAAAACAGTTTCAATTTTCATTTTTTATTTTACTATTTACAGACCTAAAACGGTTCAGATTGAACACATCTCCCCTTGATCGGCTAGCTGTGTGCTCCCTGAAAACACTGATCTGGTCTTGGGAGCCAACACAGGATCAGGCTGATTAAGTGAAATTTAGCGAAAACTATGGATGAAATTATAGTGCACCTATAATGTTAGATAGTAGTTTGATGTGACTTTTTTCTAAACTGTATGTATAGATTCAACATGTATCTGACTGCATAATAAAAATCCTATAAGATTTTCTGATAATAGTTCGATGTGTCTTTTTTCTAAACTGTATATATGTATGATTTCAACTGTTTGTGTGTATACGTGTATCTGACTGCATGGTATCTCTATTTGTCTAGAGTGCAGATTGCTACTGATCACTGCTGCTGCTCCTCTTGTTGGCAGGAGGGGCGCCAAATTCTCCACGTGGTCGTTGGCAGCATCCAGGATGCGTTTCAGAGCAGACAGTAGAAGCACATTCATGTGAGGGTTCAGGTCAATCTCCTCATGGTAGTTCTTCACTGGGAAGATGCAGTGCATGGGAACCCCCAATTTGTTGCTGCAATGCTGCATCTGAGGAGTGAGGTGAGGAGTTAATGATATGTTGTGGTAACACCTACACAAGCAGATTCTTTGGTAAATACTTACACTCTCCTTAATCGTCTTACTTCTGTAGACCATTCGGATGTCCTTCTTGACCTCTTGACATGCCAGATCCACTTTTGTTAGCATCACAAACTGAGAAATCCCTGGAGGAGAGATACAACTCCCCATTATGAATTTTTGTTTTTATATACCTATAATGTCATTATGCTGATTATGTTTATGTTTTCACTGGAATTTGTTTGTCCGTTTGTTTGCATCTTTACTGCAAAAGTTACTGACGGATTCAAATACATTTTATACCAGAGGTGTATTTTTGTCCAATGAAGAACCAATTTTAGTAATGATCCAGATCAGGATCTGGGCACAGGGATTTTTTTAATGAAGTTCTTACTACTGACCGTTATCACGTCCATCTGCAAACGGCTGAACTCTAAGGGGCGTCAGCGAACATATTGCACTCTGAAGGCATTTTTACCTATTGTTCGTTTTACTATCTGTCACGTCCTGTAAAGCAATGTCAGCACAGGGCATTTTTTTGCCTAGTTTGATTAATACCAACAGATCTTGGGAAGTGGACATATAAGCACAGGCCATACCATATACATAAAAGTACACCCTTGCCATTGGGATTACATAAAAACGGTGTTTGTTATCAGCCTATATAACGAAGCAAATTAATGTCAGAAAATGGGGATGTTGTTAAAAGCCCTTCCCCAACTATACTGCAATGCTAATGCCACCTTATGCTTATTCTCAATATCACATTTTGCTACAGCACAGTTAGGGATCTCGGTCACCTAGTGCTATGGACGATTTACTTGATGCATTGTGGACATTTAAAGTCTGATTTAAAAAAAAGAAGCTGTATAAAATCGATACCGACCATCCTCCCCCGCAAAACCAATTAATAAAAAGAATTGATCTAACCTAAAAAATAATAGCACAGGGTGTCTACTCAGTTTTTTGGGTTTTCTTTTGAGACTTAAGTGCAAGGCCATTGGTTGAATTGACGTGGAATGACCCATTCACATATTTCTACAGCACAGTTAGCTTAGCTTTTTGGAGGTAAAGTATTAGCTCATTAGGATGGACACGGACACTGATTGAGGGATTCCAAACATCCTTTCTGATGTTTAAAATGGACATACGATTCAAAAGATTGTGAATTTAACGTATATAAAATGTGTCTCACATGCAGAACTTACCCATTTCTCTGACCTTTTCTCTAATCTGCCTCGTCTTCTTGAAGTCATCATCCCCCATTATAGCAACTGTGTCTGCTGGAACGACACTTACAAGGCAGTGAATCTTGTCACCAAGCTTGGGGTTGCTGGGGACTGAGTCATTCTCTGAACAGGGGCTAACAGGGTTAAACTAACAGAGAGAACATCCTAAACCTTCATATCATGAAAAATATGATCAAGTACCCAATGGTACATGAACTAAATATGTGTTTGTGGTGTGTTTGTCTGTGTGTGTGTGTGTGTGTGTGTGTGTGTGTGTGTGTGTGTGTGTGCACATGTGCGTGCGTGTGTGTGTATTTTTACCTTATGACCATTTTTTATTTGGCCTTGTAAAATTTTGATAAGGTCATCAGGATGCACCCCTTTGGAATCCCCTTTTTCCAGACCCATGACATCACACAACACAAAGGGCAGAGGGTTTTCTGGTTTCACCATCTCTAATTTGGTGAACTTTGAACTGGAATAGCAACAAACAAAATATGAACTCCCTGCAGTACATTCCCTTATTATTATTATAATTTTTTTATTATTAATTTTTTTTAACTATTATTATTATTATTATTATTATTACAACAACAACAACAACAACAACGGTAGGATTGGAAATCCTGGAAAATTATTTCAGCAAACAAGTCTTTTCAGACTTCTAGAAGCCATGTCTCCAAAATACAGGAATGATCGGGAAGGAGGATAACAAAATGATGATCAGCATTTTCCTGAATTTTACAGATAATGTGTTAATGCATTTTACCTCCTTTGTAAAAGTGACACCTTCCGCTGCACCAGTTAGAGCTGTATCCACCATCCGCTCCTGGAAGATGCTGTTGATAGAGTTGATTAAGCTGGACTTCCCATGTCCCACTTGACCATGGACCAGGATACGGAGATACTTGACATCTCCGTGTCTCACTACCATTTTCTTCAGATTATTTTTCATCTCTTCAGCCCCTCTGTCAGAGATCATTTACATTTACTTGCTTAGGTACAGTAACTGTACATTCATATTGCAAGCGCTGCAAAGCAATGGAGCAACGGAAATCGACTTTGTATGGACACGATCAACAAAAGCAACAAGAGTGGCGAGTGATGAAACTTGAGCGATAGCAAAAGCTAAACTTAAGTTAACTTTATGTAAAGAGCTATGGCACTGTTCAACAACTATCAATCAGAATGTCGATGTCCTGGTGTGGCTAATGTAGAGAAGCAGACATAACCTTTCAGATGTTACTTTGCTGCTTTTTTTGCTATGTCAAGAGATGTTTCTTGGGACTCTCTGGTAACTGTTGGTACATTTATCGGTCACAGTTTTAACATGCAGGGATGAAGATGGAATCCTAGGGTAACTTGAATAAATGTTTCACTTACTCCCATCCAATGTCTCGCCAACTGTTGTCCATCACTGTGAGACACACAGACACATACACTTCATAATTATCTGCTTGCATGTGTCTAGAACACACAGAACATTTATCAAAACATTTGATACACATTAATGTCTATGCTGCTGTGTATGTTGGGAATGTTTGAATGTTTAAATCTGCTGCTTGGAATAAAAATGGATTGTGTGAAAAAGATCTTTATCCTTATGGGACAATAAAGAATCTATCTAATTAACAATAATTGAGCCTCCTATGTTCGCTTCAAGGACAACCAGGGCCGGACTGGGACCAAAAAGTGGCCCGGGCATTTTTGGCCATGGCGGCCCACTATGATTTTATTCAATAATAGTAATGTGGTGTCTAGCTAAAACAACACTGTAAGTTGGACATATTGCATGAATATGAGAGATTTATTTAAAGTTGCCCAATATCCTTTATGGAAATTATTAGTAAATGACAGCCCCGGCCCAAAAATGGCCATCGGCCCACGGGCATTGCCCTGTATGCCCTATGGCCAGTCCATGCCTGAGAACAACTTTGACATTCCAGCCATTTTAACTTGAGATAACACATTTATCTGATTATCATCAATCTTTTGTGATAATAATTCTGTACCATGTAACTTGTGTACGTGTGTGTGTGTGTGTGTGTGTGTGTGTGTGTGTGTGTGTGTGTGTGTGTGCCAGGCGTGCATGTGTGGATGCTCACATGATGGTGGAGGAACAGGGGACTTAGAGGATTTAGAGAGCCAGCTCATTTTTCTCCTGCAGGACAACAAAACGGAGTAGAAGAAATAACAATCTATGACTCAAATAATCTTAACTGTGGTTATTTTGGATCTTTTTGCATGAAAAAAGTTGTGGAGACTATAGGCCTTTGGGAGACAAAGGTAGTTTGCACAGAAGTTTACTTCAGGCCATGAGACTCAATAACAGTAAAGTAAACATACTTGTTTTTCAGCAGAAAACCAAATAATGTGTTGAGCACATTCTCTTCCTAACACATAGGATACAGTACTATGTGTCGTGCTACTGTAACACATTATAATATTAGATTCAACTTTATTGTCATTGCACAAAGTACTGAGATAATATACGATTACCGGTGCAAATGCAAGCCTCCATATATTACTAGATGGCCAATCCTAATTTCTAAAGAGTGTGTGTTAAAGGTGACATAGAATGGATTAATTCATATCATATTTAAGATACTGTATTGAAATGGGTTTTTTGCCTAAACAACGCCTCACTCTGGCCTCCTTGATTGAACTGCAATGGGCTTTGTGCTATTTGACATCATTTGTATGCTTTGTTCATGATTTAGTGGCTATTTCTAAATGTAGGATTTCCATATGAAAGAGGGCAGAACCAGGCCTCATGTTCATGATAAGCTCTTTGACCATGCACAACCTCTCTTAATTCATCAAAGCCAATGTAAAAGTGGTTTTCCATTCTATGTCTCCTTTAAGATACAAACATTAAATAATTTTACATTAGAAGAAACATAAAAATTTTCATTTTGCACCCACAGTTAGAGTGTTCACACACGAAAAGAGAAAAGAGTGAGATAATGTTTTAATTTTTTTAAGGGAAAAATATATATGTTCCATTACCGTCTTTTCAGTCTACTTCTCCAGTTGGTTCATACAAAATGTCAACCTGAATAACCGGTACAAAAAATAAATAAATAAATAAAAAGAATTAAGCAACTATTTCAGCAAAGATGTGTCAATAAAAGCTGCTTTGTTGTCACCTCAGCTGACTCTTATAGCCACTGCAGAACTGTTTACTTTCATTTCCTTCATTTGCATTTGTAAGCTACTCAGACACACCCTGACACCAGAAATGCATTACTTTTGTCAACATTGTAATGCATTACTTTTGTAAGTACAAATATTACATATTGTTACACATGTTGTACCTCTGTACTTACATAGATACACTGTAACAGTAACACTGTAACATAAAGTGTTACCTTCAATTTAATTTAATTAATTTTAAATCATATTTGTAAAAATGTAAACATTAATTTTTAAATAATTAATTTTATTTTTGTGAGTTGGACATAGATTAGCTATCAAAAGTGAATTAAACAAACACCCAAACCCTTTCAGTTTTCCAGAAAGTGAGCCTCTTTTGCCTGTGCCTCGCCAGCATTATGCTAACTGGCCAGTGAATGAGGAGGAATGAGGAGACATGAGGCATGTCAATGTCACAGCGATCGAAAGCGCCTAAAAATTTTGTTCCACGATTATATATACAATCTCTGTCCCATGTATCACAAACATTATTGCAATTTTAAGACATATATATATATATATATATATATATATATATATATATATATATATATATATATATAAAGAATTGTAGGAATTTGTGGTGCAGCTCCATTAAACCCATTTTGTACCCGAGAGCGCCCCTTGGTGCAATACCACACCGGAAGTGTTCCGGGAGTGAAAATTCTCCCCTTATTAAAATTTCTCTGCTTACATATATGTGTGTATATATATGTACATGCATGCTCTGATATAATAAAAACAACTGAACCAGGATGTGATAGGGTTTAGTTTTGACAGTCACAAGGGTTTACTGAAAATTGCTGGATGTATTTTATACAACATAAATCTGTTACAGATGGATAGAGCTCACGCTTCGCATAAATGACCTCTTTCCTTCTACATCCTGTTATGTCCCTGGCAGGTCTATGGTAGTCACGCCCCTCTGGTCAGGTGTAGGCTACCTGTGTCTTTGAAAGACATTGCTGCTCATCTTCTACTGAGCCAAGGGGTATCTTTAATTGTAAATACGTAAGGGATAACGTCCAGTTCTACAGAAATAATGGCAAGCCTGCTTATCTCCCGTTTGTATTATTCTCCTGTATACTTAAGCAAGTATTTAAAACATTAAAGAAACAATCAACCCCAATTTAAAAGAATTGATCCTGTTCGGTTGGGGTACCATTTTCAGGTGAAAGTAGATCTAAAAGGCTGCTTACTGTTGTTATAGTTACCATTCTGAAAAGCATTGATATGGAACGGTGGTGAAACCTTTCAACAGAAAAATGTCACAGGTAGCCAGTTATACGAAAGTACCACCCCATCAGTCAATCAGAGAAGAGAATCGCAATCTGAAGGGAGATAATGTACTGTATGTTGTGGTCAGGCTTGTCGGACTACATTCTGAAATTCTGGCCTGGACTGCACCGTACAGGATAGGTTTAAAGTCCATACTCCATACGCATAGGTTTAAAGTCTATAATAAAGCAAGCTGAAGTAACCAGAGTATTTTATTAAATATGTAATCCAATTTGTAATTGTTTTCATTTATTCTTTTTTTTTAAACATTGTAATCATAAAGGCAATCTATCATGTCATTATTGAGTAATCTAGAATCAGGTTTCACAGCATAAGTTTGCGTGAGATAACACAAGTTAAGAATTGAGGAAGTTGGTGCCTTCATGAATGTGGTCACGTTATGTTCCTTAAGTTTTGTGTATGTAAGGTAATGGTGAGATAAACACATTTAAAATAGCCATATAAGGCAAGAACAATGAAGTACTGTGCTAGTGTAAATAGTTTGTTGAGACAGTAGTCAAGCTCTTTTGGCCCTTTTTCCTTTGGAATTATTTCCCCTTTCTGATTGAACACATTCTGTTCCTTCTTGACATTCATTTTTTTTTGTTTTTATCTTTTCTTCTTAGGACTGCTATAGTCCACCATTTTTGCATTGGAGTCTTTTTGTACATTTCAGATTTTATTACGTCCGCCAAGGAGATTATGTTTTCGCCGGTGTGTGTCTGTCTGTCTGTGTACAACATAACTCGAAAAGAAATTTCATCCAGGATCTGGATGAAATTTCTGGACAATGTGTGTATTGGGACAAGTAAGCACTGATTTTGGTGGCAATTGTATAATAATATATGGGAAACTGACTCATAGGAAGAAACTCAACACCTTGTAGAGTTTGCAGTTCATAGATACAAAATGTGCAATGTGCAAAGTGCAGCCTCTTTAAAGGAGAACGCCGGGGTGAATCACCATGTAGTCCTACTGTTTTGTAGTGCCAAGCGCTATTGTTAGCCACCTCAATCACTGGATTTCATGCAAGGCAGGCTGAGATAGCGAAACGGCAGCTAACGTTAACAGAATGGGGCATTTGAAAACGAAAGCAAAGCGATTAAGTTTCGTTTTTGACATGCCTCATTCAGTTAGTGTTAGCTGCCGTTTGCAAACTCGGTCTACGATGCACAAAATTTTATCATGAAGTGGCTTTCAGTAGCGCTCAGCAGCATAAAACAGCAGGGCTAGGTGTTGATTCACGCCGGATTATACCTATTAAGCTTCCGCAACATTGATCTGTATGGTTGCGTCAATGACGTAAAATGAAACCAAAACAAACCACTGCTTTTCCCTCAGGGTATTCATGTACCCATGGGTGTGTGACAGGGATACAGGGGAATCTTGCAAAGTAACTTCAAGTTGTTTTTCAATGGTTTGATCGCATGAAACTGCCACTGAACTAGACAGACAAAGAAGTTCAACTTGCCTCACAATGCATGGAAACACCCATAACATAGGCTACTTTTATATAAATTCATTCATTGAGGACCCCCTCGAAAACGAGGTTTTTAACCTCAAGGGGTTATCCTCAATGCAATAAATTTCAATAAATTCATCAAATTGAGAGATTTTTAAAGCAATGTCAATAAGAATATGATTTTAATTATTCTCGACATTCTCCTCTTTAGATAATGCATCGGTACAATACATACAAAACTAGATAGTAAAACAATTAAAAACAAAACATAAAACCCTGCATTTTAATCGTTATGGCCATGGTGTAAAGCATGTTTGACATTCCTTCTGATGCAGGAAGTTAAGTTATTTAACCTTAAATGATTCTTTATCCTCACTAAGATTAAAAGAGGGATAACAAACATGCATTAAACAAACAAGAATA
Source organism: Sardinella longiceps (assembly GCA_027497455.2). Classification (NCBI taxonomy): domain Eukaryota; kingdom Metazoa; phylum Chordata; class Actinopteri; order Clupeiformes; family Clupeidae; genus Sardinella; species Sardinella longiceps. The sequence goes on from JAODXP020000031.1 coordinate 9,515,121, forward strand.
AAAAAGAAATAGTATATATATATAAAAAAGTATCAAATAAATGTCATATTACCTGATTGCAGTTCAATTAAGTGCACAGAAAATGTGTACCTGAGCAGCCCAGAGAAAAGATCATCCAACCGACTGTGACGAATAAAACAACTTCTCCCCCAGTGAGATTCTTATCATGCCTCCTACTGTAGCTTTCTAACCAATCACAACTTTAGAACCATTCATTTGCATCTCATATGAATACTGACACACACACACGCACACACACACACACACACACACACACACACACACACACACACACACACACACAAACAATGTATGATACATAGACAGACACAGGGATGAGGATTGTTTCGGTACCCTCATAGAATGTCCAGAGATGCCTTCAGAAAATGTACATTTCCATAGCTTTTAACTAACCAGTGGCGAATGATAAGGAGGCTACATTGAATGAGCTTGTATGAACTCTATGGATGTTTGGCTCCCTACAACCCAAAGCCTATTTTTCTGCAGTTATTTTTTACAGTCAAGAGCATTCAAGTGCAAGTTAAAAAAAAGGATTAATGTGTCAGTTGTCAGACCCTAAATAATGATTTGGGACTTTAAACTTACAGAGTAGGTAGTGAATTGGACCTTATGTTTTTGATTTGCAAAGCAAACTGTTGGCTGTTTCAAAAAAATCTGTCAGGGGAGTCAAAAAAGGTCCTAATCCACTTGGCTTTATTGAGTATCTGTGCTTTCAATTTTTTTTTTTACAAAATCCAGCAGCATGAACCATTCCAATAGACTTTGACAAGCAGCATCAATAATTCCTATAGACTTTGAAAAGCAGCATGAACCTCAGAAACATAGTAAGAAACAGACAGGTCATCAGATCAGACTATCTAAACAATAACATTTTTTTAGCCAGCATCATAAGAAACAAAAATTACTGTTGGACAGAAGGAACCCTTCCTCTTTTTACCTAAAGAAGGTATTTTACCCTTTCCTCTAAATAGTGAACCAAAAGAACAGACAGAACTTTAGAAAATAGTAGTAGCATCTTAACATTTTGATATTCTTCTATAAATGACATAAACTTACAAACTTACAGTCAAATTTAAATACTGGTATCAAAAAGACCAAAAAAAAGAACATTCCAAATAAACCAACAACTCAGAAGAAACAAGTTGAGTGTTGAATTATGCTGTTTTAGCTGGAGTGGTTGTGATCTCTCCACTAGCAGATTGTGCATTTCTGATGGCAGAGAAACAAACAGGGTCACTACTGATACCACTGTGTGTCTGTGTGTGTACCAGATGCCAGCTAGCCAACTGTGTGTGTAGGACATCAGTAAAACGTCAGCCCCCTGTGTGTGTGTGTGTGTGTGTGTGTGTGTGTGTGTGTGTGTGTGTGTGTGTGTGTGATTTTCTTACCTCAGTTGGAGTCTCACTATCCAGATATTTGCTCTCCTGTCCTCCAGTCTCCCATGTCTCCTATCTGTCAGATGCAAAAGGTGCAAACAATCACTAACAGTCCAAACACACACAGACCTCTGTTCTGCACATGACTCTCCCACATCACTTTTTCTGTTCAATTTGGATTGTTTCCGATTTGAGTCCTTTTGCTCCCATAGTGATCCCACTGCATGGGTTTTTCCATATCCGTTTATAAACATTCCTGCCAAAGTGCTGATCAATAAGGTGGAGAAAAAAGACAAGATTTGACAAGATGGCTAAATTTAAAGGTAAAGTTCACATTTTTTCCTGACTCTTTATATGTCTGATATGCTCCACTGACAATGCTTGAATGCTTTCAAGCCTGATCAATATTCTCAAGATTATATGAATGAATTCTGTCTCTCTTGCTGCCTGTACCGCTCTCCTTCTGACCACACCATCAGACAACATTAACATTAATATACTGTACATAAATGAGACCATTATGCTACCACAATTACAATACTACAACAAGTTTGCATGATCAGTAATGTCAAAGCACTTTAGATAGAAGGAAATGACCCAAAGGTCTGGCATTCCGGCACCTCTTAGAACCAGGAGATGAAGTGATGGCAGACTATCAGACACTCTACTTGGAATTGCAACATTCTTGGGCCCCAGTAGGCGGTTCGTTAAAAAAGAAAGTGTGTATGTGTGTGTGATAATGTTAATCTTTGGAATATTTTGGACACATGTTTGTGAGTGTTTGTGTATGTGTTGTGTGAAAATGTTAATGTTGTATGTGAGTGAGTGAGTGAGTGAGTGAGTGAGTGAGTGAGTGAGTGAGTGAGTGAGTGAGTGAGTGAGTGAGAGAGAGAGAGAGAGTGAGAGAGAGAGAGAGAGAGAGAGAGAGAGAGAGAGTGTATGTGTGTGTGTCTATGCGTTGTGTGAAAATGTTAATGTTGAGTGTGTGTGTGTGTGTGTGTGTGTGAGAGAGTGAGTGAGTGAGTGAGTGTATATGCTGTGGATCCCTTACTGATTCTCATCCATAAGGCCACAGTTAACACGACCAACAGGATCACCACGGCGACCAGCCCTACACAGACTGCCACAATCATCTTCACTTCCGCTCCTGATGATCGCGGCTCCTCCTCCACCTCATTATCTGTAGGGAGACCTTCAGGAATTACAGAAACACAATCTTAAAGGAATAGTCCACCTCTTCATGAAAATTGTTTATTCAGCTCCGTACTCTGAGTTACATATGTGGGTAAAAGCATTTTGGTCTCAGTGCCTGTGTTATCCTAGTATGGCATCACCAATTTTCCCCATTTTTTAGCTTTAGCTTAGCATAGGCACTGGAATACAAAGTTGCCAGATAGCCACTCTTTGGCAACTTTACTTTTTAGTGCCTATGCTAAGCTAAAAGTAAAATTGGGGTTGCCAGACTAGGACAACGCATGCACTGAGCCCAAAATGCTCTTACTCACATATGTAACTCCAGGTAAGGGGGTGAATAACCAATTTTCATAAAGATGTGGACTATTCCTTTATGATCGGACAATACCGTAATAGCTTACTAAGTACTACACTAAAGTCTATAATTGTCCAATTACTAGACTAAAGACATCTTCATAATTGTCCAATTACTAGACTAAAGACTACCATCTTCATAATTGTCCAATTACTAGACTCCGGCTGGGCTCCTGGCATAGACAAACTACAGTAGGTAATCACCTGGGGCACCAAATATCAGGGGGCATCAAAATGCATCTATTACCCCCGCCAATTAGAGTCTGTCTGTGAACAACAAAACTTGAAAAGTACGGCACGGATTTGGATGAAATTTTCAGACAACGTGTATAGAACTGATTCAATTATGGTGGTGATTTTGGTTGGTTTATATTGTGGCTGTGACCACATTGCCTTGGCAGAGGTCTGTGCTCTCCAGGTGCTTTTCTAGTTACTTTCTTTTCTTTCCTTTTTACTTGTATTTTCAAGTAAAGACAGGGCAAAACTCAAATCTGACCTAGGCCAGCAAAAAGGGCTAGAGCCTGACTGGACTAAAGATGAGAATCCGAATAGCTGTCGTCGTCTGTCTAAGCTATTCCAGACAAGGATTGAATTGTGTTCATGAGAAATCATTCATTACAACTTATCTAAAATATCTGTAATGACTGTGTAGGCCTACACCATTTTAACAGATATGTAAAATGATAAATACATTTTTGACACACTGCTACATAGGCCTAGTAAATTCAATGACCTCTACCCAAAGGTCAAACTGAGATTTGCTCCACATCTTCGATCCAAACCGAAATTTTTATGCTTCTTTCATTTTGTGCACAATTTATATGCTTAACAGCCCCACTACGGTCTTCACCTGTGATATTCCTCTGTGTTGCTTTGATCACGTCTCCTAGAGTGACTCTGCAGTGGAAGATGCTGCTATTGCTGCTACTGTTGTTTTTCATCCAGTCCACTAGTAGGCGCCGCTCCACTGTAAATGTCCCATTCGCCTCCCTGTGTGACTCTGTGGGCTCCGCTGGTAGACTCCGCCCCTCTGCATCCAGCCAATCAATGAGCGGCTCTGGACTCCACCCACTGGACACACAGCACAGGTTCAGCTGTGTTCTCCCGTGTTGGTCTACGAGGATCGTCGGTTCTGTTCCTATAACTGGATCAGAAAATAGCAGAGGAGGAAATCAGTTTTTCTGTATATGATGTATTTGCTTGTTAGTAAAATAAATACTACAACAGTTGTTTTCATTTGCTCTATAGCTCCCCCACAGGTCTGTCTCAAATCTATTTTTATCCATTGATCTATTTCAGTCCAAGGTGACTGGAATAGCAACAGTGAGAAATGGAAAATTATTCACAGATGGGGAGTAGGCCTAGACCAAAACAGCCAGCCAGTGAATATTTTTGATGACTTTTCACATAAAGACAAGATAATCAAACAAATAAAAGACCTCAGACATGCCTCCATATTGTATGGCTCTCATGGAATTAAATTTTAAAATATGTGGCATTCATGGCTCTCTCAGCCAAAAAGGTTCCCGACCCCTGATCTATAGCGCCCCCCACAGGTCAGTCTACAACCTGGACCTCAGTGCAAGTATCCCCAGCTGCGGACTTGCAGCCTCAATGTGGGCTGGGCTCAATGTTGAGCACAACCCTCGCTGTAGCCTACGCGGCTCAATGTTGAGCACAACACTCCCTGTAGCCTACCGTAAGGCCTGTCTATGGTAGGATCAGAGTGGTATAGAAAAATCTCTGGCTCAGGGCATGGTAGGATCAGAGTGGTATAGAAAAATCTCTGGCTCTGGGAAAGACAGGTAATGATGGCAAAGCAAGGCTTCATGAGTTAATGAGGCTTACCAGCGTAAAGGCTCACCAAAAGGCTCATTACTCGAAAGTTCATGAGATCTTTCTCTCTAGTGTCACCTGCTGTCCAAAGGGAAATATAACAGCCTAAATTAGCCTAGTAGATGTAGGCTCTGGTTTGTGTAAATGTGGTCACGCTTCGCTAACCTTGACTTCGCTAACCTTTTCTTGTTCAGCACTTTGGCTTGACTGCAGTTGTTTTTAGATGTTTTGTATAAATAAATGTATACTTAAACCAGTTGAAGCCTAAACCGATGAATGAAATAATATTGTTTAGCCTAATGCTTATCAATCAAATTAAATGAACGCAAGACTTCTTATGAAACTAGTGTAAGTGCATATGGAACAAACTGCAACAGACCAGTATACTAATATAATTTGTACTACTACTAGGCTACTACAATAATAATAGCCTAATAATAATAATAATAATAATAATAATAATATAATATCAGGGTAATTAATCAGAGAGCGTGTAGGCCTACATTTGTGTATGTGTGTGGATACATGTGGTTTTCTGTAAATAATAAAGAATGTTTAATACTGTGTTGCGAAACAATCTGTTCATAATAAACACTGTAAACCTATGAATCAATCAAATAGATACATCTGTATGTATATAATTAGTAAATAACTCAGCCTACTTACACATACAGCATTAACAATAGCGATAAATTGCTGATCAAAGCACTAAATAACACTGAGAACCTTCTGTAATGCTCTGCTATTGAGACTAATGGGGGAAAAAAAAAAACTGCTGTTAAACAGCTTGGCCACAGGAGGGCGCTCTAAGACCACAAATGGGAACACTAAATAAACTCTGAAGCCTACAGAAACCAATGCCGCGAACAGCACGGTAAATTGCACTTCAGAGTGCTCAATAGAAGCTCGATTACGAGCATAAGATTTGGATTTAAACAACCCCTCCGGCGAAAATTACATTTTACTTTTCCTTTTCAACATATTTATTTTGTGTATACCATGTTTAATGAATTAAATAATGGGCTGAAAATACTGATAACACCATCTCTAGAAATATTTTGATTGAATTCTCAGCTCTGCCGTTTATGTCTCAAACATTCTATTCAGAGATTCCCGTAGGCTTTAGTTGTCATAAATACGGGCCACCAATCAATCTGACATTACAAAATGTGCAATCATTAGTATGAAATGTTGTCAAAGTATCTCTCATTTATTTGCTACGTTTGCAACATTTGCTGTAACAACCAGCATCACAAGCCAACGCACGCAGAACCTGCCTCTCACAAACACCAAACGTCAACTCAATACGCAGGCGAGGATCTGACGCCTTTTCAGCGGGAGCAGCACTCGAAATGAGCCACTGACGTGAACACAGAATGTGAGGTCTCACATTTGGTTGGTCACGATGCTTTTTAAGGAAAGGAGACAGACCTCGAACGAGGTTCCATGAGGAACGCCCCCTTTTTGCTCGGAATCTCGTTCGTAGCCTCGCTTCAAAGGCCACATCATTAAAGACAGGCTAACAGAAAAATGAAAAACGTACCGGTTTTTTGTTATTGTATGGAGATCTATGAGTGGTAGCAGCATCATAAAATACCATCAGAACAAGAACTGAGAGATTAAGGAAGAGCTTCTTTCCACAAGCCATACGGTTTATTAATGCATGACCTCACACAAACTTTTCTTATTTATTACTATTAATGAGTTCAGCCCCAAACTACATTTCACTGCTTTTTGTACTAACAATTATGCATGTGACAAATAAAATTCTTGAATCTTGAATCATACCTGCACATTGTAAGAGCAAGTCGGTTCGATTCAAATGTTCGGTCAAAAATGGACACAGTGTTTTACGCATAGATAGCCAAATGCATTAGGGAGCTAATGTTTCCAAGTTTTCCATTATAATTTACCATTCATTACCGTCATTCATTACTTCCTCACGACATGTAAGTTTCCGATGGACTGAGTGACTGTTTCGTGTACTATTACAATTCATGTTTCATGCCTATGTACGGTTTAATCATTCTCAGCAGTGACCCTGTTTAAACTTGACTCAATCTTGTCTGTTTTGCGTGTATCATCTGCACGGAGCAAATTTTGTTTCGTCGTGTTAACGTTATGTGTTTAGTTTTGTTGCTATGGTCTAACCATTCGCTCCCCCCATAAAAATATTAATTCTCAGTCGTGGCCCTAAAACCACGCACAACTTTACAATGGCCATGGAAGAAAGGATTTTCGACCAGGCGTTGCGCTCATAGGCTGAAGCTTAGCAATTAGGGTTGTGCTCAACATTGAGCCCAGCCCACATTGAGGCTGCAAGTCCGCAGCTGGGGGCTACTCCCCCAGTGGGCACCTGCCAGTGTTGTAGCCTGTTTCCAATGGAAAGCTGGCAGCATTGCACTGGCATCACACATTCATGCATCATTCTCATCACACACGAGCCGGCACCTCACCTTTGACTTTGACCTCCATATCAGCGTTGTCATGGTTCCAATCTCCCACGTCAACAGTGCACTGGTATTTCCCGGCGTCTGAGAGCCTGACGCCGCTGAGCTTCAGAGACACGTTCCCTTTACCAATCTCGTCCAGGAACAGAGACGTGCGGCCACGGTAGTCGGGTGACTGATCATCGTTGTGGTCAGTACCATCGCTGTGCACGTGGATGTGTGTCTGAGTGTTGCTTTTGATTCGGTACCAGACCACAGACAAGTGCTGTGTGTCACCAGGGACAAACGAGCAGGGCAGGACCAGGTCTTGACCAGCAATGGCCACCAGGGGGCCCTTAGGACCAACTAGTGTCAGAGGAACTGTGGGGGAGTACACACATACACACACACACACACAAAAAAACATTTCTCAAACAGGGTCTGGGGTACCCCCAGGGATCCCCAGCACATTGCCAGAGGGCCCATGATTTGTTATTGTTATAAAATAGGCTTTGTCTTATGCAGAGAGGAGGTTAGAACACTTTCCCTAAGCAAAATATGCAAGCAGAATGACAATGAATGAAATATTATAACCTAAGCATATAAAACTGTATTTATTTTTTTAAAAAAGCAAAAGTTCCTGCCCTGTCAAATTCTTCCAAATGCAATTAATGGCTCTTTGAGTCTTTAATATGGCACAGCCCATTAGCAGTTCTGTTTAAAGTCCCTAAATTCAATCCAGACATATCATTACCCTTCTAAAAATGTAGGCTATCAAGTCAAGTAGCCTAACTTCGTGATGACAGGCTACACAGCTAGACTAGACACGTGTAGCCTATCATGGAAACCATTTACCAAACACCTACCTGATCCACATGCCACAATCCCGGGGAAAAGTAGAAGCAAGAGATAGCGAAGGCCCGCATGTTTGGGCGGGGAAACATGCAAACTACACAGACCTGAAACGCATAAAACGGCAGAACCCAAGCAAATGTTACGAACAAGACTCCAGCACCTGTGTGAAGCTGCCCCCCCTCAAACCCAAAATGCTGAAATAACACTGCAGTTCGTTTGTGCTGGTTTGTGCTATTAAAGCTTTTGAGTAATTTAGAAACACATTTTCAATACAAACGAATAGTGTTTTTTCAGCATTTTGGGTTTGAGGAGGGTGGGCTGCCTCAGGCATGTCCCGATATAGACTGTTTGGAGTGGTTTGGAGTGATTTGGACGTGGAGGGGGGCTGCGCGACGTCACATGTCCGAAAATGTATTTTTAAATTACTCAAAAGTGTTAATAGCACAAACGAAAATATTTGCAGCACAAACCAGCACAAACGCAGCACAAATGAACTGCAGTGTTATTTCAGCATTTTGGGTTTGAGGGGGCCAGCTTCACACAGCTGACTCCAGCTACTGACTTTACGCTAAACTAGGCTAACCCTTACAAGCTCGGCTAGCTAACGTTAACTTTTAGCTATGGTGGTAGGCTGAAGGACTTTGCATTAGGCAGCTGTGATCTCTAGACAGCCAGACAGAGAAAGATATGACATGCATTAACATGTCAGTCATCTAAGTGGTCATGGACACCACACACATTTCTGACAAAAAAAAAAAATCCTTGATGACGCATACTTCCAAGTGGACAGCCACCCGCACATTTCAGTTTAAGGTCAATGCAACAATTCCGGATCTCAGGGCTTGTTTAAAGTTCATTAAGAGCTCTCATGGAGACTACTAATTCGATACTTTTTATTAGGCCTTCACAACTTTTTAAAATGACGATTCTCTTTATGGTAGCGATTATATATTTACCTGACTGATGCATACTTCAGTTTTGCCATTGATGCCACCACCGGACGAGGCTAGAGGTCGCCATCCTGGAATGCTACT
>JAODXP020000031.1:9524319-9589319 GCA_027497455.2 Sardinella longiceps
TTGACTGTAAAAATTATGGACAAACCCTGCGTGACGTCACCCATAGAATTTCTTAAGAGCAAAAATGAAGCCAAAATCGGGGGTTCAGGGCGCTGCCATCTTTGACAGTTGAGTCAACGTTCTAAGCCCGCTAACGCTCGGCCAGTCCAAATAAGGGTAAAAAGGTGGAGTCGGCGTGGCCCTGGGACACGCCCCCAACTTGACCGTCTGTTTGTGTGGCCAGCGCAGGATCAACTCGCTAGCCAGAAAACGTGTCTATATCTTTGTGAACCTGATCGGAGCGACAACACCTTTGCTGGTAAGTGTTGAAAATCGTTGGTTTGATGAGATTTGTAATTGTTCATGCTGTCCAATAATACTTAAATACTCGATTATGAACCATAGATAGCATAAGGAGTTCTTCAGGCACATGAAACAGGTGTTTGGGTAATGTCAATGCTAAACCAGTGGACGCTAGCGTAAGTTAGCTATAATGTCACAACTCGGCTCACTTCACTTTGTCCTACCGTTTGAAATAATGAACGTAGTTTAATTAATAAATATACATGGTAGACACTAGACAGTCTAGTGTAATTGTACGTCCCCATTCCTGATTACTGAAGCTGGGAGCTAACGTCAACGTTATGGACCTGAGATGACCGAAGTAGCGCAGCAAAAATGTAAACAAATTTCGGAGAAAGTTATAGTGAAACAATTGATAACGTTAGTATCTTAAAGTTACTTGAGTGTTGAAGAAGAAAAAAATGTCAACTGTTCAGTGGTCACTAGTCTTGTTTGAAGAGTTGTACAGAAGATGTTCTAGATTAAACTATTGGCATTATTGTTTTAACTTTTTTTTTCTCCTTTGCAGTTATCATGGTATGGAGGGGGATGGAAGCAAGTTTGCAGTCACAGATTGAGCCAGGACATTATAGATAGCATTTCTGTTCATTCACAAGCTATGTGTGGTACACTTGATTTTGTAGCAGCTCTTACCATGCCAACAGACTCACTCTTGAACAAGCCACACAGGCATGTGCCTAGATAAACACTTAAATTACACCACAAGACTTAACCCTTTAGATGGATTTGTGATGTCTTTCAGATTACATTCTACCTTAGAAATATAAGGTGGCAGACTTGATAGTCTAATGCCAGAGATCATTCTGATGTGTTACTGCTATTTGGTCTAGAGTCAATGATTTTTACCATTACTCTGTAGATTGGCACCTGAGCCTTTCAAACCTGGATCGGGCCCCTTCCTTCATTTCACACTTAAATCTCCATGGAGTTCCATTTCATTTTATTTTATTAAAGCTTAAATGAATCAACTTGAAATGTCATCTTATTTCAGCTTGAACTAGTTATGAGAAAACTCATGTCAACATTATTGAAAATACATATGGGTAAACATCAGTAATGCTTAAAAGTATAAAATAGGCACAGGGTGTTTACATAGATACACAGGTCTACAGAGATACCTTATAAAGCTTGGGGTTGTTTAAGATGTAAAAGGAAAAAAAAACAAGAATAATTCTGATAATTACAAAACTAAAATGTGGAGCAATGCACAATAGTCTACAGTGTCAAAAACCATCTGTGTAGAGTTGCAGTTTTGTAGGACAATATTTTGTTTATGCCAAGTCCTTCTGACTATAGGCTACAGATTAGGGAATAACCATGGTGAATTTAGTTAACTAGTTTAAATACCATGAAAGTTGTGGTCCTCGATGTATACACACATATCTGTAAAGCATCAAAGATGTTGTGTAAGTCATGTCAATTAATAGATTCCAATCACACATGGATTGGAGAAATGGGCTGTTGTAAGAACAATTTCATAAAATGTCAATGCATCAATTATCATGGGATCAGATGATTTCCACCGGTGTCTCTGGGTGACATCAGAAAGACGGTCACAACAATGTCCGGCGCCGTAGAGATGACCATTAACCTGTACAATCTGACCTCAGCAAACTCCCGTCTGGTCAACAGTGTCACCTTCCTGTTTCAACTGAACACACCAGATATAAAATGAAATTATTTTTCCTAGTTCTCACTGCATGTAGCAGAAACCAAAATAAACCGTCACAAAATCTCTAGCACTACATTACTTCACATTATTCATCTCATTTGGAATAGGCCATTAAATAGCAGATTGGGATGTTTCATTTGAAGGCAACAAGTAGACTAGATGAGTAGGCCTACCTGTCAAGGTGACAGCACAGCTCAATGGACAGCAGTCAAGTCATGTGTCTCCATGGGTCAGGAAGAGGACATTTTCCTTAGTAAAGAAAAAGTTACAAATGTTAAATCAACCTGTTTCTCAAAATGCAGTAATATGACTATTTGAACTTACAGCTGTTTGATATAGTAGTATGTCAGGACAAGCTATTTATCATGCAATTGTTTTATTGCCACGTTTGTCTTACACTTGATGTTACCCTTGATCCTGATTAACGTTGATTACAAAAACTACAAACAACGGAACTCTCTCGGAGGCTCTCATCCGAGAAAATGGACTTGCAAGTTAGATTCTCAGTGATAAAAGGATATTGCTCAGTGGACAAGTTACCAAGTCAGCGTTATAGCCTACTCTTACAAAACCATTTCTTATCTTCTGAGTAGACACATAACATTACTGAAACTAACGTTACTTCCCTCCCAGCTTGTTGTAAGATAAATGCATTATTTAACAATAAAGAAGTAGCCTACAGCAACTCTTTCTCGCTAAGCCAAGAGCCCCAGCAAAGCTGTCATCTTTTAGCAGCTTTTAACGTTAGTTCATTTGGCCGACTAATAAGATTGTGTTTACGACGAACGAACTGAATCCCGAGTATTAATGTTAACGTTAGCACCGGAGTGATAAAAGTTATCTGACTGTCGACGATAATTTTGGGATAGTTTGGTTCATAATCAAAACAAACAACGTGCAACGTTAGTTTGGCTAACGCTAACGTTAGCTTTACTGCTACGTTACCCACGGGTAACCTCGCTTTAGCAGAGGCTTTAGGCTCATGTTTTAAGTCTGTCCCAAAAACAATGTTAATGCCAAGTCAGTCAACAATGTTTACACCACTTCACTCTTCATAAACGCTGATCTATATTATAGGCCTGGGAAATAATCAGCTAATGATAGGACCAGGATATCGTTACTAACGTCAACATGCTAACTTCACCGAGTTTCAAGGCTGCTAGCTAGCGACACTAACTTACGCTACTTTGAAAAAGACGAATAATGTCACTTACCGTGTAAAATGTTGTGAAGCATTCTTGGATGGTGGTTAACAGCAGAGCAAGGCACGCTGGATATATAAATATACTGAAATCGTAAGATACGATGATGAAAGGACACAGTCAGGAAAAAAGTTCAGCGAAGGTGAACGCCAAGGGCAGTTCAGAACCACTTTCTGTTGACCCCAGGCACCTGTCAATCATCTGAACCACGCCCCCTAATTACCTAAAAATCACACTAGTCTGTGCGTCGAACTAATGGATTTAAAAAAAATTCACCCCCCTCACAGTTGTCGAGGGCTAAAAATGGATCGACAAGCAAAAAATCGTGTTTTGAACCAGGCTGTAAATACCTTTTTTAACCTGTGAAAATGGCCTTTTTAACATGGGAGTCTATGGAGATTTACTCCCTTTTGCAGCCAGCCCCCAGCGGACGGCTGTGGTATTGCAATTTTAGAACGTTCAGTTTTGGCTTCATTGTCGGGCTTGGAATGTTGCCGCCTGCTCTCGATAAACGCTAGCGCTACGGTAACGTTAGCGTTAATGTCAGCGTTAACTTAAAGCAAAGCAAAACACCACACTTACCTTTGCTGGAAGGTTAGATCTTGATTCCAGTAGTTTCCACTCATTCAATGATTAATGTCCAGGTATCAGTTAAAATCCTCAACACAAGAGGCTGACATTCTTCAGTCAAAGAGTCATTTGAGCAGACGGATTACCTCGTCTCAGTTCTTTGATATGTGGCTAGCTACATATGCTAGCAAGCCTCAGGTTCGGCAGAGAAATAAGCTAACTGATTAGCTTGCTAACGCATTCTTTCCCCTGGATCAATCCTCTTCCAACTTATTTGTCGGTTAAAGTTTCTATATATATAGGAAACCAGATCTAAGTAAGAGATGCTGACAAAATCGAAATATCGTTTCATAAAAGTAATTGTATATCCCTTTGAAGCTGTTCAAATTAATGTAAAAACCCCAAAATAAAATACCAATCCAAAATGTCCACAACAGGCGAGGAAATACAAAAGGCAAAAAAAGTCCACCGTCACAGCGCAAACCCCTTTTTCTCCAAACACAGTGCCGCACCCAAATCACCGCTTAAATTTACTCGAAACATTACATTTAAGATAGATAATGTTACGTATAGTTGGTGTTTTGTAAGCAACTAAGCTACGTTTGAAATAGAAATCGACACGGAAACATGACAGAAAGCAACAATCAGCAGCTCAGGCAGTCACAACTGATATAGCTCGCTAGGCTACGCAGTGACGATAGCAAAGTGTTGGCCTGTACCACGGCAGCCTAGAGGGTAAAGCGGTTTTGTTGGGACCGTTTCATTGGAATGAGACCCATTCTCACAGAACCAGGCACTGACGAACATATGAATAACCAATGAAAGTGTGAACAATGAATTACCCTGTCCGATATAAACACAGGGGAAGAACAGGCGCCGTTTAACGTTAACGCACCAAAATGTCAGGCGTTGAAATAGTCGATACCTGGCGACTATTTTCACACCCTTGTTACTGTAAACTAAAGTGGAATTTATGTATTTTTTAATTATTATTATTATTTCTGAGCTGGCAATACAACAAATCACGAGGATAAGATATCCGCGTCTAATCTGGTTGTGGTTTGACCAACAAAATCCAAAATTTAGTTGTCTTCCTCTGCCGCATGTCAAGATGCTCTCGTGGGAAAGTGATGTGAATGGGTAAAATCTTTAAGCTTGGTCATCCATGTAAGGTTATCCATTTTTATGAAAACAATAAACGAAAGTAAATAAATGGAAATAACTAATTAGTTATTACAACTGACTTCTCCTGACGATAATAAACGCTTTATGAGCTGAATATTCCACTTACTTTCAAAGGTAGAAAGTGACAACCTTCCATCTAATGGCGTTTGTCTCCCCCTAGTGGACACTTTAGTTCCATACATACAAGTTATTGTCCTTTTTGTAGTCATTAGAGTTCAAAAGGTTGTTCAAATGGATGCTTATTTACATGTATGTATAGATGGACGAGGAGCTGCACAGGAATCCATAACTATAACTTTGCTGTCTGTTAGATAGGTTTTTGGGTACATGCCGAAGAATAGGGCCCCCCCTTGTTTATTGCAACATAAAAATGGTGGCGTTGAAATTACATGTTTTTTCCGCCAATCTTTGCTCTATAGGTAGCTGAGCTCTTCATGTTTGTCAGCTGTCAAGTTCATTGCTCTAAAAAGAAATGAGGAAGACCGAGTAGGGTCAAAACGTTTACCATTACTTCACCATTACTTTAAATCAGTGGTTCTCAAAGTGTGGTCCGGGGACCACTAGGTCCACGAGCAAGCTCAAGTGGTCCGCGAGAGGATTTCCAAAAAATGTTTATTTAATTGTTTTAAAGCCGAAGAGGAGTTGTTCAGTGAATACTATGAAGCAGGCCTGTAATTTTTCATTAAAAACTTCAAGCTATCTGAATTTGAAGTTCCCATAAATGGCAATTTAGAAATGCCTATTGATTTGGTCAAAGGGTAAGGGGTAGCAGCATGCGACTTGGTGAGGGGGTGCGAGGGTAGGTGGTCCCTGAAAAATATTTTTTGGGCAAAGTGGTCCTTGGTCTGAAAAAGTTTGAGAAACACTGCTTTAAATAACACTGTGTGGGAGATTCAGCAGTATGTTGGCATCTCATTTCTTTTCAGTATGATCTTTTTTTTTGCACCTGCATTGGGGATGTGCACACTACTACCTCTGCCTAACAACAGCCAAAATGATTACATTATTTGCTTAATATCTTATTGGTTACATTATAGCTGCTATACATGTGAAGCCGACTGATACCTAAAATGTATTTGTCCATGTGCTTTCCCCCTTTATGCAGTGGTTGAAAGGCCCCTTCTGTAAATTAAGGTCTATGCCATGGCATAATTCAAGAATATCCCAGAAATTTTCAAAGCCTTGTTTTCTGTTTTCTGAACAATGGATGTACATTTCAGACACAGTATTGTGATCTCCAAACACACTGGCCCAATTCAACTATAGCCTCTTTACCTGTAATTCAGGTGTGCACCAATCCGTCAGTGTGCTGATTTTAGACTTTTTTTGTTGTATAGCCTACTTATATCAACGTCCATAGCATACAAAATTTAAAATTAAAAATTAAGAAAAAATGCAATATACACCATCTGGTTTTATTAGTCTTCTACACCTACCAAGCGGAAGCGAGGGTGACTTATTGGGGTGGCAGCTGACAGATCGATCCCCTCTTTCTCCCATAGACATGTAGCCTAGTAAACCAGCACCACCCGCTGGACGCCAAAATCTTTTATCTGCGAGTGGGTCTAGCCTCGCATCATTCTCCAATTCTGCCAGAATGCCAGGAATCTGGCAAAACCAATCATAACGCAGAGATGTGTTTTGAATTAAAGAGGGCGGAGTTTAAATCCAATCATAACGCAGAGATGTGTTTTGAATCAAAGCGGGCGGGGTTTTGAGGGAGAAACGACAGAGTGTTGGCCTATACGCACAGATATGGTTTGAAAGACAACGGGTTGTGCTCATCAACAATCTCCCGTTGTATCCATTCATCGGGGCCAGGCTAAATAAGACATCCAATCTCACATTTAGGCTGGTTTATCAGGCTAATAGACATGAACTAACATGTCTCGCTCCACCTATCCACCATCTTTGCCTAAACATTTTATGAGGATCCAATGTGACCTTGAATTTGGATCTAATGACCTACAATAAACAATCTGAGTACAGTCTTCTGTGACTAAGGATGGACTAACTTGAGCAGTCTCACACAATGACCTAGCGTACAGTATCAGAGTACTCTCTGTATGGAATTTGGAAATGTTCTAATATATATGTATAAAATGTGTATGTTGTAACCACATCATGTGATTCACATGTATTTCAGGCTGAGGGAAGTCAGTGTCCATGAATGTATGAAATTACCAGACTTTTATGTTTTCAAAAGCCTTGATTGTTTTCTCACATGATTTCTGTTGTTGTTGTTGTGTTTGGTGCTTCCACAAATAAGTGTGGATAATTGTGCAAATAAGTGCTTATTTGACATCAGACACGTAAAAGATTTTAAAATAGAAGAGCCCATATTACCATGAGTATGGAGTCCAATGAAAACAGTCATATTAGAAAGGGCAGTCATGATTCACTTTTACTAAAAAGGGGCACAGTCACAGAGAGCTTTTTCCATTTTCTGTGAGTCCTTTGCAATAAAAGAAGGCATCTTGACGTGGTTCGCGGCCGAGGAAGGTTTTCAACATGTCTGCCCCGTCTCTTGATCCCCCTGCCTCCAGAATCACCTTCCTGTACTCCCTCCCCACCTGGAACAGAACAGACACTCACTGGGATTTTTGGACATGACAGCATTACCAGTATTATTAGCATTATATTATTGCTGGGGGCAGAGCAAGAACCAAACACTAGACAATGTTAACCAAAATAAAAACAGTGAGAATATAAATAGCATAATAATAGATCAATAGAACATGGTCGTGAGCCATTTGATGCAAACCATTCAACAGACATGCACAAGCAGTTCAGAGAAAGTGGTGAAAAGTGTTGTAAAAATGTATTGGGGTTTGTTATTGTGATACCTTTGGATTCATGATGCCCTCCTTCCTAAACCGACTGAAGTACATGTCCATGGAGTAGACCTCACTCCATAAGTAGCTGTAGTACTGACCATCATAACCTCCTGCCAGGTGGCTGAAGCTGGCGGTCATGTTTGTGCCTGTAGAGAGGAGGTGCAGACAGGAAACATACAGTATACAGACAGACAGTTACTCAATGTACATTCCATGACTTCTCACAAAGTCTTTGTAAATCAGGTTAGCTTTGGCATTATTGTCAAGCAGACATAGATGTGTACAGTTGTCTGGACAGCATCAAAATGATCAAAGACATGTAAGGAGCCATTAACCCTGTAGGGGGCAATGTTCACTCTGAAATGCTAATACCTGAACATAGCAGTAGATGATCTACAGTATCTACTGTACGCAGTACTATTAGTCAGGTACACATACTGATCTGCTCCTTTCCTGTCATCTCCCACTTCCCTAAGGAGGAATCAACAGACGTAAATCGGAATGCCTGTTGGCATTGGACAGACCTTCAACTAATCACATCAGTGATTGTGGAGACTGGAGACAGGGCTTTCCCCCCTTCCTTTCTTTTTAAACACAATTAATGTAGGTTACTGTTATGCTCTTGACCACATGACAGTATGTCTGCTTACACTCTGCACTTTATGCTTTGTTTGTCTTGTCCTGTGTTGTATTTGATATCTTGCTGCACAACAAATTTCCATTTGTGGACAATAAAGTTGATGCTGAAGTGATCATAATGAAGCATGTGTTACGCCTACTTCCATCACTTTGGGGTAAAAGGCAATGTTTGATTGGTGCCCTAACTCAGGCAAATGCAAAGAAGTGGAGATCAATCTAACGGACATAGTGAACTCCATGGCATAACTGCAATGCAAATAACTTAAAGGAATATTCCACCTCTTTATGAAAATTGGTTATTCACTCTCTTGCCTGGAGTTACATATGTGGGTGAAAGCATTTTGGTCTCAGTGTATGCGTTTTCCCTGTCCAGCAGCCCCAATTTTAGTTTTTTTTTTTAGCTGTAGCTTAGCATAGGCGCTGGAATGTAAAGTTGCCAGATAGCAACTCTTTGGATACTTTACTTTCCAGTGCCTATGCTAAGCTAAAGGTAAAATTGGGGTTGCCAGAATAGCAAAGCACATGCACTGAGACTAAAATGCTTGTCCACACATGTAACTCCAGGCAAGAGAGTGAATAACCAATTTTCATGAAGAGGTGGAATATTCCTTTAAAGGCCCTGAAAGAGAAAGAAATGACAAACGGAATTTTGGTCTTAGGCACCGTAAAAAAAAACATTTCCTTGGCCACTAAATGATAAAAAAACATTAAACTCGCCTATTGTATGTACATTCAATTATTTATTAAAATTCAAGCAATAGTTTGGCATTGCCCTGGAAATATTACTTTGAGTTCTTTGTTTAACAGAGTGTGTGCCTTTTCAATCTTGGGCAGGATATAATACGGACTTGTGAGTGTAAGCTCTATACCATAATTTCCTAGAGGCATGTGATGATTTCCTAGAGGCATGTGATGATTGGCGGAGGCGGTAACTGAATACCTGGTGTAGCAGGGATGCCCAGGATGTCTTTGGAGTGCTTGGCAAACTCCTGTGCTGTGTCCGCCTTGGATTTAGTGTGCAGGGACTGGTCCACCTTACTCAGCACCACTTGCCTCAGATTCATCAGGCCTAGACAGGACACAGATACAACACACAAGTAAGGCACACACAGGATGGACACATTTAGCATTGCTGCTTCTAAATGGAGACAAACGTGCATTTACCCCTGGACTTTGTTTTTCATGAAGACAAATGTTTTATGTTGTATGTACAATCGACAAACACTGCTGCATGCATTCATCATTCATATTCATATTCATATTATAGCAGCTGAACATTAAACATGGTGTCAGCTCAGAATTGTGTTGTTGGTTGAGTATAGTTAGACCTGGTAGACTGATATGACAGCGCACCTGTGTTTGCCACCCTGGAGGCAATGAGCTTGTCCAGCAGGTGGTCTGGGATGGCGCTGCCGTCTCTATAGTGACGGGACATGCGCCGCAGTGGCTCACGTTCCCACACCCAGTTCTCCAGCATCTGAGAAGGAACCTCCACAAAGTCCGTTTCCACTAGTGTGCCACTGAACTCTGCATACTGGGTCTGAAAATGTCAGATGGCATTAGATAAGGCTGCATCTGTTATCTTGAGAATACATAATAGTAATGACAAGAGCATGATCACAGAAACATTGAAAAAATGTGATACTTAGAGAGTAAAAGACTGTTTGAGGAAATATGGCAACTTTTAAAAAATATAGGTTATGAATAAACAATGCCATAGCCCAAAAAGTTACATTAAGTACAACACAGTTTCCTCAATTACTTCATGGTGACTGAATGCCTGAGTGACATTTCAGAATGCTTTAGCTTCATAGAAGCTGACATTTCAGAATGCTTTGTTCACGCCTTAGAAGACTTTAAAGGCTCCCTATGGAAAACACCAATTTCTTCATAGTTTGTTCACATTCTCTACAGATCTCCCTATGCAGGAGCGTCCATTCCTTTGGTTTGTGGCCACACTGCCCCAACTGCTTAGTAACACATGGCTGTGGGCTCACCAGCCAAAATGTGCATTTTTCCTATCTCCGCCCAGATGAACTACTTGGGATCAAAACAGCCACCAACTGACCCATAAAGTATTATAGAACATTACTCATAACCTGTTAAGGTCGATTAAGCTAAAAACAGCATAGGGTCTGTTTAACACAAGTTACACAAGGCAGATTCATAAACTGTGAACTGTGACCATGGAACTGAATTGGAGAGTTGGACAGTGCAGGGCAAGTGTGCCGTGTCCCTGAGGCCTGTGAGCTCACCCTGGAGCACAGCTCATGCATGACGTGGCCAAACTCATGGAAGAAAGTCTCCACTTCATGGTGCTGCAGCAGCGAGGGGAAAGAGCCGCTGGGCTTGGTGAAGTTGGCCACCATGGCCGCCACTGGCACCATGCGTTTCCCATCAGGCCCCTGGCAGCCTGGCTGCAGGCCGAAGCAGGCAGCGTGTCCGTACTTTCCCTGCCTGCAGACAGAGAACACACAGCTCAGAATCACATTAGTGATTGGATTTCATATGACATGGTGATATGGGATGTCAGGCTGAGAGACTGATGAAATTGTATGGCTTTTTTTTTTTTTCTTCAAGATGGGACAACAATCTTTTTCAAGATTTTATACTCCACAACAACATTATGTCATACGGCACCATTGGCAAAAAGATGCACATACCCCTAAAGAACTGTATGACATAACAACATTTTATAGTGTATAATAATACCCATATTTTAATTACTATCTCGCATCAATTCAATGGCTGAATCCCAATGTCCACCCTAAGACCTAAACCCTCAAATACTTAACTGGCACGAACTGGCCAATCACAAGGCAGATTTATTTTAGTTAATTCTTTGAGGGTTCAAGGCTTAGGGTGGACATTGAGATTCAACCAATATCTGTGATGCATTAGTTGTCTGTACAGTACCTTGGATGCAGGTCCAGGTAGAACTGGCCAATCTCCTCCCTCGTGGTGCTGTCCAGAACAGAGTAGAGGCTAACACTGTCGTGCCATACATGGGCATGTTTGATCTGGCAAAACTTGAGGCCCAGCAGGCTCTGGTAAATTCCTAGAAGGCCTTCCTTGACCACCTCGAGCGGAAAATACTCAATCAGCTTGTCTTTGTTCACTGAGAACTTCACCTGTTCCACCATGTTCATATAATAAGGCATGTCCCAGGCATGAATCTGTCCATCAAAGTCCAGGTTCCGCCTCTTGCACTCTTTCTTCTTGAGGGATAGGATATAGTTCCTCTCCTTCTCCCCCAGTGGTTTTAACTTCTCATAGAACTCATCTGAAGGGGAAAACACAGCACTTATCAATATGCTGCTCCAATCCTAAGGAAGAGAACTTGTCAGATAGGATTTGACCAATATTGATTCATAGGCAATTCTGCATATTAGTCAACTTCTCAACTTCATACTGTACTGAGGGTAGTCTACAGATAATTTTAGTATCAATACATGTGCCTTAGTAGCCTATACTGCAGTGTCTATCCAGTGGCTGCTTCTTAGAGTGACGTAAAGCATGAAGAACTGCATTATCCATTTCAGTTTTGCGATCAGAAAAAACATAGACTGCCTATGGTCAGAAAAATTGAAAAATAGAAATGGAAAAACATGCTGGCACTGATAAGAGGAATTGATAAAGTAAGAGGCATGATTGAAGGATTAAATTCGTGCTCCAACTCGATTCATGATTCCCACCCTCCCACCAACAGTCCTTCAACCTCATCAGGTGACAGATTACACTTCTTCACAGATACAGCGACACACCCCACAGTTCATTCAGTAAAAGACCCATAACCAACCCCATACCAAGTATTAGCAACCACATAGCAAACCACATAGCAAATAGATAAGGCAGTAACAATACACCCAACTCACGATTCGGTTCGTATCACGATTTTTGACCTACGGTTCGATACACCCCACTATTTTTTTAATATATCTTTTTGATAATCGTTTATGGCTAGAATAGGTTACCAGAGGCTACCAATATTTTTTTTTTATTTTTTTTTGTTTTTTGGACTGAAGGGTTACAGAACTTTGAAAAGGTGTATCACGATACTGCCCTCTTATATCATGATACAGTATTGTGACTCTGCGTATCACGATTTCTCGATTCGATACAATATCGTTACAGCCCTACAAATAGACGACATGGGATACAGTTCATACTAGCCACAAAACCTCTTCAGAAAAGTTTTTGCACAGACATGAGGAGCTAAAGGAGCAAACTCACCTAGGAAGCGTGCTACTGTCCCTGAGCTCTTGGCCATGTTCATTCCCAGCGCATAGTCTGCATGGGTCTCAAAGCCCAGCATCTTGGCCATTTGGGCTCGGAGCTCAATCAGCTTTTCCAAAATAGGAGTGTTTTCCTGAAGATTAAACACAAATACACACACATTCCATCCCCATACATGATTAGACAAAATAGATCAGTTATTTTTTTTTTTACAATAGATTTGCATATTGATCAAATCAAAGTCTGTACCTCCTTACAACGGCTGTGGAAAGCCTTTTCCATCTTCCGCCTTGTTTCTGGGACGTGACATCTCTTCATTAGTGGAAAGTAATGGGGATAAGCAAGAGTCACTTTAAAACGGCCATCTTCCACTCTGTCAAGACTACTCATGTAGGTTTCAGCCATACCATCTTATGGGTCACAGAAGAAAGAGTGGAAAAATGAGAGTGAGAGAGTGAAATGAGAATGAGAATAAAAGAGACAAACAAAAAAGGAAAGTCAAATAAATTCAAAATAATTATGTGCAATTCCAAGGAAAATTGGAATCATGGAAAGTTGGAATTTGTATCATGTGAATGTTTTGTTGAAATGTTTTGTACATTTTTTCACAGCCAAAAATAGCAAATCTTAAAATTTCATACAATCATTTATATCACACCATACTATCCCATTTTACTGCTGTAATGTTGTAATAGACGTGACAAATGTCCATTTTATCTAGGAATTGCTCATATCATATACACATTTTATATACCGTATATATCCATTTTATCTAGGAATTGCTCATATCATATACACATTTTATATACCGTATATATTTTATATACTGTAACAGGTACTTACCTAATTCATCTTCAGAGAATAACAGGAAGGTATTTTCTTCATTAATATTACTACTGAAGTCAATGGATAATTCACATATCAGTTTTGATATTGATTTAATCTCCTACAAAAAAAAAAAATCATTTGCAAACTGCTTCTCTTATAGTTCTCAGCTGTTAACATACTGTGACAATGTGCTTACACTGTCCAAGCGCTCACCTCCTGGATGTCCTTTGATAAATGCAGTCCATTCCTCTTCCCCAGTTTGATCAGCCTCTCTATAAAACGCTCGGTCTCAGGGGAGACGCCATTCATCTTCTCCTGAAAACATTCAACACTGTAAGTGAATCTGGCCAAAGACGGACAGATGTCAAAACGAAAGTGAAAAAGAGCGTTTTAGAGTAAAATCATTTAGGTTACAAAATTGTTATCATTTGAAATTAAAATAGACATGTTCTAGATTTTATATACGTCACATAAAACTCTAGACATTTCAAATCTCATTTTGCACAGTCACTTTAACATCTGTTTATGAAATGCTATCATTTCAGATGAAAAAAAAATCTGATCTGTTTTGGAAACTCCAGCGCTGAACCCCAGGAGCACGGGCACAGTGTGCCCACGGGGGTTCTGACGCCTCTCAGAAATAGACCCCTCTGCAGCCACTGCTAGAGGAAAATAGTTTGGCTGCTGTTCCTCAGCCCTCTGCCAAGCCTGACCTCTGTGCCAGAGCCAGAGACTCTCCTGTCTGTCCACAAGAGCGCAGGCACGGAGGGAACCACTTCCACCGACTCCCTCCCTCCCTCCATCCTCCTGACAGTGAAGACTTCATCTGCACCTTTATCCACATCTCAATCAAATGGACTATAAAGACAATAAATACTCTGGAACAAAAAAGATCTTTAACTTTAATTTCTCTGTAAAACTCACAGCACAGTAACACACAGCAATGACTGTAAATACCCTGGACTAAGCCTGGCCTTTTGGTGTCTCTATAGACTCTGCCAAGTGAAAGTCAGTAGACCTCACTGCAAAGTTTATAGGTGAAAGTATCAGTAGCATTCTTTGTTGTGCCATGTGTTATTTTAGTGCCTGGTATTAGCGTCTGGGAATGTCACAGTGACAATTCTTTGAATATACAGTGGAAACCAGTTCACATACAATTCAGAAAGAAAATCTTAACCATTAAACTTTGAATCAGAGTAAACTTTTCTGGTTTTCGGCCAGTTAGCATTAACAGATTTTCTGGCAACTTCAATACCTTGAGTTGTCTTTAAGTCAATTTGTAACTGAGGACATGCTTGAGGTCATTGCAGGACCCATTTGTAACCACCGTCCTTTAACTCTCTGATGTCTTAAGATGTTATTTCAATATACGCATTTCATTTCATTTCATTTCATTATCATGACATCTATTTTGCGCCAGCAGCAAAGCAGCCACATGTTGCAGCCACCTGCATAATTCTAAGGTTTGGATGGTGTTTTGAGGCTTTTAAGTTTAACCACAATAGGCCTATACTGTTTGTCATTAAGGTCATTGGGGGGGATTCACATCCTGACCAATCAGAAAACTTTAAAAATGCAGCGCGAGAATATGACAGGCTAGTCGTCAAGGGCCAACTAACCTTTTGGAATTTAAACACCTTCAGGAAGCAATTGTTACTCAACAGCTGGAATCCCAGACACTCATATGAAACGAAGCGAAGACTGACAGGCTGGTTATGACCATGCTAAGTAACTGGGTACTTTTTTTTGGTGTGTGTGTGTAACCTAATTTAGTTATACATGTATTTTTTTATATAGCAGTGTATTCTATACTTTTACATAGCATAGTTTCTGATATTTCCACCATCATGTTTCCGTATTATTGTCAGTTTTGTGATGATAAGAGTTGTTTGATACTAAAATTATATTTTCGCATTAGTGAATAATTAAGTTTTGGTAATACTTAACTTGATGGGTGAGTAGATGACACATTCATTGTTCACAAAGTTCATGACCGTTTCATAAGATGAGACTCAGTATTCATACTCAACACTTCATAAATGTGGAAGACAGATCGCAAACATAACTTATAAAAATAAAAGAGAAATAGTCTCAAAGCACTGTAGCATTGCTGTTTTCATTTGAAATCTGTTGTCTGACCATATCCAAATATTTCATGAATATCTTATGACATCTACACTCAATGTCACTTCAATATACAGGTTGTGAAGTATTCAAAATCACATCTTTTTAGATTGAGAAGTAAACTACAGTACACAGAGATGAGCCTGGAATGGTTAGACATTCCCCCTTGCAGGGCCGGTTCTAGGCATAGACAAACGAGGCGGTCACCTAGGGCACCAAATATCAGGGGGGCATCACAATACATTTCTTACTTTTTTTCTTCAGTTTTTCTCTTATATTTTTAGAAAGGGGGGGGGGGGCAAAACTCAAATCTGGCCCAGGGCACCAAAAAGGCTAGAACCAGCCCTGCCCCCTTGAGTGTGGGTAAGGTAGCAATATTTAGATGTGACATGATCAGGTGTGACATGATCAGGTGACAAACATATATAGCAAGGCTGCTTTGAGACCACTGGACTTTTACTCCTTATTGATAAGCTATTGCCATTCTGTCTTCCACTTTTATAAAACGTTGAGAATGAATGTGGAGTCATGTCTTATGAAATAGTAATGAATGTTTTATGAGCAATTTATGATGGCTGCTATGAATATGTTATACTCACCCGTCAAGTAAAGTGTTAGCAAATGTTCATGATACCTTCAGGGCAATGAGCCTGTGGAAGATGTCCTCTCTCATGCTCAACTCCACATCAAACTCAGCCAGTTGTTTATCTGCCTCCGTGCTCGCCTGGCGGACATCTTTACATGGAGATATGAACTGGGGGAAGTCCAAGACGTGGCGGGACGCTGAAGGAAGCAGATGTGTATCTGTGAGACTGACATTTACATTTTTACATTTACATTTATGCATTTGGCAGACGCTTTTATCCAAAGCGACTTACAAAAGAGGCTTTGGATAAAAGACTGACTGGAACAATCAATCTAGCCATCATGCATGAGGCAAGGAAATACTATCAACACAGTTTTCAATCCCACAACTTAATTTCTTTTGACTCAAGTCAGGGTTTCCCATACATAGACCAATGTGACGGAATCAAATCCAAGCACTACATAGGCCTATTGATCTGAGTAATGTCAAATGCTTCTTGTAGCACTAGGCGAAGGACAATAGATAAGCATACAGGTGCAATATGGCAGCTTACAAAGTGTGTGTTTGAATGCTGCCTGCTGCACATACTATGAATACACCCTGATGATCGACTCCATCGACCACCGCAACCCTCACTGGGGCTAGGGCACCACAAATTGCCACCTGGACTGTGAGAAACACTACAAGTATTTGAGATAAGTATGGTACTGGGATGCAGCTCAACCAAATGTCTTATTCAAACTGATCTGTATTTTGTTTTCCCCCTTAGTGGTTCCAAGTGATGGCATATAAAGTCTACAAATTACAAGCACACAATTGGGATGCATGAAACCAACAATACTCACAGGCATAATATAATTTGGCATCAGCAAGGGGCTTCACAGTATTTTCAATGGTAACTTTACCAACATCTTGAGCTCCAATGGTGTCATAAACCTGTCGAACTGTCTGAATCAATCTCTCAGTCCGTTCCCGGATCTGTTCAGGGGTTAAGTCCCATCGCAGATTATTTTTGCTGTGAGCAGAGTCGGAATTGTCTTTTGCCGAAATTACCAGTCCATTCTGGAGGGTCATGGCCACACGCGATCTGGCGTGCAAGATCCTAAAGGAATAAAGAAATGTTACCCACACGTACCGCCAAGTCTGTCACCTAAGTTACTATTTCATTAACAGATTGACAGACAGCCTCCAGTCCAATCAGGATGCCATAGCTCCCAATGCAACTCCCAGTCCAATCAATGTCATCATTGTTTAACACAGTGAAGTCCTGTGATTTGCCACAGTGAGATCTCTGAACTAACGTTAACTCCAAGGGATTTAAGACTGTCTCAAGGCTCACGCAAGCACGCACAGCCGCTAATGTCTCAAGGTTTCTTAGGTAAACAGGTGATAAATGTGAGAAAATTCCGCCCCACATCTAGAAAGACGATCCCACAGGCTTGACACATGCTGCGAATTCTTTCAGTGCTAATGATGGAAACCATAAAGTTTTTTCCTCCCAAGCGTAACGTTACTTCTTCTCAATATCACTTGAGGTCAAACACCTCACGCTACGAACACGCATGAAGCATTTGATATGTTATTTATCCTATTTGTTTCATAAAGTCAAAGCATAAAATCTAATAGGATTTGGAAAACTCCACGAGCTCTTGTTTAACTGCGCGGGGCATGGTATGATTGTAAATGCCAAGAGTCATAATTCACACCACCGGTTAATTTTAGTGTCTCCTTTGGCTTATACTCGCAGTCACATACATTTGATCAAGAAGAGGAACGGAATAATGGCGAGGCTCAGTTGACATTACCTGTTTCCCCTGCGACATACTAAAATGCTGAGAGAAAACATCACATGCCAAAATTTTCATGCGAATTTTCGTGCAAACAGGTAAAATTAGCTCCCCTCACTGTTGAACAGATTCGAATGTATCCCCCTAGGTTCACTTCCGTTGTGTACGCGCAGGCGCTTGAGAGAGCATCGATCTGGACCCGAAGTTTCATGACGCTGTGACAGCAGACAGCTGCAAAACATCTCAGGTAGGTGGGCGGGTGCCCCTTAAGCATCCTTATTGACAATCTTATTTTTCTTCTGGCTTTGAGTGTGCAGCTTTATCATGCTGGGAACGAATAGAGGCACGCCTTTGTTTCACATAAGCTATCGGATAAAGCAATGAATGTTGCTGTCATCCTACTGTGCGTTTAAAATCACGAAATAGCGTACAAGACGTTTTTTTCCCCCCGAAAGGGCATTCGGTAGCCTCCTGCGTTTGGCAAACACGTCCCACACTAGACATGAAAATAAGGTGCAAGCATAATTTTAACACCATAGCATACTGACTCCCATTTGTATTACATCACAGTTTGTGCTGCACCATACAACAGCGGAATAGCACAAGTGTTATTGTTGGCAGCACGCATGACATGAAGCGATCCACGCGTGGTCTCCAACTGCGAGTGCTATGCCGTGTGATCTCTATTATGTAATTAGTGCATCGCTGTTTACCTGTTTATGCCATCTAGAGAAATTAGCATCAACAAATCAAAATAGGCTGAGCCCTGAAAGTTTGACAGTCCTGTCCCGCAGGGTTTTTATGCTTATTTGCATTCAAGTTCAAGCCATCATCATCCTGCCATTAGGCTGCTTCAAGAGCATGCTATCTAGATTAGAGGTGATAAGCTGTATCGTGTTACTGTGAAGACTGTACAGTGAGAAGGCCTTTTAAGTCTTTTCTATAGGACCCTGACAGTAGCCTATGTTTAATGCTTTCTCTTTGCAGTGAGCATGTCGGTGGAAAAGCGCTTAGCATTCTCCATTGTGCAGTTCCTCAGAGACCAGACAAACCAGGGGTCTCTCAGTTCTGATGAGCAGGAAAGCCTCGAAGGTAACATTAAGCTACAGCATCCGTGGACTAACTCAATCTACGCTGGGAAAAAAAAGATAAATAATGGATGTAAAAACACCAGACCTTTAATGTTAGTCTTGAAAAGTGATTTAGATGACAGATTTAGCTCAGCAGCTCACCATTATTACCAAAACCCTTTTGCCTAGAAAGTCACTGCAGAGAGATGTGGATAAATGACTGATTGTTGTTTCCTGTCCATAGTTGCAATACAGTGCTTAGAGACCACGTTTAAGATCAACCCCAGCGACTGTCACCTGGCTGCTCCTCAACCTCTGACTGAGATCTTCCTCAATTCCCTGCTGAAGGTGAGCTGCATAGATACACAAACCCTTCCATGTCTGTACTAGCTGAGTCATCCCTAACTAGTCCACAACTTGTAGAATATGTTTACTGCTAGGTAATGGAAGGTAAACCCCCCTTGGCTTAATTTAAGCCTGTTTAATTAAGCCATATAATTGATTACTAAGGCTTGGCGTAAAACCATGTCAAGGGCAGTTTATTCCTCCTAAGCAAGTTCCAGTGATGCCAGTTACAGTCATAAGATAGTGATAAGACAGTAATAATAAACTAGTAGGAATGTACTGTATATAAGCCATTTCCATCATGTCAAAAATTGTAAGATCGTAAGTAACAGGTCATAAGTAACAGTGCTATGGGGATGACGACCAAAGCAGATACACTGCATAGCCTACATACCTACTCAGTGTCAAAGGTCATGACCCCCACACTAGGGGGTGACTCTGCAAGAGGGACTTGATGAGTGATGGTGTCTGTATTCTCCCTGCACTTGTAGAATGACAATCTGACCACCCCTGAGACCTCCCCTCCTCCTGAGGTCATTGAGAGGGCAGAGCAGCTGAAAAATGAAGGTAAGGGCTGTTTGTGTATTTATGTGATTAATTCTCCACTTGTTCCTTCAATCACAATCACTCAAACACTACTTCAATATGTCCGTATTCAATTAGAAACAAGTTTTGGTAATGTACTCATACACAATACAGCAGCAGCAGTTCATACTGAAGACAGAAAAGAGGACTTGATATATGTTTTGCATGAATGTATCCTGCAGGTAACAATCATATGAAGGAGGAGAACTACACCTCTGCTGTGGACTGCTACACAAAAGCCATTGACCTGGACCAAAGAAATGCTGTTTACTACTGCAACAGGTGCAGTGAATGCTTTCCTGTGTCTTGTGAGGGCTCATTTGACCCCATGCTATTCTAAGTAAGAGTGAGACAAGGTCATCTATAGACATTGTGTGCTGTCTATGCAGTTGGAAAAGGCAAGAAGAGGAGTGAAAGTTATCGCAATAATTAGAAAAAGCTGTACTGTAGAGTGGGTCAAAGGTGCCTTAATGTAGTGACAGACAATAATTAGAATCTTGGATCTTCAAGTAAAAGTAAACCTGTATGACTGTAATATAACAGAACTGTAGTATGAATCTTAATGAGTGAATTTATGGACATAGAGCACAAGTGTGGCTATTGCGTGGAAGGGGTTGTGCACGAGCGGTGCTAGCTTGTGTGGCACCTTGTAGGGTCATGCTGTGCGCCCTGCCACCTAAAATGGGTCTCCCACAGTGACAAAGTCATCTGAGCCACAAAATGATTTGTGCCGGGTTTCACATGCGTGCCGTAAGTTATCTGTGTGGGACACTGTGTGACAGCTCAGACAGTCCTCTCCTTTCCTAAGGCCTGGCACTTAGGTATGTGTGTGTGTGTGTGTGTGTGTGTGTGTGTGTGTGTGTGTGTGTGTGTGTGTGTGTGTGTTTATGTGCTCTCCTTAGGGCAGCGGCGCACAGTAAACTGGGTCACTACACCGAGGCCACAGTAGACTGTGAGAGAGCCATAGCTATTGACCCCACCTACAGCAAGGCATATGGGCGAATGGGGTAAGTCCTGATTACAGAAATCTACATTCTTTCTGAGATTTTCATGAGAGCGCCTCTTACATTTCTTTAGACCATTAATGGAGTCAAATATGCCAGTCTCCTTGTTTTTCTGAGGTAGGGATGCAATCTTTCACTCAGACTTTCACTATGCAATGAAGGAGGAGTTTTGTTTTAAATTATGACACACCCCTCTCTGTCTTATCTTGGCAAATGTCACTGGAATCTTTGGTCTGGTTGTAGGTCTCTTCAGCAGTGCTTACAGACGCATTCTGATCAACATCTGTTAATTCCTCCTCAGGGAAGTGGGAGATGATGGGAAAGTTGCCAGATTAAACACAATCTCAGATTGAGGTGGTCTTATTGAAAACTAGGCTGATGTAGATATCAATCTTGATGATGCCGTTTATCTCTGTGTTTCATGTCCTGAATTTAAAACCAGCCACTCACCCAACACACCCATGAGATTCCTGGTGTAATTTGTTTAAAAGGTCATTGCATATTTTGTGTCTGTGTGAAGGCTGGCGTTGACCTCCATGAGTAAATACCCTGAAGCCATCAACTACTTCAAGAAGGCCCTGGTGCTCGACCCAGAGAATGACACCTACAAATCCAACCTGAAAATTGCAGAACAGAAGCAAAGGGAGGTTGCCAGTCAGGTACAGGTGAATTCAACAATTCTGAATTCTGACACTATCTTGAGGAATACCTGCTTCCTAGACACATCAGTTGGAGTTGTATACTCTATTGGTAGTTATGCAGTGTTATATGTGAACCATGATTGCAGGCATCATGAAATCAAGCACATTTCACATGGTGAAATAATCAAACAATACATGACCATGATGAATTGCACGGCTCAATCACTATTCTTTGTGGAGAAGAAGCTTCATTAAAGGTCACCTCCAACAATGTTATCCCTCCTAATATATATAGCTGCCAGCTGCATACCCTCATTATGTCATATAATGGGGTCAAGTGCGTATGAAACTACTAAGACCTTGACTGCTGTACACCCCTAATGACGGCTTTATATGGGCTCTCCAATATAGCCATTATGTTTTTATTCTGTTTCAGACTGCCACAGGGTTGGGCTTTGACATGGCCAGCTTGATCAACAACCCTGCATTCATAAGTATGGTAAGGATGCATGATGTGCGTCTGCTGATCAGTTGATCTGTTAGGACATATTTTTTGACATTTATACTGGCTTATTCACATAGCTCCAGTCCCAGCCCTATGAATCTTGAAGATTTCTTGGCAATTCATTCAACATAAATATTGTGAACCGACGTCCACGATTCACTCAGTGCAGTGGGGAGTAGATTATGTATAAATAATGCGTCCATAAATAATCTATCCATAAATATACCCAAGGCACTGATCTCTCATACCTATTTTATGCTCTTCCATTATGAGGAATTTTTGCAATGTGCTCCTCGTGAGCGCCAGCAGGGTGGAAGTGAATGGGGTCTGGGCCATTGTTAGGAGGCCTGGGGTTGGGGAGGGGCTAGTGGAATGTGGGCTGACAGGAGGCCCGACAGGCAGGGCATAGCTGATGCAGATCCACACTTCCTTCCACTTTCTCCTCTTTTGACAGATGGGAGCATCCCTCTATCCTTGATGGATGGAGGGATGGGGTATGGCTAATTAAAGCCTGGTTTGTTTCTGAAGGCGGGTAGATCTAGAAAAATGAGGGGAAAGTTTCATAGAAGAGTCATGGAAGCCCTCATAGCTAAAATATTTATTTATTGTAAACTCCAACTTTGAAATTGAAATAACCTGACAGAAGCAACCATATTGGAATCCAACACTCAAGGTTATTTAATCTGATTCATAAAATCAGATTCATTCTTATTATTTTTAATTACATGACATGTTTTAATTGGAACAAAAAGAATGATGTTAATATCATGTAATACAAGATTCGAACTCAATGAGTCACAACAAACTACAGAATTAGCAGAGTTTTCTAAAGTTTTTGCTAATACAGCATACTTTGCCTGTAATCTCTCTTTCTGGCTTTTCTCTGTGTTCTTTACAGGCTGCAAGTGTTATGCAGAATCAGCAGGTGCAACAGCTGTAAGTGTCCCTATCTGTTGAGCAGTTGTTCAATTTCACTGAATATGATGTTTTGGAGATTAGAGTCTATGATATCACCCAGTAGATTAGCAGTGTTTGTCTAGATAATCTGTGTGTGTGTGTGTGTGTGTGTGTGTGTTTGTGTGTGTGGTAGAGAGGAGGTTTGGGGATTGTGGGTTACCAGTATGTGTGTTTTCTGTTGTTCAGCATGTCAGGAATGATGTCCAATGCAGTGGGTGACCATGCTGCTGGAGTCGGGGGGCTGTCAGACATCTCCAGTCTGATTGAAGCGTGAGTACAGAGCACTAGTACAAGGTGCACATGTGACAGGCCAAAGTGTTTCACTTGATTCCAAGGTTTCTAATGGGCGGAGCTTGGTGAGGCAGCGAGTGAGCGGAGACGATAATATATCGCACAACCCTATTCTAATCATGTTGTTTTCAAACGCCTGTGGCGTGATAGATGTCCTCTCATGATGTGTGTGTGTTTGTGTGTGTTGCTGTCAGAGGGCAGCAGTTTGCCCAGCAGATCCAACAACAGAACCCCGAGCTGATCGAGCAGCTGAGGAACCACATCCGCAGTCGCTCCTTCAGTGGCAGTGCCGAGGAGGAACACTCCTGAGCCAGCAGGTAGGGGGCGCTATCACTACCACACCCACAGTCACCACCAGCCAAGTCTGATATGGGCGTTTAAGCATAATCATAGGCAAACATTAGCGCCTAATTTGAATCATTGGCGATTGGTGAAGTGAAATGCGTCACAGTTCTTGTGCATGAAAATTATTGATTTACTGTACATGTGGGGACTACAGTATGAGTGGACCCATGAACATTTGTGCTTCAGTATCTTGCCCATGGCATTAAATTAGCACATTGATTTTTTGCTAGCTATCAAATTAGCCACAGTTATACTTCAGACTTTTCTCTCTTTTTTTTTAAATCTGGGCCTGTAATGTTTATGGTTGTTATATAGCAGATGCTTTTACCCTACAATTCATTCACATTATTGTTGATTCAGTGGAGTCTAGGACTCCATGGCTGACCACTGATCAGCTCTGTGGCTGCATGTTGTGATCCATCTCTTCTGACAGTCATACAGTGCCTGTGCTTCCTGATTAGTGGGCAGCAAGGCCTAATGTAATTACAGCTTAGTCATTATGTCCTACCAACCGAATCTGCAGCACTAAGAGTGCATTAAATATACATGAGGAAATGTAAGCACCATGTCTGCTACTAATGGGACCATCATACAGGCTACAAGGCTTTCTCTGAGATCTGAGAATATTGAACTTCCTATGAAGCTGTTTTAAGTTCTTCCGTTCTGCTTCAGGTGCAGGAGGGAGAGAGAGAGAGTAGGAGCGCAAGTCCGACAGAGGAAATGAAGGCCATCACTCTCCACCCTTTCTTTCTGGTCACATGTGGAGAGAGGGCGAGAGACACGGGAGATGGACGATGGGGACAGCCCAGAGGCATTCTGGGAGAAACAGAGGGCAGGAGAGCGCCATCGTGGTCCGATTCTGACACTCTCACCCACCCCATACTTCATTCACGTCGGCACGGACGGGAGACATCTCATGAAACGTGTAAGAGACTGCAGTGTTGAATTCTGGGATGCAGTGTGTAGTGTCAGAATAAGACCCCCCCTATTTTTGTGTGCACTGAACTGAAACATCATTCACTAATAGACTGGGTTTGTTGCATTTCCTGTTTGGTGGCAGTGTGCAAAAACATCTTCAGCTCTTTTCATAATAGTAGCTGGCTGGGGCACATCAGGGTTTTCTGTCTTTTTTTTACACCACCATTTATTGCTATTAAGCATTATTTTGTGCCTATTGATTACACAGAAACACCAATACTTTAGACGTATATCTAGATGTACGTGTAAAGTAGGGTTACATTTGACGGCACTGTAAGACATTGTAGGGAACAGTAGACATATTTGTGGTGACATCACTAGCAGTACTCTGATCTGATCGGAGCAGTGTTGATGTGCCTAGTGTCGGCCGTATTGATTTTGCATGCTCTAGATCTGACATTTCAAAGAAGAGTAAGAATATGCTTGTGAAGCAGTGTCATGTTTTGCCAAAAATATGTTAATAAATGTCTTCAAACTCTCACTAAGAAATGTCTGTCCCAATGCATGAACGCTATTGTTTGTCTACTAATTGCCTGACAATTCTTAGACTATAGACTTTCCCTCAACTAGTTCCTTACCTGCATTAGTCCTTCAACTATTTATGAAAGAATCATACAGTAGCTTTCTTCAGTGCATGAAACACGTTTGGTTGTATTGCCTGGGTTCAAGGGCATGATCTGGTTTGGGGAGATTAAAGTGTAAGGAAATAAGGATGCCGTATGTTACTTAGCAAAATGCATCTAAGACCTTGCATTTTGAGTTGAAGTTCTGTAACTCTTACCCTCCCATCTCAAAATTTTAAAGTGATAACGCCACCATATAGGTCAACTTGAGGGGAGGTGGACAATGAGTATTTCCCCAAATGGTGGCATATCACTTTAAAGCTTCAACCTAATAAATTTATGGGAATCGCGGTACATAACAATAAGTGTTATTTGAAATGTTTTGATAATAATCTACACAATCATCATAACCTGATCATTTTATTCACATATAGACATTTAAAACATGATAAGTCATTTTTAAAATAATATTTAAAACACATAAAAAGTTGATGGGAAGTGCAGAATCAAGAGACATAGCAAAATGGGAGACAGGTTCTAGAGAGAGAGAGAGAGAGAGAGAGAGAGAGAGAGAGAGAGAGAGAGAGACTCTGAGAGGAGAAAAGCACAGTTGGTCCTCTGAGATGTGGTGGTGGTGGTGGTGGCAGTGTTGATAGGGAAAGGTCTAACTCTCAGGACTCCAAAAGGGACACACTACACACACCTGGGCGATGTCATCATACTCGTACGTCCTTTTCAGGAATGTGTCTGTTAGCCTCAGACCAGACACGCTCTGAAAAATACATTAACAAACACACATGCACACACTTACGATTACAACTTAACACTTTCACGTCCAGCATAAACACACACAGTCTGACCCTTAGCAACCCGAGTTAGACAACACAACACCACTCATACTAGGAAGAACATAAAGAATCACATGAGCTGAACTGTTCCAACAGTACATTCCAGACAGTTGTGTCCTGTGTCAGTTACTGATGTAGTTCACTGTGAGGGGCCTGTAATGGATATGTTATTATCTAGGGACAGATGTATAAATGTGGAGCGGTCTTCTCACCTGTAAGCCCTGCACTGAGGCCAGCAATCTGAGGGGGATGGAGAGGGAGGCACTAGGACCCAGTTTCCCAAGCTGCCTGCCCGACACACCACACCAGTGGATGGATCGGCTGTTGCACATTTCTAGAACTAGGTCCATTGTCCTCTCACTGCAGAGCAAACACACACACACACACACACACACACACACACACACACACACACAAACACACGTTACAACAGAGCAAACAGGATGGAAACAGAGAAGCATTTAAAAAGCTGCAAACGAAGAGCTCAAACAGGAGCTGTGCTCCACACCTGCAGTTGGTGATTTTACAGGTGATGTCAAAGGGCTCCTCTATGTTGACTGTATCTGGGATGAACTCCAGTGAGAGCCTCACATCTCCATATCCTGGGGCCTGCACAGAGACAGTATAATGCAAAACAACACAGGTCAAACACACTATAGAAGACTTTGAAGGTAATATTCCAAACCAATGAATGGCCAACACAGACACAAACCTGCTTCAAGTTTTGGGCTTAAAACCAATATTTTGTACTTTTGTAAGTAGGTAGCTATCAGGAGACCTTAATAAGGGTTAAAGATCTATTTTCGCTCAAGGTGATGCTAGGCGAGTTCCATCGATCTGGCCAAAGATCAGTGGTTTCCCCTGAACTTATCCATCATCTACAGTGTATGTACTGTATACCCACTTATTTACCCAGAAGACAATTAAGTATACATCCTTCCTCACCATCCTCTGTAGTTGACTAGTCTGCAAGCGGCCCCTCTCGCCCAGGTTGGTCTTCCACACAATGTCCAGTTTGCCAATGACCGTGACGCCCTTGATGACCCCAGCCTTCTCGGCAAACTCGGGTTTGGGCTTTAAGCAGTAGAGATACTGCCGCGTGTCCATGGGCTGCAAGTAGGACATTTTACCGAAGGTGGATTCTCTGAAGGGGGGGGTGGGCAGATATAGGATTACCATGGAGTTCCCAGCACAGAGTTTGTTTATAATGTGAAATGAAGGTAAGCTTATGATTGGTGTGTGTGTGTGTTCTCATTAATCTTACCCATCCTCCCCTGCAATCACGTTGTTGAGTTCTGAGACACTGTACATCATGGATGGTTCCAGAGACACCTTCTCCATGAACATGGGTGACGTGGTAATGTTCTGGATCTGGGCCTCCAGAAACACTTCATCTGTCTAAGGGTCAAAGGTCAAATCATCAGAATGGTGTTGTATGGGTCATTAGCAAATAACTTCATCAGCACGAGACCTCTGGACAGCACCTGACCATTTAGCCTCTGGGACTGGCCTTTGGACCTACTACTCCTCAGGGTGGACTACTACTGGAGAACCTTCTCTACAAACTCCTCTATCAATAGCATGCAGCTGTCATTACCTTGACTAGATATTGATAGAATACTGTAGATTTGATCATATACTGACCTAAAGAGATGTTTTCAAGGACATACAGTATATTCTTTCATTTAAGTAACACAAAAGGGGATTTTATTTTGTACAACATACAAGTTTGTTGGATATGTTATTATCTAGGGACAATTTAGAACGACTATGACATTACTCCTACTTCAACTCAAAACTTCATTAGTCTTCATCAACTGAACTAAATAGTTTGAGGAAAGTTTGAGGGAACCGCTCCACGCTGTGCCAAATTAATCTGGTGCTGGCCAGAGTCTCACAGATTGGGATTAGTGCAGTTCAGAACACGGTCGGCAGCTGGGATTAGTTCATGCCAGCGCTTCAGAGGCTCATAAAAGTCATTCCAGAACCTATAGGAAAAGTCTTTTACCATTCTCTCCCATACTGAAATCCCAAACACCGGCACTGTTCACCAGAAACTCCTGGAGTGTACTGTACCAAGACTTACCAGTCAAATCAAAAGGACCCATTCAAATCTTAACCTGGACAGCTTTAAGAGCCCCACATCACCTTATTTAATCACAGAAAACATGTCTAGAAATCAGCTGGAAAACAAATCACCAAAACATCAGTATCAGTGAAAAAAGATTTAAGTAAAATTGTGGTTAATGTAATTGAACGAAACAAATCAAACAGCAGCTTGAGCATCGTCATCCCCAATTCCCTCCAACTGAAGCAGAATTAAACAGGTGTTTGATTAATGACCTTCACACCACACTTCCAGATTCACTTTGTGCAGTGAGTCAGCAAGAGGCACTAGCTCAGCTCTGCTTGGAGAACAAGAAGCATTGGGGAAAACACTACAAAGAGCAGTGCAATTACTTCTACTGGCTCAACTCAGATCAGTGCATATAAAGTACATATGTATATGTATGTACAGTAGGTATGTATGTACATATGTACAGTATCTGTACCTATGTATGCGTGCATTTGTGCATGCATGTGTATATTGTGTGGCTGCATCAACTTCGGGTGGATATGACTGTGTGTGCATTTCATTTAGGTCAACTGCATAAATCCTTTCTGCTCTTCTTGAAGATACTCTTTTAGTGTTTTCCCTTTTTTGTTTCATTGGCTCCAATTTGAGAGACACACACAAAGAGAAAAGGCAGAGAGAGAGAGAGAGAGAGAGAGAGAGAGAGAGACTGATAAGAGGAAAGCTGGAACAAAGGAGAAAGAAACAGCTTCTGCGGCCAATGACATGGAAAGCAGGGCAGGGCTTTCAAAATGAGAAGGGGAAAAAAACAATTACCACGGAGCTGAGCTCGCTCTAATGGAGAAAATAAAAACAAAACAGGAACCGTTAACAAAAACAGATGAGGGGGGTTACATGCATGAAACAATAACACATGACAATGCATATTCATCAAGCCAATGATACATTAAAACTGTAGCAAGCATAAAACTATGCTGTTATAAACCTGAAATCAATGGAAGAAAAAGAAAGAAATAAAGATGGCTAATGACAGTACTACAAAAGTATATTAGATAGTGACTCAGATCACTTCTCACCACACCTCATAACTCATAACACCTACAGTAGTATGAAAATGTATATGGGATCTGTGTTCAAGGCAAAATATTTTCAATCTATTCTAAAATACAAATAAAAGAAAAAAATGATTTCTTGAAAGAATTTTAGACTCAAAAAGTCAATTTGATCTCGGTCACTTATCTCATACCAAACATGGGCATGTATTCTGACTTGAAGGGTGGTGGTGCAGGCCTTTCTGAAAGACTGAAAAGAAGGGAGGAGAAGAAAGACGAAACTCACCTCGGCATTGTAAAACTTGGTCTTGACGTCCAGTGGCTTCAGCACCTGATTGAGTAGAGAGTTGAGACTGAAGGAATTCCGGTCAGTCTCCTCATCCTCCCACTCCCCGTCTGGCTCCATACTCAACAGACTCAACATTCAGCTGCGTACTACTGTACTGTACTAACCCAATCCCACTGAACACTACTGTACACTACACACAATAAGCTTGGCTGGCGTGGCACAGACAGACAGATAGACCTCAGACACACCACTGCTGCTCTGGTGGGCAGTCCCTGCCATGCCATTCCCTCATGACAACATGGAGCCCTTGTGCTACATACCCCCGGACTCTGAAGGGTCACTTAATTAGAGAGAGAGAGAGAGAGAGAGAGAGAGAGAGAGAGAGAGAGAGAGAGAGAGAGAGAGAGAGAAAATGCCTGGGCTCACCTGGAATTTAAAGAACTTTCTGAAGTACATCTTCTCCCCTGACTGAGTGGTGTAACTGACGGCACAAACCAAGCTGGTGAGAGGGATGTGAGAAGGAAGTCATTAACATCGGGATTACAGAATTTTTCACTAAGATTACTTCATATCAATCAAGCAATCAGACAGTTCTTTTTCATGATAGGTGGCTGTACATGTAATGTAGCGTGCCAAACAATACTCATGTTCAATGCTCATATTGAAATCGCTTATGCCATTATAAAAGTTCTGAACTATGCATTGCTTTCCACGCCTACAGACAAAGGCCCGTCTCAGCCTTAGGCCACTGATGGTCGAGATGCATACATGTGAGTGCCGATCTCCTTGACCTCATGATGGATGACATCATCGATGCAGCAGTCGGGCTGGAGTTCTGAAACGGCCGCACTGGAGGCCGACAGGTTGAGTCTCTGGGAGCTCGTCTGCAGATCAGCCTGCAGAGGGAAAAACAATGAAGAGGAAGTCATTTAAAGCCATGCACGTTTTTAACATAACACGTTTGTGTGCTCTGTCAACCCTTGTGGTGGTTGTAGACATGGTTTCTTTTTTTATTTTTCTGTCATTAAGACATCCATTTGATGTGCTATTTTTGTTCTCAGTCTCTGACAAAAGGATAAAGAAGTGCAGAGGCCCGACTAATAATGTGTTTTCAGAGTTACAGCTCCTTACCTTCACTAAAATGTCTTTGACCACCTGGCTGCTGTCATTATGGACACTGATATAGCTGGAGAAGGTCTCACCCAAGAAAATGTTTCTATGGGGGGAAAAAAAGACAGTTGTACAAGACTGCTTGCACAGCTTTATTTGAAGTTTTATAAGGAATGATTCTGGAGTTAAGATAAGTTCATGTTGTTTTACCCAAAGTTCTGAGGGAGTGTCAACATTTCTCCCAGCATCAGCATCTCTGCTCCTTTAATGATGGAAGGATCGTTCTTCATAAGCTGACTAAACAAATCCCCTGTGAACACACACACACACACAACAGAGAGAGAGAGAGAGAGAGAGAGAGAGAGAGAGAGAGAGAGAGAGAGAGAGAGAGAGAGAGGTCAGAGGTTGGGGAGACCCATCAGAGGTCATTCTACTTTTCACTCCTGACAGCTGTGACACTTGGAAAGGAAGAGGTGACCAATGGAATTTAATATGCACGAGCCAGATATAGTGTTCAAACTGCAGGAAACATCCACATACAAACACACACACACACACACTACACATTTAATACACAGACACAGGCAGTACACACAAGCAATGGAATAAAGATGCATGCACACGTGCACGCGCGCACACACACACACACACACAGGTTATTCGAGGAGACAAAGACGTCTAAAGGACAAAAGTGACTGAAGGTAAAAGGGTACACTGATATAGTGCCAGTCCATCTTTTCAACTCAACAGGACCAGTCCTCTGAAACACTTCTAGCATCTTCTCCACTCGTGCTCTGCCAAACATCTTACTACTGTATGCTAAGATGTCTACTGTCCAAAACTGAGCCGTATGGATTCCAGGAGTGAAAACAATCGGACTGCAGAGTAATTTGGTGTCAAATGAATACATGCTCTACACATTTGATCTCTCCGGCTCTTTGTAATAGCTGCCTCATTCCCAGTGATTTACAGTGGAAAGGACCCACTAAGCGCCTCTCCACTCATATAAATAGCGGAGCCACATAGAAGTGTCACCGTGATAAATGGGACTCCATGCGAACCGGCTGTCGGCCAGCGATCGAATTTCACAGAGCTGGCCTCAAGCTCGGAAGAAAACAAACATTATAAATTCCTGTCAGATTGCAGGGGGGGGTTGCTATATTTGGGCACTGGGGCGGGAGGGGGTTGGGGGAGCTACTTGGAACTTTGCAGTAATTCTGCTAATGAGTGTGTTTCCAAAAGCACAACAGGAATAGAGCCCAGATCAAATTTATGTTAAGTCATTAAAAAGTTACCTTACTGCCATTACTTTATAATTTCACATATGCTTTTGGCTATGACTGGCTATAAGTTAACTGTCAAGTTCTACAACACTCTTCTTTGCTGGTCTGTATGTGTGAATAGTTCACTGCATTCTTATTGAACTAAATGTCATATACAGTGTTTATAGGTTTTGAAGCTCCAAAGCACACATGCGTGCATGCACACACACATGCACACACGCACACACACACACACACCTTACCTGGTAGATCACGGTCTTCACATGTCACTGGCATGTTTGTGAAGAGTGTGGGCTTTGTAAGCCGCATCACTGAGGACAAGTAAGCAAAGAAAATAAAACGAATGAGTATTCTTGAGCTTTATGCCTAAATGTACATACTGTAAGTAAAACTCTTAAAACATTACAAGGCTTGATAGAGGCCTACATTAGGATATATGGCAGACCAAAAGACAGACACAGACACACAAATATACATTAGCCAATTTGATGAGCAATAAAGCTTTGCCATCTCTATGTACTACTTTACATGGTATTTAGTAGCAGTACTGAGGAGCAGGGAGTGCTACAGACGGATAATTAAGTCTGTGAGTTATTGTCATCTTGCATTTTTGGATGCACAGTAGGGACATGACCCTGGCAAGGGTTGTGGTGTTTTAATGGCAACAATATGATACAAGGAACAGAGTTATGGCCGATACCATGAGAAAATAATATGCAGGCCTACTGAAATATTATACTTTTACAAAATATTTCCCTTGCAAGGAAAAAAAGAATTACAATGGGCCTACAAAAAAAACCCTGAAACCCCTCCACAGCCGTCGGTCTGTATGGTAAAATGAGTGATAACAATCAACGGTTGACATAAATCAGTAGTCATAGTAGTTATAGCCACTTCTCGGATTTTATGCTGCACATGTGTTGAGCTACTGACTGCGTTCCAGAGGAGGCTGTAAAAAACTATCCACCCATTACCTGCTGATTGACATCTTGAAAATGTTTTGGACAGAGCCAAGTCAGTGTCAGCAGCTAGGGCACAAGTAACATATCCACAAATCAGATCAGTGCCGCATATTAATGCTAATCTTAGACTGATCATAGCACAAACCAAAAGTCTTACCCACTTTCATTACTAGGCCTAATATCACCACCACGAAGCCATTGCGATTTCTTTGCAATAGGCCAACATGCAACAGCTCAATAGATCACCTCAAAATATGTCAATAAACAACAAACAAAACCATTTTGAAAATATTCAGTTCTCCAAAGGGATCAAAAATGTGTTAATATGTAAAAGAATATCACATTCATACAAAACATTCATTATACAGCACATACCCGTCATGAAAGTGGGCTTAAATGATACATGGGCTTAATGGATAATCTTAACCCAAGGCTTGTCATCTGCCATGTTTGTCATGATGTGCATGCTGTATAATGGACCCAAAGGCTAAGGAAAGCCAAAAACCATCTGAAACTTTTTTTTTTTTTTTTTAAACAACTTCAAATGCTGTGAGGAGGGGTATGGGGGGGGGGGGTCATATTTTCTGTTCTGTCTAATCTAGTAGCAATAGGAGCAAAACTGTGCTGTGCAGTTGGTGGGGGTGCTGGCCACTCACCTAGTGTTTCATGCATCTTACCTACCCTCCTGCCCCCCTGTCCTTTTCCAGGAGAGTGGGACAAGCAAGTAGCACTGAATAGGCAAGTGGGCGTGCCACTAAATACAGTATGTCTAGCGTTAGTTTTTTTCCCCCCTCCTGGTCCTTCTGCATATTGGCAACTGTTGCATGAAAGTAAGTAAGTAGCCTATCTGATCAGAGTCAACTTCAGCAGAGACAGTGTCTCCTCTTTGGTTAGGTGCATAAGCAGCATGTTTAGACTGCTGAAATTTTAGACTGTGTATCATCTGTGGTTGAGATGACTGTTGAGCTTGGTAAAGGCTGCCTACTTGTGTCATTCTAGGCCAACTACAACTCATGCTTCGTAATGGCACAGCACTATGATCCCGTTATTATACATTTTCATATTGTGAAAACTTGAAACGTAAGCCTTTTTTATTGCCATAATGAAAGAAACCAACAACATCAGCCAACTCAGATAAAAGAGCTCCTCATGTGGACACAATCATATAGGGATGCCAACAGTGCCAATGCGACCTCTCACTGACCAACATCAAAACTGATACTGACAACATAGCCTACAGATATAATTAACATAACGTTAACTTTAATGAGGATTCACTGAGACCGAAATTAGACAGCGATAGCTAGATAGCATCTTAGCCCCTCTTAGCCAGGCGCGAGATGTGTGTGTTCACGCCCACCACTTGTAGTAGATTTCGGTATTCGCACAGCACACATAATCCGCTATAAATGCATGCTTACTATTAACTTATTAAGGCAACGGCAAAACTTCTGCTAACGTCAGTTTAGCTTGTTTCGAAACATCATGTCGTTTCCTATTTGGATTAGCCTCCATGCTAGGATTCATATCACCAGGCTTAGTTGTTAAAGGATCTATTGGGTGCACAATTAAGAACTCTAACATTAGACCCTAAAGAATGATCTAAATTCAAACGGGTTATGATCAGCAAAAAGAAAAGTACCTTTTAAGGCCAAAAGATGTTCTTGTTTAGCTTGATTTACATCCATTTTCTTGTATGTTGTTGACCTTTCACCTGCATTCCAACCTGACGTATGGCAACCCAAAAGAGACTAACTAGACCAATGAAAATCGCGTTTGGAAATAGTTTTCTTCAGGGCCACCTTCGGTGGTGTGTTTCTATAACGTGAAATACGATAACTTATTTAATAAGCACTAACCCATTGTATTTGAATTACATTATGCAATATTATATTTTATATTAACCGACTATAAATCCCCCCCCCCCACACACATAAATTCAGTCTTCGGTATTTTTTTCAATATCTACACTACAATGATTCTATTATTCCATTTCTAATAAACATGGGTGGATTATAATGCTGCATGTTTAAAGCCAGTGCTCTGTATGAAACATCAATGAAATTCTTTGCAACTGCGTTATCGGTCGTAAACTAGCGAAACAGCTGACAGACCGTTCCATTTCTTTGTTATGGGTAAAGTTATGCTATTTTGGCAGAAAACAATATTCCTCTGTGTTTTTTTTTTTTTTTTTTTTAAACATTTTTAAAAGTATTTGGAAATGAATGACGTGTTTACTTTATCTGCATGAACATAAATGCATTTGAGAAAAATACTGCCTCGCACAGTCCCCTGATAGTCCACTGTTGCCTCTGTGCATACTGTGGGCGAGATGTCGTAGATGGTTCAGTCCAAGGATGGCCGCTGCTGCTGCTGCTGCTGCGGGTATAAACAAGCAAGGGGTCGCCGCAGCAATGGAATCGGGTCCCCGATATAATAGAGGTGGCGC
Source organism: Sardinella longiceps (assembly GCA_027497455.2). Lineage (NCBI taxonomy): Eukaryota > Metazoa > Chordata > Actinopteri > Clupeiformes > Clupeidae > Sardinella > Sardinella longiceps. The sequence continues at coordinate 9,559,679 of JAODXP020000031.1, forward strand.
GGGGAATACAGTTAAGGTATAGCTTAATGTGTGTGATTACAGAGACCTGTGTTTTGAATTTCAATGATTACGTTATTCTGAGTACTGTCGTGCTAGTCAACGTCAGGATGTGCCTCCGTGGCTGAGGCGCAACGCAACTCCACAGCACGGATGGATGCAGCTATTTGCCGTAGCTAGCCAGGGAGAAAATACGCAGGCACACAAAGACATTTGAAATACTAAAAGTTATGTTGCGTGCGGGATAGCAGTTTCTTGTAATACATCTATCCAAACATTGTAGTCTATAACCTTGTTGTTGCGAGCATTTTTTACTGAGGCAAGTCTTGCTAGCAGACTGACACAGAGTTCATGCCAGTTTGCGCTCTGTTATGCTATGGTTGATGGGCTAAATTAGATAGCTAACTGAAAAGAGACAAGAAACCAGTGCGATTTGGGACGAGACCACAATAAAAATGCGTCTGGAATAGACAGAGAAAACATGAATTTCCTTGTTCCTGTAACAGTAGCTGTTTCTTTAATCTCTCATGCAAGCTGTGCACCACGAAGCTTATCATTAACCAGTCTAGCTAATCGCCTATCATGCTCTTTACTTTAAGAATGGATGGGATTTAACTTGAAGTGAACAGTTCAGCTAACGTTATTTATGTCATGCGGAAGGCTGTTCAACAAGTTATCCAGCTTTGATGGCAGACCTGTAATAAAGATTTGACTGTCAAATATGTCTTGTATAAATAACACGCAAAATTCTCTTCCATGTACACAAAAATATTCAGCTAACGTTAATGTAATGCTTCATTGCAGGTACTGGAGTGCGGAGTTTGTGAAGACGTCTTTTCGCTCCAGGGGGATAAGGTTCCGCGACTGCTGCTTTGTGGTCACACTGTCTGCCATGATTGCTTGACACGGCTACCACTGCATGGAAGGGCGGTGCGCTGCCCCTTTGATCGACAGGTCACGGAGCTGGGTGAGTCAAGTCTCTTTCCTCGGTATGAGATGCTTTTGCAGAAAGTGATGCGCAGAAGTTAACGGGACTTTGTAAATACCCATATATTATGACATGTTTTAACTGAAATAATTTCAAAAGTATGTTATATGCTGAGCTTGCTGTTATACTTTCTGCTTATCAGGAGATTCAGGTGTGTGGGGCCTGAAGAAGAATTTTGCTTTGTTGGAACTTCTGGAGAGGTTACAAAACGGAGCTTCAAATCAGTCCGGCATAACTGATGATGTCCTCAAGGAAATGGGCGAGGTAAAGCAGGTCACTGAACGATTGGTATCTGATTTGCCATAGGAATGGTTCAATGCAGGCTTGGAGATGGGTGGCCAATATCATACAGCATGCAATCTCTAATATACAGTACAGGTCTAGAGTGATGCCCTCTAGATACATACAGTATTTCAATTAGTATTGTTTATTTTACTGCCTATTGGGTCATACATCAGGGAGTGAAGGTGGGAATAAGACTCTTGCGCTTACATTACATGTACATATAATTTCACCTGTCTGTTATAGCGCATCATCCGCTGCGACGAGGATGAGAACCACACAGCATCCATGTACTGCACTGTGTGTGCCACACACCTGTGTGCCGAGTGCTCCCTGCTCACACACTCCACGCGCACTCTGGCCAAGCACCGGCGTGTGCCTCTGGAGGACAAGCCCCATGAGCGCACACTGTGCCTGCAGCACCAGGTGCACGCCATCGAGTTTGTCTGCCTGGAGGAAGGCTGCCAGCCAGGACCCCTCATGTGCTGCGTCTGCAAGGAGTACGGCAAGCACCAGGGACATAAGGTACAAATCAGACAGAAAGGCATAGGCAGCTGTGTAGGTAGGGATTTCTATGTTTACCATGATGGGTCTGTTTATCATATTGTTTGAAGTAAAAAGCCGCACTCTCCAGTATACTTTCTCAGTTTATTTTAAGGGGTTTAACATGACAAGACAGACGTTTCGGCCTAAGCCTTCTTCAGATGACCCCCTTGTGAACCCCTTTGCTTGCACCCAGAGACCTCGAGGAGATTAACTGGAGTTGAGCGCACTTTTTAAAAAAGTCTGTTTATCATATTGACATCACTATGAAAAACACAAGCAAAATGTATATGTTTTCTGATCCTGACATTGACAATCTGTCGCCTCTAAAATAGATTGTGACATACAGAGTTGCTATGCCATTTACATATCAGGCATCCGTCTCCCAAAAGCATAGTTGCTAACTAAGTTAGCAGCTTTGTTGGTTGCAATGCAATTTACCATTTTCAATTAAGCTGCTAACTGGTGCTTTTGGGAAACGGACGCCAGATGTGCTCAGAATGGAAAATAGATCCATGGGAACAGATGTAGATGTAGATGTGTGTGTGAGTGAGGTGTTTTGGATTCATTTATTGTGAAAGTCAGAACAGGTTCAACCACTGATTGTATTGCCTACAGACATTTTCAAGACATTGCCTTTTCTCTAGAAGATGAAAGAATCTGAAATGGAATGTTAAAGGTGCTGTAGCTTAATGAAGCCTGTCTGCTCAGTGATCATGTATTTTTACTTATTTTTTTTCTTTTTTGGAGAATGCAAATAGTGAAAAAAGCATCGATTTAGTGGATTGTGTTTTTAATCAAGACTAAAACGTTGGTTGTAGCTAACCTCTTTTAATTTGAGTGTTTTCCTCTGTGTTGTTAGCATGCGGTGTTGGAAGGCGAGGCTAACCAGATCCGAGGGTCCATCCTTGACATGGCACACTGTATTCGCACCTTCACTGAAGAGGTGTCGGAGTACTCCCGCAAGCTGGCCGGCATCGTCCAGCAGATAGAGGGGGGTGAACAGGTGGTGGAGGACGGCATTGGCATGTCACACACAGAACACGTAAGCGCTGTTCCTAAACAAACAAACACACACATATTGGCACCCTCACCACTCAAAACACTCTGATATAAAAGAATATACTGTATGATACAGCTAAAACATATTAATGCCGATCCCCACACAGACTGCAGCAGTTCATAAATCATATATTAAAACACCTAAAATCTCACATAGCAATGTGCATACACACATCCAAAAGCATCCAACAAGTTAAAGTAGATAATGGTGATGCACAGTATAGGCATGGCTTTGATCAGGTAAGATTTCAATTCAGTTTTGTTGCATTGTGCAGACATCCAGTCACCACTCACTTAAAGCAATATACCGGAGTAAATTTAAGCATAGCCCTGCTGCACGAGCCTTCTAACAGCAATATATTTCGCATGAAATGAAAGATTTTCGAACAGCACAGACCTAACGCGAAACACTTTACATTGAGTCAATGTAACCTCAGATCTTACTTTCGGTTTCCAACAATCAGGTCCCATTGATTCAGTGTAAAGTGCCTGTTCACTTCTGCGTTCACGTTTGGTCTGTGCTGTACCAAATTATTTTGTTCCACTCGCTAACTAGTGCTTTTAGCAAGCTCTTTCAACAGGGCTATGTTTGAATTCACTCCGGTATATTCCTTTAATGTATGCATGGTTTCCTGTTAGGTTCCTGGCACCGCAGAGAGTGCGCGCTCGTGTGTGCGGGCGTACTTCGCCGAGCTGCATGAGACGCTATGTCGCCAAGAGGAGATGGCTCTGAGCGTGGTGGACGCTCACGTGCGCGAGCGCCTCATCTGGCTCCGACAGCAGCAGGAGGACATGACCATCCTCCTGTCCCAGGTGTCCACGGCATGTCTGCACTGTGAGAAAACCTTGCAGCAGGTATGGCACTACACTAACTCTCACTAGCTGATGATGATGCATACTGTGTCTATCATGTTTTATTATTATTATTATTATTACTATTATTATTATTATTATTATTATTAATTACAAGTGTTTGATGTATGTGCAAATCTGTGTACACATGTGAGCATACTTGACTTTACTGTCTCCCTTCAGGACGACTGCAGGGTGGTTTTGGCAAAGCAGGAAATAAATCGCTTGCTGGAGACCTTACAGAAACAGCAGCAGCAGTTCACTGAGTTGGCTGACCATGTCCAGCTAGACGCTGGCATACCTGTCACCTTCACTAAGGTACGTTTGTATCTTTGAGTCATTCAATGCCAGTTGGTGACTCCCCTCATGAACACCTAAAGGCAAGCTCATACTGTATATCCAGTTGAGACTGTCAATCCATGTACAGTAAGTGTAAAAGTTGTGGTGGAATTCCGGTGCAGACATACTGTAGGGCTCCAATGTTAAAGGTGAAGTCTCAACTAAAGCTAGTTTAATAGCAAAGGAAACTATTCAAATAAGCAAGCTCAAACGCAGGAGGATCAGTGCAATTCTGCCACTGGCACACCTCATATTTAGTTACTGTATTACATTGATTGTACTGTACTGTATGTCCAAAACTCTGAATGAGGTTCAATACAATGTGCATGTCAGTAAGTATCCTTTCAAAAGACATTCTGTCTTCCAGGACAACCGTGTGCACATTGGTCCAAAGATGGAGATTCGTGTGGTGACTCTTGGTCTGGATGGTGCGGGAAAGACCACCATCCTCTTCAAGCTCAAGCACGATGAGTTCATGCAGCCCATTCCCACCATAGGTAAACAAGATGGCCTATTGTGAATCTGACAATACTGAATGTATCATCACATTTTAATCACTTTTGGTAAAACTTTGCTCAACCATACAATGTCCTTGCCAAAATCAACAAAGTGTCAGAAGTTGCTGCTTAAGTCTTACATGTAAATGTCAGTTGGCAATGCGCTGTGATGCACTGTGAAGGGCAGGTCTACAGGTTCACTGGGTGCTCACTGGGGGATCTCATAGTACAGAGGCTGGTACTACTTGATTTCAACACGAAAAATGTTTTGTATTACTTCCCATTTCATCATACTCAAGTCTCATATGCTCTGTGGACTTGACTTCTTGTAATCTCTTATAACAGGCGGTATGTATTTTGAGGCTTATGGAAACAAAATGCATGTGAAACGATCTTAATGCAGCCACTGAGTTTTCTAGCAGGCTGGTCTAGCAGGCCTAGGATGTGTGGGGGGAGTTCAGTCTCATGACCCAGCTAAGCTAAGCTGCAGGGGTGCGCCATAATCACACACAGCTCTGACTGTTACCGTGCAGCATTGGGCTGTATTTCTCTAGCTGTTGTTCAGAGGGTAACCAAACAACAGGTTTTTCTTTCATGGATTCATGAGCTATAAACCTTTTCTAGTCTTAGACTAATGATCTCTGACTTCTGTCGGACCCTCAACTTCCCCCTTTCCCTGAAATCCTCTACTCTGATCTCTCCTGTGCGCAGGTTTTAATGTGGAAACAGTGGAGTACAAAAACCTGAAGTTCACCATTTGGGATGTAGGAGGGAAGCACAAACTTCGGCCCCTGTGGAAGCACTACTATCTGAACACACAAGGTACTATTCTCGCCCTCCTCCTCCACTCTCTTCTTCCCTTCCTCCACCCTCTTCTTCTTTCTTTCATCTGTTTTCATGGGTCATAAATGAGACCGTCTCATGATCTGTAAATAGACTAGACAAGGGATCTGAAAATAGTTCACCAAACAGTCATGCTGTTTTATGAAGCAGCTACTCTGTTGGAAATGGAGGAGTTCCTGTCATGAGCTGGCTGCACATTACCATGGCAACAAGTCCCTGAGATTATAGGCATGAAGCAGTCAGAAGTGCCAATGTTGCTTCAAAATGGTGCGCAGATGAGCAAAAGATACATTAAATAAAGAAAAGGCGCTCTCTGCATTAAGATTTTCTGTAGGCATGACAGCTGAACAGGCAAAAGCAGGTGAATAGATGGCTGACCTTGTGTGTGTGTGTGTGTGTGTGTGTGTGTGTGTGCGTGCGTGCGTGCGTGCAGCGGTGGTATTTGTCATTGACAGCTGTCACAGAGACAGGCTGATGGAGTCCCACAGTGAGCTGGCCAAGCTGCTCACTGAGAAGGAACTGCGGGATGCACTATTGCTCATCTTTGCCAACAAACAGGTGAGGAAGTAACAGATCACTGATACAAACATACAAAGAGCGACTTTTAATGATGCTTTCATTCTTTTGTTTCTGTCAATCTATGTGATTTGATTTTGTGGTGTTTGTTTTTGTTTTTGTTGTTGTTGTGTAGGACGTGGCGGGTGCTGTGTCAGTAGAGGAGATGACAGAGCTGCTGAGTTTGCATAAACTGTGCTGTGGCCGCAGCTGGCACATCCAGGGCTGTGACGCCCGCAGCGGCCTGGGCCTCCACGAGGGCCTCGACTGGCTCTCCAGGCAGCTGGTGGCGGCCGGCGTGCTGGACGTTGCCTAAGGACAGACCCTTTAAACAGAGGCTCACTTTTCTTCTGGTGACTTAAGACTGCCCGTCCCCTTCCACCTCCCACCCCCAGTGATATCCTCCCCATCATCCCTTAACCAAGAATCATTCAGAACGTCTCACAATCCCAGTGAACACCTTTGTTTCCTGTAAATATCACATCATTGTAAACCATCCCCATTGATCCTGCTATTCCGCTGCTGTTATTGGCTCATTAATGCGTTCCTGCAGCTGAAGAAACCCTAACCAACATAACCATATCCATACCCCCCCCCCCCAAATCCATCCTTTACAAACACCTGTGTGTTTGGCCAATCCAATGCAATTTCTCTGATCTTCCTGAGAAACTCTTAAATGCTGAATGATAAGGGGTAGGATTCTACCAGTCTTTATGAAGCATCCTTGTCATCTCATTCAGTTGAGCTCTCCAAGTAGATTTTGCTGTCTTATTAGATTGGTCCAATTCTACTGACCCGATCCAGGATAGGGGGTTTGAAGATGGTGGAAGAAACCAAACTGGCCCGTCATCATGATTCCTTTGGACCAAACTCAACCATGCCCACCACATGTCGCCCTCCACTGGATCAAATGAACCTTGTGCTTGGCTAGTGCTTATCTTCTCCTTATGATGATTTTGCTGGGTGTATGTGCACATAAAGGCAGTCCTGTTAGCTCTGCCTTCAGCTCCTCTCCGTGGAATAGTCATCATTACTCCCGTTCCTCGTGTCTTTTTGAAAATGTGAACATCATGAGGTTTAACTGCTGGGCTGTTTTACTGTTGCTAATCCTTTGTGTAGTGGTAACTCTGGTTACATGCTGCTACTGCTTGACTTACATTAGCTAGCAACTCTCCTAGCCCTTCAACAAATGGCATAACTCCACTTGTTCAGGTCACAAGCAGAAATGTTTGTGGCAGTTTTGTGAACTACAGCATAACCTGTTGTCTTTACTAAGTATAGCGGAACCTTTTAGTCCGCTCTGTATTTTAGTGTTGACCAGAATACAGCACTTTGTTTCTTGTAACTTTATCATAGTTTAGCCACTGAGCTGTTGGCGTCTGTGAAGTGTTATGGCTGCGCTTTAGACAAGAACCTGATGTGCCAGATCAACTGATCTCAGAACAGTTTCAATCGACGGATTGGCCCGTCCACACTAAATTAACTTGTGGTCTGTACATATCAGACTAAACAAATCCTTCCAATTCTTCTATTCCTCTAACCAGGAAAATATTCTACATACATCTGTATTCTCAATATAATTTTAAGATTGAATGATCCGATTACAAAAGTGTTACTTATGCCTTGGGTTAATGACCTACAATTAATACGACTTCCTAAGGCTTATTGTTGAAAGAAGGCCTAGTTGTCTTCAGATAATTGTTGACTTCTGTGCCTCAAGTGTCCATCTTAGAGACATTTGTCAGCTCTTCATTGCCAAACCAGCAGCATAACCTGAGAAATCAACACCCTGCATATTTAAAGACTTGTAAGATTTTTTTTAAAAATATTCTTTAATTTTAAGTTGAACACCTTGAATGGGTGCAGGTTACTCTTCCCATGTAATGTATTAGTTGAACTAATGGATTTGTTACAAAGATGCAGGTTACTGAAAATGCTATTTATGTTGTGTTGTGTGCACTAAACTGTTGTGGTACGTATGGGTGCGATGTACAGTATGCAGCTATGGGGGAAGGTAACTGAGAATGAGGGGTCAGTTCATCTGTAGTTTCTCCTAAATCTTGTCTTTTGAACAAGATAATGTGTGTTCAAATTCGATATTCCCCATTTCCTGACTACACCTGGTCATACTTAAAGCTTTCTTTTAATGGAAGATCTCATTGATGTTCTTTGTCTAGGACTAGGATTAGTCTATACAAGAAGAACTCATCCTTGGTCTATTCAGTGCTTGTTGTTTCATGGGTGTGTCCTGGAGTGGTGGGCAAGATGGTGTGTGTGTGTGTGTGTGTGTGTGTGTGTGTGTGTGTGTGTGTGTGTGTGTGTGTGTGTGTGTGTGTGTGTGTGTGTGTGTGCACGTGCGATACAGGCCCTGCTCCTTCTCATGCTTTAGTGGGGTGTAGGTTATGGGCATGTGTGTAAGCCCCAAAGAAAGACTCAAGTTTGGCCAATCTGCTCTCCTTCCTGACATGAGTTCTGGGAACTTGTGAAACACAGCACACATCACCACATTTGTAACTTGTGAACTTTGATGGCTTTTGTATGATTTCATAGGTTGTGTAATGCTATTAAAATACTAGCTCATGGTTGTGTGGCCTATATATTGAACTGAGACTCCTGACTTCCAAATGATGCCTATCGAGCGTTAATCCACATTACTCACACTCAAATACGACAAACTTTATTGTACAGTTTAAAAAAAAGCATTGTGTACCACAATTCTCTCACTGAGAGTTTACTTGATAGTGATGTTTATGATGCTGATATCCTCATATGGTTTGTCTGTTTTGGGGTTGACCTTTACATTGGAGATCCTCTGCACCACCTCCATGCCTTTTGTACATCTTCCAAAAACCGTGTGCTTGTTATCCAACCATGGCTAAACACAATGCAAAACAACAGAATGGTTTAGGGCTACAGCATTAGGTCAGTAAACATAAGATTAAAGGGGAAGTTTGGTTTTTAACATGGTTAGCTCCTTTTCTGTAGTAGTGTCTAGGATGAAATAGAATCATCAACACCAAAATTCTGACAACTGCTCCTGTCTCTGATATTTGGCTCATTTAGAATCCTCCCTTTTCTGCTTCAGGTGTACATTTCCCAAAAGCATAGTTGCTAACCACGTGGCAACTTAGTTAGCAGTCAATGGGAAATTGCTTTGCAATCAACAAAGTTGCTAACTTAGTTGGCAACGACGCTTTTGGAAAACGGACTCCAGAATAGCTTGCTTTGTGCATGTCCGATAATGGCCTTAAAAGAACCTCAAACCTTTGTCATAAAACATGTGCAGCTCACCAAGTGGTTAGTGGAGTTTGTTGATGTTCCACAACAATTATTATAGCGAAATACAGTTCCTATCCAGCTTTATTTGTCTTCTTATTGTGCTAGTTGGTATTGCTACGCCAAAAAAATAGTTCCAGAATGTTCAAAATACCATATAAAATGTGACAGAAACTGTACTTTGCTACTATAATTGTTTCGGAACATCAATGGAAACCACTTAACACTTGGTGAACAGCACAAGTTTTAAAATAATGGTTTAAGGTTGTTTTAAAGACATTATCGGACATGCACAAAGGAAGCCATTCTGAAGCAGAAAAGGGGGGATTCTAAATGAGCCAAATATCAGAGACAGGAGCAATCATCAAAATTTGGGTGCTGATGATTCTATTTCATCCTAGACACTCCAGAAAAGGGGCTAAACATGTTAAAATCCAAACTTCCCCTTTAAAGAAGTAACCTATTCTAACTAGTGCAAAGAGTAAGAAGAGTATTACCGTGGGAACGACGGTGACAAAGAATTGGGATCCGTTGGTGCCCGGACCAGCATTGGCCATACTGAGCGTATATGGCCGGTCGTGACGTAGGGTGGCATGGAACTCATCCTCAAATTCACCGCCCCAGATGCTCTCACCACCCATGCCTGTGCCTGTCGGGTCCCCTGTCTGGATCATGAAGCCCTTGAAACAGAGACAGACAGATGGTCCTTTCAATTTCAAAGTCACTTGTTTTGCGGTGGCGTACATGTCAACATAATCCAGCAGGGTGAGCACAAAATTGTCTGACTATATAGAAAGCCTCCACTTACCTTAATGACTCTGTGGAATATGTGTCCATTGTAGTAGCCATTCCTGCTGTGTACGCAGAAATTTTCCACTGTTTTTGGACATCTGGAGAAAACAAGCAGAATTTAGCACTTCAGATCACATATACGCATAGGTCAAAAGTGCACGTTGAAACGTTATACTTTTTCAATGCTAGTTGAAAATAGTAATCAAATATGGCTTGGCGTTCAGTCAAAGTCACGTTTAACTATGAACGCAGCAAAGCTAGGTGTATTGGGTGATCAGATCAAAGTCCTTACTCCACAGGGAAGAGTTTGATGTGGACATCTCCCATAGTGGTGTGGATGATGGCGCTGTCTGACACCCTCTTGGGCCCCTCGGCCTGGGTAGCAGCCATGACCTCCTCTTTAGAGGGCTTCTCATTAAAGATGTCTCGGTCCGAGTCAGCACTCTTGGTGTCCTCTGGCTCCCTCTTGGTGAACTGTGGAGGAACCAAAACAAAGATGTCAAAAAAAAAAACATAGCTTGATTAAAGTGCAAAACCATTTAAACAGTTTCTATAAATGTGTGTCAATATGTAAGAGGGAGTTTGTTCTCACCATATAGAAGCGGTTCTTCTTGAAGGCAGTACAGAAGATGGTAGGGTCTGCCTCGCAGCTCTGGAGTGCAGGGTTATCGGAGGCCTTCATCTCCACTGTGGGTGCCGCTTTGGCTGCTTTGGACACACCCTGGAAGAGGCTTAGATGCGTCACACGGATGTTCTCCTGCTTGCCCAGGATGCGAACACATCTAGAGAGATATGGAAGCAAGGACACATCAGACATCAGACTACAGACACAGCTTCTGCTGTTATGCTTCTCTCTGCAAAGTTGAGGTAATTGAGGCTAAAGTATGGACACCTTCCAATGAAAAAAAGCAATTAAAGTATTAATACTTAATCATAATTCCACTGGATTTCATAAATGTTTCTTAACATGGTACAACACGCCAGTAGGGATCTATAACTGATCAGGCATGGTTATTTCTGGGTCTGGCACACTGCATTACCTGTTGGTTTCCACATTAATGACTTTGATGCCCAACATTGTGCCGTAGAGCACGAAGTGTCCCGTCTCATCAAAGATGATGTTGGTTAGACGGATTCCATCCACCTTTTCCAGCTCTCTCTCCACAGCCATGCGACGCCCAAACTCCATGTCAGGCAGCTGCTGGCGCATCTGCTGCAGTTCTGTAAACATCTGCAGAGAAGTAAAAGACAGCATAAGATACTCTTTTATATTATGCAGTACAAGAGAAATTGACTCTAGGCTTCGTTAGTTTCAACTATAGACAAATTCGAGGAGCGTTTTGTGTAGGCTGCCAATTTGTGGCGGCGCCATTGTTGGACTGTCAACAAACCTTTTTGGCAATGCGCAGTCAATGACAGCTAACAGCAAAGACCATGGAATACTCTGACATTATACAAGTAGTAGTGAATCTTGTAAATCACGTTATCCCTATGGACAGATTGGTGATCTGGGTAGCTCAATAATGGCGCCTACTTACTTCCGGTAGTTTCGTCAGATTTGTGTATAGTATGGTCATACTATACAAATTTTTTTCTACACTTCCAGTAATTGAAGGCGGCAATTACTAATTGGGAACCACAGTGATTGTGTTGCGATGATCTACAGATGTGGAGCCAAGGTAAGACCTTACCACTCACCCACCACCCAGCTCATTCTTCTTCATCTGGCATGTAAAACATACATAGCACCGTCTTACACAAAGAGGAGAGTCTGATAAACCATGAGACTGGACTTACCGTTAAGGACTCGTCAAAGACCCTCATCAGTTTCCCGGTAAGGAAGCGGAAGATCCTGACTTTCCTGTCAGTGGCGATGGTGGCCATCTTCTTGCCATCTGTGGAGAAGGCCAGGCTAGTGGGGTAGGTTTTGTGCTTGGCAAACTCATAGAGGTCAGTGTCTGTCTTATACTCCCATTGTACATGTCTGGGGAACTTAAACTCTCTTGGCAGACCAGTCCAGTACTCCACCATGCCAGCCTTGTCCGCTGACACAATGACATGGAACTTGGGGTTCAGGCGGATCTGAGTGAGGGGTGTGGTGTGCATTTTTTCAAAAATGTGAAGCGGTTCGTTGCTCCCACGACCATCGTAGACAAATATTTTTCCAGTGGATTTCTCAGAGCAGGCTACTGTGGATATAGCATCGCCGGGGTTGTAGATCCACTCACACTGGCCGGGGTGAAATCTAGAGAGGATTCAAGAGGCGTTCATTAGGACGACCTCTTGATACACAACACAGATTATCATTTTGGAGAAGAAAAGTCAGACACATACTCAAGTTTCAGCATGTTGATCATGTCGAAGTTGACAACATCAAACACTTTCATGGCTTGGTCATCTCCAACCGAACAGAGCAGTGCACCTTCTGCACTGACTGATATACATTCCACCACACCTAAAAGCAACACAGGGTCAACACAGGTACTGTAGTAATCCAACACAGCAATCTTAACTCATAGATGTGTTAACTCATAGATATGCATGCAGAGATATACAGTACATACCAAGGTGACTGCGGAAGTGTTTGACAAACTCAATCCCCTCATCCTCCTTCTTCTTCCAGAACTTGACATGCCCATCCTGACTGGCTGTGACGATGAAATCTGTTCTACAAAAGTCCAAGTGATCATATGTTACTACAATGTATTGAAAGTCCCAAAACATTTTCAATTCAAAACTTTCCGATTCTCAAATGATTAGCCCAGCCCACCGGCATCTCGGTAGTACAAAGTTAAATGATATCTTATTGGAACTTTTACTGCATGCAAGAATTAATACAAGTTTCTAGATGCAAGTTAATGTAAGAGTAGTGTAAGAGAAAGGCTCTCAGGTTATTTACATACTTGGCGCAGACAATGTGTGTGATTACATCCCTGTGCATGTAGCTTCTCTCATACATGCTGGCTGACGGCAGATTGTCCAGGTAAACGCGCTCATACTCCAAGACTAGGAAAAATGAGATTCACATAGAAACAATGGCCATTTCTTAGCTGCTATGATCAAGATATGTTAGGGGTAGGAAGTAACTAGGAACAGCACTTAGAAACTTTGGTGGCCACATAGCCAGTTACGTTAGCACACAGTGCTAATTTATGCTATCACGGTGCCTATGACTGGATTTCAATAGATACCTTTTCTTTTCTTTGTTTTTGCCGCCTCCGAAGGCAAAGGTCCGATCCACTCATCCTCACCGGCATCCTCTTCCTCTAATTTTCTTTTATTTTCAGTTGAAGCATGTTCTGTATCGGAAGCCATTATTTACACTCACTGAATTCTTCTTCGCCCTTAATGTTACGAGTGCTTGTTGGCGCCGACCTCTGCATTTTAGTGAGTATGTGCGCCACCTACTGGTAGGGAGTATCTAGACCCCAGTCGTTGCCCAGTGTGGTTTTAATTCTACACTGGCATTTAGGCAAGATAGAGTAATCACATGGGACATACTGGAATGTTACGATCAAGTTTTTAATAGGTAACCTCAATACAAAACATGGTAACACACCCCCATACAAGTTTTCACAGAAAAAAGAGAATAATATTGCGGGAGTTTACAACAAATCTTGTCAACTTTTCTTTTGCCTTTGTCAATCATGATGAAGAAAAAAAAGGGCATACATCAGAGGAGTTCACATAGAGAAAACTGTTTGCCATGTCACACACTTGACTGCTGGTCTTAAAATGTCCAAAATCATGTATCAAGGTTGATGTGTGATGGACACACACACACCCACACACATACAATGTCTGTCAGTCAGTGCCTGAGGAAGAGGTAGAACTATCAGATGAGGACTCCTTTGACTTGTGTTTTTTCTTGTGTTGCTTTTCCTTCTCCCTCTTCTTTTTGTCTTTCTTTTTGTGGCTTTTGCTTTTCTTACGCTTGTGCTTCCGCCTCTCCTCCTCTTCATCTTCTTCACTTGATGAGTAAGATCTGGGCGCACAAACAAACAAAACAGGCCATCATATCTCCATTCCTACTCACAAGGCAATGTTTAACCAGTGGGTACCAGTACAGTATATGATGGGGTGGAGCAAAACACCTCTCAAAATGGAATCCTCACTATTAAAAAGTCACTATCAAAAACATATCAAAACATTTTTGGACAGTTTTGGGGAAACGGGGGATATACAGTATCGGCATTGCGGACAGGCGGTGTTACAAATGTCAGTTAGTCATACCTGAGGTAGCATGGTGTTGGCACAGCATGAACATACCAGCTACTCTTTGTTTAACTGGGCCCTTCCCAACACCTTTGGGTGCACTATGCACCACGCCCGGTTGTCATCAACTTTAATTTTAAAACTATCAGCACATAAAGTTGTGATGAAATTCATGTTTTAGAAGACGTCTCGGTTTGAAGACGTAGGCCTGATTTTATTTTGGTTGGCACTATTGTTTATACGTAACACCGTTCGTACCCACAGCCTCAGGTAAGCTCTGTCCGGAACACCGTTGGATCACATTACTGTGAAATGTGCCACTGTGCCATCACAAATATGTGCTCAACATCTGTGAAATCTGATAAAGTATACATTTTTGAGAGCACATTCACTCGTGCCAACATGTGGGATGCTTTCTGGTGGTATCAGTAAATGAAAAGTTAATGTCATACCTTTTCTTTGCCTTTTTGTGGGACCGCTCTCTGCTCTTCTTTTTACGTCCTCTTCTTTCATCATCTGAACCTACAGGCGCAAACTCATTGTAACTGTCTAAAAAAGACTGTGCCACACAATAGGCCTACTGAACACATTACTGATATTGAATAAGAGGTCAGACATACAACTTTTGAAATATATTCCAGATAAATATTCACAGCATTTCATTTGAACAAGCTTCCCAATCATTAACAAAGTAAATCACAGTTTGAACTTGGCATAAGCCTATTTCACAGGATGTTACTTTCTGTTACTACTGTTTTTTTCCATATGACCTACTGTGATCCGTACACTTTGCTTTCCCACAGCACACACTTCTATCAGGCATTTGAGCCCTGATGAGTGGCCTTGAGGCATGATGACTGGAGCAGAGACACTGACCTCTAGAGCGCGCGCGTTTAGGGGGCTTCTCTTTGCGTTGCGTGGTCTGCTCCTCGTCCTCACTCTCCTCGGTGCTGGTACTGCTCACGTCCAACACAATATCTTTTCCTGGATCCACACGCAGGAAGTTGCGGCACTCGAATGTTAAATGTCCCGCTGTCACAGAGAAAGATCAGATAAAACTCACACTTAATTCGCCTTCAATACAAAAACCGCTAGAGATACTAACCACATAATGTTCCAGAATTGTGCATAGAATTTAACGTTACAATCCTATGAGCAGTGAGTTAGAGAATACTTACGATAACCACATCTTTTGCAGCCAGCTCTGATGTTGTCCTTGTTTGCGCCTATTAGTGGTACAGAACAAAAGGTACTCAGTTCAGACTAGTTAACGTTAGAGCAGATGTTTTTTACTACCACCAACACAGTGGGGGCTAATGTTAAATCACTCAGCTAACGTTAATCTTAACCAACGTTAGCACGGCACTTTAGGACTTAGCCTAGCCAAATAACGTTAAAGTAATGTCTAACATTACCTTGGATTACTGTGGAAACTTATTTGTCCATCATCTACACCAATGCTGTTCTCTAACGCTGACTAAATATAGTTTACAACATGAAAATAGCACACAGGAGAACAGAGGAGTTACATCTCTGCTAAATTATGCTAGCCAACCAGGCAGCTAAAAACAAAAACACAAACCCATGACGACCTAGCAACTTCCACAGCCACAAAGACACTTAAGATATTTGAAAAGACGAATACATGACGTTGCTGACTGAAAAATAGACCATCTTACCTGTGGCCATAACTGTAACACTTTATATCGGACGCTCAAGATTTCACGTCTACGCTACGAACTCAGAACTTTTGAATTGTCCAACCTGCATTGTGGTCCGGAGAGAAACAAAAGCTTCTAGAGGATCTGCAAATCATCATGAATCATGATTATATCTTTGATTTTCGTTCATGTGTATAAAAACATATTGAATGTAAAAATGTAAGCCAACAGAAAAAAAACATTATGATAATTATTTGTCTTTCTGACAAAAAATCAAAGAAAGGTCGCTGGCTGTTGGTGGTATTCCAGTGCAGCAGGGGGCAGAAAATCGGACCACAATTTTGCGCTTTATAAAAGCTACCTTCCACGAGGAAGAAATAAAACATGGCGCTTCGGATATTTTGTTCTGCAGTAGGCAACTAAATTTATTTCGAAAAATAGACTTATTTTCTCTTGCGTCTGTATTACTTCAGTGTACCTATGCGAAATAAAAGTTTTTGCTGTCTAGTCTAACATTTATCACACTCTACGTAATCATTCTTGCAAAATGAGTAACATATACATTCAAGAGCCACCTACAAATGGCAAGGTAGGCATAAGTCATGTTAATCTTTCTTAACTTTTCGTAAATTAATAGGTAACACGGAATGTTAATTGGGAACCTACCAAGAATCAATCAGATTTTTATTTAGATATGCTTGCGAGGGTAAGTAATTCATAAGTGACAACCTCCTCCTCCTCCCCTAGGTCTTGATCAAAACATCAGCAGGAGATATTGATGTGGAGCTTTGGTCTAAAGAAGCACCAAAAGCTTGTCGTAATTTTGTCCAGCTTTGTATGGAAGGTAGGTTTATTTTGCTGATTACATACTCTCACCCATGTCTAATTGATTTGATCTTTAATGACATTTTATTGCCATTCTCTGTTGTCCATCTTTTTTTTCTCTTGACACATCTCGACACACCCTCATCATCTTCACTGACAACCTGGTCTTTAAGTGTTTGAATGCTAGGATAATCTTATTTTCATAGGTTATTATGATGGCACCATTTTTCATCGGGTTGTACCAGACTTCATTGTCCAGGGTGGAGATCCCACAGGCACAGGGAATGGGGGAGAGTCAATATATGGCCGCCCGTTTAAGGTAAGTGGAATCAGATAATCGTCTTTCCATTACAACCAGTTTCATCTTCAGAAAATGTCATTGTGTTCTATGTGATATAACAAAAACAATCTATGCATCCGCTGCTGTGTTATCTTTGTATTTTCTCTAGGATGAGTTCCATTCCAGATTGCGCTTCAATCGGCGAGGGCTGGTTGCCATGGCAAACGCTGGGCCTCATGATAATGGCAGCCAGTTCTTTTTCACTCTGGGTCGAGCTGATGAGCTCAACAACAAGCACACTATATTTGGAAAGGTAACATAGTCCTCACATCCTACATGAAAGATCCTCCTCCTTAACAGTGCATAAACTTCCATCTGGCTGATTTTTCTTTGAAGTGCACAGCATGCATTTCAACCCTAGGCCTAGAATGTATGTTTACACAACTTAGCATTCTTGTTTGTGTGTTTGTGTGAAAAATAAATAAAAACTGTGTTTAGTCTCGATCTTCACTTTGATGTATTTTTGGTTTGACGCAGGTTGCTGGTGATACAATTTATAACTTGCTGCGGCTGACGGAGGTTGAATGCGACTCAGACGAGAGGCCATTGAACCCACATAAAATTCGTTCCACAGAGGTATGGTGGAGACTCAAGGACTTTGGGGGGTTTATTGCCTAAATAAGTGATGAAGCTTATGGAAAACTTCTAAATAACCTACAGGTTCTGCACTCCCCCTTTGATGACATCATTCCACGTGAAAACAGAAAGCAGAAAAAGGACCACTCTAAAGATGAAGGGAAGAAATCTCAGTCCAAAGCAACAAAGTTAGTTGGAGCCTAGTTTTCCTTTCATCTCTCACTTCTTCAAATAAAAATGCATTACCAATAACCATTATCATTTTGCTGGAAAATGAAATGTGTATCAGAGATAGCTAGCATAGTGTTCTTTGGTTTGATTTGTCCCCTCTTTCAGGAATTTCAGTTTGTTGTCTTTTGGAGAGGAAGCAGAAGAGGAGGAGGAGATGGTGAACCAAGTCAGCCAGGTATATTCTTGTTCTGTTATTTATGGGAGATGGGAAGTCACTGTATTTTCCTCAATACTGAGCATATGTGTTAAAGGGCCTTTGTGGTGAAATCTGTTTGTCCCTGCAGACAATGAAAGGGAAAAGCAAAAGTAGCCATGACTTACTGAAGGACGACCCCCGCCTCAGTGCACTTCCAGTCGTGGACAGGTGTGTTCTTCAGACGGGCCCAGTGTAGAATTTAGCTTTGGCCCACTCAGCCCAGTGAACTTCTACCACCTATACACACTAATACAGTATCAATAGTTCTGGTTTGGTTTGGTTTGTCTTAGGACAGTTTAATCACCTTCTTACATGGGCAACCTCTTTATTTTTATTTTTATTTTTTCAGGAAAGGAGACTCATCTGAGGTAAGAATGCAGTTTGTTTAATAAGTTTAATTAGTCTTGTCTTAATTATTGGCTTTCTCACAGACACATTTATATTTGATCACATTATTATTTTTTATTGCCTTTATTATGCTCTTTGCACGGGCACTGTTTAAAAAAATGACACAGGAACGCTTCAGTCAGACACCTTGATTGACAGCATGATTTTGGAGATTGACTGGTATCCATTATGGAGTTTGAGAAATGGACGGGTTTTCCATTTGTTTGGACACCATACTATGGGACCATTGCCATTGAGAATACATAGGAAACTGTACTTTATTATTAGCCTCATTTTTATAGCACAGAGCTAATTAATGTTGGAAAATGGGGAAGTTGTCACAAGCCCTTTCCCTTCTGTTGATGGCAAGAAATGATGACTGTGGCGAGTTTAAGCTGGAAAGACTGCTTCTCTCTGCATCTTATATGGGATTCCTATGTAAAGCCAGCAGCAATGTGGCACAAAATGGTGGCAAATGTGATTTTTTGATCATCCACCCACTGCCCAAGTTCCATATGTTGTATAATGAAAATCAAATCACAAAACGCACTACAGTTAAGCTGTTGTTACTTCCATTTACACCAAAGCAGGGAAAATATTCACATTTGCTAGAAAATGTGTTTGGGGCCAGTGAGAGTGAGGAGGCTCATTTCCCCATCATTCCAGGGTTCAGACGTGGAAGAGGACGATGGTGATGGAGGGGACCCGGATGTTGCAGCCATGCGGGAGAGGATAGCAAACAAACTTAAGAAGGACAAGAAGGAGGAGGGGCCACACATTCCTGAGAGGGAAGAGAGTGAGAAAAAGATGAGCCGCAGGTATGTCCCTCTCATTATCATTATCATCATCTTTTTCATCATCATCATCATCATTATCATCACTCATATTATCACCTTTAAATTATTGTCATCATCAGGACCAGAATCCATAACTTGCCTGAAATCTACACGTTCATTACGTACAAAGTGTCTGAAACAATTGCATGCTAGTGTAGCACCCCTCTAGCTCTAAATTAAACTAAACTAAGAATGGAGGTGCTTCTAAATTATATAGGCCAGTCTACTGTAGGCTCGACTAAAGGGGGAAGTAACTTGACAACAACACAGGTTTAAAATGTAGAAATAGTATTAAATAAATTTATTATAAATAGATTGTTCTTTTCTTTTTTCTTTGGGTTTTCAACAGTAATCAATATATCAACAAATACCAAGAATGACACAAAATGTTAAATATCAATGAATAAATAATAAATAAAAATAATAAATCAGAAAGTTCAAAGTATCAAATGAAAAGAAAAGTATCAAATAAAATATTAAAAGAAACTGTCCAAAACCCGGGTGTGTAGGGTGTAAAGGGTGTCAGTATATGTGAGGGGCTTATCTGGGGAAATGATCCAGGGAGGGTTGAGAGTTTCCAGGGGGTCCAACAGGGAGGGGTCAACAGTTCAAGGGGGTGTCTCGGGGTTCCAGGGACTGACTCGCCATCACAGTAAATTCAGGGTGTATAAAAACCAATCTGCACATAGCAGTTAAAGAATAATCAAAACAAATACACAAAATTCAAAGGTAATCATAGCTGGGTTAAATTCTAATTCAAAGTATACTCATGGAATAAGTAAACGTAATACACAAGCGTACACAAACAGTATAGGCTACTTGTAATAGCGACGCTAACATCGCAGGTAGGGAGAGAGAAAGGGTTCCATTCTCATTCTACACACACACACACACACACAGGCTACTGTGCGCGCACATCTTACGTTCTGAAGTTAACGTCTCCGAACTAGGAGTTCGTTATTACCGCATCAACGGTCATATATAAAACATGTCATTTAATATATTCATTAGCCAAACTTATCTATTAACATCCACTAAATACAATATCATCACAACATCAACAACATTCTAAAAATCAATCTCCGACTGGTTTTATACATTCCTAGCTCAGTTACCCTAGGTAGCTAAATGTCCCAATCACTAATCATAGCTGTAACAGCTAATAAGCTAACACTCGCTAGCGAATGCTAGCGGGGTATTAAAACTCACCGGAGTTCACGGAAGAGAAAAGTAAATGGTCTTCAAGCATCAGAAAAAGAAGGAAAAAGATAGAGATGGAAAAAGAAATTGATTCGAAGGTGATTTCAAGACTATTTCACTTTTAAGAAAGTTTCTAAGGGACAGAGCAAAGGAGCGTTCAGTCAAAGTGGATTCAAGTGCAGAAGTGAAAAGTCTCGAGAGCCGAAAACAGTAGGTTACCTAGGAGATGACTACTCAGGGGAAATGTATCAAAATAAAAGTCTTTCTATTCTATTTCTATCTAGCTACTTGGCACAGGCCATTACTAAAGTTAGGCTTATGGTAACCAACTTTTAGGTGGGTTACACCCTCCCCCCTTAAATCACCCTGAGTCCCTCCATGGGTGTCTACAGGTCTACCTTTCTGAAAGCTAGCCTATATCCTCAGAAGTGAGTGGTTATCTTTTAAAAGACACCTTGGCCCTATTAAAACCATCCAATATGGTGTGGGCAAAGGAAATAAAGGGGTTCCCTAACTGGGAATACTGAAAACGGCTGGGAGCTCTCCGCGATCTCTTAGATCTCCTAGTGGAAGGGTCATCAACAGGCACTTCATCTGGCACATCTTGGATCTCAGGTGCTTCCAAGGGCTCTCCCTCAATGTTCCCTAGGAGGGGGTCATCTCTACGACAGTCATCCGTAGCTGTGGCATTAGAGACGGGGCCTCCTGGGACTGTGGCACCATGAATAGTACCTTCTGCGGAGCAGCTTGGGCAGGACCTTCAGCGACAGCAGCTCGGACAGGACCTTCAGCGGCAGCAGCTCGCACAGGACCTTCAGCGGCAGCAGCACGGACAGGACCTTCAGCGGCAGCAGCACGGACAGGACCTTCAGCGACAGCAGCTCGGACAGGACCTTCAGCAGCAGCAGCTCGGGCAGGACCTTCAGTGACAGCAGCTCGGGCAGGACTTTCAGTGGCAGCAGCATGGACAGGACCCTCAGCGGCAGCAGGACGGAGAAGATCGCCAACAGCGGCACGCACAGGACCTTCGGCGGCAGGCTCATGAACAGGTAAGGCATCATCCAGGCATCCAACAGGTAAGTGTTCTTCAGACCTTTCAGGTCCGGATGGGAGAACAGCAGGGGAGTCATTCCGCAGACGCTTCCTGTAGACTCTGGTGACCCTTTGCACATGAAGACTTGGAGGATCTTTAGAGCAGCAAGACGAGGTATCACTTTCTGAGTCTGAAGCTTCACTCCCTGACGACTGAACAGGGTTGTTTCTAGTTCTGGGTCGCTTCCCTCTGACCTCCACGTGCTCTTCTCTTTCCTCATCCATCAAGACCCCACAAGGCAGCAGCAAGTCTCTGTGTAGAGTGCGGGTTGGACCATCTGTCTCCTCAGGTTGGACGACATACACAGGTAGGTCACCGACTTGCTTGGTCACCCTGTAGATGCCAGGTTCCCAACGGTCAGCCAGCTTGTGCTTGTTCCGTAGCCGCAGGTTTCGAACGAGGACACGGTCTCCCTCCGCCAGAGCAGACGCACGGACAGACTTGTCAAAGCGTCTCTTATTTCGGCCAGCAACCTTCTCTGCATTCTTCATTGCCAGCTCATAACTCTCCTTGAGGTGAGACTTGAGGTTTCTCACATACTGAGAGTGGGAGGTAGATTGGACACCTCTAACTGGCAATCCAAACGCGATGTCAACTGGAAGGCGAGGCTGTCTGCCGAACATGAGCTCATAAGGGGAGAACCCAGTGACCTCATTCTTTGTGCAGTTGTAGGCGTGGGTGAGGGGTTTCACAAAATCACGCCATCTGCTCTTCTCCTTATCCTTCAAGGTTCCCAGCATACTCAGGAGGGTGCGGTTGTATCTCTCCACTGGGTTTCCTCGTGGATGGTAAGGACTGGTCCTCACCTTCCTCACCCCAGTGATGGCACAGAGTTCCTTGATGGTGTGTGATTCAAAGTCTCGGCCCTGGTCACTGTGGAGTCTCTCTGGGAATCCATAGTGGACAAAGAACTGCTCCCATAGACATCTGGCGACCGTGCAGGCTTTCTGATCTTTAGTTGGAACAGCCACTGCATATTTGGTGTAATGGTCGGTGATCACCAGGATGTCTTTGGTGTTGCGATCAGGTTCCAGAGACAGAAAATCCATACAGACCAGCTCCATTGGCCTAGTTGTCTGGATGTTGACAAGGGGTGCAGCTTTCTCTGGCTGAGACTTTCGCCTGACACATCGGCCACAGGACTTGATCTTCCTTTCAACATCAGAAGCCATCTTCGGCCAGTAGAATCTGGATCTCACCAGTTCCAAAGTGCGTTCAACTCCAAGATGCAGTAACAAGTCAGAGAAAGGAGGTGGAGCATTTCTCTTCTGTTCCAGCTGAAGAGTGGTGATCAGACTGTTGTTCCAGCAGCCTCTACAAAACTGCTTCAGCAGCTGACTGTCAGAGTCACCCGGTGACATGCCTCCTCTTTGCACAACCCTGTTGAGTGCCGTCTGCAGACGGCTCAGGTAAGCAGAGGGCTTCTCACCAGCATCCTGGTGGGTGTTCAGAAACTTTGCAAAAAGCTCATCGCCATCTTCAACTGTGCCGTAAGCTGAATCAAGGATGTGCAGGTAAGCATTGACGTGGGCATGGGGCCCTAAGTGCTTGACAAGGTTGGCTGCAGGAGGCAACAGACTCTCCACAATCTTCCTTGTTATGTGCATGGCCGACGCATTTGGGTCTGAAAGGAGAAACTCAGTGTGGCTGCGCCATGTCTCGTAGTCCACCTCATGGTTAGGAGCAGGCAGCTTGCCAGAGAAGTTCCGCAGCTTAGTGCTGCTGTGTGAAGACATGGTGTCACTGCCTCGAACAATGTGCTCCACTACCACCTTCTGCACCTCAGGTGTTGTGAGCTGACTCACAGGAAGAGTGTAGGATGGTCGTCTGCTGACCAAGGGGACATCAGTGCCAAGCTGAACTGAAGAAGGAGTGCCTCCAAGGACATTGGCTGTCATGCCGGACGGTGAAACTGAACGGTGGCGGCCAAGAGCTGTATGCCGGTCGTCCAAAGTTGCAGCTGGGCTTTGCATCGTTGACACACCTGAGCTTTCAGCCGGGATGGATGGAAAGGAAAGGGCTGCTTCATTTCCCAGAGAACCTTGGAGACGGGAGAGCTCATCATGCAGAAGTGACTGCAAATCCAGACCGCTCAGTTTAGCTATGTCTTTTAAAGACTTAAGATATGTCTGCGTAAGGCTACTCCCAACGTACCTTGAATAGACACTGGACAGGTGCCTAATGGAGTGGACAGTCCTGGGGTCATCTGGGGAGGGCCTATAGAGTGGTAGCTGACCTAGCTTCTCTACAGAAAGTCCTGACTCAAACTCCACTATAACTGTGTTCTGTAAATCAGGGTCAGTGCTACTTACGTGTATGACTCTGGAAAAAGGCCCATGTTCCTCCAAAAAGCTATAAATTTCCCCATCTGCATCACTATCACTCATACCACTGACTAGGACTGAATTAGGCACTTTAACATTCTTTTCTCTGATTACTTCCATTTCAAGAACAGTTTCAATATTCAAAACTATGTCAAAGATAAAGTGTGAAAAAAGTGAAGTAGAGTGGAAAAAGTGTGAAAAGGGCAATTAAAATACACAGTTCAGTACCAGTAAATTAAATTAACCTAGTTGTCAACACTGTCCCCCTCCTGGCTCTGGCTCGCCAAGTTTTGTGTAGCACCCCTCTAGCTCTAAATTAAACTAAACTAAGAATGGAGGTGCTTCTAAATTATATAGGCCAGTCTACTGTAGGCTCGACTAAAGGGGGGGAGTAACTTGACAACAACACAGGTTTAAAATGTAGAAATAGTATTAAATAAATCTATTATAAATAGATTATTCTTTTCTTTTTCTTTGGTTTTCAAGAGTAATCAATATATCAACAAATACCAAGAATGACACAAAATGTTAAATATCAATGAATAAATAATAAATAAAAATAATAAATCAGAAAGTTCAAAGTATCAAATGAAAAGAAAAGTATCAAATAAAATATTAAAAGAAACTGTCCAAAACCCGGGTGTGTAGGGTGTAAAGGGTGTCAGTATATGTGAGGGGCTTATCTGGGGAAATGATCCAGGGAGGGGTGAGAGTTTCCAGGGGGTCCAACAGGGAGGGGTCAACAGTTCAAGGGGGTGTCTCGGGGTTCCAGGGACTGACTCGCCATCACAGTAAATTCAGGGTGTATAAAAACCAATCTGCACATAGCAGTTAAAGAATAATCAAAACAAATACACAAAATTCAAAGGTAATCATAGCTGGGTTAAATTCTAATTCAAAGTATACTCATGGAATAAGTAAACGTAATACACAAGCGTACACAAACAGTATAGGCTACTTGTAATAGCGACGCTAACATCGCAGGTAGGGAGAGAGAAAGGGTTCCATTCTCATTCTACACACACACACACACACACAGGCTACTGTGCGCGCACATCTTACGTTCTGAAGTTAACGTCTCCGAACTAGGAGTTCGTTATTACCGCATCAACGGTCATATATAAAACATGTCATTTAATATATTCATTAGCCAAACTTATCTATTAACATCCACTAAATACAATATCATCACAACATCAACAACATTCTAAAAATCAATCTCCGACTGGTTTTATACATTCCTAGCTCAGTTACCCTAGGTAGCTAAATGTCCCAATCACTAATCATAGCTGTAACAGCTAATAAGCTAACACTCGCTAGCGAATGCTAGCGGGGTATTAAAACTCACCGGAGTTCACGGAAGAGAAAAGTAAATGGTCTTCAAGCATCAGAAAAAGAAGGAAAAAGATAGAGATGGAAAAAGAAATTGATTCGAAGGTGATTTCAAGACTATTTCACTTTTAAGAAAGTTTCTAAGGGACAGAGCAAAGGAGCGTTCAGTCAAAGTGGATTCAAGTGCAGAAGTGAAAAGTCTCGAGAGCCGAAAACAGTAGGTTACCTAGGAGATGACTACTCAGGGGAAATGTATCAAAATAAAAGTCTTTCTATTCTATTTCTATCTAGCTACTTGGCACAGGCCATTACTAAAGTTAGGCTTATGGTAACCAACTTTTAGGTGGGTTACACCAGTATGTTTAAATTTTAAAAAGATTGGATCAGCCCATGACTAATAGCCTGTATTGTTCTCACACTGCATTCTCAACTCCTTCCTCTGTTCGCTGATTGGCCAGGAGGAAATTCCCCCTGACAAATCGAGCTCAATGGGAAAAATCCCAGACAGAGCACTGCAGAGAAATGATAATCAAGCAGAATTGCGGAGAAAGCCTAGCCTAGAACCCTACACGTAATTGATTTGCTCAGGGAGTATGTGAAGCCTTCAACAGTAGGGAATAATTGTATTCAGACAATCGGTGTTGTTTAGCCAATCACAACGCTCTATGTGGGCAGGGAGATGTTGGGCGGGCTTAGCGTTGCTTGAATGTCCTTGTTCATGGCTCTGATTGAACGCAGCCAGAGCCATTCAAAGCGCTTTCTGTTGCTCTAGTCGTAGCACTATCCTATTGCATGCAGAGGCAGTTTGAAAGATTCCGCCCCTAGGATCTATCCATCGTGGCCAGACTATACATTGTATGTCATAGTCTGGCTTGTCAAGCTAGAGAAAAGCATGGCCAGGCTAGTTATAGTTGGTTTCCATGCTATCTTCAGAGGATATGTTGACAACCATAGCTTAAGCATTTACATCAATGTGCTTGTTTCTTCATTTTCTTGCATTTCAATTGTCATTTCCTGAACATTTGAAGCCCAAAGTATGATACATGACACCTTTAACTGAAGCTTGCTCTAAAAGATTACTATGAGAGTTGTCCTCCAGGTGGCAGTGTTTGGTCGCAAAGCATCATTCTGGAACCTGGTCAGTTCATAGAGTGCAGATGAAGTGTCCTTCTCAGCGAAAACCCACAGCATATTTTAGTCTGTGCTTATCATCTGCCCCATCTTTCCATGTGTGCCACGCTTGGCCCATTCACCTGAGTGAGAAGCAGTTAGTCTACCACCACACCAGTGATGCCCCTTGCACTCATAGGCCCTGCCACACGGGGGCAGTGTTGCGCTTCCCATTCAAGTGATTTGGAAAGAAAATTCAGAGGTGCGTTTCCCTACCGCCTATTCCTGACAGCCTGTAATTGGTACTTAGCAAATGAAGGTCAGTGATGGTCCTTAGAAAGATCCTGAACCTCTTCAATCTCTCTCTCTCTCTCTCTCTCTCTCCCTCTCTCTCTCTCTCTCTCTCTCTCTCTCTCTCTCTCTCTCTCTCTCTATGCCATTAAAGGTATTCATTAAGTGTTTGGCAAAACTCTCCTGAAACTCTCTGTCAGGCGCTTTGCCTGGACAATGCACGGAGTGGCCAGTGGTCCCTGAGTGGAGTATGAGAGAGAGCGAGAGCTGGAGTAGCCGTTTGAAGCAGGTCATGTGGTGCACGGCTAATTAGTGGAGGCTGGAACTAAAGCACTCCTGCTGGGCAGAGGAGTGGCCGCTGAGGCGTGCAGCGCAGGTGCCAGGGTGTTGCTGGGGGTGTAGTGACACTTCCAGCCAAGCAGAACTGGACTGAGAGTGTGTGTGTGTGTGTGTGTGTGTGTGTGTGTGTGTGTGTGTGTGTGTCCTACGCTCTTCTCAGTCAGCATGGCTAGGTCTCACAAGGTGAAGGAGGAATGCTGGCATTCTGACAGAAACACACACACACACACACACAGAGCTCGTACATAATGGCCAGGAAGACTGCTAGCCCTCGAGTTCCATGTCCACAGAGCCCCACTGCTGTGCCTGTGTGTATCATGCATGTCTATAATGGCCAATCTGACAGGCCTGATGTGATGCACAGAGTAGCACCTCTCGCTGAGCGGCTGCCATATCACACGTCTCACACCCACATCATGTGACCTTCACACTTCTCTTTCGCACCCGTCTTCTTTTCATTAGTGCGCTCTCCTCTCTTTATTTTCCAACAACAACAGATTCCTCCACAAAAATGAGGTTTTGTTTGAAAGCGTTTTTGTTAAAGAAGTGTGGAGTTCATTGGCATAATTCATTGCCATGCAATGAAAGCAAGCGGTTCTGCGGTGAAATTATTTGTTTGCCTGCGAGACAAATGTCTGTTGACGCGGCGGATATTACGCTGTATGTCATATTTCCTCATGGAGGTGGTGTGATGATTACTGTCATCTTTTTCATGCCATCTGAGACACATACATTAACATGACATACAGGGGGGGAAGAACAACCCGGGAAAGTTTTGACATTCATCATGGTAATTGTATACCAACAAGTTGGGGATGATCTCATGAAGAAAATAGCTTTCATTTGTCAGTGATGCTATACTCAGCGACCCCCCCAATCCGATTGCATACAGTACATTGGCCACATAGGAGAGGAGTATCTAACAGAGCCCAGTGGATGCCTCTATTGGTGGTGTGTGTGTGTGTGTGTGTGTGTGTGTGTGTGTGTGTGTGTGTGTGTGTGTGTGTGTGTGTGTGTGTGTGTGTGTGTGTGTGTGTGTGTGTGTTGGTCTCTTTCACCATGGTGTGTGCACGTGCACGTGAGCACCTCTCTAATCCCACTTTGCATGTGACTGTCACTCTAGATTACAGCTCCGTGGCAGGAATCACTCAATGACCAGCATGCCCACTGTGTTTCTTTATATCTGTCTGTCTGTCTCTCTGTCTCTCTGTCTGTCTGTCTGTCTGTCTGTCTGTTCTGTTCTGTTCCAAGCCCTGCTTGTCGTTAGGCCCCCACCCCACCCTGCCTGTGGGAGTCTTTTTGGAGACGGCTTTTCTGTTACCCCTGGGTGTCCGTCCGGCAGCTTGTGTGTCTCCCCCAGTGGAATTTGTAGCATTCATACGAGGCTAGTCGTGGTTTGACGCCTTTCCAGTCGTTGCCCTTGTTTTCACTGCAGCCATGGTTCTATGCACTCCTAATGAGTGCCACTCTCCCCCGGCCCCCCCCCCTCAGATCTGTGTTTGGAACTGCAGTCTCAAGGGGACATGATGTTTGTAAGCAGACCATTATCTAATGACTCACAATGAAGTAAGGGACTAACCCTTGGAGCGTGTGTGTGTGTGTGTGTGTGTGTGTGTGTGTGTGTGTGTGTGTCTTTCTGTCTGTCTGTGTGTATGTACATGAATCGGTAATCCTCTGAGTGATTGTGTACATGGATGTGTGTGTGTGTGTGTGTGTGTGTGTGTGTGTGTGTGTGTGTGTGTGTGTGTGTGTGTGATTGACGCAAGGCAGAATGCAGACAGACTCTAGTTTATTAAACACAAGAGCAGAGGAGCTGTAACCCAACACAGTTGGGTTTGTCTTGGCTGCGAATCAAAGGGCTGCCTGTCGGCGCAGTGTTGGTGCTGGATAAAGGGGGTATTGTTGCAGCGCAGGACTCCTTCTTCCCACCAATGCCCTCTGCTAGGCCTCTGCACACATGCCGCCCACTCTTCCTCTCTCTCTCTCTCTCTCTCTCTCTCTCTCTCTCTCTCTCTCTCTCTCTCTCTCTCTCTTCCCTCTCTTTCTGTCTCTCTCTCTCTCTCTCTTTCTGTCTCTCTTTCTCTCTCTCTACCTTCTTACATGTCTGGGGTGAGGGAAGGACAGCACTAAGTAGCCCAATGTAGTTAAAACCCACCTGGTAAAGGAGGTGACCTCACCTGGAAGTGGTGGTTTGGTGACCTGGAAGTGGTTTTGTTCTTACCTGGATTTGCCCACATTTCTGTCTTACGCAGTGCATGCGCATGTGCATCTCAACCTGTGGTTGAACTTACCTGCAACTCTCACCTGAAAAGGATTGTCTAATCTTCGAGGACAGGGTTCAAAATTAAGAAGCGAAACAGACTGATCCAACTGATTTCAGTACTGAAAATATTCCACCATGGCCAGATGATGCAAGAAAGGTTTTGGGGAAAAAAACGCATTTTTGGCCATCTGTGTTTTATTTGTATACAGCGCAGACAGATCATACATTTTCAAAGTTAGCGCTCGTCTTCCATGGAGAGGTTGAAGTGCCTTTCTCTTGCCAGAGAGCTGTGTACTGTGTGCCGTGCTTATCTTGTCTCTTAAGATAAGTTGTGGTTTACCACATGCTCTGTCAAACAAATATCACACCAAGAAACATCAGACAATGTCGAGACAA
>JAODXP020000031.1:9594319-9639319 GCA_027497455.2 Sardinella longiceps
ATATTGAAGCATCTCTCTCTCTCTCTCTCTCTCTCTCTCTCTCTCTCTCTCTCTCTCTCTCTCTCTCTCTCTCTCTCTCTCTCTCTCTCTCTCTCATACATGCAGACACACACACATTCACACATATACACACAGACACACTTACTTACTGAAGCATCTGTCTCTCTCTCTATCACAGACACACACACACACACACACACACACACACACACACACACACATATATACACACACACACACCAGTTTGCCCTGGTCTTTAACAAGGCAGGGTCTGGCGGTGGGCTGGAAAAGAGCTCAGTTGGGACCCAAATGAAAGTATGGACGTCTCAGCACCTGGAGTTTGTCAGTGTGTAAATGTGTACCATCGCTTCTCCCTATGGAGTCAAAGTCTGGGTGCTCCTCAACACTCACTCACACACACACACACTTATTCACACATATACACACTTATTCATGCACACACACACACACACACATTTGGTTGTGAAAATCCTGTGTGATGATTTTTTTTGCAGCAGCTGGTTCTCCACACACCATCCACACACTCCACATATTAATCACTCACACACACACACACACACACACACACACACACATACACACACCGCAGCAAAAGTCACACGTCTGCACTTGAGACTCAGTGCTGGGCTCCGAAGAGCTTCCGCTAGTCTACCAGAGCTGTGTTGGTTAATGTAGCTGGACAATTAACAGTCAAATGGAGGTGAAAGCAAAAAGTTGTGTGTGTACAGTTAGTGTTATCCTGTTATACTGTTTGTTTGAATTAGCTTTTTTGCTTTGTGTTTCTGTCTGTGGTGGGACTAATTGTTTTGTGTGTGTATGTGTGTGAATGACTTGGGTGTGTATTTATATACCGTGTGTGTGGCTAAGGAGTCTATTTATGTATCATATGTGTATGTGTGTGTGTGTGTGTGTGTGTGTGTGTGTGTGTGTGTGTGTGTGTGTGTGTGTGTGTGTGTGTGTGTGTGTGTGTGTGTGTGTGTGTGTGTGAACACAAAGTTGTGCGTCTGGCCGTTTGAGAGTTAAGCCCTGTGCTCCAGACGGCCGAGAGAGAGAGAGAGAGAGGTTGGTGTGCAGCCAGTCACTTTGTGTGGCTTCTTTATGAGAACTAAATCATGCAGAGCTCCCCAACTCACTCGCCCTTAGTTGAATCGTCTCAATGAACGACAATCGCTGGCAGGCCTCGAGAACTATGAGTGACGAAAAGCTTTTCCTCCCGAAGCCCTCTCTCTTTCTCTCTCTTCCCCCCTCCTCTCTCTCTCTCTCTCTCTCTCTCTCTCTCTCTCTCTCTCTCTCTCTCTCTCTCTCTCTCTCTCTCTCTCTCTCTCTCTCTCTCTCTCTCTCTCTCTCTCTCTTTCTCTTTCCAGAATGTATATCTCCAGTCTTCCCATTCAAACCCATTTTTCTTTGTCTCTCTTCTCCTTTATATATTTTTCTTTCCTGTTTTGTTTTGTTTAGTCTTTTGTCATAGTGAAATGACAATCCCATCTCCACTGGCAGGTGCAGGTGGAGGGGAGGGCAACTGAATGGCTTTCATTGTGCTTGTGTGTGTGTGTGTGTGTGTGTGTGTGTGTGTGTGTGTGTGTGTGTGTGTGTGTGTGTGGCTGTCTGTCTGTCATTTATGTTGTAGATGTGTGTGTGTGTGTGTGTGTGTGTGTGTGTGTGTGTGTGTGTGTGTGTGTGTGTGTGTGTCTGGATCAGTGTCAGCATGTGCCCATGTTCGTGTGTGTGTGTACTGTATGACTATCTGTGTATGCGTGTCTGCTTGTGTCAGTCTGTCTGTGTACAGTATACAGTATATGCGTGTGTGTGTGTTTGCCCTTGGCTGTCGGATCAGAAAGGAGAGAGAGAAAGAGGGAGAAACGGAGAGAGAGGAAGGGAGAGAGAGAGAGGGAGAGAAAGAGAGACGGTGAGCGTGCTCTGGCTCCCCTTCAAAGCTGCTGGGCTCATTAAGAAAGCGACAGGGCCCGCGCTTCCTCCACCGTCCCACAGGGCCTCTCTGTGCTGCGTATTGTTTTCCTTTCGCCCGCTAAATAAAACCACCCTGGCTGCCACCCCCACACCTACTGCACCACTCTCCCCTCATTGTGCAAAGGCCACCAGTGTATTTTGGGCCGGCTGGGGCGGTTTGCTGCTCTTATTTGTCCACAGCGAGAAAAAGACCAAATGCCATCCTCTAAATATAGTGGAATGTGTTTGCATTTCTTTCATGACTTCAAGAGAATTTTCTTTTTCTTTCTTTTTTTTCTTTTTTTTCTTCTTTTTTTGCACTGAAGTGCATGTGCAAAAAAAACTATACAACCTGATTTGTTGTTGACACAAAAAGTTGACCCTCCTGCATCTTCGAAGTTGTAGTGGAGGTTTGGGTTTGTAGATGAAGAGGGAGTGGGGCGACTGGCACTCCAAGGACAAGTTGAAACGGTGGTCTACCACAGGTTTTGCAGCCCCAGTTGGCCTTTTTTTTTTTTTTTTTTTTTTTTTTTTGTCGGGGGTTTTCAGCTTTTTAAGCAGGCCGTTACTCCTCTGAGAAGGGCTGGCTGATTTTCATGACTGTGCACGCAGCGCGTATACGTAAGCAGAGCCGAGCCGCGGAAAACAAAAAGACGCTTCATGTCAGCGGCGACGTTCGTGGCAGGAATTCGCCCCCTCGGCCCCCGAGGAGAGAATGAACAGGTGTTCTCCGGCGTTCCGTCACGTCGGCCTGGCCCCTGCTCTCCCGCCGGCGGGGGCCCATTGTTTTTCCGTTGCCCGGGAAACGCTGGCCTTGTTTTGCCGATGCTAGCGTGTCGAGGCAGGCAAAATGATAAGTTTGCAGAGTCCTACAGAATCTAAGGAGCCTCCACGAGCACTCCCAGACACACCGGCCACTGCATGAACGACGCCTGAAAAAAAAAGGCTCTCTTCAGTGTCCTGGGCAGCGTTCTTCAGAGTTATGAAGCCAGTGAAATATGGTGACCTTGCATTGAAAGCGGGGAGATTTAGGAGCAGATTTTATTTTAAGGAGTGTTTTTGCAATCCTGGCCCCCAGGGGTGTTCGCTGTGCAACCACTCAATCACTCCGGCCCTTCTGGCCCAGTTAATCAGGGCCTTCATATTTCAGCATAATCTGATGAGTTCAATCAATAAGTCAGAGGGAGAGGCCCCCCCCCCCCACCAAAACGTGCAGGGAGACGTGCATCCATGTGAGCTGGACCAGGACACTGAGTGTTTTTCAACAACAGCTTTCTTTGCCGAGAGGAGAATGTTTTTTGTCTCTTGCGCATATTGCCCCGTCATGCCTTTTTTTGGAGATGTGGGAATGGAAGCCGACACTACACTACACTACACTATGTCTGCAGCGATGGCGTGGTTCAATCAGACAGGCCTAGTGGCAGGCGGGGGAAACCTTAGAGGGCTGTGCGTGCCATCACCTCATCTCACTACAGAGATGCCCTGCAGGGCTGGTCAAAGGGTCGAGGGACTTTTTCACAAGCTTACTGGAGAATGACGAGCCCCCTTGCTCAATTTCCAGGCCCACTTCCAGAGGCCATTTGCACAGGTAAACTGGAGCCCTCAGGAAATGAGCATGGATGGAGTTGTGAGATGGATGGAGTTGTGTTTTTCAGAGCCGTCAGATTGTGACAGGGGTCACAGTGGGGTGCTTAGGAACCAGAGATGACACACACCACAGGAACAGGGGTCTTTGAAGGGCCAACATGTTTGTGATGTCACAATATGTTGCCATAGCTACAGCCCTTTTTATCTCCGAGGACTTCCCCTAACAGTGGTGGAAAAACAGGATAGTAAATTATGGCGGCACCCTTTATGGTCTGAAATGAAAAATATATTGTTGTGTGTGAGACTGCTGACAGTTTTTCACCTTATAAATGAACAACATCAATTCAGGGAAATGTTCAGCATCTAAGTACTTGAGAATTAACCTCACTCACGTCAGATGATTCGTTACGCTGCAAGCAGCTACTCCATTTGAAATCCGTTCATAAGAGAGTTGCCTCAGAAGACTGGACGTCATTAAAAATTTTTGCATATAATTGCATCCCACGATGCAACGCGATTTCTAGTTTCTCAACTATTCCAAACATAAACGCCAGTATCTGTGGCATAATTGCCACAATAATCGATTTAACTCACATAAATACAGTAGATGTCTCTTTGGTATAAAACTGTTGTGTTTTGTAAGTTTGTAAGAAATGAGCTACGTCAAAAATCCCATCCGGTGGTTCCTATGGTAGCCTACTCAGCTTGATGTGCGTTCGCTAATTACTGTGATTCCGAGAGAAATCGGTGATCCAACATTAAGGTGGTTATTCGGTATATTCTTCATGGGGAAATTGCACAAGATTGACATCTCCCACATAAGAGAATTTCTTTCAGGGAAGTTAATTAGAAGCATGGCCGGACTGGGACCAAAAAATGGCCCAGGCATCTTTGGCTATGGCGGCCCACCATGATTTTATTCAGTAATAACTTCATGGCAAGCTTAAATAACAATGAAAGTTGGACACATTGCATGAACATGAGAGATTTAATTGGACTAGCCCAATACTACCCCCAATGGACTAGCCCAATACTACCAAAAATTAGGACTAAATTTTGACAGCACCGGCCCAAAAATGGCCATCGGCCCACCGGGCATTGCCCTGTATGCCCTATGGCCAGTCCATGCCTGATTAGAAGATAATTAGAATCGGCTGATTCAGTTTAAAAAAAAAAGTAAGAAAAAAAATGAGTGGTGTGATTTTACTGTCTGCGACCCAAGACACCACTGTTCTGGTGGAGGGGGATGATCTTTAAGGAGGAATTCAGTACCACTTTCCATGGATGTAGATCTGATTCCTGTGTGTGTGTGTGTGTGTGTGTGTGTGTGTGTGTGTGTGTGTGTGTGTGTGTGTGTGTGTGTGTGTGTGTGTGTGTGTGTGTGTGTGAGGGGTGGTGGTTAAGGTCTCTGCGTTGTGTATTTCTACAGATCAAAATTGCAGAGAGCACGGTACATTGCAAAATCGAAGTGAATGGAATTCTCTGGCAGAAGGCTTGTTCAGCGGTTGTATGGTGAAGCCAGATGGAGATGTGGGTTGAGGCAGCGTGCAGTCACTCCATTTTTTCCTGCAAGGCCTCCCGGAGGTCAGAGGGCTTCGTGGGACGCCTCAGTCTCTCCACACACTGAGCTGTGGGGCCCAAGCATCAACCCTCCCTCCACCAACTCTGAAGGATTGGGGGCAAGAGAGAGAGAAAGAGGGAGAGAGTGAGACAAGGAATGAAAGTCAGAAAGATATTGGGGGGGAGGGGGGAGGGGGGAGGGGAATTGAGTGAGGGGGAAAGAGACAGAATGATGAGAGAGAAAGCAAGAAAGGACTGAATGAACAAAAAAAAAAGAAAAAAAAGCGTTGGGGAAAGAGCGAGAGCAAGTGAGTGCGCGCTGGCTCACAGAAGCAGATGTGGCGAACAATAGCAGCCATTGTTGTGGCCGGCGAGTGCCTGAGGATGGTCTGGGCGCAGGGCCCAGTCTCCGGAGCGCTACCTGCGGCCCTGAGCAAGCGAGCGAGCGGAGCGGAGCTGAGTTGACTTGAGTTGAGTGGGGTAGAGAGTAGAGAGGGAAGGGGGGGATGGGGACCAAAAGCCCTACGCTGCCGGCAGACCCTGTGAAAATATTATGATTTTTCCCCCGACATACAGATACCTGCTCCAGAGTTGCAGGCCAGCTGAGCCACAGTCATGTTAAAGGGGGGATCATGGGGGAGGAAGAGGCTGATGAGGTTCTCTATCCTCAAGCTTGGCGACTTGCCTCTGGTGACTTCTCTCACCACCCCGTCACCGGGGGGCAAGTGAGGGGGGCAATAGAGGGGCCAGACAGCGGCAGGCTGGCCTGATGCCCTCCGCTTAGTGCCCCCTGAGGATGGGGGTTGAGGTGCAGGCGGGACAGGAGTGTGGAAGTTATCAGCTTGCATAGTGAGTGGAGAACTACCTAAAGGGTTTACTCAGCTGGACTCTAAGAGCAGGCAAAGTGTCTGGCTACAAATAAGACACTAGGCTAAGGTGTATTATAGGTTTAGGATTACGCTCTTTTTGCAACTTGATGTATGCTCTACTCAACTCAATAATTAAATGTGGTATATTTATTTAGCATTTTTGGAATGAATAGGAATTGTCATAATACCGATGATGAGGATGAACAAACTGAATAAGAAAACACAATTTGATGTCGCTACGGCTGTGGTTACCTACAGCACTCAGACTTTGGCTTATTGCCTGTGGCCAAACCACAGCTGAACAGACTAGACTAGCTAACCCAACCGGCTTACCAGTTACCACCTAGCTCGATGCATCCAGAAGCTACAACTAGCAAGCAGTCTTCTCAGGCCATCAGGAGCGTATCAAAATTGTTCTCCCCGGCAAACGTTTAAACTTTTCATAATGTTGCGATATATTTACGGTCCTTATCACACTGGCTCTCTCCTTTAAAGATTAGTAGGTTTGTCAAAAACGTACTGTGGCTATAGCATAATTCTGTCGCTTTAGTCTGCACCCTGTGTGTGTGTGTGTGTGTGTGTGTGTGTGTGTGTGTGTGTGTGTGTGTGTGTGTGTGTGTGTGTGTGTGTGTGTGTGTGTGTGTGTGTTTTTTAAGATAATTACCAAATCAGAGGTCCCTTGCCCCCCTCTGAAAGTATCCATTGAATGAGCCTGGCGCTGGTGCTGGTAGTGGGGGTGGGGGGGTTTGAGGGGGGCTGTTTTGAAGATCTCTCCCCAGTGTCTAGACAGGAGGAGCAGACAGGTCCCCACTGGAAAGTGCATCAGTGCTGGGCTGGTAGGGCCTGGCTCATAAATAACACGGCTTTACGTTCACCTCCTATTTCCCTCCATTTCACACCAGACGCACCCACATGAAGCGCTCCAGAAAGTCGGTTTGATCCACGGGCCGGGCTCAGACCCAAAACACGTGCCCAAGGTGAAGAGATTTGGAGAATATGTGTGGAATCAGCATTTTTTTTTTTTCCCCCACACCATTAATGGTGTGACTTTTTTCCTGTGTCAGTGAGTTCGTATAGAAAGCTGTGCTTTTGTCAGGCAGATTTTAGTCAAGCACAAATCTGGTTGTCGTGAGACATCAAGCACATTCCCACAATCACAACACACACACTTTCCATAATGTGTAAACACAAATAGAATAAAAAAATCTGGTCATTTTGCACACACACACAACTTCTCTGAGTTTTTCGTTTCTTAGCTTTGTTTCTGTGTTTCCTCTCTAGTGATGAGCTACGGAAGGAGGCGCGACAGCTCAAGAAAGAACTTCAGGCCATCAAACAACGAAGAGAAGATGCCGTCAAACCAAAAGAAGAGGAGACACAAAGTATGTTCTTCCATTTGGCATCTCTTATCTTTTAATGTGTGTCTGCAACTTTGAACACTCTCTCTCTCTCTCTCTCTCTCTCTCTCTCTCTCTCCCTTCCTACTTACCATGGTGGTCGTTCGCTCATTGACTTGTGGCCTGCATTCCAGGCATTGGTTTTTGGTGATGGAAGTGAAGTGACTCTTGCTATTGCTTACTGTCTGAATGAAATGGAGAATGCACAACAACAAACCCTACAGGGCTCAAGCGTCCGCTGCGCTCACTGAGACGCTTCAGCTGACAAATGAGAGTGACCTTGGAGTTGAGTGTGTGTGCAGGAGACCTTAAAGTCAACCCCCCCCCCCCCCCCCCCGTCTGGCCTCCCACTCCTGTATGTCTGCAGCTCCCTGTACTACCCCCCCACACCACCCCACACCACCCCACACCACCCCCATGAGGCCCTTGCTCCCGGGTCTTCTGGGATATGATTTCCAGAGGATTTCCACACCAAAGCCCCCGGCAGGCAGACACAGTCTCCTCTCTGTCTGTCGTTGGGGAGCGTGGGGCGGCGGTGATGGCAGCAAGAGCAGCAACAGCAGAGGCAGGAGAGAGAGCAGGGGCAGCAGCGCCGGCTGACTCCCCGCCACGGAGGTGCTGCTCGCTCGACCTTAATGTGTGTCCCGCCTGGGCCGGTTCAGTCGAGGGCAGCAGGCCCTTTGAAGCCTGCTCTCATTACTCAACGGCAACCTGTGGGATGGGATTGGATGAGGGGGGAGAAAGGAGCCCCCCCACCGAACCCGCCGGCCGCGCCGGGGCCAACGTGAGGTGCGCTAAGGGAAGACGAGGGGCGGCACTGCAGATTAGGACCAGGACCAGGGCCCGGGGTGGAGGAGAGGAGAGGAGAAGAGAGGAGAGGAGGGTGCTGAGAGAGGGGAGGTGGAAGGGAAACTGTGCAGTTCCTACTTGAGCTCCAGTAATGTCATGAGCTGTGGTATGTGTGAAGTACATGAGCACTCACAGCCCCATCACTTTGTGTGGTGGTGACCGCTTCCAACCTACAGTATTTTCTCATCTATACAAACACTGTTGTTCAGTATCCCTTACATAAGCGACAATGTGACTGCCTCTCCTTCAGGGCTTAAAGTCTCAAAGTATTCTGGGATGGCAGATCTTTCCAGGCTTTTGGCCTACTTTCCTCCCAGCAGGCCCGACCCTGTGCGCACAGTGGCTGACCTCTGCCCCGCTCTACGCCAAGAGCTTGCTATACATCACTGCCTTCATGTTTGGGCTCTGCGGGGTCACAAGGTCAAGTCCTTCGCCCCTTCGCACAAGCTCAGCATGGAATTCATTATTTTGTTGACGCATTGGTCTTACTTACTCTTTAAAATGGGTAAAGCCTGTGAGGAACGACTCCACTGATGTTATTTGCCTATATATCAGGGAAAGGGGGTTGGTGGCGGTGGGATGGTGGTGTCATTTAAGATGGAAGACGGTCAGCTGATCATTCCCCTCATTCTTTTTTGACACCCAAATGAGTCTGGTGATGTATTTGCTTTATGGCGTGCGGTTGGAGCCACACACCACTTTTTAATATCCTCATCATGCTTTTTCTTTATTAGTATCAATCACAGTTAAGACTGCTGAGCTGAAGAGGGTATTTTCTTCCCCCTTCATCCCGATTTTGATGAGAATTAATAAACATTTAGATTCTGTGGGAAATTAATAGTATACAAACTTTATAATCTGGAGGACGTTTTTATTAGGCTAATAGGCCCATATTTTACTCGCTTTTGTGCGTTTTTTGGCCATGGCGCTATTTCTGAAGAGTTCACTAGTGTATTGCTCACCAAAATACACAGTCAACATTCTTTGCATTCTTGTGGAGAGAATGGCTGGTTACTTTTTTTTATCTTCCAGAAATTCTGCCAAAGTAGAATTGGGGTGTTTTTTTTATACTGGCTAGTATGTTTACAAAGCTCAATGTTTTGGAAAGTCTTTTGGTGGAAGAGTGAGGAAAAAAATGCTGGTTTATAACAAAAAGAGAGCGAAGACATCAGACTTTTCCAAGAATACTATTGATATACACACACACAGTGTTCTCTGGACTTCTATGAATCAGAATGAGAAGACGTTTAAAAATACTGAGACGTGAGAATACAAATTCAGGTCAACAAGGTGAAAGAGCTGTGGCCATTCTAATCAATGGCACTCAATGCCCATAGAGTTCTTATAGCATTCTACACCTTTTAATGCCGTTAGTGCACTTGTTAAAGTCATCTCTTTGTGCCAAGTTAGTGCTGTATGTGTATGAAGTGAGTACAAATGTCTGTGGACGCGATGAGCTGGCCGAC
The DNA here is from genome assembly GCA_027497455.2 of Sardinella longiceps. Taxonomy (NCBI): domain Eukaryota; kingdom Metazoa; phylum Chordata; class Actinopteri; order Clupeiformes; family Clupeidae; genus Sardinella; species Sardinella longiceps. The sequence continues at coordinate 9,604,016 of JAODXP020000031.1, forward strand.
TTTCATTGTACTCTGTGTTAACATTGGATTAAGTACACAGTTTAGTCTTGCACACTCCCAGAGATTGACAGTTGAGATACCATGGTAATGGGCAGAGGTGAGTAGTTTAGTCTGTAGTTAGTGCATAATGTTAGTCCTCTCATACAGTTGGACTAGCTTTCATTATGCTCCATAGAAAACAAACCCTCACTGCATGAGGGAGCTCGTTTGAAGGCACTGTCAAGTGTCCGCTCTGACTTCAGCCCTTCAGCCCTTCAGCCAGCTAAAAGAGACATTTGTACCCTTTTTTTTTTTTTCCTCCGAGTAATGCCCTTCGACAGACATCTCTTCAGCTTTTCAAGACATAAATTATAGCATGTTCGTCTCGTCTGGCTTTCTCTTTCTTGGCATGGCCCTGCCCGGCCCGAGCCAAAAATAAGAGAGACATGCTAAAAACATGGTCCGACTGGGGCTGCCCACCCTGAATGAGGTGGCAGCTTTCCTCCTCACCAGGCCCAAGTTATTTATACAGGTTTGCGCTCGAGTGCTCCTGGTGTTTTATTTCAATGGCGCCCTGTCAGTCAGGCAAGGGGAGTTGATGGGGGGGAGGGGGTGATGGTCTGAAGTTATATTTGAGTTCATTGACTTGTTCATTGACATGTTTTTGTAGATGAAGAGCTCATTTTTTTTAGATAGTCATCCGCTGAAAGAAGGAGAGAGGGATCTGCTTTATGCCTTGGGTGGGGATGGGGGTGTTGGGAGACAAAGAGGCCTTTAGAAAGGATGCAGTCTACGTTTAAGCTCATTTGTTCATCCTTCAAGTGTTTGTTCACACAAAAAAAGGAATGTGGCCAACAGTAGCCTACATGGCTGTTCTATAAAGAGATTTTTAAACAAAGGTATGGTAATGTAACTTTATTTGTACCCGAGGGTAGATTTGGTTGCAGGTAAAATAAAAAAAAAGAGAGTAGGCTGCTTACACACACATGACTGACATTGACCAAAAACAGTGCTCCAGACATAGACATGGATAAAAAGTAAAAAAGAATATTAATATCATCAGCATTCAGGGGATCGAATGCACACGGTACACAGTCTGAGCTCCTCTTCAACCCTCTCTGGTCTCACAGTTTGCTTCAAAATTTAATTTATTGTCAATAGTGCTTCCAAGATATTTATATTTATTGACACACTCCACTGTCTGACCCTTTATGCTCGTGAATTCCGAATTTCCTAATTCCTAATGAATCAACATCAAATTAAAATCAGAGATGTTTCTTATTTTTTATTTTCCTCCGACCAGCTGATGTGGAGAAGATTCTGGGATGATAGAAGTCAGGGAAATGTCCATGAGCCTGGAAGGTTACGGAGCAGAACTTGTTTTTAGGACACATTTTTGGGTTCTTTGGGTCTTGTAAGCACACGTAGGGTTATGCTTTGGCTCGTCGTTGTCTGACGCCGTGTCCGCAGCCCCCTCCCCTCCCAAGCGTGTCCCGCATCTCCTCCTGCAGCAGGGGAAGGGAAGGGAAAGGTGCGCTCGCTCGCTGCCTCTGATTTACCACTACTGGATCCCAGGAGGCGTATCTCTCCCACTCGTTTGCTCTCTCTTTCATTCACCTACTCCTTTTCTCGGCCGTCTGACGACTCTCTAACGCATTGTGATTGATCGAGTCAGCGAGTGTCAGTAGGCCAGCAGGTCTTTGACGTCGGCGTTGATCGATGGGGAACAGTTCCTTGGCTTTGATTTCTCTCACCCTTTGCTCCTGCACTCTCCACCCCTCTCCAATATTTGAAAAAGAGAAGGAGAGAAAGAGAGAGAGAGAGAGAGAGAGAGAGAGAGAGAGAGAGAGAGAGAGAGAGGAAGTGAAAAAGAGGGAGAATGAGAGAGTTTGATTGGCAAGCAGAGAACGCTCATCCTCAAGAGGATAGAGAGCTCGCGTGTGTGAATGTGTGGTGTGTTGTGTGTACGCGTGTCTGAGTTGTACTGTAGTCACTCACAGCAACCTGCGTTGCCACAACATGGTGCGCTTGATTTGTTGCTTTCACCCAGCCACCCCCACCCCCACCACCACCACCACCACCTCCTCCTCCTTCTCCTCCTCCTCCTCCTCCTCCTCTTACTCCTCCCCTGCAGGGGGACAGGTCAGAGCAGGGGAGAAATGTTGCATCTATACAGTGGTTAAAGTGGAATTTAACAGGAGGGGGAACTCTCATATTTTGTGTCGGCACAAACGAAGAAAATGATATAGAAGAAGAATGGGATGATATTGTTCATTTAGCTGAGGTGCCGGTACTGCGTACCCCCGCGTTCCCCCCCACTTTAACCCCTGCATCTATAGTCCTCCCTGCTAACCAGCCAAGCTAGCAGTGCTTAGCAGTGGACTGCCACAACAGCTGGTGGAGGCTGGGCTCCAGGCCTGGCGCTGGGGTTACCCCCCTTCAGGCCAGCATCCTTCAACAGCCTGCTGGTCCGGTCTGGTCCAGTCTGGTCCCCCCAGCCAGGGTTTAGGGGCAAGAAATGGAGAGGAGAGGAGAGGAGAGGAGAGGAGTGAAGCAAGAATAGAGGAGAGCTGGAAAAAGCAATGGAGCGGAGAGATGAGGAGGGGAGGGGAGGGGAGAGGTGAAGAGAGGAGAGGAAAGGAAAGGAAAGGAGAGTGGGCTTTGCTGGAGGAAACTTGTTGCTGCCTCCTCTCCACTCATATAAATCACGGCACGGGGCGTTGCTAGGCACCCCAGCGCTGCAGACTTCCTGTTTGGAAGTGGTGGTGAAAGCCCCGGGGTCGGCCCCTGTCCCCCAGCGCAGAGGCTTGGGCAATTCTGCAGGATGAGTAATTACAACCCCGCAAGGCCACCCCCTCTCTAAACACCTGGGGGATTGTGTGTGTGTGTGTGTGTGTGTGTGTGTGTGTGTGTGTGTGTGTGTGTGTGTGTGTGTGTGTGTGTGTGTGTGTGTGTGTGTGTGTGTGTGTGCGTGTGTGTGTGTGTGTGTGTGTGTGCGTGCACGTGCACGAGAGAGGAACAAGTGTTTTTTGGACAGTTCTTAATCTACTATGTCTTACTTTGACCACAGTCAAGCCAGGCCTCTTGTTTTGTTTCACCTGACTGACACACTACTGGACTGAGACATTTTCCTAGTCCTTGTTTTGCCAGCATAATCTGGGCTCTGTGTCTTAATCCAGACTCGTTTATTCTAATTATTCTGGATTGTGGATGAAAGTTGAACTGAGCTACATAATCAGCGCCACCACATAGGTCTCCATTCAGGATCTTTTCAGTGACACAGATTATATTAGCATAACCTGCTAAGATTCACTTGCATTGCTTATAAAGTCAGAATTAAACTAGCTTTATTTGGCCCAGCAACATTATGGCTATGCCAGTACCTGTCCTCCGGGCTTGACTGACGAAACACGTGTGTGATGGAACTCTCTTCCTTTACAGGGCAAAGGTAACAAGGTGAAACTGGGGGTACATTTATTAATTTCAGCAGTTGACTGTGAGGTCACCATGCTAGCTTTCCAACTCATTCTAAACCATTCATAATTATCTTCTCTGGATGACTGACGGGGAAAAAAGAAACAACTAAAGCTCGTTTGTGATTACTGTCTTTTAGAAAGTGTGTCCTGGACTGGTGGAGTTGAAATGAATCCTGCAGAGGTTGCATTTATCATCAACTGACAGCATCCATCAAGCCTGCCTGCATGTCATCAGTGATGTCATGTTTATGGCACAAGTGTAGCCTTGTTAGGCTCAGGGGTGTGCATGCTAGCTAGAATGATGTCACGAGGCGTGTTTTCACCCGGTGAGCAGGTGCCTGCCATGCAAACAAAGGAGCTTTAAAGGTGAAGTTTAACCCACACCCACCAGCCAGAGCAGTGCCTTTAAAGGTGAGGTAAGGGGGCTGAACACATGCACTTGGCACAGTGGCAAAAGCCCATTGTTTCCCAATGTTGTTGTTGTTGTTACTGTGCACTCTGCTTCAGTCTATATGAAGAGTTCAGATGCAAAACCCCCTAACTCCACTTGACCACTTTTTGAGAAAAAGGCCATTTTTTTTATCAGGCGTTTAGAGTGTTTTGATTTGAAACAGATATTTTAGACACGACGGGGAGCAGGTTTTATTTTATTTTTTCACAAAAACATTTCATTTACATATTCTAGATTTATACAGGATTCACACAATATCATTAACTCAGTTTTCACAAAAATGGTGTTTAGGGGGTTTTGCATCTGAACTCTTCAGATGTACTCATCTGGACCCTCTTGACCAGCGGTAACATGCACAGAGAAGAGGCGTGAAAAGTAAACCTCTACCTGTCATTTTTGCCAGCAAGTATGTTTTCTCCTCAATTACAACAACAACAAACGCTGACTCCACCTTTTAAGCTCATTGAAAAGCAATCTTATAGCCTTTGAGAGAGACTATTTAGTTGTAGTATATTTATGTTTGCTAAATTGGACAGAAGGCTTGTTGTAGTATTTACATGTATTGGCCAAGTAGGAGAGGAGAAGATAAATCCCCATTGAAAAGAGTGTTGAATGAGAGTGAGAGAAAGAGAGAGAGTGAGCAGAAGAGAGGCTCTTGGGGTCCTGTAAACAGGCGCTAAATAAAGGGCTCTGTGTGTGAGTGTGTTTGTTTTAGTGCTTCAGCTCCTGTTGGCCCTGAGTGGGTTTGTCTGGTCGTGTCACCAGGACAGGGGTGTGGGAATCGCATACTCTACACCAGCCAGCCAGCTAGCCCTCTCCTCTCCTCTCCTCTCCTCTCCTCTCCTATTTTCATCAACCAGAAGACAAACACACACACGCAGAGCACATGCTCTCTCTCTCTCTCTCTCTCTCTCTCTCTCTCACTCACTCACTCACTCACTCACTCACACACACACACACACACACACACACACACACACACACACAGACATGATTGTTTTATTGAAAAGCTGTCATTCAGAGAAACATGTACACTCACACACAGTTAAGGTTTGTCACTCTCCTTCTGCCAGTCTATTTTCCTCTCTCTCTCTCTCTCTCTCTCTCTCTCTCTCTCTCTCTCTCTCTCTCTCTCTCTCTCTCTGTCTCTATTGCTCTTGCTCTCACTGTTTTCCTCACCTTATAATCTTGAAAACAAGTCCCATACTGTATTTGTTAGAAGGGACTCAACACAGCCCTGCTGCATTTTTTAGAAAGTAGTGCAGCTTAGGTCTAAAAAATCCTCTCTCACAACTCATCCAGTCACTACTTATTACAAGCACATTCACAATGACAAAGCAAGATGAGGTCTGATTGAACTCCCAAAGGGTGACTAACGTACTGTGGACACTTTTATTAAAAGTTGTGGTGTGTTTCCATACATCCCCATTGAATAATGAGAGGGCCACTCTAGAACGAGAAGGACGGTCCTCCTGTATTTGCAGCCGGTAGCAAGTGTATCATTAAAAATCCTTCCAGCGTTCTGCATAGAATCCTGATCTGTCCTCAGGCTCACGTGCACCCAGGGTGCCAGGGTGTGCCCTCGCTCTCAAACAGCTCCTGTGTGTGTGTGTGTGTGTGTGTGTGTGTGTGTGTGTGTGTGTGTGTGTGTGTGTGTGTGTGTGTGTGTGTGTGTGTGTGTGTGTGTGTGTGTGTGTGTGTGTGTGCGACAGCTAAACACATTCTGCTGAGCTTTTCTCTTGGCTCCCACTAAAGGATTTGGTTTTCCCATTTAAAACCTGATGCCCTGAGGTTTCTTGCTCCCAAAAAAGGTATTCCCTTTCAAGGTTTAGCCACAGGCTGGAGAGGTCCCTGCATGTCTAAATAAAGGCGGTGTAAAAACGCTGTGATGGGTCAGAGGAGCTGGACGACACTCCGCTGCTCCTCAGCGCTCAGTGCTCTGCTCTGCTCCGCTCCACCTCAGCCTTGCTGGCCCACTGGTTGGTTGGGACTCCATTGAGTTTGGCCAGTACAAGGGAGTTAGTTGTATGTTTCTCTTGGATGGACTTCACATTTACAGTGTTTCAGAGGCAACAGGAAACACCTCAAATATGTATAAGAAAAAGGAAAAAACAAAAAAGAAAGAAAAGTCACGTCCCCTCTGAACTCAATCTCTCACTCATTCTCTCTCAAATTGCTTCTGAGAAGACTGATAAGACCTATTTCTTTGTTGATTTGTACTTGGTTTTAAAAAGAAAGGAAGCAAGGATAAGAGAAGAAAAAAAGAGTATGAGTGCAGATACAATTTTTTTTATCTTTCCTTTGACTTTAATTTTCTTTCTCTTTAATTTGCTCTCTTGTTTCTGTGTTTTGTTTCCAGTCAATTATAAAAGCATTTTCCATCTCACACTTTGGGATGGACGATCACTATATGACTGATAAAGCAGCTGGGTTGAAATGGAACATGTAGTGTCCCTGTCAGGGCCGTCGCAACAAGGCAGGCAAACCAGGCAATTGCCTGGGGCCCCAGGCTGAAAGGGGCCCCCAAGATTGACTGTTTAATCATTTTAGTAGGTGTTTTTTCCAATAAAATATGTCAACACCAGAGTAAGTTCAACACAATTAAATATTATTATATAGTAGATGCTTAAAGATTATAAAAATGTGGTTCATGTAGGTGTTTCTGGGGGGTGAGGGGCCACCATGTCCTGTTTGCTTGGGGCCCCCTAAGTATCTTGAAACGGCCCTGGTCCCTGTGCTAAGAGCCTCTTCTTCCTCTGCCCATGAAGGTGAGGAGGCCAAGCCCAGCAGTGGTGCAGTGGCGGAGTACCTGGAGAGCAGGAAGAAGTATGAAGACATACGCAAGCAGAAACTGAAGAAGGGATCAACCCGAGAGGCACAGGTACGGCCCTGGAGGACTGGTTTCCCATAATCCTGCAGTGCTCATCATCACCTTGTCACAGAGTTTTTTTTATTTTTAATAATATACACCAGCCTTTTGAATGACTCAAACGAAAAGAAAGAAATGAAGGAAACTTTTTGTAATGTTAGGCAAAGGCTCTTTCTGTAAGTCTGTATGTTCAGACATGAATCATCCCCCCGGGCAGCCAAAGGAGGTGCAGTTTGGAGAGAATTGTGGGGATTGGAAGGGCTACAGCACATTTGATTGGCTATCATATTTACAGTCATTCATTCAGTCAGTCCATGTCTGAAGTGGCCTCTAGCCGGGTAAAGGGCAGAATGAATGACTATAATCACCGCTTGTGAATAATGTCTTTCCCACCGTACAGACCCTGGCTCTCCTGGACCGCTTCAAGTCTAAGCTGTCCAGTGCCATAACGGACACGGCAGAGGAGGAGAAGCCAGTGGACGAGCTGGCGGAGGACGAGGACCAGGGTTGGTGAGTGACCCCCTAATGACCTAACACCTCACACTCTACAGCAAGCAGCATGAACACTGATTGAACCTTTATTTTATTCTCGGAAATACATTGAGGACGGACCTCTTTTGCGATGTAGCCGAGAAACAATAAATTATTTAAAAATTATTTAAAAACATGACTAACATAGCCCATTACACATACATACACATACTGTAATAAAATAGACATACAAAATAACACATTGGTCAACCAAGTGCTCACCAACACACTCTTAAGCACCACAGTCCTAGCTATGTGGATAGATGGAGCCACCATTGAAATTGTACAGTAGGAGCAGGATTCACTCAGTCTCCTATGTTTCTTTTTACAGTGCATGGCCAAACTTATTGTATTGCACCAAAGAGGAAAAAAAAAACACACTGAGGAAGGCGCTAAGTCGAAACGCGTCTGTGCTACTGTGCTAATATAAACACATTTGTATGCAAAGTGTGGCCTTTTTTCTTCTTTGATGTAGCCTTCCATTGGAAATGTATTGGATTGTGCACTGTCAGCATTGCATCAGATCAAGTGTGCCTGATGGCATCCTAGCGGGTTGCAGTCTGGTTTGTGCGCCTCGTGTAGGGTTTGAATGGGCCAAAGGCCTTGAGTCCCCAGAGAGCTGCTGATACACACATCACAAAGCCCCAGAACACAGAGGTATTAAAGGAGAGATCATAGGAGATTGTGTGTGTGTGAGGTAGCAGCTGTTTGTGTATGTATGATCATGGCATGGTAATGTAATCAGGAACTGGTGGCTGTGAATCACATACACCCCCAAAATTGCCTGAATCTTAGTCTGTAGTCCAAACACCTGTGTGTGTGTGTGTGTGTGTGTGTGTGTGTGTGTGTGTGTGTGTGTGTGTGTGTGTGAGAGTGTGAGTGTGTATATGTATGTATCTGCTGTCCATCGGACACATCTCGCGCTGTGTAAAGTCTGCACCCCAGAGCCTGTAATCTCTCTGTGGCTCTGTGCTGATCTGCGTCTGGTTAACATCCTCCTGCTATACTCTCCCTGGAGTCCAACCTCATTTGCTTTTTGTTTGGTTTTGTTTTGGTTTTGTTTTTAATTTCTCTTTTGGTTCCTGTCTTTTCTTCATGCATGAAACGTGATGAAACTAGGAGGGCTTGGAGGAGTGAGTCTGTAGGACGGCTCAACCACACTGTTCCACTGGAGGGACTGTAATTTCAGGGTTCTGTCCACTATAAGGAGCCAGAAGGCTGGCTGGTGTTGAGAATGCTTTTGTTTTCTGTAGTCTGCTGTAGCCAAGTCCAAATAGACGTTGCTAGAGTGCGCAGCAGGCTATTGTGTGAGTGTGACAATTTATTCCAAAGCAATCCTTTTTTTGGATGTCGCATTGTTTTGTTTTGGATTTTTTCTTCCCCTGCTTTTGGTAGCAGCAGAAGTGTTGCTTGTGGATAGGTGCTTGAAGACGGAGAAGTCGAAAGTTTTCCAAAAGCACTATCAAGTGTAAACCGCTTCACTTTTTGTTTGTTATTGCGGGCATTTCTTGATTTGCAGAAATGCCATAAAAATGTAAACTTTCAAGTCCACTTTCGTTCTAGTGAGGAGAAAATGACCACAGTTCAGTCAACTTTGGCAGCACTGGTCAGAGTGAAGCCTCACTGTACCCAAACAAAAGCACACACACGCGCTTTCAAATGAAAACCAGGTATGGAGAGCAGTGCAAAACAGACTACTTGGGCCTTCATGCCTTTATGATGAGTCTTTTTGTCTTTGAAATGCCCCTGACATAAGACAGGATTCCAAGTGTGAGTAGATCTGGACAGACTACAACTTAGATGGGGAAAGAGAAGGGAGAGAAGGAGGGGGGGATAGAAAGAGAGAGGGAGAAAGAGAAAGAGGGAGAAGGAGAGTGAAGCAGCAGCAGCAGCAGGGTGCTTGTGCCACTCTCACTGAACCAGTGCTGCTGCAGTGGGCCTCAGCGGAGCGCGGGTTACGACAGGGCAGACGCTGGCGAGTCAAGTCTGGGCCAGACGCGGAACGCATTCCATGTGTGTCTGTGTCTACAATCCCCCCTCCCTTCCCTCCTTCCCTCCCAACACACACACACACACACACACACACACACACACACACACATATTCCCCTTCACATGCACACACACTAACCCCCCCGCTACCCTTCCTCAGGCCCTCTCACCAGCCCCTCAACTCACCAACCACCAACCCCCCCCCCCCCCCCGACTTCCCTCTTCAGAAGAAAAATAAATCCAGGAAAGTCTCCTTAGGCCCGGCATCACGGGGGAACGAGTTGGCGGAGGAAAAAGCCGTTTTGATAAGGGCCCGTCCAGCACTGGGCTTCCAGTGCGGGGTGGAGAGGAGGGGTGGGCAGTGCAGCGGTGGGCAAGGGGAGCTGTTGGACGGAGGAGGGCGGTTGGGCTGGTGGGCTGTCATCACCGCGGTGGAGAGAGATTGGCAAGATCACTCGCACGGAACGGCTGCTCACCGGTTTGCCACAGCGTAGCCATGCTATTCTGGATGGCTAGCGGCCAGACCCTCAGACTTCTACAAACACTTGCAGATATCCCAACACACACACACACACACACACAAATACACTTATACACTCTCACACACACACATATATATCCATGTATATTCCCTCTCATTGTATATTGATATACCCTTCACACAGATATACACAACATACATTTTGACACATACTCTGTCTTTCTCTCTCTCAAACACACGCAGACACTCACACTCACACACTTTCTCTCACCCACTGTATTCAGACACACACACATATACATACACACTCTCTCACTAGTGCCCACACATTCACAGACATACACAAAAACAAATACACTCACACACACACTCAAATACACACAAGAGCGCACACTCACGCACAAACTCACATTCTCAGATAAACACAAACACACACACACACACACACACACTGAGAAATACTCACAATTGCAGTCCTACAGACTCACCCACCCTCCAGACATAAACACACACTCCCTCTCCCTCCCCAAACACACACCCTTCAAACAAAAGCATTCCCAGCCCAGCATTAGGAATTCATGAGCTCAATGGCAGATCAGTGCAAAGATAATGGGGCACAAAATGGATATTTTATCATCTACCAACTTCATACAGCGGGCATGCGAAAGCAGAAATAGTCCAGATCTGCTGTTTAGATCTGTTAAGAGATGCTGAACAAACAGTAAAAAGCAGAAAGCCCCTCGGCTATTGTTATTGGACTCTAAATCTTGGTGCGGTTTTGCCATTGAAATGGTACTCTAAACCACGGAACTGATGGTTATGCAGTTAAATAAAACAACCCATGCACTGTACCTGCCTCTCAAAGCCATGAGGAGCAATATACTGCTGGCACAACTCAGACAAAGCAATGGACAAAACATGCCTGTAAACCAGACAAAACAAAACTCTGGGAAAAGGGGGGAGTAGCGTTTATGCCACAGAGTTCACGAGGCTGGTGCTGAGCCCCTGCTCGCTTTCCAGGATCTCTCTCCGATTTGCCCACCGCTTGTCACATTAGTGTGTATTTAAGCCTGCTGCAGACCAGTGTAGAATTTCCACTCGCGATGCCAGCTGACAGTACGGCTTTGAGGTGAATGCCTTTCAAGTCGACAGAATTGATTATACTTAGAAAAATGAGGGCTTGTCGTCTGGAGAGGTTGGTTTCAAGATAAGAAGCCAGTGACTGTTATGAGGTAGATGTTTGGAGGTAGTATTATGAATAAGACATTTTAATTGATATATCTAACGGGCTGTGAGTATAAATGTCGGAGAGGCTGAAGCTGGTCATTTGTTGAGTGGGTCTCCTGGGAGACCATGGCCACTTGATTTATAAATGATGTGTTTACAGCTGTGGAGCGCCGGTGTTGGAGCGCCAGTGCATGTAAATGTACTTCCCCCCCCCTCTCACTCTCTCTTTTTCTCTTTCTTCCCCTCTCTCTCTCTCTCTCTCTCTCTCTCTCTCTCTCTCTCTCTCTCTCTCTCTCTCTCTCTCAGTCTTATTTTTATCACCACGGTCTCACTTCAGGCGTGCTTCCCTCCCAGCTCCCTCCTGCCCTGTTTGAGCAGGACCTCGCCACCCGACAGGGGCCCATCAGATTATTTATTTTCCTCGGCTCTGTTTTTTCCCCCCGCGCCATTCCTGGTCAGTTCCAAGAGTTTGGTGGGAGCTGGAGGAAGGGGTGGGAGGACGGGTTGGGGTTGGGGCAGACGGGGGTGGGGGGTGGCGGAGGGCCGAAGGGGAGATGTAGGTCAGGAGTGTGGGAGAGAAAGGTGAAGGCTTCTTCCGAGACGACTCCTGCACTTTTCACTTTCTTCCATAGTCCTCTCATTGAGCCATCCGTTTGCGCTAACAGTGACATGTATCTGCCAGCAGCCCACCTCATTGTGTTACTGTTGGCCGTTTCCCCCCCTCCCACACTCCAGAATTCTACAGCCTTCCAAAACGACTGGGTTAATATTAGTTTGTAGTCGTATTTTTAGTTGCTTTGGAAGGCGTTGATGAGGGTCTCTCTCTAGAGTGTGCCTCCTCGTTCGTGTTGAACGTGGCCAGAGGTTCCCCGGGGGAGCCCTTAACTCGGCCCCAAGCTCCATAAATCCCTTTGTGTAAAATGTTTGCCGAATTGTTTCGATTATCAATCATTTCAGTGCCGTACTGTGTGACAGTGCATGAAACTCTTTACAGGCTTTGAAAACTTTTAAAATTCGCAAAATATTTAGTTTCAATACCCCAAGCACCTCGTCTGTTTTTATTTTGCCCAGGCCCGGGTTCAGCTGTAAACTGTTCCGCCGCCAGTTACGAAATGAAAACATGAATCTGAAATAAATTTTCCATCAGTGGAATGTCCCCCTGGCCCACTGTGTTGAGGCGTGAGGCGGAGAGGCATGTGTTTGGTGCTCACAGCAGAGGAAGGAGCTGACACTGAGCAATTTCGACCGGATTTTAGCCCGGAATCAGCTAGGGCCGACAGACTTTCGATTGGAATTTCTGTGCGATTTGTGTAGTTTTAGCAGGCTCACATCAACGAAGATCCAATAATCCATCAGCGATGATCTAATAATTCGTAATTCTTAACATGTCTTAACTGTCTTTGTTATTTAATTTTAATTTAATTGTAATGTGTACAATAATATTGCCCGTATTTGAAGGTATGTAATTAATGAATATTTAATGGTGTACAAATCCTGTGGGTTTTTATTTCTATGGCAGTGAGTGAGTGGTCATTGCAAGAGGAAGACTGGGGTCAGCTCTGCCAGTACTGTCCAGGTGGCTGCACTGGCTGTTTCCTCTTGCCAGACTGCTCAGGAAAACTTTCTATGAATGTGAGAGTGGACGAGTGTTTTCGGGGGAATTGGCCCTTGAGTACCAGGCTGGGTTTGGGGAAGGAGGGATCTAGAGAGGAGGCAAAGAGAAGTGGAGGGGAAGGTATGCAGTGGCAGAGAAATGAAAAGCAGGCCTTCAAGCATCTGTTTGCTTGTAGTTGTGTCGTTTCGCTCAGGTTTTTGTTTTTAACGGAGCCGGGCAGCTGGGTCTTGATGTTTCGTGTCCAACCTTGACGAGTCTTTTCTCACACCTGAACGGACTCCTTTGACAAAACCCATGTACTGTGTTGTGTGTAAATCCTTCTAAAGCAAGTACCTCTGGGTCCTGTAAGATAATGTTTTGTAAATATTCAACTTCCTTGAGCTACACATGTAAAAGGTTCACTGAGCGCTTTCTCTGTGTCTGTGTCTGTGTCTGTGTGTGTGTGTGTGTCTGTGTGTGTGTGTGTGTGTGTGTGTGTGTGTGTGTGTGTGTGTGTGTGTGTGTGTGTGTGTGTGCTGCAGGCTGTCTCACACGCTCCAGTTTGACGAGCAGAGCAGGAAGGTGAAGGATGCCAACATGCAAGATGAGGACACCTTTGAGATCTACGACCCGCGCAACCCCGTCAACAAGCGGCGACGGGAGGAGAGCAAAAAGCTGCTCAAAGAGAAAAAAGCAAAGATATGAGTACAGGGGTCAGCGGGGGGTCAACTGGTCATCTGATCATCTGATCACTTCCAATGAGGACTCAAACATGTCCTCCACTCATTCTCCTATGAACTGCTTAGACATCTCTCTTCTGTCACCCCTCGTCTCTCTTCTTGTCCTAACTCTTCTCTCTTCCAGTGTTTCTGCTCCTAGCATCCTTACCCTTTCATTCTTTCTTCATTTCTCTTCTTCTTTTCCCTTCTTTTCTCTTAACTTCTCTTTTCTATGATTTCCATATTGATGGTGTTCTTGTCTCCTCTCACACTCCCTATTTCAGAGGAGGATTTAGTCAGAGTGGCTAAGAGCCAAGTCTCTACTTAGAAAAGTCATTGAACTCGGACCCGCTTTGACCTGGGACACGTGGATTGTTGAAAACCGCCTTTATTTGCTCGCTGTACACGAACAATTTGGAGCTATTAAAGTAGTTTCATCCAAAAAGAAAACTGTGAGTGTGTCTAAGGAGGAGTGTGTTGGGGGTTTGGTTGCGGTGGGGGGTAACCAGCTCCTTTGGAATCTGAAGAAATGTTCATCTCCAAGTCTAAAAAACTCTGAGGGATTCATGTTCTGTGGGTGTTGCGTCAACTGTATCTACAGCTGCACTGAAATAAAGCGCTGACTCATCTCTCTGGATGTGAGTCTCTCTTTCTCTCCCTTTCTCTCTCTCTCTCTCTCTCTCTCTGTGTGTGTGTGTGTGTGTGTGTGTGTGTGTGTGTGGGAGAGAGAGAGAGAGAGAGAGAGAGGGAGAGAGAGTGAGTAAGTGAGTGCATCATGGAACTGGAGCTTCTATAAATTCTCCTCTTATCGTCCCGACCTCCCAGTGTCGCAGTTATTAAATTCTTCAATTGAATTATACTTCCCAGGAAGGGGAATAGTGCTGTTCAAATGAGTTGGAGGAGACTTGCTCTTAAACATGACTTAAGCCCAATGTTGATGTCCCATTTTCTACAAGTAAAACTCCTTTTGAATGAGACAGGCCTTGAGGAAATGAAATTGATCCTTTCAGTCCTCAGCACTCGTCCTCCTATTTTGAAGACACTGAGTCAGTGTCTTCCATTACATTCACATGGGGGCAAACCAGGTCAGTGGCAGTATAAGGAGAAAGCACTTGGCAATATCATGATGATGCCTAGAGTGACAATAAAAGCCTTTCATGTTTGGAGCATCTGAGTCAGCAGCTGTCCACGTTCAACTGGTTCGATTAGTTTCACATGGCTAGACTTGGCTGGTAGTAATAACACCTTGAGTTGGTACACCCCTGTAGGAGCACTGAGTCCAATCAAACTCTTAGCACATGGCACATAAGAGAGAGGGGGGGGAGAGGAGGAGTCCCCATCATCCTGTTTTCCAGTTGGCACAAATGAAAGCAACATGCTTGCATTGAAGTCCCTGAAGCAAATAAGCCATATAATAGAGCAATGTAGCAACACAATAACAGCGCGCCAGTGTAGTGGTGCCAGGCACATGCCATCTGTTGCCCATACGCAGAGGTAGTGCTTCAAGTGGCACCACACGTTAGTGACCTTCTACTTCCAGTTTGGAAGCAGACGAGATATGCACCCTCTAACTCTTGTGCCCCTAGAGGTGGACTATGTGCACAGAAAGACTATGAGGTCACAAATATGCTTCTCAAGTCACAGACACTTTCACTCTACAACAGCTCTAGGTAGGACGAGCCAAACAAATGTCTCTGATATATTAGACACATTTTTTGAGTTCATTCTACCCAGAGATGTTGTAGAGTGAAACCCTCTTAAAATTACACTACCGTAGTTGATATCAGTAGTAAGTGAAGGATCTTTGTCCAGTGGAATTCTATACTGATCTCTTCCAGTTGAAAGCCTCATGTACCCCCTCTTCAAATATCACTAGCCCTCACCCCTCACTCACATGCACATGATGTCCTCTCTTCAGGTCTTCAGTAAGACTCCCTCCTGCACCCGTCCTGTCTCAACACTTGAACCTCTTCATCTTGTTTGAAATTCATGGTCATTTTGGACTCCGGACATGTTGTGTTTGGCTCTAGAGACCTGACCCACTTTGTTAGTCTGGTTATTCAATTACTTTTTCATTATGGAGTAAGAACCACCTCTGTGGAACCTTAGCAGTCCCTCATGATCCTTCACTCATTCTCCTATGGTCCTGAGGCATGGCGATGGTCTGGTCTCATATGGTCAAGGATGCAGAGTGAGTGTCATGACTGCCATTTCAGTTCATCTCTGGTTTGGTCTGATTGAATGGGCTTATTGCTATTTAAACTGATGGAGCCTCATCATCACAAAGCAAGACTATGGATGAACTCGGAGAGAACTGTGTGATAAAAACAGATCAGCCGGGGAACCAATGTTTCCAAGGATCACCTTGAAAGCGGAGGAATGAGAAGAATGAAAGAGGAATGTGAAGTTCATATGGACAGACGTTCAGTTATGGACAGGCAGAAAGTGATGGCTCTAGTCTAAAGAGAGACAGAGATGGCACTAAAAGCTAAAAATAGCTGCTAATTTAATAATTTGCCAGAGGTTCCTATGGATCTATGGAGAAGCATTATGCTGGTTAAATAGAAAAGGATCCCATTTGATTTCTCTAGTGACATTAAGCAGGCGTTGACTCTCAATGATCTTTTTCCTGGTAGCTAAGAAAACAGGCTAATGCTGTTGGCGGCAATGCCCTGGGAGGGCTGCGGTTAGCGCAGGCGCGACGGCGAGGAGGGCTAGCATATGTGACCAGAAGCTCCGCTCGCATTTTACAGCTCTTCTGGGATGGCGCTTAAATTTTCATATGGAACAGGAAGGAGAGTTAATGTTACACTTAGCTGCCGGCCTAGCCAATGCTGCCGCAAATGTGAAGCAGGTGGGACACATGGCTACACACACACACACACACACACACACACACCCCTCTGGATTCCCTCAGCTGCTGAGTGGCTAGGGTGCCAAGCCATTACTGGAAGGTGTTAGTAATGTGTGTTGATATATGTACTGTAGGTACATATCACACAGAGGTTGACACAAAGCTGTTTTGTATAGTCGGATGAAAGATTTGCACTGGTGAACCAACATGCAATAAAGAGATTTGGATTGATGTTTCTAATTCCAAATTGGCTTACTGTTGACTCTGTCTGTCAAACTGTCAGTTGAACTGCCACCATGGTGAGTAGGCTAGCACACATCTCTAATTATTTAGCAATGTAATTCATCCTTAGGTGTGGTACAGTATGTGTTTGTGGATGCAGAGGCATTGTTAAGAGAGACACTGTGTGGCTATCTGTGGCTATCTATCTATATGAGGAAACCCATCCTGAAGAGGGAGGAGAAGTGCTTTAGCTTCCACTCAACACGTAGACTCACAGCACCACAGCACTTAACATTCCTGCCCGTGTGTGTGTGTGTCACGTGACTGCTGAAGATGAGATGGAGCACTAATGGTATTATCATCACTGCTGTGTACCACCCCCGCCCCCCCCCCCCCCACACACACACACACACACACACACACACACACACCACCCAGTCTGTGATTTCCCACTGTCCTTGCTACTAAAAATAGCAGCTTAATCGGACCCTCCTCATTTCAAGACCCCAGACAGCCCCACACATCACACACACACACACACACACACACACACACACACACACACACACACACACACACACAGTGCTCTGCTCAGGTTCCTCTCTGAAGCCCATCTGCTGAGACACTCAGCAGTGAAGCCTCTAATGACTGCAGATGTTTCCTGGTTAGTGCACTCACTTACTCAGTGCATACCCCTCTCCTACTCATTCACTTACTCAGTGTATACTATATCCTTCCCCCACTCCCCCTCATTCACTTAGTGTACCCCTCTCCTACTCCCCCTCATTCACTTACTCAGTGTATACCCCTCTCCTACTCCCCCTCATTCACTTACTCAGTGTATACTATATCCTTCCCCTACTCCCCCTCATTCACTTACTCAGCGTATACTGTATCCTTCCCCTACTCCTTCAAAGAGACTGGGAGGAGTGAGGGAGTGTAGGTCTAACTTCAGCCTCACTGCAGGTAGAATCTCTATTGAAATTCTTTTGACAGTTTTGACAACAGGTTGAATAACTTTCGTGGTATTTTTTTTCTAGATGACCATACAAAATAGCATATGCATTGCAAAATATGTTCAATGTTCAACTATGTGGCATTTCATATTTTGTATGAAGCTATACTGCGTCATCACAAACTTGTGGCCTTTACACCAAGGCACATTGAAGGTTTGGAGTGGTTAGCTCTTAACAGTGTTGATCACATGTGATCATGTCACACACAGCGCTTCAGTGTGACCCATTGATCTCTCTATTCCCTCTCCCATAGGCCCAGCCCCAGCATGGAGTAAGAGCAGGAAACTGCTATTGAAACAAGGAGCAGTAGTCTACTAGCCTGACACGCCAGACTATATCGGGGTACGTCTAGAGTTCTAGGCTAGTAGTCTACTGTCTTTACACACTCAAAGAGATAAATCAGTCAATATATGTGTGTTACGTCTGGTGCATCATATTATTTTATCAACACATGTAGGCCTTTGTATTATTACAGTATTATATTGTTATAGTTTTATTCCTCTCCCCCCTAACCACAACTATTATGGTTTGGTAGGGTAGGGAAATGTTCTGAGTAAAGTATTATGGACGTAATGAGTAGGGAAACTTCTGAAGGGAAGCCTCCTGTCAGTAAACTGCAGTAGCGTTGCCCAGTCAGATTGTAGGTGACTGTGAAGTGTGGTTTCGCTGTGGTTCTGGAGCCGATCCATCCCAGAGCCGTCACCGTCTGAGATTCTGGCCCGGTCTTATCAGTGAAGCCAGAGCTGAAGAAGGCTGTGAATGAGCGCTGCGCTGAGGTTTGGCATCGGAAGCTTAAAGCAGACAGCAGATCGTCGAGAAAAAAAACAAGCTTGGAGTCGGGTTTTTTTCTTCTTCTTCTTCTTCTTTCTTCCCCCTCAAAGTCTGTGCCTACCTCAGCAACCATGACCTTGGTGAATAATCTGGGCCAAGTCCTTGCTTGTCCATTAGCCTATGGAGAAATTGAATTAGCATAGCTGCACCACACCACACTACGCCACGCTTGCTAAATTCAGCCTCCGTGTTTCCTCACCCTCTATGTCACGGCGACCCAGTCTGTCATGCCTCGAGCCGCTCTGATGTTTACCGAAGGGCATTTTCCTTCCCGCTGTTGGTATTCCAAGGCCTGAACCTATTAATTCAAGAAGGGCTGGATGAAATGGCTATGAAGCCGGCGTGAGGCCCCTTTGGAATTATTTAATAGGGTTAACCTGTATAAATGTCCTTGTGTCACAGATCATATTTCATGGCTACTTTATGAGATTTATTCCTCTCCTCCCTCCCACTTTCCTTTCTTCCCTCTCTCTTTCTTTCTCTCTCTCCTTTACCCAACTCCCTCCCTCTCTCCCTCTCTCTGTATACTGCACTGTGCAGACCCCCCTCTCCATTTAAAAACACTGTGGACAGCGCTGAAGGTTTGAGGAATGTGGCTTTGAGAGCTGGAGCCTCTGGCCTGTGTTGGCTTAGACGTGGTTCCTCTAGCAGCAGTGGTAGTCAGCCCAGATATGCTGTGGCTTACCCACTCTGGTGCCATCTGAGGCGGGCTCTGGGGCTGGTTCGGGCCCCTGCGCTGGACCCATTATGAGGGCAGTAATAACGAGGCCCAATGATCCCACACAATAGTGCAACCAGACCCTGAAGGAGGTGTAGGACCTCACACAAGAAGATCCGCCTTTTTTTTTTTCTATCCAAGAACTCTCAGTCGTCTCGTGCCAGAATTTCAGACCATGCAAGGCAGCGCTCGAGAAACGCTGGTACCAGAGGAATTGGACAAGACTGATCTGGAATGAATACTATTTCCCCCAAATGTTAAAGCATAGAATGAAACCAGTCAAAACAATAAATTAAGCCCAAGACTACAACCAAGACCAAGGTTAGGCTCTAAAAAGGAAACCTCAAAAATATTTGACTTCGGACTGAGTGAACATTTTGCATTAAATTACACTCAGGATGGTTGTTATCTAAGCTTCCAGTTGGAGACTATGAAAATATTTCCATTTAAGGCCTGCCTGACTGTATTCCATACTTTTAACAAATGGTAAAAGGGGCTGATACTGAAAATATGTACATTGGAGAGAATGAGAGAGACCCTTAGAAAGATTCCCCATTCATTAAACATTAGACGATCTCTGAAAACGTGTTCCAAGTTATTATCTGCCTCCATACCATGCCATGCACTGTAATGACGACACATAATTTTTTATTGAATAATCCTGAGATGCAGATATAGTTACTAAAAAAAAGAGTCATAACTTTGTACAACTTTATACATACAGTACTTTATACATTCAATGCCGATTACATTTTTAAAATTCACTCGGTTTTAAAGCCATTTTAGGTCTATACATATAGGTTCATCTGTAAGTTAATTGGTTGATTGGTTATTGATTGGTTTGTGGTTACCTGGTGTATTGATTGATATGACAATCAGATGTTTTTAATAGCTGGAGAGACTCTTGGTCAGAAGCAGATGGCCGAGCCCCAGACTGGATGTCTGGTCTTTGGGAGAGGTCAGGAAGCCATGGAGACAGAGATGCTTAAATCAACAGATACTGCAAGTCAGTGAAGACTGGGACAAAGGGACTGGGCCGATGGTTCCATCCCAATCACCTTGGAGAGAGACAACATATTCTCAAGATTAGCCAGATATCTTCCAAATGAATATTTCAGCAGCTGTTAAAAAGACAGTATACAGTATGCTTGAATTACATTTATAGGCACAGTGTTTCCCACAGACCAGGTAGCCATCTGTGGTGCTCCACTAGCGTCAGTGAGGGAATCGAAAGTTGTGGTGGTCGGTGGAGTCGGCCATATGGGTGTGCGTAATGTGTGCAGCAGGCAGAATTAAAACACACACCTTCTGAGCTGCCATATTAAATATACACCTGGATGCTTATCTATCGTTCTTCAGTCACCTGCTGAAACAATTTTAAAGCGACAAGAAGCATTTGAAATGATTCAGATCAATCTCAGTCTGCTAGTGCTTGGAGTTGATACTGTGGTGCTGTGCCACACATTGGTCTTCTGTATGTACTGTACAGACCAAAAGTTTGGACACACCCCCTAATTCAAAGCAATTCCTTTATTTCCAGGACAATTTATATTGTAGATTCTCACTAAAGGCATCAAAACTATGAATGAACACATATGAAATTATGTACTTAACAAAAAAGTGTGAGGTTATGACAAACTTTTGGACCTGAACCCAATCAAGATGGTTTGGGGTGAGCTGGACCGCAGAGTGAAGGCAAAAGAGCCGATAAGTTCTTAGCATCATTCTTAGCATCTCATAGTTCAAGACAGTTGGAAAACCATTTTAGGTGACTACCTCTTGAAGCTCATAAAAAAAAGAGTACAAAGCAGTTATCAGAGCAAAAGAAGGATACTGTGATGAAACAAGAATAAAAACATGTTTTCAGTTATTTCACACTTTTTTTTATTAAGTACATAATGCCACGTGTTCATTCATAAGTTTGTTTATTTTGTAGATTGTCACTGAAGGCAACTGTCATGAAAATAAAGTAAATAATTGAATGGGAAAGTGTGTCCAAACTTATGGTCTGTACTGGTATGGGAAACCCTGTAGCCATGATGGCGGTTGGCACCTTTGTTGGAAAGACATCGCTTTCAAACTAGCAGGAGTAGGCTATGCCCTGCCCAGCAGAGTGGCGCTGACGGTGGAAGATAGTATTCCTATTGCACAAGCTATTACACAAGACTAGAGTACACTAGAGTCTTAGATTGCCCCGGGAAACAGCTGGAGGAGGAGACGCATTCCCCTCCTTGAGTACGGCTCACAAAGACATCCATGTAAAAGTAGGACACATAGATACCTCCAGGGTTGACATGACATCCCCCCACCGTGGCCATCTGTCTTCAGGTGACATGGACCCTCTGTGGAGGCTTCTGGCATCTGTCCTACTCACCTGGAGACACCTGTTTGGTGGGCTCTCTCAACACACATGACCTTACCATATTCTTCCTGGGTTTCCTGGTAGTCTATGAAGGTACCTGGAAATGAGGAGATAAAGATATCTCTATGATATCTTTACGATATCTTTACAACGTCTCTACAATATCTCTTGTTTCCATACATCTTCCAGTGTGCTGCATCATCATGCACATTTTACTGCCTGTATGTGAACGGTACAGAAGCACCCTGCTTGTCTAGGTTGTATTTTACTTGAGGAATATATACATTCAGAGACAGCATTGGAATGCCGGAGGATGAACTCAAGGAAAGTTTTGAGGTCTTCTGTGTGTGTGTGTGTGTGTGTGTGTGTGTGTGTGTGTGTGTGTGTGTGTGTGTGTGTGTGTGTGTGTGTGTGTGTGTGTGTGTGTGCGTGTGCACGCGCGTTTGTGGTGCATGTGTCCGTGTGTGTGTGTGTGTGTGTGTGTGTGTTTGAGAGACAGCCTGAGAAAATGAATGGGGTCGTTTCAAGAGGATTGGTCATGGCTGTGTTGCTGAAAGGGACAGGTCTAATCGCTGTGGGAGACCTGTCCTGCTGCACAGTAACCCTGATTCTGCTGAAACCTGCGAGCCCCTGCGGAGATTAGCATCAAAGGTATGTAACCTGCAGGGCTTTGGGGAGCAGCGGCCCTAGCAGGGGGTCAAAGGTCAACCAGGATTGATGGCCAGGAAACAAATGGCAGCTTATCTGCCATTGGCTGTCAAGGGAACAGCCTCAATTCCTTCACAGCCTCCCTCTCTCAGCACACATTTTTGGTCATGTTCGCTCAGGTAAACCAATGATAAAAACCTGGGTGTGTCGCTTGCACCAACATCTTCTCAGCTCTGCAGTTCATTGATAAGATCGAAAAATAAGAATTCCCTTCAGTGAGAGAATACTGGAAAGTAAGATAATAAAAGTATTTTGTTTCTTAAATTAAAGTTAAAAATTAAATTAAAGTACAATTTATCCTTTTTTTCCACGATTCTTTCATTTCCTTCTGGATGAATAAAGTATCTTTATCCATTTATTGTTGTATTTGATGACGCTGCTTTTATCATTTTGAGTTGTTATATTCTCCCCATTCATCCATAAATACTGAAAAAAATACTTTTTTTTAAATCCTGAGGTGACATCCATCCCACCAGAGAAAGACCTCCCTAAAGCTCCACAATCTCTCTCTCATTTCTTAAAGCCCAGTAAGTCCACCACTGTGTGAGGGTTAAGTAAATATTCCTATGCATTAAGCAGAAACGTGATTTTAATCAGAGCTGTGATGCTTGGATGACTCGGCAGTAAATTATATGGACCTTTATGCACTGCCCGCTGTGCAGGACTGACATTCAGAGCCTGCGGTAACAATACCAGCCAGAGCCTGTATGGTACAATATCCATCTATTAAATTAGATTACATTAAATTAAATTAAATTAAGTGCCAAAGGATCATAGTACATCAAGCCCCTTGCCCACACATCGCACGGAATCACAATTAATTCTTGATGGAGTTTCAAGCATTCCAGGGAGACATTCCCTTGTCTTCTCTCTCTCTCCCTCCCTCCCTCTCTACAACGCACATACACACACACACACACACACACACACACACACACACACTCTCTCTCTCCTCATGCTCTCTCTCTCTCTCTCTCTCTCTCTCTCTCTCTCTCTCTCTCTCCCTCCCTCGCTTTCTCAGTTTGTCTAACCTCTACCCTACCCCCATCTAAGTGATTGGCTATCGATTCAGCTTAATCTACTTAGCTCTGGTCCCTGGCAGACAGCGCAGCACAGGGTATAAATGGAACCACTGAAGGTGACCCAATTCAGAGAGTGTTCTTTCTCTTGAGGCAGGGGCTGTGCCTGTGCCTGTGCCTGTGGCTTTGGGAGGGGTGGGTCGGACAGTCAGGAGGAAGCTGGAAGCTTCTGGAAAGGTCCCTGTAGACTTAGCACTCAGGGGATGAGCCGCAGCACAGGCTTCTTCTGCTGCATGTGTGCTGCTAGCGGCAGGTCTCTATGTACAGTGTTGGGCAAGTTACTGCAAAACTGTAATGCTTTATTTATTACTTGTTACTGACATTTTCAAGTAGTCCCTTACATTACAATATTAGTGTTTTGAAAATGTAAGGCGTTACATTACTGTTGCATTACATTTAAGTAGCCTATGACCTTCATTAGTTCGTTATCAATGTTGAGAATGACAAGCGGAGACTATAAATTTCTACATTAAGTCTGACACAGCAAACGTTTTACCCTTGCTGACCTCTCAGTGATTTTTGGCGAATTTGTATGAATGAAAAAAACATCACTTCATTCCAAGTAAAAAATGCATTGTAACTTGAGTTACTGACAATTGTACCGAGGAAAATATTACCAGTTTTTTTTCTGTAATGCCTTACATTACCAAGATACCACAAAAAGCAATGCATTACAGTAAGTAGTTACTTTTGTAACTCATTACTCCCAACACTGTCTATGTATGACACAATATACACAACTGCTTTTTCAGAGCTGCTCTGAAATACTCAGAACTGGAAAACATTTCATCGTAAAAGATGTAATAATCAAACAAAGATGTATCACATTCCCAGGAGGACAGGTTTGAGTTGTCAGTTGAGAGTTTGAGTTTTTGTTTTCACTAGATTCTTCACTTACGCTGATTGAGGATGTTTTGTTATGTTTGTAAATGAGCAGAATAGTATGGGGTGGGGTGTGGTGTCGGTAGCCTAATGTGCTTCCATCTCTGTCTCCAGCCTGGCGCAGCATCCCAGGCACACTGCCAGTGCTGGGCCACTAACGGCTGATGAGCACCTGCCATGGATGGGCTCCAGAAGCACCATTACCTGGCCCGCTGGCCCGTAAGCTGCCCACTTATTGGGCGTTCACCGGGCACTGAGCCGTGACACTAATGGCACATTTGGCCAATCCCATCGCCACTCACCTCCCCTGACCTCCCACAGCTCTCTGTTGGGGCGGGGTGACGTCACCTGGATTTCTAGCCTCACCTACGCTCAAGTTTATACGCCATCCTAACATCCAGAGACTACAGTGCATGGGTGGGGAAGCACAGTTAAATTTGACTTTTCATTTGCAGTAGCTGTCCAGTTTTACAATGAATGAATATATGTCACAATAAAAGTCTAAAGTCATAAATACAACTTGTGTACCAAGGGTATTTGGCAGCATTATTGAAAGTCACATTTTATTATGTAAACAAATAAATAGGAAATAGGAATCATTTGAAAAGCATGACTGTACTGCAACTATTTCTTCCAAAACCAGTACTTCTTGATTTCAGATGATGTTAATGAGTAGTCTGTGTGAGAATGAAGTAAGGAGGGGGTCAACTGCTGCTGACCCAGGCTCACAGGTTATCAGCGTGCTTATGTTTGAAAGGTGAAGTTGACCCTGTGCTGTCAGGAGCGCTAACAGTGCAGCTAGCCACCAGGCTTTGATCTGTTCTGCGCTCCATAGAGGCGGTGCTATGGGAATCCGCTGTGGGAACGCAGACGCTCAGTGGCACCCCGAAGAGGCCTCAGATAGCGAGGTGGTGGCTGCTTGTGGTCAGGGCCGTTTCAAGGTACTTAGGGGGCCCCAAGCAAACAGGACATGGGGGCCCTTCACCTCCCATAAACACCTACATGAATCACATTGTTATAATTTTTAAACATCATCAATATAATTATTTGTATTGTACAGTTGTCCAACTCCAATTTAAAGTCATTTTTTTGTTGAAAAACACCACCAACTTAACTGCTAAAATGATTAAACAGTCAATCTTGGGGGCCCCTTTCAACCTGGGGCCCCAGGCAATTGCCTGGTTTGCCTGCCTTGTTGCGACGGCCCTGCTTGTGGTGCTGGGTGCTGGTGGTTGGAACGTCCCACCCCAGCACCCATCACCCACTCCCCTCCTCCTGTCACCCAGCCTCCTATAGGCTCCTGTGCCTCCTCAGCCAACACCATCTGCATCGGCGTGTGTTCCGGGGCTTGTTACATCCACGCCGAGGTGAGGGGCGAACACTCACACCACTTGTCACGACACCGAGCTATCAGGAGGCTCCGAGCTGCGATCTAAGTTCTGTTTGTGAACACAGTGTGTGTGAGGGGGTGGGTGGGGGGTAACTTTATCATCCATCACTGTAATTCATGCTGGTCGCATTAGGCCTGCATCAGGGATGGGTCATTGGTCAGTCACAGACCCTACACCATTCCTTCCACTGCACCCTCCACTACATCATTCATACTGTAGCTTCTGCTCTCTCTCTCTCTCTCTCTCTCTCTCTCTCTCTCTCTCTCTCTCTCACACACACACACACACACACACACACACACAAACACACTCCTCTCCCACACCCCATTCTTCCAGCAAGGCAGATGCAGATGACATTCTTCACAAGCTTCCCTTCCTTAATCTGTGACCAGTGGCTGGACAGATCTGTGGATTTGGATGGGGGGGAGTGGGAAGGGATGGCTGTGGGTGTGCTGATCCACTCAATGTGGTGTGTGTGTGTGTGTGTGTGTGTGAGAGAGAGAGAGAGAGAGAGAGAGAGAGCTGTGACTGCTTCAGATGGAAACCAGAGCGCCATGCTGCTTTATCAGTGGCTTAAAGGCAGCCATGCTCTCCCTCTGGCCTAGGCAGCTCTAGGGGAATTTTAGGCATTCCTCGCATGCTCACAGAGCACTGCTGTTTCCGATGGCCTGCATGCATACATGTGTGTGTCTCCATGTGTGTGTGTGTGTGTGTGTGTAAGAAGTGCTGCTCTCATGTGCACTGGGGAGTGTGCGTGTGGGCTGGCTTTGAGGAGCTCTGCAGATGAAGCATCTTAAGCATGTGACTGGCGTGGGCCGCCTGTAATCTGGTGTCGTGTCCCTTTATTATAACTCAGATGGACGAGTGAGTGAGCGAGCGAGTAAGCGAGCAAGCGCAGCATTATCGGCCCTCCCAAGCATTGATCTGCCTAGTTAAAGTGGAGCAGCTCAGGCCAGGCCAGGCCAGGGTAGGATAGGATAGGATAGGATAGGAGACTCTGGGTCCTGGTTATCACCACTCGCTCGCTCGCTCGCTCCCTTCACCTCTCCTCAGGGCCATCGCAACAAGGCAGGCAAACCAGCCAATTGCCTGGGGCCCCAGGCTGAAAGGGGCCCCCAAGATTGACTGTTTAATCATTTTAGTAGTTATGTTGGTAGTGTTTTTCAACAAAAAATGACTTTAAACTGGAATTAGACAACTGTACAATACAAATAATAATATTGATGATGTTTGAAAATTATAACAATGTGGTTCATGTTATATAACTCAGATGGACGAGTGAGCGAGCGAGCGCAGCATTATCGGCCCTCCCAAGCATTGATCTGCCTAGTTAAAGTGGAGCAGCTCAGGCCAGGCCAGGCCAGGGTAGGATAGGATAGGATAGGATAGGAGACTCTGGGTCCTGGTTATCCAGGGCCGTTTCAAGGTACTTTGGGGCCCCAAGCAAACAGGGCATGGGGGCCCTTCACCACCCATAAACACCTACATAAACCATATTGTTATCAAGCAACTTTGATTAATATAATTATTTGTGTTGAACTTGTTGTCTAATTCTGTAATATTTTATTGAAAACATCACCAACTAAACTACTAAAACGATTACACAGTCATTCTTGGGGGCCCCTTTCAGCCTGGGGCCCCAGGCAATTGCCTGGTTTGCCTGTCCTGTTGCGACGGCCCTGTGGTTATCACCACTCGCTCGCTCGCTCCCTTCACCTCTCCTCACCTCACTCTGGGATCCTGCGCTGGGCTGGGCTGGGCTGAGCAGAGCAGAGCATGCTTCGAAAGCTCACTAGCTATCTGATCCCTGGATGTCTCTGATCCAGGACAGCAGGAACTCACTAAGGGCCCCTGGCCAAGTCGCTTGGCCTACTCCTAGTGTACACATACATACCACTGCTAAACGGCTCATCCCACATTAGGGACAAATGGTTTTCACATTAACTAATCAACATGTAACAAAGAATGAGAGTGGAGAACCTAAAGGCTGTGTCACACGCTTTGTCAAAATTTGTAATAGCAAATTTAAGCTCTAATGGTTTAGCCTACTGTTTAACTAATCGAGATGTAACAAAGATTGAGAGAACTTAAAGGGTGAGACATTTTTGTCAAAATTTCATTATCAAATGAATGCTCTTATGCTTTTCAGTTTAACTAAGCTAAATGTACAGTAACGTTTTATCTTTGTACTTTGTATAGTTAAGACACACAAGGATGCTGTTGTAATTCCGAAGGACTTCTCCAATTAGTCTTGTTTGACTGTGAACAGGTTATTCCTCTGAGATGACCCTCTAGCTGCACGTAACTAGAAATAGGTTGTCTTTGCATCATCATGAAGTGTAAGGAATGTAACCTTTAAAAATGACTGTCCACCAAAAGATGGAGATGTTAAAGGGAAGAGCAGTAAATAAAAGTGACTTTGGGATTGTCCATGTGTGTTTATGGCTGGGGGGAGGACTGGAAGTACTAGGCCTGGAAGTGTCTGACTATGCTTCCCTCATCTGCGCGTTTTTGAAGTTCCATGGGGCTGAGGCATGTAAATAGAGGGGCCACCACTGGCAACCGCATCCCAGATGCCTGACCTATCTGCACAGTGCACACACACACACACACACGGTCACACACACACACACACACTCCTCCGTCTGGCTCTGGGCATGAGCCCAGCGACGCAAACACAACCCAGGCCCTCAGGTGGTTCTCCAGCCGTCAGCACAAACAAAACAGGTTGCTGGAAACCACATTTAGCGGGGACATGATCATCCCTTGCAGAATGTCAAAGCATCATTTTCTACCCAACAAACAAAAGATCTCGGCGTTAAGGAACTTGGTGCTTGTAGACAAAAAAACACACATTCTTTCTTCAAGTTTGTTTAAAAGCTGCTCTTTTAATTTTTATTACTCTATTTGATCTAGATTAAAACAGATTGACGTGGGGAAGTATTTCACTGCGTTTCTTTCCACTACTCTATACATTTTTAATTTGCATGCAGTGAAACATTATGCGAGTGACACATGGTAATAAATTAGCATATAATTTACAATTAAAAAAAAAAATTAGTAACAGTGTACCAACATTAATACTGAACATAAAATAGGAGCAACTAATCACAAAATGCTTTCTTTTCTGAAATTCTTCTGTAGATACAAGATGAGCAAAGTAACATTCAGACAAAGTTCACAGCGAATAGTACCAGTTTCAACAAGAAGAATACTGAGTTGCCAGGAGTCCCAAAGCTCATTCAAGCCTTAGGATTTACAAACTAAGGGTTCGTGTTTTAGGGTTTGCACAGTAGCTATTCAAGGCTGTGCAATTCACTGTTAAAAAAAAAGATCCCAATTCAAATCATCAACATTTTGTAACAAAAACACATTGTATTTTTTACATGATGCAACATGGTATTGGTGGCTACAAAGTAGCAGCAGCAAAAAGAAGTTTGAAAGGTTGACTGATGATGACAGATTGGTGTTTGTTGTCAATGACTCCAGTATTGGCCGTCCACTTCCGTTTACGTTTGATCCAACAAAGTCTGACCATCAGGAAGTCTCTTGAGTCTTTAAAATGTGGTGGTGCTCCCTTTAAAACTCCCCATTCTCAAGGTGTCCGGTTACAGTGTCAGTTCCATGGTTCACTTCACGCACACACACACACACACACACGCGCGCACACGCACACACACAGAAAATACAACTGCTTGCCGAAGACAGTCCCTGTGAAAAAGTGTGAGGTAAAAAAAAGGATAGAAACTGACAGTAAACTGAAGGGGTAACTTTCTTAGTTTGCGTTTTGGCATACCCTGTGTGTGTGTGTGTGAGAGAGAGAAAGTGTGTATATGTGTGATTGTGGCTAGCAAAGATGTGTAGCTTCCATTTGAAAAGTAAGAAGGGAGCTGATGTCAGGTAGTGGATGTCAGCAGGCCTAAGCTAAGCTAAGCTAGGCAAAGCTAAGCTCTTTGTGTGTGTGCAGTGTGAGGATGGAGAGACTGGGCTGGGGAACAGGCGGATGGGCAGCATGGCTGGAGGGGAGCAGAACCAGCTAGAGACAGCGTGGTTAACCTCTATATAGAAGACACACACACACACACACACACACACACACACACACACACACACACACACACACACATTTACACAATGTTATAATGTAATGTGGATCCCAAGCTTTAAGAAAGGTCTTAGGCCTCAGCAGCATTAGATTTCTACAACTTCAAAGGCCTTTTCCCCTTTGGGAGCCCTCTAGCCTTCCAGAGCTGCCAAGAGTGATGCCAGGCTGGGCTGTGCCGAGCTGTGCCGGGCCGGGCTGGGCTGGGCAGAAGCCTGTGGTGATGGTTGGCCTCATTAGGCAGAGGGAGCTTGGGCTTGCCGGGTCACACAGGTGCCTCTGTGGGCCACAAGATCTGGGTCCTTGAGGCATTTGTTTGGATCTTTTTTCCCCCACGCATGGAAGAATTTTCAAGAGAATCCTCAGAGCAGAATAAACTCTCTTCCAGCATAAAATCACACGCAAGAGCACAGCAGAAACACACTTGCACAAACATACACACACACACACACACACACACACACACCTCTCTCTGTTCACCCAAACAACTACACAAAACTACATCTCTTCCTTCCTCATGTTCCACCCTCACAAACATGGACACACACACACACATTACACACACAAACACAAACACACACACGGTTCTGCTGTGGTCCCGGTCTCATAAGGGTGAATGTGTGGTTTATTCTGTGATCTAGTGACATTACCAGAGGGATGTGGTGAACGTGTGCATGCATGTGTATATGTGTGTGTGAGTGTGTGTGTGTGTGTGTGTGTGTGTGTGTGGAGAGTGTGTTTGTATCTATAGCAACTGACTACTTAGATGAAAAAACACCTCACAGCCCCAACACTCCCTCATCCACTCTTCCCCACCACAGGGTTCAGGAAAAAAAAAAAGGTAGACATTTTGTTTTGGCTGGTTAAACATCTAGACACAAACATCACTTTCCTTTTTTCTTTTGGAGACCAGATCACAGGAGGAGCGAGCAGATTTAATGACAACATGACAACAAATGTGGGGAGTGACGTCTTAATGGTAGAAAAAATAAAATAAAAAATAAAATAACGCACCAAGTCAGAGCCAAGAGTATTGCAGGCTTACTGGAGACATGTTTTTTTTTTCACACAGACTCACTGGGTAGCTAACAGAGCAGGGTCCTTAGACACATCAAGGCATTCACCCCTGACACACACACACACACACACACACACACACACACACACACACACAGGCATGCACACGGACACACGTTATGTGTGTGTCAATAGCACCAGCTTGATGTGTGAGACCTCTGCAAATCCCTCCCCAAAAAAGGGACAGCACCAGAAGGAAAGGAAGCAGCCATTTCCCACCTCATTACGACCCCACAGGCCTTAGCCAGCACCGCTTTGCACCCTGCCCTCACCCCAACACACATCTACCACACACACACACACACACACACACACACACACACACACACACACACACACACACACTCCTCTCTGCTCCTCTCCACGCAATGTCTCCGGTGGGTCTGATGTGTCCAGCACTTTGGATTAAAAAAAACAAAACAAAAACCAAACAAACAAAAAAAGGCAAATGAAACGTAATCATTATAATTATTATTATAATAAAAATAACATTAAAGAGGATAAGTGTCTCTGCTCCCACTTCACGGAAGTGAACTTAAAAACAGATGTGTCAGCAGCACGTGCTGAGCAGTGGTCTAGGCTCCACAGGACTGGAGAGCAGGTGTGTGTGTGTGAGAGAGAGGGAGGAAGCAAAGGAGGAAGAGAGAAAATGAGAGAGGGAGGGAGGGAGGGAGGGAGAGAGAGAGAGTGTGTGTCTTTTGTTCTTTCCTCCCCCAAACGCAGCCTCTCCTCCTCACTTGGACTCGTTCGCAGTCTTTCCCACCATGTTGGCCTCTTTCCCCCCGTCTCTTCTCTCTCTCTCTTCCTCCTCTCTCTCGCTCTCTCTTTTTTTTTCTCTCTCTCTCTCTCCTTGCGTAGGTCAGTGTCCTTGGCACGTCTTGCAGCACATCTGTCTGAAGTACGCGCGGCTGCAGAACTTGAACTTCAGCACCAGTGGGCAGTATGCCACCTTGTTTACGTCTTTGCACTCTGAGGAGGAGAAGAAGGAGGGGAAAAAGAAAGGAGACAAGGAAAAGGAGAAAAAAATTAGAGAGAGCAAAAAAAAAAAATGAAATAAATAAAAGAGAGAAAATGAAAAGTAGTCATCCGAAGGATCTCCCCGGGTGAGGGCTCTGTCTGTAGTGCCGATTTCATTTATTGTCTTTTCCCCTCTCTTGCACTCACTTACTCAGTCACTCTCTCATTTTGTCTCTATCTTTCGCCCCCCCCCTCTCTCTCTCTTCCTCCTATTTTTCTCTGTCCATATCTCTCCGATCTGTGGCAGACAGACTTCCTTGCCAAACTACAGCTGATTTTAAAAGCCAGGTTTAAGATATGATGGATTTCAAAGAGGGAGACAGAGAGCAGAGAGAGAGAGAGAGAGAGAGAGAGAGAGAGAGAGAGAGAGAGAGAGAGAGAGAGAGAGAGAGAGAGAGAGAGAGAGAGGGAGGGAGGGAGGGAGGGAGGATGTGGAAGAGAAACACAGAGAGAGGGATCAAGTAACTCTGGACAGAGAGAAAGGAAGTATAAAGAAAGGATGGGATCGACACAGGCAGGGGGATTGGAAGAGAAAGAGACAGAAAGATAGAAAGAGAGAATCGGGCGAAAAAGAAAAAGAGGGTGAAACAGACAGACAGACAGAGAGAGAGAGAGAGAAAGAGAGAGAGAAAGAGAAATCCTGGCATGATTCCCCTCTCAGGCAGTCTGCCATGAGCGTTGCTGTGTTGCTGAGTGGAGGGAGTCTGGGCCCTTATCAGGGATGAGAGTGTCTTCCCTTATTAGGCCCTGCGCAGCCCTGCTCTCCTTCCTTACACACCCACCCACTGCAGGCCCAATTAACTAGCAGTTAATCCCATTAGTGGCCCAACGCCACCCACAGCCAATTAGAAGACACACCCTTGCAATGACAGCCAATCACATGGCTCTCTGCTCTTAAGGGGGAAGCCCTCTCACTCGCTCGCTAGCCTGACTAAGCACTAGTTTTAAGCCAATGGGAAGGCTGGATAGTTTGGTTATGGAATGCTAAGGGTGTTGTTGGGTATTGATCTTGGATAAGGGCTTTTGACTGAGGCGAAAAGGAACAAACAACTTGGGGCAAAATTTTGCCAATAAAACAGTTTGTCAAGCGTAGCTTCACGGTGTATTTGTGCTACAAGGCTCCAAGAATACAAATAAAATCATTATCTCTCTTCTCAAATCTTAAAGTTATCTGGCCTTAGTCTGACTTCAGCCGATCTGCTTGTGATTAATTAGCCGTGCAACGATCACATCAAATGTCAAGATGCCGTTAGAGACATTTAAGCACACAAAATCAGGACAGGAGAGAGGATGTGTGACGTGTGATGTGTGATGTGTGTGTGTGTGTGTGTGTGTGTGTGTGTGTGTGTGTGTACTTACCGTCACCATTGGAGATGGGTGTGGCATCACACTTGCTCTCACACTGTTGCATGGTGGAAGGGCGCAGGCTATCAGGGCATTCACTGGACTGCTGACCCGTGTACGTGAGACACTGGACCACTCGCATCTGCTGACCTAGGCCACACTGTGCTGAGCACTGCACGCACACACACACACACACACACACACACACACACACACACACACACACACACACACACACACACACACACAAACAAACACACACAGACACATTAACAATTGTGTCAATCCCATTTCACAAATCCCTTTAATGGTTCCCTTAACGTGTTTGTTTGTTTGGCTCTGCTTAATAACAGGACATCCCACCGATGGCTGCGATCGTTTGCGATTCCTGTGACCTTTGCACGCCACAGTGAGCACAGACCTCCTGTCCCCGAGCGAGAGCCTCCCCAGCAACTGGCCAATCCAATTAAGGCTGCTAAGGTTGAGCTGAGCTGGGAGACTGAAAGGGAAACTGCTGGGAATCAGGAGGCCCTGATACTACTGACTCTGCTACTGGCCTCTAATCTGAAGGGCTGAGCTCAATCTGTGCGGCTAATTATAACTCCCAGCTCAGTGGTTATACCAGTACACTGCTGCTGCCGCTGCCGCTGCTGTTGCTGCTGACACACACACACACACACACACACACACACTCTCACACACACACACACACACACACACACACACACACACACACACACACACACACACACACACACACACACACACACACACACACACACACACACACACACACACACATCTCACACACACACACACACACACACACACACACACACACACACACACACACGAAACACAACACTAGGCACCTAACTGGGCAAAACCACTTCATGAATACATGGATGTGCTTCCACTGTAGAACACCCTCCATTCCATTCCACCAACTAATTGGAGCTGGGGCTTAAGAACACTACAATGCAAAATAGATACAGGGACAGATAGTTAATAATAATATAATTTCTAAGTCGAGTCCTATGGTTTTCTGTCTCTGTCCAGTAAATCTCATCCAGAGTGGGCCTGAGGGCCAGCGGGCTGGTGGAGTGTTGAGCAGTGCTCAAGTCCGCAGGGTCCGTGGCGGTGTGGACCAGTGGGGCCGTCATCACCTGCTCAGCTCAGCTCTGCTCCGCTACTAAGCCCAAGGCACCCTGAGGCACCTCAGCAGGGCTTCCCAGTCACCGCTCCCTCTGTTCCCCTGGCGACATGTCATCTCTTCCAAATTAAGGGGGGCTTAGCGGGGCCCACTGGGTCGGCTAGGTGGGATAGGTGGGGTGAGGGTGGGGGGGGGTGTTCTTGAGAGGGATTTAAACAGCTGCCCCCCCCTTTGGCCTCTCTTGTTCTGACCGCCACAACAATCCCCTCATTCTGCAGGACCATGGCTACTTTGATTAGAGACTCACTGGGGTAAGGAGTGTCCCCTTGCCGTGTCCCCTCCACCCAACATGAGGCCCCATGCTCACCCATACTCAACACCCTCCTCCCCTGGACCCTCACCCACCCCCCCACCCCCACCCACCCACACCTCATCCTAGTGGCCCCTAACAAAACCTCTGCTGTAGCTACATGTGCGCTGGCTCATCAGAGGGGGCTGTTTGATGGACCCCCCCCCCCCCCCCGTCCGCCCGCCAGCCCCACTGCTGCCAATCCCGGCCCATTTGAGAGCCAGCCTCCTTAATCCTCCCGGAGCTCTGTGGAAACACACTGACACAGAGCTGATGGATTACCATCAAAGGTGGAGGAGAAACATCTGCTGAGGGCGCCTCCAGATCTCCAGGCCGATGGGAGGGAGGCAAACTACTGAGGGAGGCCGAGCCCATGGGAGTTTCCCCGTGGAGACTGGAGAGCGCAGCTTCTGAA
This sequence comes from Sardinella longiceps, assembly GCA_027497455.2. NCBI lineage: Eukaryota > Metazoa > Chordata > Actinopteri > Clupeiformes > Clupeidae > Sardinella > Sardinella longiceps. The sequence goes on from JAODXP020000031.1 coordinate 9,638,854, forward strand.
CAAATCCACACAATGCATCCAAACTTTTCACTTTCCCAGGCTCCCACACACTGTAACTGTCTATATAGTTAGTATTTAGAGACACACTATATGTGTCGGATGTGTTTGAAATATCTACTTAGATGCCCTGGTATGGATCCACATTTGACATATGGATCTAGGCTACACATTTGACATTGTGTAGATTCACAGATTCTAAAACAGATTCTAGGCTACACAATCTGGGTCTTAATATGTGAGGAAAAAAACTGTTAATACAAAACATACGCAAGTCGCGACTAAACAACTTGGTCATGTAGTGTATATAGCTCAGTGACAATTGAAGAACTACGGCAATTACTTGAATATCTCACATCCCATAACCTCACTACTCTGAACTTCTTGTTGACGTGTCACTTAAACATCGAACTGTTTTGACATGGAACAGGTGAAATGACCTTAGAGGGACTGGAAGGCAAGATGAAGA
>JAODXP020000031.1:9644319-9704319 GCA_027497455.2 Sardinella longiceps
CACTACAACAACTGTACTACGTAGGCAAATGCACAGTTCCGATGCTAGGCATGTTCCAGTTTTAGATTATGCACAGATTTAACAGATGTGCCCTGCTGAAGCATGTAAGCAGGTCTATAGTCTACAGCCCTGGTCCCCAAATGGCGGCCCGTGGGCCAGATCCGGCCCGCAGAACCAAATGAGTGGCCCGCAGCAGCATCTGACTTATCAGTTATTCTCCATAAGCATGCTTACAAACCGGCCTACAGGCAATCATAGGCTACTATATATGACGTTTATTGAGGTGTATTAAAGAAAGCAGAAGGCTAAAAGATGACTACTTTGTGATGTTCTAACTAGCATCCTTTCAACGCTAGTTTTTAATGTTAGCGGGGTTGGCCCTTGGCTTGGTATGCTTGACAAAATTCGGCCCTTGAGGAAAAATAGTTGGGGACCACTGGTCTACAGAATGGATGACAGAATGTGTGTGCTTCTGCCTCTATGGAGAGACATAGACGGCCCTTAAGTTGCCAGTGCTCGAATAAACAGCACACAAAGAAAACGTTTGGTTCTTGGTGTAACGGTTGGGTCTTTGGATAAGAGCATGGGCTGTGTGATATACAAAAAGCTGAGCTCCTGGATTTGAGTGGTGTTGCTGTGTTCATCAGATAACACAAAACCTCTTTCGCAAAACATCTGGCAAATTCCATCAGGTGGTTGACTCTGGCTTTTCATTCACAACAAGAATGCGTGGATGACTTTTTTTTTCACTCGTGTCTTTTTTTCTGCCTCTGTTGTCTTATTCCCTGTGTGCTGAGTTGTGCTGTGCGCCACACACACACACACACACACACACGCACACACCCCGGTGCTGACCCGTGGTGCAGGCGGCAGGCCGTCGCTCCCTCCTACGACACACACACACGTGGAACGTCTGCGGCCTCTGAGTTTGAGTCTGACTCCCCCGTGTGAGGGTCTAGCACTGAGCACTCTTTCCATTTTCCATCCGCTGCCCCATCACAGCACTGCAGCCCACAACAATCCGCTTCCCCCGTCATCTGCTTTCTGTTTTAGTGGAGGCGAACTGGTAACAGGGAGCGTGTGTGTGTGTGTGTGTGTGTGTGTGTGTGTGTGTGTGTGTGTATGTATGTATGAGTGTATGTGTGTATGTGTGTGTATGAGTGAGTGAGTGTGTGTGTGTGTGTGTGTGTGTGTGTGTGTGTGTGTGTGTGTGTGTGTGTGTGTGTGTGTGTTACTCACTCAGGTGGGCAAGGCTCCGTGTTGCAAGGCCTCTGCTTCTCTGGCGGCTTGCTGTCCATGTCGCAGTAGCTGTTCTGGACCACAGAACCATCGTCCAGCCTCTTACAAACCACCTCCTGCTTCTGTGAACCTACACACACACACACACACACACACACACGCACACAAACACACAGAGGTCAGTGAGTTTGCATCTAACATCAGTGCATACCATAAAAAAGCCGAGTCTCTGGATGAAATCAAATCCACCTTCTTTCGTCACGTCCCTCAGTAGATGTATGGAATCTATATGCTTCATTCACAACACAATCAGATAGAGACATCAGCGAGAAAAAAATCAGTGAGCTCTATACTTTTGCATAAGGGTAGCAAAAGCATTCACTGCCTCATGGCGCGCACTCAAAAGCCTCCATGCTCCGGCAGATGTTACCCACGCCGTATGGCTTCAGTTTGTACACTCAGCGACTCAAGAGCCTCCATGCTCCGGCACAGACCTCTCGTCCAGGCCGTATGGAGCCAAGCGAGCGTACAAGGCTAAGATTATGAAACTGCCCACATTTCCAAAACATTTGTTTTCTGCCATGTTTGTAATGAAAAAAAAACACCTATTCAAGCATGGAGACTGTGGTGCGGTTCACCATTGGCCCGTTACAGCACCAACACCTCACAGAGGGACTGGGATGGGGGAAAGTAGCTGCGGCTGCTGGTGGTTGTGGTGGTGGTGGTGTGTGTGTGTGTGTGTGTGTGTGTGTGTGTGTGTGTGTGGGGTGAGTGGTGTGTGCATTGGGGGGTGGAGGGAGTAAGTTACTGGTCTTTTAACACACAGTGTGTTGAATTGTCCTATGGGATAAATAAAGTTAGAATCGACTGAAGCAAGCAAACATCGGGAGACTTTTTTTTCTCTCCTGCATCTCACCCTGACACATTTAGTCTGTACGAGGGGCAATATTATGGTCTCCTCTGTGGAATATTTTGGTGGGTAGAGGACTCGTTTTGACAGAGTGCCGCGGCGGCGGATGACTTTTACAGAAAACAAGGCCTTTTCTTTGGCTCTTGTTTGAGAAAGTGAGGCAGTGCAGAGACACAACACGGCTCAATATAGAGTCTGCATGCAGACAGTGGGGCTCTGTCTCTCCTGAGCCACGCACTACACTACCCTACACCACACCACACTACACTACACTACGCTACACTACACTACACTACACTTTGGACAGGAACTGCTCCTTCTCACTTGCGGGGAGGGATAAACATTGGCCATGTGTCAAAATCAGAGTCAACACCTTAAAGAAAATAAAAAATGAAAAAAAAAAAAAATAAAAATATATATATATCTTTTCGTCAGCCTGCCATTGAACCTAAATGATTGGTCTTATTTTGATTAAAGGGAAAAAATGTATGAAAGCAATGGAAAGTGGTTAAAGGGGCTCTATGTAGCGTCTCACATTTTGGGTTTGGAGTTTGGAATTGTCTTTCATGCAGTATTGCAATCACTTACATTGTACTTCATACAGTGTAATTTCAGATTATGGACACTGGATTATAGAATATGCTTCATTGTTAATGAATTTGCGCAAAAACAGAGTCCGTTTCTTCAGATTCTATTGCTGTTTCGAGGAAATGTTTGGATCCTTTAATCCGAACAAATGACACATGAGTCCTTTAACCGAGGCCAAAAAGACCAAAGCCTGAGCGAAGCGCACCTTTGCGGCCCTTTAGCGGCTGCCCAATGGCAGACTAAAAACACAGCTGCTTCTTACCGAACTCCTCCCTTGTGTTTGTCCTCCCAGATGGCTAACGTCAGTGCACTGTGTGCATCCTTGGCTCAGCACAAGCCAGCTGTCTCCACACCCCCCCACCCCTCTCTCTCTCTCTCTCTCTTTCTTTCTCTCTCTCTGTCTCTGTCTCTGTCCACCTCTCCTCTCCGAGTCGCTCGCTCTGCTGAGCACCATTCCCCTTTTTTCTCTTCTCCAAACAGTCGCTCCAACGATGACCTCAGCAGTCGCACACATCGTTAAGCCCTATCTTTGTCAGGTATCTTCACCACCTCATTTACACTGCCTGGAGAAGCTCCAGTCCTCGCTCCGCTGTGTAAAAAGGTAAGACTAACGCGTGTGTGTGTGTGTGTGTGTGTGAGCACACGGTTGTGTGTGTGTGTGTGTGTGTGTGTATACGCGTGCAGGGATTCCACTGTGTCGCTTGGCAGCGGCCTTCTGCCCTGAACCACTGGCTCGTTCTGGTCAGTGCCTCGCCAGCAGAAGGGGCCTGCGATGTTTTACAAATGACATAAGTGTTGCTCTTGGGATGGGGGGAGGGAGGGAGGAGGAGGGCTGCTTGTTTCGCGCCGTTGCCCAGACACTCTTTGCTCGGACAAATCAAACAACAAATTGGTTGATCCGATGCGGCACGGCGCGGCGCGGCGCTCCTCGCGCCAGACCCCTCCAGGGCGAAACTGGGTCTATTTGCATTTCCACAGGAAATATTTCAGCGGGATCCTAATGGTGACGCTTGACGTGCTGGCGGTTTGCAGCGAGGGAAATATTTATTGTTATGCCGAAAATGTTATTTGGTTTTTGAGGGTGAGCTTAAATGCTCAGGCCATTTTTGAGGTGACAGCCCCCATGCGCTTGTGCACACCACATTGGAACGCTACACAGGAGTGGGTTTGCTGTGTGTGTGTGTGTGTGTGTGTGTCTCTCTCTGTGTGTGTGTGCTCTCTGTGTGTGTGTGTGTGTGTGTGTGTGTGTGTGTGTGAGAGAGAGACTCTGGAAGGACAGATGCTGGCCAAGCCAACACATGAGGAATGTTTGAAAAGGCCCCGGCGACAGACGCGCTGCCAAGATGAAAAGTGACCATTCTGACTTTCTTCTCCTCGTTTTTGCTAGCTAAGCAGATTTGTGCTGCAAGAGCCCGTAGCTAATTCCAGCATATTACAATCCAATCTGCCCATAGTACAACAGCACGAGTGGATAACACATTAAAAGGCTTTATGAGCGATTACTTTGGGTGGTCCATACCATCCTCCGGCTGCACTGTAACACTGAGCGCGTATTTAAACCGGATTTAGCTCATTCACTGGAAAGCTCCGCTGTGTCCAGCAATACTATAACATCTGTTTTATGATGTCTCTGCCTACTGCAGCACTATATTAAACTGCTTACAGCGTGAATTAGAGAAAGTGAACATGTGTAAGCTGATCAGGGGACGTGCAGAGGGATACTGTGTGGGGTGAAAGCCTGCAGTGTGCTATTGGAGTTTTTCTGTCGGCTGACTCACCTCCGGCGCAGGTAGCCGAGCATTCGGACCAGGGCAGGAGGTGCCAGCTGAAGCCCACCTCGTTGTCTCCGCTGCCTGTGCGCTGGATGGGCACGTTGAAGCGGTAGTGGATGCCCAGGTTCTGCTCCTGCAGAAGCACCTGGGAGAAAGAGTGGGAGAGAAAGGACAGGCGTATCAGAATGAAATCATGCAAACAAACAAGAAGTGATGCAACCATGGACACTGGACAGCGATAGGTTTGACTGTGGCTGTCTGTCTGGCTTAAAGCAATGCATTCTGGGGGGCAATGAGGGTTTTTTTTTAATGGGCAAGAGTCAGTGGGCTTTTATCTAATAAAACAATCCTGCCCAGTTAGCCAGCCAGTCAGCCGGCCAAGTTGTAACACGTAAGCGACCAGAAAAGTCACAAAGGGGAGAAGAGAAACAGGGAGGCCATCATAGGGACTAAGACTCGGAGCAAAGACAGAAAGGCAACCCTGTCTTAGAGTGATTCAGTACCCTCATCCCAATGCCCCAGTACCCTCACCCTTATGCCCCCCCATGCCCCCCAAGCCCTCCCCCGACCCCACAGACTTCACTGGCCTGCACCAACTTCCTGATTGGCTGATTCATGCAATTTGAACTGTACCAGTTGAAAGCCTATGAGGGTTTTCGAAGTGTAAAGCAAAGCAGGCCATTGGGGCGGCGCCAACGAGGTTCTACAGCACAGTGAGCAACTCCAGCTGTGACCCAAGAGAGAATCTCATGTGTGTGTGTGTGTGTGTGTGTGTGTGTGTGTGTGTGTTCTGTTACCATGACAACCAGGTTTTCGGTGGTGGCGCCGAGTGCCTCCAGAGACTCGGGCTCGTCGGCGGGCCTCTTGTAGTGGAAGGCCGTCCCGGCGATGTCAAACTTGCGAGGCCAGTCAATGGTCCAGGCGCCGTTGATGTAGTAGTCGTCCCCCTCGGACTTGAGCGCTGGCCGAGGAGAATAGCCCCATTAGAGTATCGGTAACGGCGGCTCGCACACGTGGACATGCGTGCGTACGGCACTCAGAATAACTTTCATGACATCATGGCTCAACAACCTCACTCTTGCTTTTCTTTTTTTTTATACACCCACTTTCGACAGTTTTCCTAAGTCTCACTTTTTCCTGTCAGTTAGCTTTGTCACAACCATTGTGGTCAACAAGAAAGCTTTTTTTATTTTTTTCATAGTCACATAAAACACACAAACTACAGAGCTTAGGTTGGGGATGTTGGGAATGTTGATGCCATGGGGAATCTCATGGGTGAGTTTACGGGCATCTTGCAAAGACATCAGACAATGAGCAGGCATGGTGTGATCTTGTCAATCCGTGTGTGTCTGTATGTAAGAGTGAGAGTCTCTGTGGTGCTTTGGGGCGACGAGAGGAGAATGAACAAACTCAACACAGGCAGACAACCCCCCCCCCCCTTTTTATGAGACAGCCCATGTTTGGCTAGACAATGGAGGAATAAACTTCCTGGGGAAAAATTTCCTATTGTCTGAAGTCTCACGTTTGGGTCAGATGCACACATAGACACAAACTGCCTCATATACACACACGCACACACACACACACACACACACACACACACACACACACACACACACACACACACACACACACACACACACAGACTGGAGAGACATGGAAGATATGCGTTTAATAAGCGCGAGTCATTTCTCAGACACTAACAACAAACTCGACTCTCCCCGGGAGACGGACAACGACCAGTCCGGTGTCCAACAGATCCGACGGGGAGCTGCCCGCAGATGGTCACGATTATCTGCAATCTCAACAAGCTGTCAGCAACCGAACTCATATTGATGCCTCACGAGTAATTGGGGAGGTGGACGTGTGGTGCGGGGAGAGTGGGGCTGGGGGGGGGGGGGGGGGGGGGCTGCTTGTTTGATTGTTTCCATTAGTTGTTTTTCATTTTCACTGTTTGCAAATGTTTTCGTTCAATCTGTTTACCCCAGGAGAGGAAGACGAGAGGAGGGGTGTGTGTGTGTGTGTCTGTGTCTAAGTGTGTGTGTGTGTGTGTGTGTGTGTGTGTGTGTGTGTGTATGGAGGGGGGGGGGAGGGGTGTAACATCGTTTTTGTCAACACAAACCAGTGGGGTTTATACGAGAGGCAGCGGCTGTCAGAGTCGTTTTGATTTACGCCCACGGGGGGTGCCTAATGGGCAAGTTCTCGGCGAGACGAAACCACTTCACAACGTGTTTTATCTCTCCCACTGCCTTGACTCACTTGGCAGGAAATAACTAGGAGGCTTTTGGAGCTGGTTGGTGACGAATGCCCCGATTAAAAATCTCCAGATACCACAGGGAGGGAGGGAGGGGGGAGGGGGGAGGACTTACCAATGTAGTTTTTTGATATGGCCACCTCTCTGATTTCGATATGCACCGACCCCCTGGGTATCTGGACGACCTCCATGTAGCCTAGACGAATGAAAACAATGTGTTAGTACGACTGCTACGCAATACCCATATCACACACAGTACAGTTTGGATCAACAGCATAATAAACTCAAACATGATTCATAGTGGGCTGTTAAGATTGCCCATTTAGCAGTCAACTTTAATCACAGACAGTAAACAAAAAATGTTGTGATTCTCGTCATATTTCTACGATAACACTTTCCCCCATTTTAATGCTCGGGAAGGTCGTTATCCTTTGTGAGGTGCCGGGTTTTACCACGACTCAACAACTTGGACCTAAGAAAGGTAAATTTGTTTTGTCTGACTAAAAATGTGTTGAGGTGAAGTCACTGAGCAACAGGGACTTCTAATACAAGTGCTCCGAGACCAAAGGCAAGCCCTGTTTCTCCCCCCTCCCCTTTCCTCAAGATTTACAGGCTATACCTTAAAAGGAGAAAAACTCGATCTCTCTCTATAGACACCTCTTGGACACCGAGTCATTGCAGCCTCATTGCACGTTTCGTTTTTTTCCCCCCCAGACCAATTCCCTGACTGGATGATGCAATGAAAATTCATTAACTCATTAGGTTACTGTTTATATTTTGACAACTTGTTTCTTGACCCTAAATATAATCTTCACCGATGTGTGACAGGAATAAATCGAAGAAAAGGCCTTTTTTTCCGTGAAAAACACAGTGCTTGGCAACGGAGCAGCTTTTGGCCGAGTGTCAAAGACACGTTTGCCAAAGAATAAAAACGTTACTAGGTTTTCACCTTGCTTTCGCAGTGAGGATGTACATCCTGAAAGACGACAGGGGGAAAAAAAAGAAAACGAAAAAGAAAAAAAGTGTCGCTTTTGGCAAGGATTTAAGTGCTGAGGAATAGCGTCTCCAGAGAGCATCACTTTTCTCTGCGGCCGGCTGCTTCCAGAGGCCTTACACACACACACACACACACACACACACTCTGCCAGTGGCCTATCAGACCTCTGGAAAGACATTGTAATCAAAGAAAGAGAGAAAGTGAGGCAGACGATGAGAGAGAGAGAGAGAGAAAGAGAGAGAGAAAAGGAGAGAGAGGGAAGGAGGGAGAGAGAGAGAGAGAGCAGGGCTATGGAGCAGACTGGCTGGCTAAGCACTATGGACGCCAGCAGAGGAGAGACAGCCTCAGTCTAAGCGGCCCCACTGCCTTGGAACAGGGGCACAGTGTGCTCCATAGGGTACTGTACCTGCACTCAGTGCAAAACACATCCAGAGAGAGAACAGGCTAAACAACACAAACGTCTCTTCACAGCACAAGGGTACTTACCTCAAGCCAACATTAAAAATTCATCTGACGTTTAACTTAGCATTGCTTTCTTGTGCAATTTTTTTTTTTTTTACAATTTTGCTTGTCATTGGTTTGCCAAGCAAATATCATACACCCATCTATATCCTATATCACATACATCTTCCACCTATATTCAGCTGCATACTGTATATGTCAAAGGGGTGTGTGTGTGTGTGTGTGTGTGTGAGTGAGTGTGTGTGTATGTGTATGGGGGGGGGTTCTCTCGTGTGTGTGTCTCTGCTGTTTAGATGTATGAAAAGCGCAATCACTAAAATGATAAAGTGTAAAAACAAGCTAAAGGGTTGAGTCCCAAAGCAAATAATGGGGTATAATCTGGAGTAGACCCGCTACTCACCGCCTCGTGGGAGAGAGCTGTTGAACAAGCCTTCCGTCATCTCACAGGTGCTGCCGTCACCTCCACACACACGGCACCTGTCCTCTTTGGCGTCAGAGCCCAGGATGTTATCACAGCCCACGTGCTGCGGACACACACACACACACACACACACACACACACACACACACACACGCATCACTTCCTTTCCTTGATTGCTTGTTTTTTTGGTTAAAGATGCTAAGTGGCTAACACAGCTTGCACATTCTCTTGCAACATTAAATACAGCAGACATATGTGGTAGAATGTGATACTTTTACAAGAACCAATTCCAGATGGTTTGCATGCTAACTTCAGTGGATATCAGGACAGCATGAAGCAAACGCCTTTTTTGACATCATGACAATGCAGTTGCTTCAACATCATCTGCTGCTATTTTGTCATTCTGTCATTGTTCTGATCTGATCTGATCTGACTTTTTTTGCCCCGCTGATCTGATTTCTGACTCTTGTATTTCTCTTCTCTGAACACTTTCTAGTACCTTCTCTTCTCTGAATACTGTCTAGTACCTTGCACTCTCCGTTGATGCAGATGTCCAGGGTGTCTGCCTGGCAGCGGGTGCCATCAATGACGGCTGGCGAGCGCTCTGTGTAGAAGTTGTAGCCTTCGGCCAGGCAGTTCAGCGCACAGGGCTTGACCCCCCCTACAGACAGAGGGCAGGGCACACAGTGAGCTCCAGCTGTCAATCACTTGCATGCCAACCAATCCAATACAGTCACAGGTTTAATAATATACCTGTATGTTTGTGATGCGAGGAAAGGCTGTGAATGTGTGAGTGGGATTCATGTTGGCATTGTCACCCCGGGGGGACATACTCTACTGAGTGCTTTGGATTTAGTCATATCTTGTCATATTTCACAGTTTTATCACTGTTTGGCAATTTTTAAAGATATTTTTTTCATGGCTTTTATGCCTTTAATTTGATAGGACAGTGAAGAGTGTGACAGGAAATGAGTGGGAGAGAGAGAAGGGCATGGATCGGGAAATGACCTCGGGCCGGAATCGAACCCGGGTCCCCGGATTTGCATCCGTACTTTACGTGAGGTATGAATGGGGCTTATGTTCCTCACAGCACTTGAGCCTACACGGTTACACGAGTGAGCCCAAAAGCCAGCCTCCCAGAAACAATTCAGCCATGTCCCACAGATGACTGCAGACCTAGTAAACACGCCACGCTTGGAATGCCCTCCTCTCTCAGCCCATCAAAGAGAGAGCTCTGCCACTGTTGGTGTTGGCAGAGTACACACACACACACACTGGCCTGGTGTATGTATACAGTCACTTGCTTTGGCTTTCACTCGCTCCTGTGCTGCTGGTGGTGTTGTTGTGTGAGCAGAGGGGGCTATCTCACCTCCAGTGTATGGCTTCCAGTTGTAATACTTCCCACGGAAGGGCAAGCTGTCGAAGTCAGCACACTGCTTCTCACGGAAGTCTCTGGAACCAGCGGGACAGGCCTGCGACAAAAAAAAAAAACAAAAAAAACATGACAAGCTGGTAAGAGACAAAAACATGAATCCAAAGATAGTCAACCTAAAAGCTGACATCTATAAACTGTAAACTACTGTATGACACTGTAGGTGGGTCTAGTAATTACACTTAATTACTACTCCATAAGATAATAACACACACACATTGCAAAGTAGGTAAGACTTGCTATTTACCTACTAGATACTAAATATGTACTGGATACAAGTGGATACCATACTATTTACTGGGATACTAAATAGTGTTTAGTGAGTTTTTAGTAAGTGTTGCTGAACAAGTCCCACACTGGTTGGGGGTTAGCCATGGGCTCTTACACACAGTGATGACGGGGCATATTCCTTGGGTGGGTTACTGAGTCAGCACAGTCCGGAGCTGTGCCGTCACACACACACACACACACACACACACACACACACACACACACACACACACACACACACACACACTCAGTGCTGAGCTCATGCAGACATGACACTACTGGTCATGTGACTGGATGGTGTGATGGGATGACGTGAAGGGGGTGGGGGGGGGGGGGTCAGGGTGAACTGGACTAATAGTGATCAGGAGGCATTAATAATGCCATTAGTACAGAGGAACCGATGGAATAATGATACAATTGATTTTTTTATTGTTATGTGTATGACAGATTAAAGAGTCTGCAAAATACTGCAAATACAGACATAAATGTAGGACAGTCCTACTACAGTAAAGGCAGCAATGCTGATGACCAAATCACTAATTAATAATTAACTGATCAGGGAACTGTAGCAGAGCGTCACTGCCTTGTCCAGCACACTGAGTAAGCTTTGGCTCTGCTGTGCTGATGCGCTGCAGCAGCCTGAGATTGCCCCAGGGGAAGGAGGCCAGGGGGGGGGATCCATGTGGGGCTGCAGCGGGTGAGAGGAGCTAAAGCTGGCTAAAGCTAACACCAGCAGGGCAAATATCTGCCACAAGAACCACAGCCACAGGGGGTCCACCTCCACATGACTCAGTCCATAATGAGACCTTTCAGGTCGGACACAGAGAGAGGGAGGGTGGGGGGGGGGGGGGGAGGGAGAGAGAGAGAGAGAGAGAGAGAGAGAGAGAGAGAGAGAGAGAAAAAGCATTTTACAAAAAGCTCATTCCTCCACTGGTCCCTGGTCCTCTGTGCTGGGCTACTCTGGCCAGAAGACTCTGGTCAGATGAGTACTGAGGGCAGGCCAGTGGTCTCCATCTCTCCCCTGCTCTGCGTTTTGGGGTTAACCGCTCTCCGAGTCTTTGGCTACGGCTGGCAGGTTTGCATTGGACATCTGCTCTTTGGGGTGGCGGGGGCAGCAATTTGGGGATGTTTGTTTCCCAAAGCAAAAAAAAAAAAAAAAAGAAAGAAAGAAAGAAAGACAGAAAGACGGGAGAGAAAGACAGCATCCAGTGCTCTCTAAGCCTTGTTATTTTTAACTGCTGTGGTGATCTGGCCACAAGCCCCCCCGCCAGGCTCAATTTTCATGTCAAGAAAAACAGGACACCTTGAAATGGTCGGTGGGGAGACTTACAAATCTCCGGCTTCACACAAATATTTGTCCACGCCAATTGTTTTTGACTGCAGTTGTTTGAAAAGACCAAATGGAAGTTCAGTGGAGGGACTATTTTCTTCAAAAACAATGCTCTCCAAAAGCAGTAACAACCACAATGACTGTGACAGAGCATTCATATTACTGATTAATTGTGTCTGTCTATGTCAGTGGTGGTTCATTCACATTTTTAATTTAACATAGTTTACAGAAAAGTCATCTCTTAATTGATGCTTGATTTGGAGGATGACTATTTGGTATGAATCACCCACAATGGAACTTGCCCATTCAAAATCCACTGGCTTTAATAAAACACAGTCTTAATTGAAAAATTCCATAGTGCAACCAGCTTGAACCAATTAGTTTATTTATTCCTGAAACGCTTATTAAAGAAGAGAGAGAGAGAGAGAGAGAGAGAGAGAGAGAGAGAGAGAGGGTATCGGAATAAAATAAGACCAGACATAACAGACAGAGGGAAATAAAGTGTATGTGTGTGTGTGTGTGTGTGTGTGTGTGTTAGCATGCATGTGCTTGCACTCACATCAGTGTTACAGGATCTGTAACGTTTCCTCTCCCCCAGACAGTACTTCCCTCCTCCTGAGGGCCTGAGAGAGAGAGAGAGAGAGAGAGAGAGAGAGAGAGAGAGAGAGAGAGAGAGAGAGAGAGAGAGAGAGAGAGAGAGAGAGAGAGAGGGGATGAGGAGAGTGCAGATGATGAGATGACTGTTGGCCGCACCCCGCTGAGAGAACACCACTCATCACACCTCTATTCAGAGACACCAGCATGATGAAGAACAATGAACCAATAATAATATAATAATAATAATAATAATAATAATAATCATCATCATCATCATCTTTAATCAATTTTAGTCAATTAACATATGTGGCTGATCATGGCTTTTCTGAGTTCAAAATCTCTTCTATTACTGTAATACTGCATTTGTTGCACTTATCTCTACCCTGGTGTTCAGAGATGCTACAAGCTAAAGCATAGCTATTTACATTTCTACTCTTTACTTAACAACCACTGGAGACTCATTAGATACAAATGAAAGTCCAAGTGTGATACTGAGTGTGTGTGAGTTTAGCGTGTGTGTGTGTGTGTGTGTGTGTGTGTGTAAATATGTGCATGTGTATATGTGTGTGTGTGTGTGTGTGTGTGTGTGTGTGTGTGTGTGTGTGCGTGTGTGTATGTGTGTGTGTGTGTGTGTAGGTGTAAATTTGTGCATGCATGTGTGTGTGTGTGTGTGTGTGTGTGTGTGTGTGTGTGTGTGTGTGTGTATGTAACATACACAGGTGGTCTGCATTATGCCGGCCACCCCTAGCTCCCCGTCTGTGGGGGCGAGAGCGAGGACAGACGTTTCCGCCGCCGCCAGGAGTGAAACCAACACCCCCTCATACACACACACACACACACACACACACACACAGACACACCTCTCCTAGGGTCCAGTGCAGTACAGGAAAGCGCTGCGCCTGCCGCTACACCTAAGGTTCCCACAGCGGCACGGTGAGTGACGGTTCTCGTGTTACCGGACCAAACACACACGAGCGTAAGAACCCAGACACGAGACTGTCTGACAGCGCCGGGCCGAGCGGTCAGGAGCAGCTGATGAATGAGTCTGGGCCGCATTCTGACCCCAATCTGACTGATGCTCAGAACACAGAACACAGTCACAACGGTGTCAGGGCCCTGTGCAGCTTTCAGGCAGACTTTCAGCTACAGGCCAACATGGAATGGGACTTAAGTCATCTCCATAGAAGCGCAGTGAGCTTCAGCTAGCATAATGCTGCTAGGCTATTGTAAGCATAGGGTCTGTAAGGTCTAGGCCAATATCATAAATATATTTTCACAAACTCAGGATATACGGACCTGAGCACATGACTAGAGAAAATGGTGGCCAAATAAATAGAAGTTTAAATGTAGTAGTTATTTGTGTGACAAAGCCTAAAGACATTGTGTGTGTATGCCTGTCAAGTGTCATGAAGGAGCTTGCATGGTTGCTATGGTGAGGGGCCTACAAGCGTGGCTCCACAGAGACGTTGTCACGTCACGTTGCCGTGGCGACGGGCCGGCGGGCTTGTACGCTCAGCTTGCCATGGCTTACTTTGCCTACTTACGCTGGGCTGTCACAGAGTCGCATGGAGGAGGACACCCCCCCTCCGCACGTCCGACTGCACTCCCCCCACATGGACCAGGGGCCCCAGCCGCCGTCCACGCTCTGGGGCCACGTCCCGAACGCCACGCAGTCCCCCTGGTAACACCACTGTAAGAGAGGAAAGGGAAGACAGGAAGAGAGAGAGAGAAGGTCGAGAGAGACGCAAACAGACAGAGAAGGAGAGAGAGAGAGATGAAGAGAGAGAGAGCACAAAATAAGAAAAGAAAGATAGAGAGAAGACATTAGGAGAGAAAGTGGTGAGGAAAGCACAATCTGTGTAACTAATGCATATGACAAACCACCACCATAGTATAATATAGATATTCAACGTTTACATGAATGCATTACTACTCATGGGGTAAGGCAGTGGTTGGACGTCATAGTGATCATGCTGGCTCCTTAAAAGTAAATGAGGGAGATTGGGTTAGGCTGGGGAGACGTTTCGCGTCGTAATCTCATTATGTCTGCGAATGGAGACGAGAGAGCAAAAGTTGGACGCGGGACAATGTGTGTCCTCACACCACAACTGTGTCAGTAGGTTAAACCACAGCATGCTCGCAAACACGCTCACACACGCACGTACACACACACACGCACGCACACACACAATCACACACACACACATGCGCGTGCATGTGCAAGTTGCTGGCCAGGAAATGCCTGCGCCACCACTGTCTACCATCCGAAAGGAGGCTAATATGATAAGACACTACATAAACAAGATTAATAGCGTCTTGCTAGCAACAGGTCTGCCCAAAATAGCCCCCTTAAGATTGTCTTATCAGGCCCAAGGAGACAAA
Source organism: Sardinella longiceps (assembly GCA_027497455.2). NCBI lineage: Eukaryota > Metazoa > Chordata > Actinopteri > Clupeiformes > Clupeidae > Sardinella > Sardinella longiceps. The sequence continues at coordinate 9,658,974 of JAODXP020000031.1, forward strand.
GGCAAGCACAGAGAGAGACTCCCTTTGGTGGACGGAGCTGTTTTGAAAACACATAAGTCCCAGAGTGGAACTAATGCTTCCTGTAACTCGGAGCTTTTCCCACTGGATGCGGCCTCCATGGAAATCTAAAGCTCAGGACCTGCTCAGGAACATCCCACCAAAACAGTGACAAGCAAGTCTTTCAGCTATTGGCCTCTATTGAATACTGAGACTCAACTGGGAGTCAAAGGCTCGGAGTTCACAATGAACTTGATGGACTGGTGCTTTATACAGTCTTGCTTTGGTCTCTCTCCCCCTCTCCCTCTCCCTCTCCTTTATCCTTCGCTCTCACTCTCTCTCTCCATCGAGTCCATTTTCACTTTCTTTTCTATTCCCTCTTCTTTAACCTGTCTATCCTCCCCCAGTGCCCCCCCCCTCTCCCTCTCTCTCTCTCTCTCTCTCTCTCTCTCAAGCCCAAGCCTACCCCTCTTGTCTCTTGTTGGCAGAGGCTTGGCCAATGCTATGACACACAGTCTAAGAAATGGCTGACACTCGTATTCCTTTGAAGCGGCGGAGGGCCGGTCCTGAGCGAAGCGGGCCACTTGCTGGCGAACAAACACGGGCTCAGGCCGGGGCCGGCGCGGGGCCGTGCTGAATGGGCGCGGCGGGCCGACGCTAATGCAGCCGGACAGCTGGTGACGCGCTCCCATTGGGGCTCCTGAGCCGCCGCTGCCCCGCGCACAATGGGAGCTGTGATCTGTGTTAAAACTGTCTCTCCCCGACCTGGCCCGCCACAGACGTGAACTGATGACCCAGAGCTCCATCACCCACCCCCCCACCACCCACAACACCCCACCTCACACCCCTCCCCCCCCCCCCCCTCCCCTCACCCTGCTCCGCTCCGACACAGCAACTCCCCCGGTGTGCATGAGTGGGCGTTGGGAATGGCCACCTTATTCCCATCTCACTCAGGAACAATGGAGGCAGAGGCAGAGCAAGCCAGAATAGGGGCAAGAGAGAGAGAGAGAGGGGGAGAGAGAGAGAGAGAGAGAGAGAGAGAGAGAGAGAGAGAGAGAGAGAGAGAGAGAGCAGCTGTGCTGGAGTAGTTCCTGTGTTAGCGCGTGAAGGGACTCGTGTATTGTGGGTGGTAATATGGCTCCAACAGACCCACAACACCTGCACCGCTCTGCTCTAAGCAACGGCTCTTTTTTTAAGACCTGCAGCGATCTGGCCTCGCTTTCAGACAGCAATCACAAAAAGAAATACTTTACAGTTGAAAAAAAAAAAAAAAAAAAAAACATTTGAATGGAAAAAAAAAATTGTAATGGACTACCTGGGGCCCTGCAATCAGACTCAGCCAAGAGACTGCTATTTTTTTAGTCCAGTCGAGCTGTATAAACCAATCAGGGACATTCCAAAGAGATGGACATCTCTGCCTGCCAATAATCATGTGTGTGTACACACTGAGGGGCGGGGCTGGCCTGGCCTGGCCTGGCTTGGCAAGGGGGAAGATTGGGTTAGAGTTTGGGTCAATGTTGATGTTAGCACCGGCAAGTTCTGGTGAAGCGCTTAGCTGTTTACGGACCTCAAACGTGCTCTTTTAAGCGCCTGTGTGTGTGTGTGTGTGTGTGTGTGTGTGTGTGTGTGTGTGTGTGTGTGTGTGTGGAAAGAAACGGCAAAGCGATGCCCTTGCTGACTGGATCTCTGTGTGGATGCTCCTTAGTCATTAATGGTTCCCTCAAATTACAGTGTTCCAGCTCCCCCTCCACCCTGCCCACTAATTTCAGGTAGACAGGCTCAAATAGACCAAAGCCTACGGAACCTTTTCCACAGACGGCCAGTCCATCTATCATGCACGTCGTCCATGTTAAATATAGACCAGGTCATCTCATTTCCCGTGATATCAGTGGAGAAATGACTAGGTGGCACCCCTTTTTGGGCAGAGTGACCACGGCGTGGCACGGCGTGCCCCAGACTCACCCCCTTCTCGATGCTGCCCGTCTGGCATAGGGTGCCCTCGGCGGCTGGAATGCTATTGGTCACACAGCGGTTACTCCTGCTTAGACACCACAGCTCTCTACACACTTCCTAGGAAAGAAGGCAAAAGGTAGTTGGTCAGAATATAATACACACTCACGTCACGCTAATAGACACTCTGACGGACTCTGATTCACGACGGCGGTCCCTGGTGTCTAAAAACAGTCGAATGTTACTGTGTTTAAAACAGAATCATGTCTGTCTCCATCCGTCTCCGTTGCTGTGAGTCTTTAGCCTGTAGGAAGTGTGAAGAAAAAACATGGACTCACGAAAACACAGAAAAACAGCAGACAAAACAAAAAAGACTTTGGAACTTGTAAACAAGTTACCTCAGCGTCTCTCTCTCTCTCTCTCACACACACACACACTCTCCCCCTCTCTCTCTCTCTCTCTTTGGCACAGAACTGACCACAACACTAAGCTGTATGGACTGAGGTAGATGGGGTGCTGGTGGGGATGTCTGGCAGCTTTGTAGGCAGACAGGCTTTAGAAAAAGCCAGTCTGTGTGTGTGTGTGTGTGTGTGTGTGTGTGTGTGTGTGTGTGTGTGTGTGTGTGTTTGCCTGTGTGTATGTGTGTGTGTGTGTTTGCCTGTGTTTTTGTGTGTGTGTGTGTGCTTACGTGCATGCTTATGTGTGTGTGACAAGTTCAGTTCTGGACAACATTTGCATTAGATTTCCTATTAAAGTGAACTAGATACCTTTAACAAGACAGCACTTCAAAGGGCTCACAAGACAACCGTGTAGCGAGGAGCACATCCACAACAAAAGAGAGAGGGAGAGAGAGAGAGTTTGAAAGAGAGTGAGAGAGAGAGAGACAGAGAGAGAGAGAGATATAAAATGAGGTGTAGACAGAGAGAGACAGAAAGAGAATGAGAGATGGAGACAGAGAGAGAGAAAGAGAGAGAAAGAGAAAGAAAGAGAGAGAGAGAGAAAGAGAAAGAAAAAGAGAGAGGGAGAGAGAGAGAGTTTGAAAGAGAGTGAGAGAGAGAGAGAGACAGAGAGAGAGAGAGAAAATGAGGTGTAGACAGAGAGAGACAGAAAGAGAATGAGAGATGGAGACAGAGAAAGAGACAGAAAGAGAAAGAGAGAGAGAGAGAGAGGAAGAGAAAGAAAGAGAGAGAGAGCGAGAGAATTACGACGGCCAGCTCGGGCTCTGACCTCCAGGTCCCAGGCAATCTGGGCAGCGCAGCTGTTTCCAATAAGCGCTGGAGTGGGCCCATTCACAATATCAATACATGGGAGGCCAGAGAAAGCCACGAGCAGGAACGTGACTGCCTTTGGCGCTGACGGATTTAAACGAAAGTGAAAAGACAGCGGGTCGCAATAAAACCTCCTGGCCCTGACAGGGGGCAGGGGATCACGCTGAGGATCATGGGAGTTGGATCAGACGGGGACCAGGCTGGCACCAGGGACCGCGTCGCCCACTGGGTCTCGTTTCCTGCTTCAAGTACATGGAACGGGGCTGTATGAGCGCTCCGCAGGCATCTAATCAATCATATCTCGTCAGTATGCGCAATCATGTTCATAAACAGACATCCAAAAGGGATGACAGTCCAATATTGTGTCATTTGTGTGGCCTTGCAGGGGTTTGCTGGAAACCCATTCTGTGCATTTAAAGAGAATAAGATCCACAGGCTCCCTGAAACACACACACACACACACACACACACACACACACACACACACACACACACACACACACACACACACACAGCTTTAACTCTCTCGTCAGTATCGTGGCATCTGCCAATAATTTCAGCCCTTATTACCAGATCGGTGCAAAAGGGAGCCAGCTCTCTGCGGAGACCTGGAGAGCCTCAACACCACAGATCTGCTACCGAAAGCCACCGAGGCCGGCGCCGTCGCGTGGACTTCCTGAATTTAATCATTAACGAGTATTTTGGGTTTGGAATGGCATGCGCCATGGTAGCAACAAGTGCCCTCGCAGGAGCTCTTCCAGAGTTGGGCTTTTTTTTTCGGGGGCCGAAGGGGAGCCGGGCCAAAACCCCAAAAACGAGCGCTCGCGGTGGAGGGCGTGTGGAGGGCGCTCATCTCTTTACCAGATGGGACGCGAGCGCAAAAGAGAGAGACAGAGAGAGACAGAGAGAGAGAGAGACAGAGAGAGAGGGAGGAAAAAAAGAAGGGGGGGGGGATTATCCACCAGCACGACCTCGACATGCTGCGTTAAAAAGCCTTCCAGGGGCCGTGCTGCTTTTTAAAGCATCTTTTCATGCTCTTCTATCCGGCAGCCCTGCGAGCAGGCGTAGGATTACAGGGTTACTGCTTTGGCTCCCGACGCTCCCCCGTATCGCGCGCTGGGCTCACGGGGGACGGCGGTGGCGGTGGTGGGGAAGAACCGCGCGGGCCCCCTAATATCTGGTCATTCGGTTCAAGCGCCCAGCCACATATTTGTCTAACGCAAGGCAATACCTCCTAATGTCTTTTCATTCTCCCGCCGTGATTCATCGGTGCATTCTCTGCGGCTCCCCAGCCCAGCCGGGACCAGGCCATTTTATCTCCCCTCGTTTGTTCATCTGGTCTGCACCAGAGTCATTAGAATGTGGAGAGATGGAGGTTGAGGGTATGTGTGTGTGTGTGTGTGTGTGTGGGGGGTAACCCAAGTGGCAAACCACACGGCAGGAATTGGGATCAAATGTGTGGGTAGCGCAAACATCCACAAACAAACCCCCAGTGGCCCCTTCTAACAACCCCCACAGCATAGGTGCCAATAAAACAATCACCCCTATCAGAATCACATTTGGGCTGTTGGGGGGGGGGGTGTTTGATCTTGCACAAAGGAATGCTGCCTTGGAAGGCCCTGAGTTGAGTTGATGTGAGAAGAGAGAGTAGAGAGAGCATCATTGCCTGTGATCGTTATCGGCGGCGGGCTGTTCCTCCTGAACACAGAAGCATCATGGGGGCTTTATGGGGCGGCTGTGCTGTGCGCTCCTTTGATCCCCTGCACCTTTCCACTCCCACTCCCACTCCCCCCCACCTCCCTCCCTTCAGGCAAGTGCTGCTGGCTTTTATCTCAACCTGGAAATGGATGACACGGGAACTGCATTTTGCACTCTTTTTTGTTGTTGTTGTTGCTGTCTTTGATACATGGCAGGTGTGTCATAATTTTCACGCTTACAGTAGGTGGATACAGATTGTGTTGCTGGACTTGGGAAAACACACACAAAGTGAACTTACATCACAAAAAAAGCTGAGGAAAAAGTGGAGGAAGTTCAAGTCTTCCGAAGCCAAGCTGGCTGTCTAGTGCTGGGGTAGTGAGGGGCTGCTGGCTGGCTGGCTGGATGGATGGCTGGAAGTTGCTGTAAGTTTCGATCTGTTTTGTCCATAAGTTCCATTATCATTACTCTATATTTGTGCCCGGTGCGCAAGTCTGCTTCTCTTTTTTTTTCTGCTCCCGGTGGCGGTGAATGAATCACTGTTAACCCTGAGACAAAACCACCATGGCGGGTGCCTGTAGCCATAATCAGATGAGCACTGAACATTTGACTTTTAATTGGGCATATAAAAAGCCAGCAGACTGCCATAAAGCTGCCATGCTGAATCCAAGCCCAGCGGAGGAACGTGGAGAACACATCACAGCCCACTCGCTCGCTCGCTCGCTCGCTCTCTCGCTCTCTTTTTCGCCCGCCCGCCCGCCCGTCTGCTCGCCTTTCTGCTCGCTCCTCTCTCCCCGGGGTCAGGAGGAGGTAACGGTCTGACCTGAGGCTCAGCGTTCGCCTCGGAGTTCACAGGCAACCCGTTCACCCCACCAAACGCATGAGGCCTCCGCTCCCATTGGAATACAGATGCAGAGAGACAGAATGATCAAACCCACAGGACTGTCAGGTGATTATGGTATAGATTTACTCAACACTCATCTGATAGTTCATTGGGTGATGTGTGATGTTGGCATAGCCTTTGGTAGAATTCTGCAGACAAACACACACACACACACACACACACACACACACACACACACACACACACAGACTCTTGCGTAGCTAAATGCAGTGACATGTTAGAGACGCGGGTGCAGTGCAGGCATCTTACCCCATACTTGCACTGCCTGGAGGTGGCGCCATACTGAAAGCGGCACTGCTCGTCGGCGTCATACACCTGGCCTGGGGTGACGCTGGGGTACAGGAAGTCTCTCTTCAGGGGCTCGTTGTCCAGACACGTCCCTCGACCTGAGCTGTCACAAAACAAAACAAAAGAACCACAATAAGAGCCTAAAACAACATCAACAACACAATTACAGGATCAGGATCAAGAGACAACAACAACAACAACAACAACAACACATCTTGAAGTAGGACTTAGACCCTTTTCAGACACTTACAATAGGATTAAGGAACAAAACAATGAATAAATGGAGAACAGCAGAAAAGTCCTACAATAAGATTGTGAGACTCCAAACAAAGCTACCCCAGGTCTCCCCTCTCGGCCATAAAGTCAGAGCCAGCACTGAACCAACTATTGAATAAAGACAAAGTCAATCTTATAATAGACTGAGCACTTTACATAAACATTACATGCTTCCATCAAACCGACTTACAGCAATGTAAGTGCCAGTCCACAACAAAGCAGCACCAGCGGCCTATCATCAATCTCCCGTGGAGTGGCAGTGCCCTACCGATAGACTTGAAAGTAGAGAACCATGCTTACTGCGCAAATGAAGGGGAGAGGGAAAAAAAAAGGAAAAAAAAAAAAAAAAAAAGAAAAGAAATGGAGACCCTTTTGGTGGAAGTGAAGCCAGGCCACATTTACAGTCCATTGGCTTGAGTTATGGGGGAAACGATTGAGCATGAGCAGGAGCAGGAGGGAAAACACAACACGGACAGACGGCAGAGAAAACAGACTAGGCCAGGACTGTCCCCAAAAGTCGAGGCCCGAGCCCAAGGCTCTGGACTTATATGGTGCTTTTTTCAAAACGCTCGCTCCGACGCACCGACTCCCCGAGAGGGACCCAGTGACATTGCGAGAGGAGAGGGTAGTGAGAAAGAGAGCAAAAGGAGGCGGAGGGAATTATCGTGTGTGTGTATGTGTGTGTGAGTGTGTGTGTGTGTGTGTGTGTGTGTGTGTGTGTGTGTGTGTGTGTGTATGTATGTGTGTGTGTTGGGGAGGAGGGGGGTGGCTGAAGTCCTCTGTCCGGGAAGCAAAAAAGCTCTTGTTTAGTCTGTTTAGTCAGATAGAAATATGTATGTCCGTGAGAGCCGTCTGCTATGGCTTCTGCTTCTGCTGCACTGGTGGAGAACGCTACGGCTGACAACAAATGAGCATGCACACACACACACACACACACACACACACACACACACACACACACACACACACACACACACACACACACACACACACAGAGAGAGAGAGAGAGAGAGAGAGAGAGAGAGAGAGAGAGAGAGAGAGAGAGAGAGAGAGAGAGACAGAGAGAAACAGCAAGAGAGAGAGAGAGAGAGAGAGACAGAGAGAAACAGCAAAGAGAGAGAGAGAGAGAGAGAGAGAGAGAGAGAGAGAGAGAGAGAGAGAGAGAGAAGGCAGCGGCAGTGACCAAGTAGCCAAACAGAATGGGGCTTGTTGGGGCCTGTTGTATTGGGAGGTTTATTTTGTCCTCCATGTTGGTGCTCTGTCGTTCCTCTGTCGACCCCCCTCTTCCTTCCCCTTCCCTCTGCATGCCACCTAACTGAACATGGCTGGCTAAGACTGGCCCCACTGGCCAAGGAACACTCCCCAAGCAAGCACACCAAAAAGCAGCTTGGGGAGTGGCTAACACTGGCCACTGGCTAACTGGCCAGTGGCTAACACTGGCTAACACTGCCCCCACTGCCCAAGGAACACTCCCCAAGCAAGCACACCAAAAAGCAGCTTGGAGGTGGAGGACTGCTATCAGAATATTCAGACTCAGTATGGAGACCATCAGTCCTGTCAGTCCACTCAATACGTTTTCAGAAGCTTGTTTTCAAACAACCAGCAAAAAGGCACTTCTATCGTAGCCTGACAAAGCCCGCCCATAATGCGAATGTTCATCCATATCCATGGTTTGGGAACGGTCTTCTGGGGCGTGTTTACATCGGTAGAGAGTCTACCGGCCAATAAGCGAAGCTGATTAGACGAGCTGTCCAATCGTTTCAAACCAGAAGTGAATGCCCTCCCCCCCGCAGTATAATCACGTCAGGTTAAAGAACCTCCAGACCATGAATACGGATGAACAGCAGTATTATGGTCGGGCTATGTCAGGCTACATCTATTGTGAGTTTACAGTATAATTCCAAGTTGTTCAAGGAGGCTGCTGCAAAGATTTATGGGGTAATCGGCTGCTGCATCAAGGACACAACATCACTGCTATCAAAACGATACGCATCCAGTTTAAGGGCATTTCAGGAGGCAGAAAAAAACTATTCAATGAGTTTCAAATGCACAATCATGAGTTGCTGTCATGTTACACTCTCCTCAATTCTGTTCCCTGATTCCAAAAGATCCAGGGTGTTTCTTCAAGCAGTGCGCAGGAGAGTCTGCCCGCATTGGCTGGGATACAATTGTGATTGGAAGACGTTCAACAGGGAAGCTTTGAGTCTGGCAGCACAAACTTGCAGAAACTATGAGACTGGTTGGCATACAACTGGGAGGCACAGGTACCGCCTGAGTTCTAGCTTCAATTTTGTTCTTTTTGCTAGTCTATTGTTACACAAGACAGACTGTGACTGTCTGTTGCTAAACAGACTGCGGAGGGTCACACCAACTAATCAACCAAATCAATGAAACATATTCCAAAAAGTTAAAGGTCAGTGTTTTGGCTTTTACAAACACACAATCAAATCAATCATTGTAATATGTGAATCATGAAATCTAAATTCTACTATGTCACTTTGACAGCAATTTCTTAATATTGAAGATTGATATCTCAGGAGGGCTCAAAGCAATTGAAATATTCCACATGACAAGCAACTACTTGATAAGAGAAGCACTGCTGCCAGTTTACGAACTGACCCTGAAATGGAACCTTTCATACTGATGCAGTGATGTTAATTCAGTTGGCCCATAATATCAATGCTTCCAAATACGTTCAAATTATGAGCTGGAGTCCCACTGCTTCACTGATGAAGTCGGTGGTTATTTCTTGGATAAAGAGAATCCCAAAAGGTAGAGAGGTAGTAGGAAGAAATAAAAAGATCTTTCATGGCTGATCAGACTACAAATTATAGAGTAACACAACCAATGAGTCTAGCTGACAGTGTACTAAACAAATAAGTCACCTTGGTCCAACAGTGCACAGTACTCAAGACCACAGGGTTTCTCTCTCTCTCTCTCTCTCTCTCTCTCTCTCTCTCTCTCTCTCTCTCTCTCTCTGAGTGAAGTGTTTTCTGAAGCTCCTTGGCTTCCAACCAGAGTATTGAAGGTCTAATCTAATTGAGGACTAAACCAAATACATTGCAAAGGAAGGAATACTTGAGGCATTGCCTTGGGGGTGGGGGTGGGGGTGGGTGGGAGTGAGAACGTGGTGTATGTGGAGGTGGTGGTGGTGTGTATGTGGATGGGGGGTGAGGGGAGGGGGGGGGGGGGCAATGGCATATTAAGTTTCGTCTGCAGAGATTTCTCTTTCTTCCCCGGTTGTTTGGAAGACTAATCCGTCTCTCTGGCATTGGCGAGAGCCTGGCCCACTGGGGAGAAAGACTAGCAGGGGCCAGAGGCTCTGGAAGGCTCGTGTGCTGCAGGCACAAACCTCTCCGTTTATTGGTTCGGAGAGAGACAAAATAGTCGCTGCAGAAAATAGAAAGTATTACTTGACGTTCAACAAAGCTTCCTTCTGGCCGCACAGAGGCCAAAACACTGCACCCGCTGCCGCAGCAGGGAGGAAGGAACTTCTCTGTTTGAGAAACACCAAAAACCCTGCGCCGCCTAGCTAGCAAGCGAGCACACACTGAATGCCTTACAAAATCTCTTCACTATGTACTACTGCTAATAGTTGAGCCTGTTTAAAAATTCAATTGAAAACGGATTAGTTTCTATGACATTAGCCATAAGAATGAATGAAGTGCTCAGCACACTTCTGTATGTAGAGGACAAAAAGCAAACTGGATGACTACAAATGTTTGTCAACACTCTGGCCCAAAGACTTTTAAGACCTTACAATTAGGTTTCTGAGGCTCGTCCCTTTTAAAAGACATGGAAAGTGCTGCATTAAGAGTAGTGACTGGGTGACACGCACTGACTGGCTCAGGTGAGTTACTAAACCCGCTCATCCTCATTATTATGCCAGAAATGATCCCTGTTGGCCAGTGCTAATTACGCAACACCAATTTGACAAGATGAGATGACTCCAGTTTCTCTCAAAAGCACAAATGACTGAAAATATGCCAAACTTGAAGTAAGTCACCTTTAAAAAGCTGACCTAAAACAGACTGTAATTACGACATTGTCAGAGCCTGGCCTAGTAATCCCATTCTAGAGGCCCATCTCCCTGACTAGTGCTGATATCAATACCCTACAGCCAGGAGCTAAGAGACTGACCCAGCCGGGCCCACCTGACGTGGGGTGCAGACACTGGACCACTACCTGGCCTGCTCTCAGCTTACCTCATTAGCCTCGCAGGGAGGTGAGGTGAGCCCGTGTGAAAATCCCTCCAGGAACACAGGAGCCGCTCCTAATCACAGGCTCAAACACACACACACACACATACACACACACACACACACACACACACACACACACACACACACACACACACACACACACACACACACACAGCCTCTAGGGACCACCTCTTTACTCTAGTGGTCTGCAGGACGTGAGAGCAGCCGCCACATCCGTTCCACACCCCATCCATCAGCCCCTTAGAGTAACCCAGCAGGGCCGTGTGGAGGGAGAGCACACCGGCAGGCCCACACTAACAATGCATGTGTGCCATCTCTAGTGGGACCAGCACTGAGGTCCAGTTACACTACACTTTCACTTCAATTACAATCACCTCTTATAGCGTCTAAAGGACAATAGTGAGCAAGCCCTGCATGTTTATATAGTCTATTATGAGAGCGGACATCTACTTTCCTCCTATACAACACCTCGAATGCTATAGGTTGATTCTTTTACATCTCCAAAAACTGATTTTATTTACTTACTTACTCATACATTAGAGCTCCATGGCAGGAACTCAGTTAAAAGTTTAAATATTCTGAAAGACATGGCATGTTTGTTCATTGAAGCTAAGAGTAAGGTACGTAAAAAAATGCTTGCATCCTGCTTCAGTCGCTCCAGAATAAGAAGCGAGAGCTGCTCTGCTCTGCTCTGCTCTGCGAGGGGTTAAAACCCTCCCTTGGTCTCGTAATCACAACACAAGCTGGTGGCTTCTAAGGTAACGCTGCACTTCTGCAACACAGCCCAGCGTCTTCCCTCTACAGCCCAGCGTCTCCTCTCCCCTCTACCTGCTTTTGCCCCCACCCACCCCTGATCCAAGGCCACTGCAGCATGTGGTCTCTGGCTCCAGTCGATCGATCTTGAACGGCGCTCTGGTCTCGCTGGGTAAAATACTGCTAAAAATGGGCTCTTATTTATTTTCTCCGATGAAGGATGTTGATGCGAGTGGGGTTATTTGCAGGCGGGTGGCTAATGGAGAAAACATGTTTTTCCTCCCCTGTGCTGTGCTGTGCTGTGCTGTGCTGTGCTGCACTGCTCGGTGCTGCGCTGCACTTACTCCAGGAAGCTGGTGATGTAGTCCTTGCTGCAGGCTGACCAGGTGAAGGGGTTGGTGTTGGCCGTAATGTGGGCGGCCATCAGCTTCGCCGTCTCGTGGCCCTTGGTGCCGCAGGAGTTGCCGATGCCGTCGTGGTTCATGCCGAAGCTGTGACACACACACACGCACACGCACACGCACACACACACACACACACACACACACACACACACACACACACACAAAGACATGGTTGGTGGGGGTTGGAAACTAGGGGGAGAGGATATGTGACTGAACACAGTTGGACTTACTCTCTTTTGCAAACACACACACGCTTGCTCACTTACTCATACTGTACACATACTGACATGCATAGACACACTCGTGCTCTATCACTCTCTCTTTCTCTCTCTCTCTCTCTCTCTCTCACACACACACACACACACACACACACACACAAACACTGCACACACACTTACTCACTTAGTCATACTGTACACATACTGACGCATGCATAGAAACACTCGTGCTCTATCGCTCTCTCTTTCTCTCATACACACACACACGCAAACACACACAGACGACAGCGAGTTCGTCTATGTCAATCAGGCTCAGGAGGGAAAAAACCTTCCTGGGGGCTGAGGATAACCTGGGGCAGTTTGGTGTTTTAGTGTGTGTGTGTGTGTGTGTGTGTGGAGGACGTTGTAAAGAGAGGGCTCTCTGTCTGAAACAGCTGTGTGATGGGCGGGGGTCAAAGGGCACGGCCCGTCTGCAACTCTGGAGGGATGACTAAGTCCTAATCACCATTCTGCACTCCTGCTAGCCCCTCTCCCAAAGTACACCCTCCCTCTCTCTCTCTTTCTCTCTCTCTCTTCTCTCTCCCTCTCTCAGCCCTCTCTCCTTCTCTCGCTCCTCTCTCTCTCTCTTTCTTCTGCCAGCTCTCTCTCCGACACTTTCCTCACTCATTATTCTCTCTGTCTCGCCTGCTTGCACCCTTTCCTTTCCTCCTTCTCTCTCTCCATCTCTTCTTTTCTTGCTTCCTCTCATTCCCTGTCCACCAACACATTCAATTGAAGCTGCAGCAGCGCTCCAAACTGTGAATACATCGTCATACAAGCTCTATTCTACACCCCCATTCTGCCCATTTGTCTGCATATCAGGCAATGCACTCCCCCAAAAAAAGAAAGAGAGAGAGAGAGAGAGAGAGAGAGAAAGAGAGAGAGAGATCCCCTTACTCTCTCTCTCTCTCTCTCTCTCTCTCTAAGACCTCCAAGCTTACTTTTCCTCTGCTGTCCAAAAGCACAAATCAGGTTTTAATGCAAATAACAAACGCAACCACATCACACAACCCCTGTGTGTTTTTCTAGGGCTCACGTTTATGACATTTTACTCTCCTCAGGAAGTGCAGGAGCCCAGAGCAAGAGCCTTGGTGGAGCACTCCTTTAAAAAGCAGGGGACTATTTTTACAACTGCTCCACAACAGAAGCAGACACGAGACAGAAGAAAGGAAATTGCCATGCGGGTGAACTCTGCCGGGTAGCTCCGTAGACCAATACATCACCACTGTTTTTCTTAGCTAACGGGAGTTGGGGCGGGAGGGGGGGGGGGGGGGGACGTGGGTGTGTGTGTACTGTATGTGTGTGTGTGTGTGTGTGTGTGTGTGTGTGTGTATGGGGGGGTACTGCTTGGGGCTCTGTGGACACTTGTGTGTGGAGGGTCTGCGAGGACAAAAATAATTCACGGATGAATTTGTCAAAAAAGAAAAGAAAAAGAAAAAAAAAGAAAAACAATGGGGCTGAAATTTACACTTTCGCAGAACCCTGAGAGAAATAGATATAAAACTTCTCCAGTCCTAAAAAAAAGAAACTTTGTCTTTCGACCAACAGTTTGACAGGTAGCTCCAAAAAAGTTCAACAAGTTAAAATGACCGCATACCAAATAAATCTCTGCAAACCATTTGCTCGCATCAACAGCCGAGCGGAGAGAGAGAGAGAGAGAAGGCAAGAGAGAGAGAGAGAGAGAGAGAGAGAGAGAGAGAGAGAGAGCACTATTTAAAACATCCAGACTCGCCACGGCAGTGGCCATCAGTCCTAGAGAATGCTCCTTGCCCAGGCACGTTTGGACAGGCTGCTATGTATTTCCCGGCGATAAACGCTGGGCCTGAATCCATCCTAAATAAAATGTCTGCGCGCTGTCAGTAGCCCGCACTGATTAACAGCTGCTTTGCAGCTGCGGAGTGCGCCGCCCGTGCTTCCCCCGGCAACAGGAGGGCAGAGGAAGGGGTGTGTGTGTGTGTGTGTGTGTGTGTGTGCGTGTGCGTGTGTGTGTGTGCGTGCGGCAGACTCACTTGTGGCCGATCTCGTGGGCGATGGTGAACGCAGATCCCAGGCCGATGTCCTCATTGATGCTGCAGCTTCGCTCCGGCTCACACATGCCAGCCACTGAGGCCAGGCCTGGCAGAGGTGCGCACACACACACACACACACACACACACACACACACACACACACACACACACACACACACACACACACACACACACACACACACACACACACACATACACCACACATACACACACACAGATTAGTGCAAATGAAACATAAAGAGGCCCATCCACACCCATATGCACAGAAATATAGAGTTGTGGAAACACACACACACTAACCCAAGCTTAAGCACATGCACATCTACACATACCGCACACACTCTCAAACACACACACACACACACACACACACACACATATAGTCAAGTCAAAGCACGACAAGACTTTTTTTTTTCTTCACCCTTGACATATTCTACATTGGGTGCACTGGGAAGGCAGCATTCTCCGCATTCCCATTTCCTATTTCCCACTGGTCAGCTGGGGAAGCGGCAGGCAGGGAGGGAGCCCGGACTCAAACTCCCTTAGTCACTTAGCCAACCTCAAGGGGGAGTTCAGCATCCCTCGGCTAGACATTTTTTTTTCTCTCTCTCTCTCTACACGTTGACGCTGGAGCTGGAAAATGTCTAGACGAGGGGTTAGATTTATACATTTCACTCTGGGTAGCAAGGGACCACCTGGTAATGAAAACCAGAGCTGGGAATTCAAGACAACTTTTTTTCTTTTTTTTTTCTCTCAAAAATATATAGTAGTTTTCATCATCTCAAAACTCTATAAGTAAGATTGAGAGAGAAGGTGAGAGCGAAGGAGAAGAGAGAGAGAGAGAGGGAGAGAGAGAGAGAGAGAGAGAGAGAGAGAGAGAGAGAGAGAGAGAGAGAGAGAGTAAGAGAGAGAGAGTTATTACTATTGCTGATATGAAAATGTTAGCGTGACAGAGAAGCAGAACGCAAAATGAATTTATGGTGTAATCCAAACGCAAACCTCTCATTCACATTCCCCCAAAAGGACATTTTTCACTGAAAGCCACAGGGTGTAAACCACAATTAAACATCAATGCTTCTTCATTTGAACAAAACAAAGTGTTCGGAGGCACATGCGTCCTTCTCTATCTGTTTGTCTGTCTATGTATGTGTGTGTGTGTGTGCGTGTATGTGTGTGCGTGCGTGTATGTGTGTGCGTGCGTGCGTGCGTGCGTGTGTGTGTGTGTGTGTGTGAATAGTCTGAAGACAGAGCCCAGGCCCGAGGTGTAATCTAACCAGCTGGAGAGAGGGGCAGGGAGGAGGGGTGCAATATTTTGCCTCTGCAGAGCAGTTGAGCTCTCAGACAGGGTACTGCTGCTGCTGCTAGTGAAGCTTGGGCTGGGGGCTGGGAGGCAGATTCCAGGTGTGTTGGGTTTCTCTCTCTCTCTCTCTCTCTCTCTAACTCACTCACTCACACAGACAATGTGTTAGAGTTGAGTGTACCCTCTGCACACACTCTTCCCAGATTTAATCTTCAGCCGTTTGGGGAGGTTTACAAGCAGGCTGGGCTGATAGCTGTGTGTGTGTGTGTGTGTGTGTGTGTGTGTGTGTGTGTGTGTGTGTGTGTGTGTGTGAGAGAGAGAGAGAGAGAGAGAGAGAGAGAGAGAGAGAGAGAGAGAGAGAGAGAGAGAGAGAGAGAGAGAGAGAGAGTGTGTGTATTTGTGTGCTTCCACACTGATCCAATTCTGTACACAAGAGCTGCATTGCACATGAGAGGTGATGACTGCACTGAGGCTCACGAAGGGAGGGAAAAAAGATTAAAAAAAAAAAAAAAAAGGCGCAAGGCTGTGGCTGGAGTAACTCCTGACCTTCCCACCTCTCAGGTGAGAGCTAGAGCTCTGAGCTAGGTCACCTCCCCCCAGCAGCAATTCTCCCACCTTGCTTCACTGGAATTCAGCGGTCATTATTGGACTTAAAACAGTGTGTGTGTGTGTGTGTGTGCAAGACACAAGACTGCCTAACAGCACGCAAAAGGGGGAGCAGACAGACTTAATACTGGAAGAGAGAGAGAGAGAGAGAGAGAGAGAGAGAGAGAGAGAGAGAGAGAGAGAGAGAGAATAAGAGAGAATAAGAGAGAATAAGAGAGAGGGGAAGGTGTGTGTGTGTAGAAAGGGGGGGGGGTGTCTCTGCTGGAAGTTGTTTTCCTAACTTGAGGGTCGTGGTGGCATTATCTCCACAGCCACAGTTGCCCCTTCACCTTTGACCTCTGAGGGCAGGGCTGCTACCCTGAGGATCATGATCCTCTCTCGGAGAATGGTGCAATGGGGAGAGCGGTTGAAGTGTGTGTGTGTGTGTGTGTGTGTGTGTGTGTGTGTGTGTGTGTGGGGGGGGGGGGGGCGTAGTGAGGAAGCTAAGCAGATGGCAAGGCAATTAAAGAAAGCAGGAGAATGTGACGAATGCGGTCATTCTGTCAAACCTCCCCTGAAGTCTCAATAATATGTGTGTGAGTTTGTGTGTGTGTGTGTGTGTGTGCGTGTGTGTGAGTATATGTGTGTGTATGTGTGAGAGAGAGAGTGAGTGTGTCAGCGTGCAGTGTGAAAGGAAAGGGCAATGAGTGTGTTTTAAAACTTCACCCCTGGAGTCACTATATTACTCCCAAGATACACTGTTCCTGCTGAGGAGCCCCTCTCCCAGATAACTCCCCACTAACTGGCAAGCAAAAAAAGATGAAGATTTTTTTTTTTTTTTTTTTTTAAAGAACCACAATACTCTATCTCGTCTCGAAAAATAAATAAACGTTTCCTCTGCTCCTGGGCCATCTAAGCAGCCTGAGGGGGAGAGAGAGAATAGAGAGAGAGAGCGAGAGAGAGAGAGAGAGATCCACAGACTTGCCCAGAGAAGGGCTCCTATTTAGAAATGCAGTGCGTGGAGGCATATTGACACAACTTTAGCAATGTTTAGCAATGTTAGCTGCTCTCGCAAACTTCCCCGACCCCAGAGTTCATTTGTAACAGGCCAGCACAATAAGCAGTGCACAAAACTAAACAATTTCCCCAATTGCTAATGCTGCCAGTTGGGTCTTTTAGGATGATGATTCCAAAACCCAGGAGAGGGTTTGTGGCACATTTTTTGTCCAAAGGTTCTATTTGCGTGATGAAAATCAGAGCAGAGCTCTTAGCTTTGGTATTCAACTAAAGTAGTTGCCCTTAGTAAAGCTTTAAAAGGGTGATGATTGTGGCTGAAGTTTGATTTGTCTCACATTTAGAGTCTCAGCTAAGGTCTAATCATCTCAGAGAGACTACAACTAAAGTTCCAACACCCAACACTCAACACAACATACCAGGGAACCAGGCTGGTCCTGATCAGAACAGCGTAGTCTAGAACATCACCACTCACCGAGGGTTCCACAGGGCTTGTTCTTGTACGTGCAGATGTCATACCTGAGGAAGGATGGAGAGAGAGACAGAGAGAGAGAGAGAAACTACAATGAGATGCCAGAGGGACAAGTTTCGGGTTGCAGTCTCAAAAGTGAGATCCCAGCACCTGCTTACAGCAACATTACCTACCCAGCTCCAGAGGTGTTGGCTAAAGATCAAACCTGATACCCCAGTCTCTCCATTAGTACCTACCCATCCCTACCTCCACCACCATCTCCTGCCTGCCTCTTGGAAGTGTTTACACACACACACCCCTCCCTGCAAGCCCCCCACTGCCTCCTTATCTCCCTCCGTGAGGGGCAGACCTGTGCTTATTCGACCCCAACCGCCCTCCTCACCCCGCTGACTCCACTGACTCCTCGTCAGTCAGGCTCGGTTTCACACGTGTGACGCACACAGCTAGCTGGGGCATCAGAGTAGCTTAGGGCTGCTTTCCCCAGAAAACTGATTCCAGAACAGATTTAGATCCGTTCCGGTCAATATTGACCTGCTAATTAGTGGAGATAAGGGAGGGTTTCCCCTTGTCAGTGTCACTGTGGGTTTTCTTGGGCGGGGCGGGTGCTGAGGCCTTAGGCTCTGTAGATAGCTGTCAGACAATGCCTATTGTCAACGGTACTCAATAAAGTCATAAAACTTCAACTGAAGTGAACTTTATCTGTGCCAGATCTGAGTCATCTGCGGCCGGTGTTATTTACTGCCGACAAAAAGCAGCAAGGTTGCCTGTGCTTCAGTGCACTTGTATTGTGCACTGCAACCGATGCATGCGGCATTGCTGCAGCCTCGGCCTGTTGCTCCAGGTTATCTCTACTGCAGCTGAGTCTGCTGGGCCTGGAATCCCAAAGGAATTCTAGTGCGGTCCGCAGATATCCTCAAAAGCAACCAGGAGCCCAATTTTCAAAATGTTAAATATGTGTGAGGACAACAGGCTTACCCAAAGAGAGACATTTTTGGATTTAAAATGTTGCAAACTATGTACAGTATTTCAGTAAGAGCGTTATGTTCTCTATGCCAATATCATTCAAGCAATCCATTAACCTTTTTGTAGACAGCCCAATACACTCTAGTGGATAGCATAGAAACGAGCGCGCGCGCACACACACACACACACACACACACACACACACACACACACACACACACACACACAGACCGAAAAGACACAAATCCTTTTCTATGCGCGCACACACACACACACACACACACACACACACACACACGCGCACACACACACGCACACACACACACACACACACACACACACACACACACACACACACACACACACACAACAGACAGTCAGACAAAGACAGATTATGCTTTTATGTCAAACATTAACAATACATTTGTTTCTTGAAAGGGCGCAAGCACTTCGGTCATGGCCAGGCTTTTAATGTATTAAAAAGCAAGGACAGCGCAAATTTAATTTCAGTCCCCTGCACCCCTTGCCTCAGCGGTGGATGCCTTCCAAAAACCAAGAGTTACAGTCTCCAGGACGACCAGCCTTGACCTCATTAGGATAACTGTTTATTTTGATTTAGTTTCTTTAATTTCCCGCTGTGCTTTTCCCCCCCTCTCTGTCTGTCTTTCTCTCCCTCTCTCCCTCTCTTTCTCCCTCCCTCCATCTCTCTCAGTCTTTGGTCTCTGTTGCTCACATTCCAAACAAGGCTATAGCATTCCCCCAGCTCTTCAGTCTTCAGCCAGAGAGCCGGGGGTCATCCTGCGTCACTCGAAGGTGACGCCAAGGCTGGGCCAAGCCTGGCTCCCTGGGGTCCATGCCCATGGGGCAGAGCCCAGAGAGAGGGAGAGGGAGAGAGAGAATGGGCACTCAGCTCCCTGGAGCCCCATCAGTCAGAAGCAGGAGAGCCACACAGGCTAAGTAAGGCTAATAAAGCCATTCCTCTGCTTGAGGAGCGCTTTAAGAGGTGAGAGGTGATCTTGGGCAAGGATCTTACAGGGTTCACAGCAGATAGAGGGGAGGGAGACTGTGGAGGAGAAAGTGCAGGAGGAAGGATGTACATCGCAGAGCGGAAAGTAAAACTAATAAAGAGACGCTGAACAAAAGGAGAAAACACAGATTTCTCATGAAATGGTTGTCTACCTTCAAACAATAATCATTTTGGAGAAAGGAGAAATGTGACTCAGTGATTTCTTTTGTACAGCACAAATTTCAAGCCTGTTCGTATGATAAGGCGAAAGGCCTACAGGGGCAAGAATATGGCATGCTTCCTCTATCGGGAACAAAGCCATGCTAGCACTTCACAGGTTGCATTCCATTAGAAGAAAAGAAAAAAAAAAGGTTGGAGAGCACGCTCAGTCAAAAGAACTGCAAACTAATGACTGATACAAGTATGGTTTACACAATTGGAAGTGAGGGTTTGGGTCATTAAAAGGACAACCACCCCTGTAGACAAAACAGGCCAGGAATATATATTTCAGTTGCTAGGGTTATGTAGCCAAAACAGCTAGGCAACAATAAGGCCTATTGCAGGTAATGACAGTGTTTTGCAACAACACAGTTACCACCCATAAATTATAGCATGACTGGTATGCTTGAAAGAACGCAGTTGAACATTTGCATGAGTTTGTAGGAGCTTGAAGGTGAGATGTTTGACCAAGACAGAACCCATTTGGAAGAGGGACATTTGAACTTAGGCCACTCTTATCTTAACATCATTAGCATTATCTCATTGTGTCTTATCAACGCTTAATCAGTCAGATCAGGTGTTTTTCATTTTTTAATGGTTAGATCAGGCCAGGCTCTTGACGAGGGGCTGTTGATTCTTGTGTGAGAGAAGTGTTACTTTACGATGCAGCCAAGCTGGCAAACAGACCAACTTCTCATCTGAAATTAGCGCTAAATGAGCAGTCGGGGGAGCTGTGTTAAATTTAGCCTGCTCTGACTGAACTCACTGACTCGAAAAGATGTAGAATTGACACACACACACACACACACACACACACACACACACACACACACACACACACACACACACACACAGGCACACACAGATAGACTACTGTACACTCAAAACATACCATTAAAATGTGAGAGTACTGTATCTCAGAGGTCTTTGGTATTTTTTGCCCTCAACTGTGCCTTCCAGGCAGCGCTGCCTTCAGGGCACTACTCCACTAAGTTTAGGGTTAGGATGAGGGTTGAGGGGGTTAGGGTTAAGAATAGGGTAAGGGTAGTGCTTTTTAGGCTGTGCTGCCTGGAAGGTGCCGTTGGGGGCAAAAAACACCATTGAGCTATCTCAGACTTGGACAAAATAATCTTAAAATATGCGAACAGGGAGACCAAAACCTACCTTGTGATAAGAACAGCATTGTCGTGGTGAGCTATGCCATTTTCTGGAATGCTGTTCCCATCTCCCTGGTGAGACAGGATGGACTTCTGCCACTTACAGAAGCTGTCAAGAGACTTGTCAGCGTGGTGGTTGATCTCTAGGTTTGGCTAGAATAGGGCATACACCCAGTGGTCAGGCTCATGCAAATAAAAAGACTTCATGCAAGTGAAAATAAAATCCATTACATGTAAATGGTCTGTGTTACACAGCCGTATATGACTCACAAAGAACCAGAGAGCACAACCATCAGATTCAGACAGTCTATTATGAAATCCTTCTTTTTTCCACTGAAAGACATTTCCGTTGCTATATTTGCCACAGAAAAGATAAAGAGCAAACCTCTACTGGTGTAGGAGTCCTGTGTAATTCAGAATTATTTGCAATGGAATGTATCAATAGCATCACATGAAACACACCTGGTCTTCAGTCAGGATGATCAACCGGGTAACAATAATGTTCACAACGTTTCCAAGACTGGCATCACGGTAAAGTTTGGCAACCTGACCTCCAAAAAAGAAGAAAAGACACAAAGTCAGACAAATGCGTCCATAGCCTTTGGACTAATCTCACTTTAAAAAAAGAAAAATACTTCCCTTGGTTTATGCCTCAGGATATAAACAATTGAATATTCCCAAATGATTGTAATTACATTGTGTCAACAGCCCACAACATCCATAATCTTTAATTAAGCTTGACTCAGATTGCCGCATAAATTACACAACTTACACTTGCAGTATACAGCAAATGGAGACGGCGAGTCTGTGGTGCAGTGTCAAACTTACAATATTCATTACAGACAGGATGTAGTGCTCGATGTCCTTGCGGCCGTGATAGCCCACCATCATCTTGTCGGCCACCACTAGCGTTTCCACAAAGCGCTCCGAGCTGACCGAGCGCTTGGGCCGCCGGCTGCCACCACTGGGCTCCGGCGAGGGGGGGGTGTCATTAGCGGCTGTGTGGGCGGTGGGGGGGCTGGGGGTCCTGCTCCCTGTGAGGTCTGACAGGAGTCCGGGGGGATTTAGAGAGAGAGAGAGAGAGAGAGAGAGAGAGAGAGAGAGAGAGAGAGAGAGAGGGAGAGGAAGACAGGCTTTCACTGGGACTGCCTTGACTCCATAAGGATGTAATTATTTTCATGTTATAATTACAAGCCTACTGTACGCTACATGTGTTATCACCTGACAAAAATGCAGGGGTGGTAACAGTCTACAGTGGCCTCATTTGAAAAGGCATAATCATGCTGACGAATGGGTCTGATACTTGAGTAGGGTATTGGTGATTTGCAACTGGTCTGATCTGAACATTTGGGGTGGTGGGTGAGGGGTGGGGGTTAGAGTTTGGGCTGTGGTGTGAGGTGCTCTAGCGCTAGCTGTCTGTTAACCTTGGAAGCCCGGCGGATTTATGACCCAGCGGCCTGAAGAAAAAAAAAAAAGCTATTAGATAACGCAGGCCGGGACATGCCAGCTTCCTCTCCGTGACATGTCTTCAGCATGACCTACAGCACCGTGGCCCAAATACCAGCTCCACTGTCTCTCCTGTCGCTCCCAACATGAATTAGGGCCCGTAAAAAATGACACTGATGGTCTGCTTTGAAATTCGCTGACGTCTATCACCATCTCAAGAGATGCCGTAAAGCGAGGGAAAACTTGAGGGTCTCCGAGACCTTGGAGCCTCAAGAGGGTTTATCTATCTCTGCCATCATGAGGCCATCACCTTAAACTTAGATGTTCTAAGCATCTCTGCACCATCCTAGACACTGTTATATGTGGCATTAAAAACATTAGTAGGCATCAGAGGCAGGTGTAAGACCAAAAGAGGCTTACTCACCTGAAACGCCACAACTGAACTCCTCACTGAGCTCTTGGGGCGACGGAATGGAAGACTTTTTATAAATTACATGTGGTTGTCCTTCTTCGAGATTCAATTCACTGGAATTGCTGGAGGATATATTCTTTAATGGCTCAATTAAATACTGCTCTTCTTCTGTTGTAATAACACCATGCTTGGAGAGGAGAACAAGAACGTGAGAAACGAGAGGTTAATCATTATCACACGGTTATAAATGACAACATGACAACATCAAGAAGACAACAGCATTCAATAAATCTGACAGGACCTACTGCAGTCAAATGATCACAGTCCTTTCCACTCTTCGGCTTTTTACAATAATCATCCATCCATCCATCCATCCATCCATCTATCCATCTATATACTGTATCTATCTTTGTATCTACAGAAGGAGGTGGGGATATAGAGTAACAGTCACTCCTGTCTAAGAGTGGACGGAAGGTTCCTGTCTACAGCACCTCTTGCATCTGATCACTGAGGAGTGCTGCAGTCTAGAAGGTGGAAGAACAGTAGACTATTTCTCTCATGCAGAACATGCATGATCATGTATACATCCAAACAGCCATGCTGAGCACATTAAGGGGCTTGCTTTACACACTCTGTTGTCCCACATCAGAAACACCCAGCCGCCTAAAAATCCGAGCGGTACATCACATTCACACCAGCAATTATACAAAGAACAACACCATCATTACTGGGAAGCGAACCAAAATACACAGTGTGGTGCCCTTAATCACCCCCAGTGCAACATAAATTGTAAAAGTACTTCAGAGTCGGTTTATAAAAAACATTGGCATCTTCTCAGAGTCTGTAAAACCACAATGAAACCAATTAAAATCCTTGACAAAGGAAAAATAAACTGCTACACATGGAAAACAAAAGCACATTTGACATTAACCTTGTGGTGCACAAATCAAAGTACTCAAGTATGCTTTTTGGCAAGTTGTGAGATTATGGCGCTGATATGTTTCAGGGGATTGTTTTTCCATTTTTGGCTTCATTAAAATGAATGAAGTAAAGCAGACTTTATTTATGATTCTGGTGTGTGGGGTGCCAATATGTTTGGCTACAACAACAATAATGCATTTTTCATACGATTTAAACTGGTTCTTGCCTGGCTTTAGAGATTAAGTCTTTCTCAGAGGGAGGGAGGGTGGTGCACCTTGTTTAGCTTTTTACGACTTCAACACATTTCAGATCATATAGTAGAAGTGAAGTATGACAGTTATGACAGATCACTTACTGCAGGATCATGCTTACCCCCAAATGCAAATAAACAGCAAGTCCCAATGAGTCACTGTCCATAAATCCTATGCTTTTTTTAAAAAAAAGAAAGCTGTGTAGTTAGCAGACTTGAGGAATGCATGTGTCTCTGCCATGCCGTTGCTAATGCTATAGCAGGGCTTTTGAACTTGTCTGCACTGGGCTCCAAGACCAACCTATAGCACTAACTGCCACAGCTAAGGTAAGATAGATGTAGTGGCCCTCATGGCTTTGATGGCCCTGTAGACTTATCAGTGGTAATTTTCATACCAACGCCACCACCAACAACAACTTGTGATTGGTATCTCCAGCACATGCTTCTTTGATGCTGTTGCGGGCCAGACAAGTTTCTGGGGTTCATTATAAGGAGCTTATGGAGTGCAGTGTGTGTGTGTGTGTGTGTGTGTGTGTGTGTGTGTGTGCTAATGCCAGCGCTGGCAGCTGCAGCCCTGAAGAGCATCAAAGGAAGGTGAGCTAGCGTTAATGAACCGACACGGGGGGTGATGCTGACCTCCAGTCAAAGGTTGGGCCGGCAGGAATGTTGCTTTCAGGCTTTTAGTGTGGCTGTGAACGCCTGTGTCTGTGGAAACATAATGGCCTCAGGCCGGGCCTCTGGGCGAAGTGACTCTAAATTCCCAAAGATTTATGTGTGTGTGAGTATGTGTGTGTGTGCGTGCGTGCAAGGATGTGTGTGTGTGTGCGGCATGTCCATGTGTTGTAGAAACAAGGAGTGGAATCCAACATGTCTTCTTTCAAAAAGCAGCTACTCTGGTGGTGGAGGGCTCCCTAATGGCCAGTTATTCTTGGGGAGAGACGTCTAAAGACAACACCAAATGACTCAGATACTCAGGCTCGCTCTCTGCGTTCCTCTCTTTCTCTTTTAGTGTCTGTGTGTCTGTGTCTGTGTACGCATGCTTGTGTGTGATGGAATGCCAACTCAGCAAACCCTCGTACCCCCCCCCCCCACACCAACTCCCTCCCTCCCTGATGAAATGTGTGATGAGGCTGCAAATGCAGAGAGATGGGGGACCAGTAGGACAAGACACAGGACTGCACTCAGGTCTAGCAGCAGCACTCTTAGCCAGACTCCTCAGACTGCACTCAGGTAGTCTACAACACTAAAAGCCTCTTGGTGCAGAGCAGACTACGCACAGCACACTGCACTAAAACACACCACTAAGGGCTTCTCCACAAATCTACATAGACTGCTCTTCTGAACAGCACTAAGTATAAAATAAATGTCTTCCCATTGCTGCTGCTGGTCTATGGCAGAAGATTTCTTCAGTAAGGGTTGAAATCCTGCACTGGAGTCGAAAGCCAGCAGATGCTTTAGATTCTTACGAGGAGTTCCCTACTACTTGGCCTCTACAGACTGGATTCAGGAGTAGGGGTTGGAGATTTAAAGCGGCACTACTTTTTTGATTCATTCCTTTTAGGAGACAATTTGTTTTGGTACCACCTCCAAGTTCATTTGGATGGCAGTCATATAAAGGCTGAAAAAAGCACAAGTATCATGCCTGTATCAAGCCATTCAGGATATGCTGTTCAGGTCACTGATTTTACACTAGTTGAGAACCACAACAAAACTACTCAATATAACAGAACTGCAAACCAAGGTCCATGAGAGATCACTATGATTGTTATTACAAAGTAATATCAACATATCAACATGACCATATGCTCCAACAAACTCAAGCACCAATGATTGAAGGAAGGGGGGGGGGGTGTTTTCATTACAGCTCACACTGCTCCCATTTTAACTCAATTCACCTTGAAGTCCTCCAAAACAACACTAGTACTCACCAAGCCCTTGCAGTTGCTCAAAGCCACTCTGGTGGTGCTATGCTGGTCCAGTAGGTATCCGACATAATGACAGTTATCAACCATGGCATGACGCCACTCCTGTCCACTCTTGCCCCAATACTCCACAGTGAAGTGTCTTGACACGAGGTGGGGGTTTAGAGTCAGGTTAAGGTGAAAGTGCTTCCCATACGCCGTCAGGCTATAATAGACGTGGGCTTCCACAAAGGGTTCTGCCTGTTCTGTGCCCCGGCGCCGGCGACCTGGCCGGTGCTGCTTCACAGTGTAGCTGAGGAACGATCCGGTCTCACTGACCCGGACCGGAACCGTCAGCTGGTAGTCATCCAGCTGATTCAGGAACTCCTCTAGCAGGCAGAGAGAAAAGAGGGAGAAGTAAGGGAAGGTGATAGTAAGGAAAGTGGACTAGAGTAAGATAGAAACACAACACCACAGCAACACAGAGCAAAACACTGGCTATCATTGGATAACAGTAACAGGATGGACAGACAATGAACTTTAGACAAAGTTCTTTACTGTGACTTGCATCATTTACCAAACCATGGTTAGACTTAAAAGTGGACATCACGTTTGGAGACTAAACATGTTTTCCTAAGGTGGGGTCAAGCACTAGTTGCCATGGTACTTGTAATTACTTCTATATCATACAGATTCCAGAGAGTCTGATTCCAGAGAGCAGCCTACCTTGAGAATTATGCGAGAGTTTATTGTAGTTCTGCGAGTCTGAAGCGGCCATTGCTAGGCTCAATATCCAAGTCAGCGTCTTCCACAAAATTTCCATAATTTAGAGAAAATCTTGGCATGGGGCTGGGGGATGGGGGGTTGGTGGGGTGGGGTGGGAGCCTACAGGTGGGCTACAAGGATCTGCTCAGTCCAGCACGGCACCATAACACAGCCATGCCGGCCGATCGCTGATGGGTTTGGAGGCTATTGCTGGAGGGGTTTGTGTGTGTTACAGCCACTCTTTCACAGCTCTGTGGACTGGGGGCAGCTCCAGGTGGGGACTGTGCGAGCCCCAGCGTATGCGCCGGCCATGGGAGAAGACCACAACAACAACTACTACCCTTGTTTGCTTATTTCAAGTAATTCCAAAGCAGCAGATCTATACTGGGAGCCTGTCTTGACTTATCCATCTGTTGGGCTGAGAAAAAGACAAAGCAGGACTGCAAACAGTAAGATTTATAAACCATGACAGAAAAAAAAGAATAAAACATCCCGACCATGAACTGATT
This sequence comes from Sardinella longiceps, assembly GCA_027497455.2. Classification (NCBI taxonomy): domain Eukaryota; kingdom Metazoa; phylum Chordata; class Actinopteri; order Clupeiformes; family Clupeidae; genus Sardinella; species Sardinella longiceps. The sequence goes on from JAODXP020000031.1 coordinate 9,685,939, forward strand.
TTTGGATGTGATTTTCCAGCACTTCAGGACTGTTCTGTTTTACATGGTGACATGATAAACAGTCAAAAATGAAATGATGTGAAGTTAAACTGCTCTTCATGTTCTTTTCACACAATTGATGGTCAAAAGCACTTCAGCCAACCTACCTCAGGATGTCCACTTCTTCACTCATCAAAGATGTACTTGGCTTTGCAGTTTTCAGCTCCAGCATGTTGATGAGGCACAGAATTTGGAGGACAAGTTCATGTTGACCTTAAGAAATTAATTAAAATGGTCACAACAGATCTTTGTGTGAGCAAAAGCTTTCAGAAAAAACAAACAAACAGAGGAACTTAAAGATCTCCAGACTTGCGCATATTTTGCCAACAACAATTTCAGACAACAGCACATAACACAGCAAACGAAAAGCCCTAGTCATCTATAAAAGGGAATCCCGTGAGGATCTACAAAGCAGCATGGCAATAAATTCCTACACGGATCCATTTGTGCGAAACCGTCCAAAACACAGGGAGGGCGTAAACGTGGATCAGGTTTGATGGAAGCACTTCTGTTCCTCGTAGACGCAGACAGCAGAACTAAATCTACTTGGCTTAAGTGTGGTTGACCCAGACTGCTGGCAGGTATTGCCTTCCACTGCACCAGTCGCACTCAATACACAGGCTATAGGCTACAATCCACATCGTTTTGTAAACGAACATCGACAAAAACCTCGATTAATAAATAGCATAGAGTCTGTCAATGATTTTTAAAATCATTCGGCAGACTGGCGTGTGTGTCTACACTTCATTTTTTCCTCTTATTCTCCTTTTACTGTCTCTCTTTTTTTTTAAGAAGCACTGGGTCGATTTGTAACAGCCGGCAATGCACTTTCAAACTTTCATTGGATTACCCAACAGACGTAGGTGTCGGTAGCTTTAATGCATGATTGAGTATTTGTGTTGCTGATCTACGGGTATCTTGATCCTATCTCTTCGGATGCAGTCCGACACTAAAGTCTGGAGCAGTTCCAGAGGTCTGGTGCTGGCTTCACCAAAAGTCACAAACTCTACCCCTTGTCTAATTTAAACGTTCACATTTTTTAAAAGTTGGTCAGAGTGCATTGTTTGAGACGGCTGTCATTAGGCCTAATATTCCATATAATCCTATGCATCAACAAGATGATCAGCCTTGTCTGTCGCAAACGCTCATGTTCACTACAAGAGTAACAAACTTTGTAGCCTGTCAGACTATAGCGGATAATGCAAATTACCACAACTCGTATGCAGTGCGAGTCTACATAAAAGGCTATCCGCTGCCTACACATAAGCTGCATCTGCATCAATCTTTTCCTACTGTTCGTGGGCACATAGCCTAAAGTAATGTCAATGGCAGCAGCGTGCTGAAAGACAGTACAAACAGATAGTTACCGTCATCTTCATTGTCCCAGACACTCAAAGAAGACAGACAATGGACTTCTTCCGCACTGAACTTCCCAGCTCAGTTCATCATTCTTCTACCCCACTGCGCTCCGCTTAAGCCATCATCTGATGCCTACAAATGCGGTGACTGTCCTTCAAAGCGATGGTGAGGTGCTCAGTAGGCTATCAACTGATCTGGCAAAACGATTATCCGTTAATTAACATTGCTCAAAATTAACGAGGAAAACATTTTATTCGCATGCACAACGCTCTCAGTGTAAAGTATGGCAATATATCCAGGTGTCTGCTTGTTTATTTGCTGTCGCAAATTCTTTGGGCTTTCTACTTGTGCAAAAAACTAACACAGATACACAGTGGAGCGTTGCATGCAGGACAGCTAGTTGAGCAGAAGTAGCCCTCTTTAATAGGTCGGCCGGCCCCAAGCCAAGACCGAGCCGCTTGAAATTGGCAGCATCACACTGGGAGGTTCGACCTGACGTCATTACAGATGTTAGGACCAGAGTGCGCATGTCAGAGATCACGTGACAGAGGGGGACTACTTTGGGGTGCACACTGTCTGGGACAGTAACATTGCCATTGGAGACAACTGCATCTTTGAACTTCACTTGTCTTTCATGCTGTAAAAAACAGCTACACACTACAACTCATGCAGACCAGTGTCACCTGTCGAGGCTAAATTATGTTTCCACATATTATTTTTGAGGAACAATCAATGGGAGGGAGGTTTGAAAAAAACACACACACACACACACACACACACACACACACAAAACCTTTCCTTTAATTTTTAAACAGTCCGAGTGTTTCCCAATAATTGCATTAGGCCTAATGATGCAAAATCTTTTAGATGACATTGTAATCCGGATGCCTAATGAGTGATACAGTTTAAAATGTAGCCTATTTTAAACTCATGTTTTCCTCTATTTTAATATGGTTATTCTTGAACGAGAATGCTAAAATTTATAAAATTGCACATAGCGTTAGTGTCTTTCAGGAAATACGTTTTGGAATGTTGACTGCACATAAACAAAATTAAAGCGCACCTTTTCTCACCGTTAGCAAAGGGCGCCACCCAGTGTTACATTATGAGAAAAAAAATCTGCGGATTGTATCTTAGGTCCCAAGCACTCGATCATCAGGCCACAAAAAAGTGGGAAAACATGGCTTACACATTTCCACGGTTATCACAAATAGTGTATTTAATATGAATTTAGTAATTATTTTGTAAGTTTTAATTGTCCAAAAACTTGTTTCGTATTTGAGAACAGCGTTGTCTGCTATTGAATGTAGAACCATTTTTTACTTCTGCCAGCTTTCCCCCCCATAGACATAACCTATGAATTTAACAATGATTTCACCCACAACAATGACTTGAATAGACTCATGTTCCAACCCTTAACATAAAAGTTAAATTTGTTGTGAGACCAGTTTAATTATTATTTTTTTTTTTACAATCATTTCCCATGTAAGGAATGGACTAATATCCAAATGATACAACATTAGAAAACAAAAGCCAGTTGTTTGGAAAGTTTAACAGTAAATAAGTGCTGAATAGCCGGGCATTTAGAGGTATTAGGGCACCAACTTGTCTTCCAAATCGGTCTTAACACCCTACAAAAGATGACTAGGAGAAGGAAAAACACAAACCATAATTTTCTCCATTAAGGAATATGGTGATGTATGTGACCACATGGGGCTCACCATGGAGATGCAGACACAGTAACAGTTTACATTAGCAATGCTTGACATGGCATTGGTATCAGAGGGAGGGGGAAATGAAATCATAAACACATCTGCTGTCCATCCAAGTCTCTCAGCGCCTGTGTGTATCTATACCCATATCTTACTTTACGGTGGTGATAGGGAGCAGGGGATGGAAATTCCAGACTGTTGTTTTCTTTTTTCCCCCACCAAAATCGACAGATGGACAGTGTTGTGTATAGATTGCTCATAGGCCATTCCTTTTTCATAGTCGCTGTGCGCACGTGTGTGTGTGTGTGTGTGTGTGTGTGTGTGTGTGTGTGAGTGAGAGAGACTGAGAGTGCATGTCTGTATTGGTGTCCTATGGGGGCAGGGATGAAAGGTCCTTATTGGGACATCTGGGCCTCCATGGCCTGTGCCGTCCACTCTGGGGCTGCCTGGCTGATCTTCTCCAGCAGGTTGTTGACTTGGAAGCATAATGACTGGATCTGCTTGTCCCAGGTGGGCAGTGGCTCCCGGGCTGAATGGAAAGAAGTAGTAAGTATGTGTGCTCTTAATCAGCAGCAACAGAACCACACAACTACACTAACCCCACACTACAAGGCTAAGGTTACACTACTGCACACCACAAGGCTAAGGATACACTACCCCACACTACAATGGAGGATGTGGAGAGTACAGTAATTTCCCGCATATAAGCCGCATTGTGTATAAGCCGCAGGACAGTGTTTTATGCAAGTTAAAAAAAACAAAACCGTATTAACACCATATTAACTGCCCCCCTGTTTTAACCTCATAGCAGAAGAAATTTTGCAAAATCAATGTATCAGCCGCGGCTAATAGTCGGGAATTTTACGGTAATGATGACACCCCTATTTCAAAATCTGTCCTGCCAGTTGAGAAGTGAACCAGCCACCCTTCAGTCACACCACATGTCTGATCCCGCCCCCTCACCAGATGGCCACGCCTACTGCCCCACCCCCAACTCCCCAGGGATATTACAATATCTCATTTTGACATGATGATGGGGAAATATCCCAAAAAATGTCCCATTCTGGAACGGCTCGTAATAAAGCAGTACTCACTTTCAAAATGAACTATGCCGTCTATTTGGTCGATGAAACCATTCATTCGACCTTCTGTTATCATCTGTGAGGCGATCTTTTCCGCCTGTATACAGGGACAGAAAGCAGCCATTATGCAATGTGCATGGTATTACATACAAGTATTAAACACATTTACAGTACTTGAAGATCAGAACTGGAAGAAGTAGTATATGGTAGTATGACAGTAGTATAGCATGTGTCTGGTGTTCCTGATGTGATGACCGGAGTGTAAAACTTCTTTGTGTAAACATGCACCACTTAATTTCAGATCCAGCTTACTTTAGCTGGGGGGATTTCCAGAAGAGCTCCTAACTCCTCAAAGGTGATGTTATTGTAGAGTTTGCTGGCGGAGAGCAGGTTGTGCTCGATCACGGCCCGGTCAAGGATGCTGGAGCCTGAGAGGGAAGAGCAGGAGAAAAAAATGTGAAGCACTTGGATATTGCAGCACCAAAGCTCTTCTTACACTCACAGTAGAAAACAGCCAAAGTCTGCATACTTTATGGAGTGTCCATCACATTTAATAATGATGCACAGAAAAATCCACTACAACAAATGGCTACCTTCAGCCAAAACACCATTTCTTCATTCAGACACTAGATCCAGAGTCTGGGAGCAAGAAGGGCAATATGCTGACTAAGACCAAAATGAGCGGGATATGGCTAAAAAGTTCTACGACGTAATCTTTACCTCAACATCCAACCTGGCAAAGCACACAAGGACCGTGCCACTGAATCAGACTGCCAATAGTGAGCGCTTACCGTCTGCTGTGGTGGCCTTCTGGTGGGGCATCAACATGGCGGCAAACTCCTGCAGCTGGTTGCCCCTGATGATGCGGTCCAGGTACATCTTCTCTAAGATGCCGTAGGCCGCCAGTTGCTGGCATCGCTCGTCTTTGAAGAGTGTCGCCAGCATACGGGAGCGCTGCTGACCTGCAACACACACACACACACACACACACACACACACACACGACACCAGCTGTTTGTCAGCTTTTTCCAAACTTCCAAAAAATGCACTGCCGTAACACTGAACAAAGGTGAAGCAATGACTCTGGACCTTCCATGGGAACCAGCCTCTCCATTAGTTAACAGGGTAACCTTTGCTGAAACTCAACTGAGCTAAACATTTACATGTACAGTATAGGCACTGCCACTATTGACTTTTCACCAGCCAGAATAAAAAGCTGTAGGGTCCTACCTGCAGAAGCCAGTATGGTGCAGTGGAGAGCGTGTTTCAGAGCCTCGAGGCGCTCGCTCTCATGGACGATGGATTTGTACGAGAGCTCGTTGTAGCGCTGTGCTGCCTCAATAAACTTCCTCCTGTAGTCAAGGACTCTGGCGTAGCACACCTGCAACCGCATAAGTGTCGGTAAGAATTATGGCAAGTAATTCACATTTTTGCCCTTTTCTTGTGTTTACCTTTAAGTACAGTATAAAACTGGAATAGAACATTGTGTAACAGTGTAATAGACATATAATTCACCACAACTGATGTTGACCATGTGGAGAATGGTTCATCCTCCAGGCAGGAAATTGCCAGCTCAACCACCGACCCACACAGAAGACATGGTTTACTGGAAATGTAGCTCCTCGTTTAATTGCAGCATTGAGCATGAACTACCACAAGTTCATTTTTCTATGAACTCTGACCTCAACGTTGCACATTTATGCATTTAGAACTTGAACGATTTTCTGTGAGATCCAGAAACATCTTGGGTCCAGACAAAGACATCGAAATATAGCCTTATTGTCCACGTGGTAGCAATGGGCAGTCGATATTATCGATATCGATATCATTTGAAAAGAAAAAGCTCACAATGAGCCCACTTGCTGCTTTTCTTCACTTCAAAACTAACTGAATGAGAATTAGTTCTGAAGTCACATGATGAACTATGTCTGTGAATTTCTTCATTTTCTTTGTATAAGCTGAACATGAAAAGTGAAATGTGACAAACTTGGATTGTTTTTACCAGAAATGAAAACAAACCAACCATAATTTGAAGATGTTGGCAGTGCAAGTACATTTGGTTGGTTTACTAGCATAGTATCCGTGGAAAGTAATGGGGCATATGGGGCCATAACTTCCTCTCCATCATCTGATCAATGCCTTCACAATATGATGCAAAGCTTCATAACTAAAGCTCAGAAAGTATATAACGGGATTTATAACAAGAACTCAGACACAATCCATTCCTGACTTCAAAAAAAGACCATGATAAAATTCAAATACATTCAGTAGTCAAATGTCACCACTTTTCCCATCGGTACCCTGATGGCATAGCAACCCCTCATCGTCAAACACTAATGTTCAGCAGTAACAGTACCTTGTAATGAACCTGCAGCTGCTCATTGGTGGACTCATTCTGCAGCAGTGAGGCACGGTTAATGTAGGCCTCCGCCTGGACAGGGTCATCATCCTCCAGGTAGAGACGGGCGATCTTCAGATACGTGTCCAGCTTATAGTCAACATTATACTGTCTGAAGAGAAGTAAAGAAATTCAACACTTGAGTGTTATTAAAAAATACTTTCCAAAGTCAGACGGCTGTATTAACTGTGAATGGACTCATTTCACAGCAGCCAATTTTCCAGGAAGTAGCAAGGTAACCAAAATAAACAATAAAATCAATTTATGACTATTGTCATACTTGTACTTCATTAGTTTATGGGTGAAAGGCTATGTGTGTGTGTGTGTGTGTGTGTGTGTGGGTGTGTGTGTGTGGCCATATCCACTTACTTCTGTCCTGTTTCCAGGGGAATGCCCACCAGCACCTGAGCAGCGTTCCTCCAATCCTCCTCTTTCTCATAGATGGTGGCCAGATGCTGCCTTATTGAAGCCACCTGCAAACACAAGCACCTGCTTTCATCTGGGAAAGGCACGAGAGGCGGATGCAAGTAAGGATCTTCAGGCAAGCGCTTTCATTCCACCGGCATCCTCTGGCCCCTTGAGGTTTTTTTTTTTACAACCTTGTGTCAAATAATCCACTGGGTCTGAGGTTATACGTCTATTTTAGTTCAACTGTTTTGAACTCTATTAAAAGGGGAGAAACACAGCTTTGGCGTTTCACCTGTACAAGGTGAAAGCATTGCTAAAAGCTGTGTGTTCAACAAGAGAGCTCAATATACTTCTAAATTCCAGAGGGCCCCTATTGGCAGCAGTGGTCAGATCATAAAGCTGCTGTCTCTACAACCACTCACCTGCTCCTCAAAGGAGATTACCCTGGGCTGGATCTTCTCCAGGGTGTAATGGCAGACAGCTTTGGCTGTGCTGTCTGGGAGGTTGGGCAGGTGTGTGCAGAAGTCCGTCAATAGCTGTCTGGAGATCACTAAACTGACGTTCTCATTGACCACTGGCAACAGAGTGGGGATGGGGAAAGATTAGGAATAGATGTGAGGAAAATGTGGGACCAAATGTCTTGTTTGCACAGTCAAGTGCCATGTATGCAATATAAATGCATCTATGACTAGCCATCTAGTGTAACACGTTATCATTTTCTATGATGACAATGTATTTACCTGCCACCATCTAACTGTTTTATTGCATGCAAAATATTTTCAGTATACACTATGCAGCCACACAGCCCATGTCGTGGAGTATGTGAAAACCACTTGGGTGAAGTATTTTTTTCCCCTACATTTGCCGAGAGTAAAGAAGAAGAGATTCCAAATCAAATAGACAACTTCACTTACTAGCTTCCACAAAGGCCTTGAGTGCTTCTAATTGTTCTGCATCTGTGAATTGAATAGCTTTATCCAGAATCTGTCGATACCTGAAAGAAACAGTGCAGTTATGTCATGGTCGCTAATTAAAACTAAAATATGCAATAATGACATAATAACCAAGTCGTTTCTCCTCGCTACTGTGATTAACTTTTCTATGAGAACAGCCATTGCTAATCAGTCAGTTCTGAAGCGTAACGTTTGACTGTATCAAACCAGCAAGAATATCATTGTCCTTCGTGGTGCATTATAATGTCTATGTACTTAGGCTACTTTTGTTTGCAAAATGCAGAGAAACATCCAACTCTAAAATTGGTCAAAGCTTGCGAAGCTTAAACTCATGCTAGTTCAATGAAACTAGCCGGTGAAATAGACATCTGAAACAGAGATTAGCAAGCTAAGAGCTAGCTCATTGATAAGTAATATTAGATGAAGCACTTCCCGTGACATGCACAATGTCTTGCACCAAATCTCAACATTCAGGCATGTTCGTTACCAGGTGCAAGGACATTTCACAAATAGAAGTTCAATTGTTATTGCTGTCACTAAATTTCAGGATTACCACCGGAGAAACAAGAGTGTAACGTTATTGTAGCGGCTAACTAGCTAGCCTCAGCTAACTGGCATTTCTCCTCAGCCAGTGAGCATGCAAGTTTGGTGTAGTATGCTCACCCGGCCGAGCTTTACATTACAATCATGAAGTTGGAAAAAAAAACCTTCCAAGAAACTCGATATCATTTTAGTGTTGATTTAATACACTTACTTGCCGGCGAGATCTTTGTGAGATCCGCTTGAATTCATCAGCTGGGCAAGCTCCTGCCTCACTCCCGTCGCCATTTTCTCTAATATCAACAAACGAGCTCTTCAAGAAGGTTAGTAAGTAGCGAGTCATGCGCGGATGAGGAGGTGACAGCTTGGTCCTCCAGGCTGTCCTGGGTGCGCGAGCTAAGACTGAGAAGTATTTGGCTGTCACCTGTAAATAAGGTTTTTATTGTCAACAAGTCTACATAATTCTGCCTATTCATAGCCTACATATTAGGCCTACACACATAGTAAATTTAAGTGGCCGTAATAAAATAGGCAATCTACACTAAATGTTATTCCACAAATAGGTCAATTGGAGGTGAAAACAAAACAAAACAAAAACACACAGACTGACGTTGGTCTAAAGGCCTAGCCTTTATTGTGAATTTCAGCATTAGACATAGATTAGCCCTAATGATTTTGAGATGATTTAAACATTGCTCTACTTGGCTAACTAAAAAAAACATCACACATTATGGGCTATGGCTGAGGACTCATGGCTGTCCAAAAGAATCATCATATTGATTTTGGGAATGCAACTTTGCATCCCATGACTTTGTTCCTTCATGAAAGGCTATGCATTTGAAAATATTGATAAATAGAAATTCTTATGTTTGAGCCAGCTAAGTGGTGAAAGTCAGAGTAATGCAAACCCCAAATGCATAGGCAATCTCAGACCATGTCTGAATTAACTGAATCAAGTAGGCTAGGCCTATAGCCTATTTTTTACCAACCCACTGGCAAAAATAGACTATAAGTTCTAAATAGGCTAACAACTTCTAAGAAATCAAAATTTTAGGATTTAGGTAAATCAAAAATTTAGGATTCATGAGGCTACATTTCAGACCTGAATCCAGTTAGGCCCATGCTCAGTTCGTAAGCGTGGAAGTGGAAGTGAGGATGGAAGGTGGCCACTAGATGGAGGTAAAAACTCTTTGGACACGCTGTCTCCCGTCGCTCCTTGGCAGATGACCGTTTACCTCACTGGCCGAGCAGTGGCTGGGGACGATAGGCGCCGCAACCAATCATATTTTGAATTTTATGCGGTTTCACAGTGAAAACGGATGCTTTGACATCAATGGATGCTGGTCGTGACCAGTTGACATTAACAGCAATAATAAAATAGCAGAAATCTGCTGTGGTGATTGGTGTCTTCCTCACACCTTGAGTTTTACCGTGGGTTTTGCGAGGAGGATGCGCCGCCAGCGGGACAAACCATCCGTGATCTCCGGGACTGGAGGGGCTAGATGCTTTTGATTATTCAGAGGTGGAAACCGTGAAAGAGCCTTTAGTTCACATTTCTTAAAAACGAACAGTTTGAGATATAAGGAGTAGTCTACTGGAAAACGATGGAGGGGAAGAGCAGTTTTTTGTGCGGCGTTGTGGAAGGTAACCATTTTCAGCATCCTTGTTTTATGAGAATTTATCGCATTGACTTAGGCTATTGATTTTGCAAGTGACTTTCCCTAACGCATTCTTTTCCCGCATTCCCTAATGCATTCTGTTTTCCTAGACTAAGTGGTCCAAATGTGTGTCAATGTGCCTGCCGCTGCGTGTAATGTGCGCGCGCTCACGTGTGCGTGTTTGTGTGTATCTTTGAAATAATAGGCAATGGTCAGTTTGTGTGTCGGTATGTGTCTTTGAATAGAGCAGTCTGTCCCATAATTGTATGCATACATAGCCGACGTTGATGAACCTAGTGCAGAGCGAGCGTGATCTTATTAACCATCATGTCATGCTGCCCCGTGCTCACTTTGGTGATAATGCAGACGGATGAAAGCGAGTAGCCGGAATCACGCATTTTTTTGACGATTAGACAGTTGAGAACAGCCAATTAAGATTTTTCCCCCACATTGTTTCTCAATTGTGGATCGGGAAAATAATCAGTTTCTGTGGTTGCTGCTGACGTTTTTGTGTATGACATGCGCTCTTAATGCCACTGGAGTGCCCGTGACCCACTGTAAGTGTAAATGGCGCCAGACTGAATAAGATGTCTGGGGGAAATGGCTTTGCTTCTGGAGCCATAGTGTAGGTTTATCACTAGCGCCCAACTACCGAAAGAAAAACATCCACACAGCATCCCATATTGGCAGTGTGTGTGTTTACCAGTGGGTGTAGGGTCTGTGCCCACGCAGTTCTCTTCCAACGCCAGAACCAGCATGGGTGGGCGAGAGATAACAGCCTTATTTTCCATCTGAATGCATAGTTCGGAGCATGGGATAATGCTGAGCTTTACACCATATTTCTCGCATGTTTCTCTCAGCCACTTGTGATCCTCAAGTTGATTAGGCTACAAACACTTGAACTCTGTGCTGTGTGGTGGGTGGTGGAGGTGGCATAATTCTCAGCTGAGGCCATCTTTGCCTGACCCTGCACGACTGGCAGAGTTTAAATGCCGTGACATTATTAACAGCAGTTACTGGAGTGCAACCTTTTGAAGTTTTATGTGCTGGGCATACATAGAATGTAGACGGGCCAGAGGATGAGATGCAGTATGGAGTAGATTGCTACTGAGCTTCCCTTCTAGACATATCCAAATTTAATTCAGATTTTCATACTATTAGAGGGCGATTGAAGGACAATTTGATAACATGAAACACAACAGATCTTAATATAGTAGTTTTTATGTAGGCTAGTTCAACCTAATAATAAAGCCAATATCAGGACATGACAGACAGTGAGTTAAACACTCACACACACACACACACAGACACATGGGATCCTCTCACCCCATACTCACGGGAAACACACACACACACACACACACACCTCTGTTTAGTGTGGTCTCTAGACAATGCAGACTGTTTAATTGGCCAACTTAGGAGTTTCTCTACTGACTCCGATTTGAGTCGTTCTGATCAGCAGCTCAGGGTACCATTCCTCCAGGCCTGCTGCCCCACTTCAGCAGCATTGCACTACTGCAGGTGTTGATAGCTCTCTCTCTCTCTCTCTCTCTCTCTCTCTCTCTCTCTCTCTCTCTCTCTCTCTCTCTCTCTCACACACACACACACACGTATGCACAGTGGCTATGTAAAAGAAATTGCATATGAGCAACCTATACACAACACTCTTTTGGCTTTGGTGGGGGAAAAAAACAGCACAAGTCCATTCCTTCCAAAAGGCGAACGTGAGCACACACTCACACACACACACACACACACACACACACACACACACACACACACACACACACACACACACACAGGCCCAGTAGCTTTGCTCACAGTCAGGACTGCTTTTGCATTGCTTGCAGTCAGTTGGTGCCCCAGGCAGGTGCAGGAGTATACTGTATCTGTAGTCCTGACAGAGACACACAACTGGGTTTTGTCTGTGTTGGGAGTAAAGGAGAAAAGATGCAAAAGCAGCTGTGAAACACCAAGAAGTGAAAAGAAAGATGAAGAAGGGATGTGGTTGGGAATTGCTGGGCTGTTGTTTCGGGGTCTGGAGTGTTTCGTTAGGTGTTTTTTAATGCCAGTGTTATAATTAGCCATGACTCACACTCTGCCCCCCCCCCCCCCTTCTGCTCGGCAGGTTTCTATGGGAGACCATGGTCCATGGAGCAGCGCAGAGTTCTCTTCCAGTGGTGAGTGTGTGTGTGTGTGTGCTTGCGTGTGTGTGTGTGTGTGTGCTGTGTGGATGTTGATGGTGTGCATGCGTGAGAGGCTGACTTAAGTTATGTACTATATTGTATTTGTGTTTGTGATTTTGATTAGTTTGATGTTAATTTGATTGCATCAGTCGTGTATCAGTGCAACTATTGCCTCCAATGTCTCCTCTTGTTCGCCCCAGGATGCAGAGGTGGGGTCTGAACACGTATCTGTACGGCCCCAAAGACGACCTGAAGCACAGACTCCTGTGGAGGGAACTCTACACCGTCGAGGAGGAGGGTGAGGGAGCAGGGGGCTAATCTGGCTTGTATTTTGTGTGTGTGTGTGTGTGTGTGTGTTTGCCTGTGTTTATGGTAGGATCATTAAGATGTGTTTGAGTGTGTGTGTACTGTATGTGCGGATATGAGTGTGGAGAAGTGTTGATGAAAAAGAAGCCTGTGTCTAGACACATAAAAACATCCAACGCCAGGTGCACAAACTGACTCAGAAAGCCAGTCAAGGCCAAACTTGCACATAGAGCCAAGGTCAGATATGCAGCCAAACCTACACAGATATCTTTATCTTGAGACTTTTTTTTTTTTTTTTTTAAGATATTTTTTGGGCTTTTTGTCTTTAATCAGATAGGATAGTATAGAGATGGACAGGAAACAAGTGGGAGAGAGAGATGGGGTGGGATCGGGAAATGACCTCGGGTCGGAACCGAACCCGGGTCTCCGGAGCAACGGTCCGACGCTCCAGCCACCGAGCCACGGCGCCCCATCTAGAGACTTTTTTTTTAGTTTCTCCTGTTATTACATTGAATTACACCATGTTGACGTTTACTGTATGAATGACCATCCATGGCCATGGCCCCTTTCTCTTGTAGTCCAGGTGAGGGCCCTGATCTCGGAGGCGGAGTCCAGGGGCTTGAGTTTCGTGTATGCTCTGTCCCCTGGCCAAGACATCATCTTCTCCAGCTCTTGCGACCTCTCCCTTCTCAAGCGCAAACTCCAACAGGTCAGACACATCTACTCCTCAGAGATTTCATTGCATTTCACTTTCTGTACTTTTTACTTCCTCTACTTACTAAGAGTTCGTGCAATTTATGATCATACTGTAAGTGTGAATTGTTCTTTTACATCATTAGCACATTAGATAATCGCTGTCAGAACCATCTGGCAGCAGACTCTTAGCTTCTAGCAACATGCGTTAAGCATCTACAGGGCCCAAGTCTACTGAAGGGCACATATGCTCTGTTGATGCTGCTAGCGTCACAAGTGACTAAGTGAAAGCACACCTACTCCTACATGGCTTAACTCACTTTCCCTCGGCGAGCAGGTGGCTGATCTGGGGTGCAAGGCCTTTGCCGTCCTGTTTGACGACATCGACCACTCCATGTGCCAGGCAGACAGCGAAGCTTTCTCCTCATTCGCCCACGCCCAAGTTTCAGTGACCAATGAGATCTACAGCTTTCTGGGGGAGCCGCCCGTCTTCCTCTTTTGTCCCACAGGTGGAGATGCAATACTATACTGCACTATACCACACGTAACTTGATAATACTACACTACTTAATCTGAACTATACCGCATCACACAATGCTACACAATGCCATGACTTGCATTAGAACATAATGCCATAATACACTACAATGCAGCTTCGCTCACTCCTTGCACACTGATAAGTTGAACTATGTGTGTATGTAGCTGTGCTAGAGGACTGAGGCTTACAAAAGAAGAGCTCTTTTTCCAAAATGTTTCAAAAAATGTAAACATTAACAATTAAAATACATTTTTTTTTATTTTCAGGGCTGGATTAATGTTATCTGAGTGTCTTACCAATAAGAGAAAAAAATAACATTATTATTGACATTTACTGAGAAACACAATGAAGACATAATTCTTGAATATCTTTGAAAATGGAGATAGAGTTTTTTTTTTTTTTTTTTTTTAGAAAAGTAACCCATCTTGGCCACGGCGCAATAAAAGAAAGCCCTCTTCTATGCATGTAACCACTAGAGATCTCCCTTAGAGGAATATGATGACTTCACATCTCTCCCTCCCCCCTCTCTCTCTCTGCTCCCCCTCCTCTCACTGTTGCATTATGGACAAGTGCAACAGTGCATCCCAGAGCAATCATGTGCAGCAGGATTCTAAAGCTACCTGCTGTGCAGTGATGCCACAGAAATGATGAATGCCTAGCTGTGTCCTTCAGGGAAAGCGTGTGATTTATTACCATTGTTTATCAGCTAGCTCCAGCAGGTGATGGGATGTTCAGTGCATTGCCCCTCAAAGTTATCTGCTAATTAGAATGTCTTAAATTAGCAGTCTGTCATGTTTTTTGTACTCTCGTGGAAGAGGTCAGTGCGGCTGTCAGTTGTGTGTTTAAAGGTGCAGTGTGGTGTTTTGTCTCTCATGGAAGAGATTAGCCTTACCGAGCCTTCCTACACGCTTCTGCTTGATTAACATCTCGCTGCATTGAGTCTGGATTTGATCCCATCGAGGTTGTTGTCTCTGGTGGCATTTTTATGGCGTGCAATCAGCAAGCAGAGGTCAAGGCAGTCAAAGCAGGCTATCACTCAAGGGCTGATCCAATCTTTTTAAGCTTCAACACCTCCAGAAAGCAATCATTTCTCACTAGCGAATGTCCAGGCCGACACTATGAAGCAAAGTAGCAAGTGGGAAGGTTAGTGTGGTGAGGTGTATTAATATTGTGTTAAGTAGAAGTATTGTACGGTTTGCTCTGCGATGGAAGAGATAAGTGTGATATGTGTGTGTCAGTCTTGTGCTTTGACTTGACTGTCTCTCCTTCCAGAGTACTGCGACTCCCTCTGCTCCCCCAGTGTGGCCAAGTCTCCATATCTACTCACCATCGGGGAGGACCTAAAACCTGGCATCTCCGTCATCTGGACTGGTAAGCCAGACACAGACAGACACACACACACACACACACACACACACACACACACACATACACTTTTTCAACACTTTTGGGGATATAACTTTTTAGAAATTGATGTTGAAGAACTTGTGTCCTGATTTAATCAAAATCTTACTTAGTAGGTTGGAGGTCAGAAACATTTCCTAGAGCTGGACTCCCTTGATGATCTAACTTAACTTGACAGAATTTGCAAATCACAGCAGCATCAGAACTAACAAAAATAGCGGGTTATGGACCCTCAGGTCCAATTCATCAAGACTCACCACATGTCATGTTCGTCCCAGATAACTGTGGTTATGTATTTTGTGTATGTGTGTGTGTGTGTGTGTGTGTGTGTGTGTGTGTGTGTGTGTGTGTGTGTGTGCCATAGAAGCAGAGGCACACTTACATCTTGACCATGTCCTCAAGAAACACACTTAGACACATACAGATATTGAGCAAAATGGAGAGAGGAGTTGAGATCCACAGTTTCTCATGACATGCTTTGCAAATACAGCCACTTCACTGAGGTTAATACATTGATATCCATCATCCCTAGGGTTAATAAAGAGGGAGTCCTACAGTTAGGATTGCGTTTGTTCTCTTCATTCTACTTTCTCATCAAGTCATCACCTCATTCAGATTCATCTGTATTTAATAAACTGCACTTAATTAATAGATGTGTTCAGGTAAATGCTTGTTTTTTGCTTGTTTTTAGTTTACAGCAACCCTGTGCCCTGTGTTGTATACATGGTGCACCTTACATTTGAGAAATTATTAGAGCTCAAATAATTCACCAGCACCTGACTCAGGGATGTGCAAAACATCATCACGACATGCATGATTTGTCCTCTTTAATGTATAGTCTTGTGAAACATAACATGCATTTCACTAACAGGAAGCCGAGTCATCTCCCGTGAGCTGAGTGCTGATTCGCTGTCCGAGGTGCGCTCTGTGCTGCAGCGCCCGCCTCTTCTGTGGGACAATCTCCATGCCAACGATTATGACTCACGCCGCGTGTTCCTGGGACCCTTCAAAGGCCGGCCCCCTGGTCTCCATGGTCACCTGCGGGGTCTCCTGCTCAACCCCAACTGCGAGTTTGAGGCCAACTACATTCCGCTGCACACCCTAGGGAGCTGGCACCGCCTCAGCAGCACCCAAGACAAGAAGGGTGAGAGAGAGGAGCAGGAGGAGAGAAAGAGGGGAGAGATAGAGAGACAGCGAGGAGAGGAGAGTAAATGGAAAGTGGATATAGAGAGGTGAGGAGAGGAGAGGAGGACAAGATAAGAGAGTACAAGTGGAGGAGAGGAGAGGGGAAGGGAGAGGAGAGGACAAGATAAGAGATTAAATGGTAACCGGAGGAGAGGAGAGAAGAAGGGAGAGGAGAGGAGAGAGGAGGAGGACAAGATAAGAGAGTGAATGAGAAGTGGAGGAGAGGAGAGAAGAAAGGAGAGGAGAGGAGGACAAGATAAGAGAGTGAATGATAAGTGGATATCGAGAAGAGAGGGAAAAGGAGAGGAGACCAGCAAGAGATAGGAGATAGGAAATGTGAAGAGGTGTAAAGTTGATGACTCAAGCCTATGAAAGGAGGTAATTGGACAATTTGGGAGGTGAGGAAGGCCAAAATAGAAGTGAAGAGAGCAGGAGCGGAGAGGGGGGTAAAGGAAAAGATGGAAACGGTTCTCACCTCTCCTTCATTAGTCAGGCCTGTGAAAGAGAGATGTATAAATAGATAGCATGAGAGAGCGCTGGCATTTTACGCCTCAGTTAGTAGCCATTTGACATGAGACTGAGAGCCTCAGGCCAAAGGCCACTTGCTCCAGTCCTCATGCCTAAATGACCATGCCTAAGTGACATGATAAGATTAGCATGTCTAGCTGCAGTCCCACCACTGGGCTAGCTTCTCCCTGATGAACACACTCCTGCTTTTGTTACAGACGACTAATGCACTGAATCTGTTTCATCAGTGTTGGGCCACCTCTGCGTTCCCTCTGTGTCAGAATATCTGTGTGTGTGTGTGTGTGTGTGTGTGTGTGTGTGTGTGTGTGTGTGTGTGTGAGTGTGTGAGTGTGAGTGAAAGAGACGCATTACTGTGACTTATTACTCATTACATGGAAGCCTGAGGCTGATTGAGCCTATTCCTCAAAAATCCCTTAGGCTGTTTCAGTACACAGTACACACACACACACACACACACACACACACACACACACACACACACACACACACACACACACACACACACACACACACACACACGTGCACACACACACACAGACACACACACATTGCTGTCATACACAATTACTGGCATTTTCTGTGTGTAAACATGTTCTCTTGTCCACTAGCTGTGTAAACGTGTTCTCTTGTCCACTAACTGTTTTTGTTGTGTGCAGATGAGGCAGAGCAGTACTGCCCAGAGCGAGCCCTTAATACTGCACTGCAACACTGGATAGAGGAGCTCAACCAGGCCCTGCTGCCTGGTAAGACATGACAGAGAGAGAGAGAGAGAGGGGGGGGGGGGATGTTGTGTGCGTGTGCTGAAACTGATTTTCCCCCATTAGTCAGTTAGTTTTTAGTTTATTATTAGTTTTTAGTTATTATTAGTTTTTTATTCAAATTTTTTTTTTCGCTCTCGTCTTTTGCTTTGTTTTCCTCTCCTTTTTCTCCCTCTTCTCTCTCTTTTCTTCCTCTTATCTTGCCCAGGTCGGCAGGTCCGATCGAGTGACCACAAGTCTTCCAGAGCCTCCTCTAAGTCCCAGTCTTCGGAGAGTCTGGTGGACACTTCCAAACCCGCCGACTCCAAGGTCCCCAGGACTTCCTCGGAGCCCCTCAGGAAGGACCCCACTGACCCACACCACCACCACAGCTCCTCTGAGGGCAAAGAGGACACCCACACCCCTGTCAGTGGCAGTGGAGCTGACAGCCAGGCCTCCACCAGGTCCCTGGTGGAGAAAGCCCAGGGGAGAGGGCTCGGTGCTGGGAAGAACCCGCTAACTGAGTCCCAGGTCCGGCTGCTGGTTGGCCTGCACTACCTGCCCCATGAGTACGGCCCGGCAGCTAAGAGTCTTCTCCAGGACCTCACCTGGCTCAAGGCCAACTGCCAGTACGTCAGCGCCAACGGCAACAAGA
>JAODXP020000031.1:9714319-9746819 GCA_027497455.2 Sardinella longiceps
CTGCTGAGTATTCCAGAAGAACTGATACTTGGGTGTTCTCTTGGTTACCTCTTCATTGAACACCATCTTTGGACTGGGCTTGTCTTTGTTCTCAAAGAACACAGTTCCTTCCAGCCCAAACTTGGGAATGAGGATGATGATGGCGTTCTTCCTCACAAAGAGGATGAAGCCTTCCTCATTCAGAATCCCTCTGTTTTTGAAGAACAACTGAACACAGACAAAAATACACACACACACACACACACACACACAAACATTAAACCAAATTCCAGTCATAATGTAACTGTTAATAACTTTGATGAAGCTATCCGACACAGAAAGCAGAAGTGGAAAAGAGTAGGGGGCATGATGACTATATGAGTTGTACCTGAGTGTGGAAGGCTACAGAGGCTCTCTGGGCGTACTGCGCCATCTTGTGTCTGTAGTTGAGGTTGTTACAGAGGGCAGCCTGCTTGTGCTTGTCCATGAGGGCTGGGTAGGTGCTGTCTGCCCCAATGGCTACAGCCAGGAGTCTGTGCACAATGATGTCAGAGTACCTGCAGGACAACACAGACCGTTAAGTGTGTGTGGGCATGTGTGGATGACAGAGACAGAAAGAGAGAGAAAAAGAAAAAAAGAAACGAGACAAAAAGTTACAAAGAGCTATTCAATGTCAATAGTGTGTGTGTGTGTATGTGTGTGTGTGTGTGTCTCACCTTCTGATGGGGGAAGTGAAGTGTGTGTATATGGGAGTGGCCAGGCCGTAGTGTCTGAAGTCCGAGTCCAGACCAGAGCAGAAGTAGACGGCCTGCATCATGCAGCGTGTTGCTAGGATACGCAGCAGTGTGTTGAAGTAGGGGAAGCCCTCGATCTCGGCCTCGTTGAGAGAGTCTGCCAGCTCCTTGGCCGAGTCGGTGTGGATCACCAGGCTCTGACGCCACACACACAACACAACATTCCCAAACATCAACTAGGGCACTGACAGTACACACAAAGATGATATGCCTCAAGCAATGGACGCAGGCACATATGAAACTCCTGTAGAAACTTTCCTGTAGAAATTGATGTGTGTGTGTGTGTGTGTGTGCGTGTGTGCTCATTTATGTGCCAGATGAAACTGAATGAGATGCCAGTGTTCATCTGTGTTACTTGCTACATGAAGACCCTCGTATAGAACTGAAAGATGGTTCCTGATGAGCTAGCAGTGTGTGTGTTTCGAGGGGTCCTCACCTTTGACCTGGAGGCCTTGTGGAGGATGTCGTAGTTGGAGGGTGGGGGAGACGGGTGCTTCCTGAGGAGAGCACACTCAGAGAACTCATCATAGATCTTCTGGGCCACAGAGATGTTGGCCAGCAACATGAACTCCTCCACCATAGAGTTGGTCTCCCTGGACAAGACACAGGACAAGGTCACAAAGAACCATACACAGCCGGGGTGAGAAAGCAGTTTCTCTTCATGTAAGACAATGACCAGACATGACTATGCATCCGTTAAACATACAAACCTTGGACATCAAAGAGTCTTTATGGGGGCGTCGTGGCTCAGTGGCTAGAGCGTCAGACCATTACTCCGGGGACCCGGGTTCGATACCGACCCGAGGTCATTTCCCGATCCCACCCTATCTCTCTGTCCCACTTCTTTCCTGTCTATCTCTATACTGTCCTATCTGATTAAAGGCAAAAAGCCCAAAAAATATCTTTAAAAAAAAAAAAAGAAAGTCTTTACAAGATGCCACTAACCATGTGCTTTTATTGTCTTAGGATCATTACCGTGTAATAGTTTATGGATAAAATCCTAACATTGTTAAAGGCTGTATTTTTTTTTTTAGATGAAACACAGGCTAGTTTGGAATCAGTATAGTGAGAGACTCACTTGAGCTCTTTGGTCTGGAGGTCGATGGGGTCGTGCGTCTCACTGTCCATGTGGAAGCGAACTTCAGGAGAGGAGAGAGTCAGAGCTCTACAAGAGCAGAGAGAAAGCAGTGAGCAATCAGAGGAGTGGAAGACAACTCCACAGACCAGCAGCAGAAGAATAGTCATGAAGACATGAGCTGTGTGTGTGTGTGTGTGCGCGTGTGTGTGTGTGTGTGTGTGCAGGACTACAATATTCCCCCCACAGTGGCTCACCCCTTCTCTATTCTCCCCGCCTTCAGGATCTTCGCCAGCTTGTTCAGGCCTCGGAGGCTCTTGGTGATGTCATCATTCATGTTCACATCATCAATTCTCATCTGAGCCTCGGCGTAGGTGAGAGAAGCCTGGCGACATGGCAACCAACACAACAATTCATATTAGACCCACACACACACACACACACACGCACACACACACACACACACAGTGGTGGGAGGTGTGATTAGAGACCCAGATGGTATGTGCCATAAGACAGGCTAAACAAGATCACTGGTGCCATACAAACACATTAATAATAGAAACAGGGATTAAAAGACTCCCACAGCCTCCTGTAGGTTACCTTGGAGTTGATAACACTTTTGGTGAAGCGAGTGTTTAGGATTTCGGCATTGTGATTCATCTCCCAGATACAGGAGAAGGCAAATCTACACGGAGAGTACAAAATCAGAGATCATCAGTCTTGCTAAATGTAATTTAAAAAATCTAATTAACATAATACATCAGTTCATCTAACTATGCATCAATTTAGACCATTTGTTATTTGTAACAGTTTAATTCACTGATTTCCAAGACCTGATTTCAGACCTGCTGTGCCTTACCGTTCAACATTCGAGCGCAGAGAACACAAGTTGGAGCTCAGCAGTTCTGGAACCATGTCAATTCTCTGAAACAAAACAGACCCCACATGATCTGATTAACTCACACAGCAAAACCAGACAAGACCAGATCCAATCAGGACAGTCACGTCGCCTCTTTACCGCCAGTAATATTTTCAACAGATCCAATCAAAACTCAAGTCAGACAGGCATATGAGGCTAGCATAGTCAGGTGAAGGTGTACGTACCTTTTAGGGCTGTAACGATACACCCAACTCACGATTCGGTTCGTATCACGATTTTTGACCTACGGTTCAACACACCCCACGATTTTTTAAATATATCTTTTTGATAATCGTTTATGGCTAGAATAGGTTGCAAGAGACTTGCATAAATATTGTTTTGAAGCTTGGAAGCACCATCGCATCATATCATGTGGTTGTTTTCTGGACTGAAGGGTTACAGAAGTTTCAAAGGGCGTATCACGATACTGCCCTCTTGTATCACGATACAGTATCGTGACTCTGCGTATCACGATTTTCTCGATTCGATACAATATTGTTACAGCCCTAGTACCTTTCCACACAGGTACACTGTGGTCCCTCTGTTGGCAGCCTCTTGGTCCAAAGCATTCCCCGGCCGAATGAAATGGCTGACGTCTGCTATGTGAACACCGACCTGCAAACAAGCAGTGATTTTATTATTACACAAAGCTCTCAGAAATCAGACCACTGTAATTTAAATGAAGTCACACACACACACACAGACACACACACACACACACACACACACACACACACACACACACACACACAAAGAAATAAAGACACGCACTTCTAAGTTCCCATTGTCAAGGTCTCGACAGTGAAGAGCATCGTCAATATCTGTGCATCCTGGGGGGTCCACACTGCACACACACAGGTGGCGCAGGTCCACTCGGTTCTCCATATCCTGGCAGGGGGAGAAGCTAACATTAGACCCACTCTTTGCAAAAGCAAAACTCCAACATAACCACAGTGAGACCAACGGCACACGGTCCTCATCTCCCAACATTCCCACTGAAGTGGAACGGAGGCACTCACATCCTCTGTGATGCCCCAGGGCATCTTGGGTAGGAAACTGAGGACGTTCTGGGAGAAGGGCAGGTGAGGGACGTCGTGTTCCAGGAGCAGCACCTCCGTTTCCGTCTCCTTGTCCCCAGCATTGCCCAGGCTCTTCATGAAGTGACCCTGAACAAGCGAAAGCCCACATCAGCACAGAGTAAGGCAGGCCAGAGTGTCAGTGGATGGGGCCCAGATCATAAGAGCTTCTCATGGGACAGGTTTGGATTGAGTACTTTTGCATAAGAAGATTAGGAGTGAGTGAGGAGTTGGTACCTGTGGATATCTGGAGTTCTTGGGCCAGCCATCGATGGCCACCATGATCCTCTGGCCTGCCAGGGTGGCAGCCTGCCGGGTCTCGATCCGGATCCTTGGGATGCGCCGGTCTGCTGGTGTGAACAAGTGTCTTGTGGACTGATGCACAAACACAAACACACAACTTAGCACGTAAGGAATTTTGATGTGTTAAACAACAAACAGAGATCTTGCAGGATAAACAACCTGGCCCAAAGACCTAGAGGACCAATTATCATGTCTGGTAAGAAAAACAAATATGTATCAGATGTTGCAGAAAAGCATTCTTCGAATCAATAACCCAAAGATGAGTAAGCCAAGAGTAACACACACACACACACACACACACACACACACACACACACACACACACACACACACACACACACACACACCTCTTTAATGAGGGAGAGGTTGAGCATTCCACAGTAGGGTCGCCAGTTCCTCTTGATGATGCCCACCACTCGGCCTGTGGGCTTCAGGGCATCAAGGGCCACCTTTTTGACTTGCAACTGAAAGCACAACCAGACACAGATTAACAATCAAGACTCAGATTACTGCACATACGCATCTAATCCAAATATAATCAGTACAAGATTATAGAGAGACAATTTTGCTAATGTAGCCGGGGTAGTTCTCACTGCACTCGGATCTCAAACCTGCCACCCCGTCAACTACATCAAATTCACGGTATGAGTCGAACCCACAGAATGAGTCGAACCCACAGAATGAGTTGAACGTTCTAACCACTGAGCGAGCTGAAAAGCCCATGCTTCCAACTCAGCAGTTAGAAGCATTCTTGAAGGATAATGCTTGTGAGGATTTACACATAGGCCTACTGCCGCCAGCTAGCCCAGGCTAGTTAGAATCCGTTACACTAAGCAAGACTCCACAGAGTTCTTTTGTCAAAACATCAAACTCATGAGAACTGTGATGCTTTTCCATTAACTGTAGCTCAAGGGAGTCAAGTCTATGGACAACTCAAACACAACGGTTCAAATGCTGCATTAATACTAGAAATGTTCACCAAAAGGTTTTTTCATTTGTCTGTGACATTAGCAAGAAAAGAAGCATCATGCAATGAGGAGAGAGACAACAGGAGAAATGTGACGAAGATATTAAGTGAGAGGATGAGAGAGGAGAACAGCTTGACTGCTCTGGTTCCGTGGGGCAGATAAACGGCCTTACTTTTTTCTCCTCCTCTTCCTCGTCTTCGTCTTCCTCGCCTTTTGTCCCATCGTCTTGCAGGACCACAGCAGATGGTGCAACCCACTCTTCACGTGGTAAGAGCTCCACCGCCACCACATCCTGGTGGACGGCTCGATTCAGCCTCTGAAGCCCTTGTAACAGAATCTTAAGACGAGCAGCTGGTCAACATGTTTGAAAACATACCAGTATTGTCAATTCTACTCTGTTGAAGTACCAGAGCTTAGGTGAAACACAGCACCTTGTTAACTCAGGTTTTGCACTCTAGTAACATACCTCAAGACTGCGGAAACACTGACAGTCCAGAATGTATGCCCACAATATCTGTAATGTTGTCTGTTATTATGTTACTGTTATCTATTATTTCCATGCCTGATATCTTGATATCTTTGCACTTTATGTCTTGTGAGTTGTGATGTCCTATATACATCTCAGTTGTATGTCTTAATTTTTAACTGCACATTTGGAGCTTTGAGAAATGCAATTTCAGTCTGCGT
This sequence comes from Sardinella longiceps, assembly GCA_027497455.2. Classification (NCBI taxonomy): domain Eukaryota; kingdom Metazoa; phylum Chordata; class Actinopteri; order Clupeiformes; family Clupeidae; genus Sardinella; species Sardinella longiceps. The sequence goes on from JAODXP020000031.1 coordinate 9,720,121, forward strand.
GCAATGTACTGTTGCAGTGCTTGATTGACAATAAAGTTCGCTTTTGACAACTGGAAAACACTTACCTCCGTGCTTTCATCTCCTTCCCCATGAACAAAGACAGTTCCCTCCAGATAGTTATCTCTGTTGGCCCGGAAAGTTCCCTGGATGTATTTGCCACTCTTAATACCCGCCTGAATCTGAGAGAGTGGAAGATGTTCTGGGAATAAGATCTTGGAGCTGGTGATTTCATTCTGGAAAAAAGGAACAACAAAATGTAAACATAATCAGATTCCACAGCACACAAAAATAACATCCTTTTGATATGAGTTTGGAGGAGATGAAAACCTTGTCATCTGCGGTCAAAGCAAGTCGGTCTACAAGTGCAGGATTGGCAATCAAACTCTTGATATACTCTTCACCTGAGGAAACAGAGTCCAGAACGATGAGGGCAAAATAAAACAGAACTTGAAAAAAGTACACAGGGAACAGAATAGACAACAGTTCCTTACATTTATATACAAGTAAACCAGTCTTTTCTGCTCTCTCCTTATTCAACCGATCATTTGTCAGCATGACAACTTTGATTTCTGCACTGCTTGGTAAATGCTTGCTGTACCACTGCGCCGCCACCCGGATGGCTCGGTCATTTCTGTCATTGGCACTCTCTCCAGGCTCGCGCTCGATGTACGTCTCCCTGCACATCGTAATAAACATAACAAACATGAAAAACATAATAAACACATCATATTAAACTGCTGAAATATTGAACATGGCAAAAAAGTGTGACGACTGTCTCTAACCTGTGGTGTTCGTTTGTGAATGTGTAAAAATGTTTCTCCTTGTTGTGAATTGCATCTTTGATTCGCTTGTACACTGGTGCGCTCCTGTGCCGAACCTCTTGAAGAACTGTCTGCAAGATGATGACGTTCCTAATAAGTGGGTCCTCTAAAACATCGATCTATGAAAAGAACGGAGTTTAGTAACGTTAGTCTTACAAAAATAAAACCCGTCCCCACCTGTGATAGCCACCTCTTCCACAGCCCAGATAGTACCTCTGCCCTTTTCTGGTGCGTGTGGCCAAGATAAATATTTTGGTTCATATCTAACGTTATCTAGAGAGTTTTCAGTACAAAGTAAAAGACCACATGTGGCCGTATCCTTTGTCAAATCACCTAAGTCAACTAACCTGGTGCAGGACAACGTTTGTGTCAGGAATGAGATAGTGAGGTTTTGTGCACAGGCTGCTCTCCATGAATGGATCCTTTTCGAGAACAGGGGATTCATCTTTGCAATCCTCACATACTTCACTGCCGCACCAAATGTCATCTCGAAGGTAGTGCTCGCGAACTACCTTGAGTATGCCACCAGATCGGGTCTTTTTCACGAACGTTTTGGACTTCAGCATGGTCAAAAGTGCTTAGAAGTCTGATCAGATGGCCACATCCGACAGCTTCGTAAACATCGGGTACTCGGGTAGCCACGCGGGGAATTCTGGACAATACTAACTTTCACTGGGTTGCCCCTAGTGCGTAGCTATACAACGTATTGTCTGTTCAAATAATTTGCTTCACATTTAGTTAAGAGAAATCAATATAGATTCGTACTAATTTGTTATAGTATACAAGTACTTCTTCGAAAATGCTCAGAGACAGGTAGAAGAAAATGCTAGTATTCAACTCCGTACATACGCATGGTTGGTTTAGTCATAGAGGTTCTTCCTCCTGGGCCCCGTGTAAAGCAGTCAGTATGACAACGATATGCGCCATCTACTGTACTGGATGTAAAATATTTAAATCAGGCTATTACATTTTTCCTTCCTAACGTTATCTGGTAGATTATTTATCTTTTCTGAAAGTATCAGTATCGAATGGAATTGACACAGCAGCTGTGTTTGCGTTGTTTCCGCAAACATCTGTCTCAAAAACTACTAATCCTACTGCATTGTCCTTTCATGTTTTTATCTCCAGTCATAGGTCTAACTGAGACCTAATGTGATGTGATATTTCCTCATATAGCTTATAATGGCATATTTGCAAGCAGATCTGCAGAAATGTGTTAAAATGATCAATTTAACCAGAGAGGGTTGAAGCGGAGCTCAGTATCTAATGCTCTTCTTTTACCAGTAGGCTACATCACATTTTAGAGGCTCTCATATTTGATTGTGCTGGCAATCTAAATAAAAGACTGAGAGCAGTTTTTAAAATGCTACCACCAAAGTTATTTATTTCTCACAGGCAGGGGGAAAAAAACTCCATTGTAAAAGACTGCATTTAAAACAACACATTTTGACAGTTCAATTGATTTGTCATGCCAGCACTGCATAAAAACGTGTACCCACAGTGAAATAAATTAACCATTAAATACATATTAATTCTCACTGCCTTCTGGTCAAAGAATACTGGCCACTGCCATGCCTTTCTAAGGGATTAAACATTCAAGTATGACTACACATATCTACCCATAGTAGACCTTCATTGTACATCACAGCACTGAAAGACCTCTAGTCCAATGAATCACTTCAACAACCGTTGGCATTAAGTTATCTTTGATACAGGATTATGTAAGTGTGTTAGAATGATGCATTGGCTCAAAGGTTTTTTTTTCTGGACGGATAATAAACAAGGATTCCTTGTTTTGATCTTAGTTGTAAGTCTCAACATCTGCCACGGGAGGCATCATTTTAGGTCCCCAGCACAGTGGCCTCTGGTCATTGGCTACCCATATTTGTACATAGTAGTTCTCAGGATAAAACAACTACAGCAAGACAAACCATAAGCTTAAAAAAAAAAAAAAAAAATCATTCAAAGCTATTATTAGAAGTTCCACATCTGAAAAATAGCGTATTCCTAAAGTGCAGTTAATTCTATTTCCTCAGATGATCCAGGTAAAGTCTCTCTCTTGCTGTTTTGGTAAACAGTGCATGTGTTAGTGGCACAAAGCATCTCGACCTCTGTACAAATCAACTAGGATGTCCTCTCCAGGTTAAAAGCAACCAAATAAAAAACAAATAAAAAAAACAAAACAGTAGTTCATCAAAGACAAAAACATCAGTACATTTGGAAGACATTTTGTACCAGGCCTTCATGTAAGATTTTGTTGTTCATAAAACTGATCTTTAAACCAATACATACACACCCATACAAATGCTCACATAACCACTCTCTCTCTCACTCACACACACTTCAATAAAACGAAAACATGTACCAGGAGTTAGTTCATTGATCGTACCATAACATTGTTTCTAGGGTAATCACAAAACATCTCTCTTTCTTGCTCACACACACACACACAAAATATCTCTCTTTCTTGCTCACACACACGCACGCACACGCACACGCACACACACACGCACACACACACACACACACACACACGCACACACACACACACACACACACACACACACACACACACAGTCTGCGGTCCCTTATATCCTTGAATCCATATCTAAAACCCACAGATGTAGCTTATGGCTCAGGTGCAGTCAGATGCAGGCTCATGTGTGTGCACGTTCCAATCGAGGCTTCAGTTTTGGGGAGGGCGGGTGTGTGGGTGGGGGGGTGGTGGTTTGAATTTGTTCACTTCACTGATCCTGGGCCCAAGAAATCTGGTTCACAGTTGAGTTGGAAGGGTAGGGATTGTTTGTAGTGTCTGTAGGCAGTACTGTATGTGTGCAATGCTGCTACATCTGAGCACGTAGAGCACATGTGCTCCCACTACTTCCCACAGTGCATTTCTCTCATCCAATAGCAGCCTACTTGTGACCTGAAACATGGGAGAGAAGAATACATATAAACTGTTATTTATGTAAATAAAATACATTAAATCTATCAAGTTCACATCAGCACAACTGGTGCCAATCAAACCTGAGTTGGTCATATTTTGGAAAATAATCAGACCAGAAAGTGTCCAGTTTTGGGTTTAAATGGTAATCAAATCAGTGTATGAAAATTGACTTAATCTGTAAATGCAACACGAGAACAATGCGCTCGATTTCATTTAAAATGGTCATGGTCATAAAACTGGCAAACCCACATATTCGTACATGGAGTAAGTCTACATTTTCAGTAGTCACAATTTCAGAGAGCACTGAAGACATCTCAAACAGGTTTGATTGGTAGATATTAGGCAAACAGACATGTTAGTGGAACAAAGCAACTATGGTAGCATTGTGGCTAATAACACAACAACATGAGACAAACATCTAAGGAAAAAAGGCGACATGGAAGCATGAAGGAGCTTGATCCAAAAGCAGATGGCGGGCATTAAGATAAGTGTGACCAGGTGACTGAACAGGGCACTGCACGCAAGATGAACCGCATCATGACAAAAAGGTGACCTAATGTGAGGTGGCAAGGCATCCTTGAGTCTCACCAGGGATCAAGCTCGCTCACGCACGCACACACACACACACACACACACACACACACACACACACACTATTTCCAGAGCCCACAGTCGCCTGGTCACTTCATTATCTCCAGTGACAGGCAGCATTAAAGAAGACACGATGTTGCAAATAAGCAGGATTAGAGAGGAGGCAGGACATGGGTGAGAGACGGAACCGGCTGTAGGGTTCTAGGGCATTATGAGAATATGACAGAGGTTCTAGAACAGGTTTGAAAGGGGCTTTTAAAACAGGTCCTGCTTGCTTGTGCCGCATGTTCCAAATCCAACATTTAAAGACCATGCGGACCTTCCAAAGTCTGAGTTTTATGCTTCCCGATTCCCTCAGATTTAGAACTCCATTACAGAGACAGATATCCTTACTGGTCTGACTGGGAGAATCACGACATAATGTAAAGTGAAAGGATCACTTGTGTGTCCTACTATTCACTGTGACTACTGTACTGTACTTTCCAGACTTGAACACACAGTATTCTTACTGAGGGTCACAATATTGCCTCCTTAAAAATAAGATCGAAAGAGGCAAATGTACAAGCCTAAACAAGTTTCACAGCAGTCTTTTATTTAAAAGGTCATGAGAATCTTTAGATAATCTCAAGATACTGACAGCCCTTTGAGGTTGAAATGAGACGAACTTGGTACACTAGTTTAGTTTGGTGTTCTGACAATTCTATTAATGATGCTGGGCAGACTGGCAAACCTGTTCTACTTGTAGCACACAAACACAGACACACAGACTCTACTAACATGCACTACAATGAGTCTACTTGCATGTCTTTCATGTCTTGCAATGACACTAACCTGCAATGTATTTAGCTCCAATTAACATAAACATGCTACCAAGAATGTAAAAGCCCAGGGGCATGCTACTGAAGATACTAGGCTCCTCTGAAGAGCAGTCCAGAGCCAGTGAGGTCCACATCCACCAGGGGGAACGGGAGAGAGAAACACAACATCAGCACCCAAGACTTTCGAACCAGACAAGATGGGCTGCAGCTGCAGATGCAGCAGGGACAGCAGCACTGTCATTTGTTTGGAGTTTAAAGGCTAATAGAGGCTAACTAGACAGTTTTACTATCCATCATCAGAGCTTTTTTTGCACATTACAGTTTGGAAGGTTTAAATCAGTAATGCTCTGTTTGAAATACACTGCCAGAAACGGCATGTAATCACTACAGATAATGAAAACGTGGTGTGTACTGTATGTTTTCAATCCTTTTTTTTGAAAAATTATTTAAGTTGCTGTAAAAAAAATACATCATGCATCTATTCAGCTATTGTATCACACACACGCAATTAACAAAATGCAGAAACATTAACTGCAAATCAGATTGATTTAGCCAAAAGCACTGATCAGAACATTTCAGGATGCAAGACAAAAGGATGCAAAAGTGTTAGGGGGAAAAAAAACAAGCCAGAACCAACCATTTCCATTTCCAATAGGTTCAGTGGTCTCCCAGTTCATAGACTTCTGCACAGCCTTCTTCCAGCGTGCATATCGAAACTCACTCTCTGGAAAACAAACAAAAACTGTCAGAGTAACAAACAAACTAAAGATATACACACCAGGCCGCCGACACAGAACACCTGAGGGCCATTGTCACCGACTTTAGTGACCCTCACATTACATTAAGATAATATTTAAATTAGGGCCCTTTCAGTGGAATGATTAGTGGCCTTCAGTGTAACAGTGTAATATTTAAATTAGGGCCCTTTCAGTGGAATGATTAGTGGCATTCAGTGTAACACTGTAACAGTGTAACAATCAAGACCACAACAGAAGTTATTAACAACAGTTTTACTGAAACTCATTCCTGGTTAGCTATTAGTGGACAGGTGACTATTGGTACAGTAGAGTGACTTGAGCAGTGATTAAGGTTCAGACAGACAGACAGATAGACATGGAGCTCATTTAGCTCATTCTCCTGCGGTTGAAACCATAAGCTGCAGCCTCTCAGACATACCCTCTGGGTTGATCTGCGGCTCAAACTTCTCAGATGTGACCTCGCTGAGGTCATTGGGGTCAAGGCTCCACACGCTGACCCCCTCGGCGGCTCCTGCTGCCATGGCAGCACCCAGTGCTGTGGTCTCGGGCATGGAGGGCTTCACTGCAATGGGCAAGAAAAGGGTTAGGGCAACTAGGGGTGCTGAGTGCCAGTGTGCATCTGTGTTCGGCTCAGAAAATCTCACTCCAATAGGAGTCCAGCCTAATGCTTCTCCAGTGAGGTACAGACTATTGTGCAAAGGTGTCTGACAACGCATTATCCATATAACATCACCGATGCTTGAAGAACCACAGTATTTTGCAAATTAAACGCAACATTGTCAGAGCAGTAACTCACACACACACACACTTACCAACAGGGATGCACAGTATATCTGCTTGTAACTGCATAAGCAGTCTGTTGGAGGTCATCCCTCCATCAACCTGCAGCTGGGTCAAGGGGATTCCGCTGTCCTGGTTCATGGCATCCATCAACTGCAACATACACGAACGAACGAACACACACACACACACACACACACACACACACACACACACACAGCATCAGCACTGAACATCCATGCTATAATTAAGACAGACAGACAGACAGACAGACAGACACTTTAGGCAATTTACCTCTCTGGTCTGAAAGCAAACGGCCTCCAGAGCTGCGAAGGCGAGGTGGCTACGGTTGGTGAACTGAGTCAGACCACAGATTATCCTGAGCAACAGACAAAGAGAAGTCAGACAATTTCTACGAGTCAGTGAGAACAATTTCTTGCTTCTCCATCTCCAACAATACAGTAAACAGCACTAATCTGCCCCCTCCCCACCAACACTACCGACCCCCTCCCCCTCCACTCACCCTCGTGCACTGGGTTCCCAATAAGGGGCGTAGAGGCCGGAAAACGCCGGAACAAAGTAGCATCCATAAGATGTACCCACTGCGGCTGCCAGTTTCTCTGTAGACAAAGAAGCCAATCACTTGTTACACCACCATGATAGCACCAGTGCTGCACTACTTGTGCACCCACACCCAACCCCAGCCACCACCCACAGGAAACACCACCTCTAAACAGACACCCATAGGATTAATACAGTGGTGACCATTCATCTGCAAACACTACATACACCACCTGGCATCCCAGCTCAGACTTCTTTTTTTTTTGACATGTGTTTTTATTGTCTTTTGTAAAGTTTTTTCCAACAGACTCTTAAAGACATATCAAAGACACAACAACCCATATCCCACCCACAACATCCCTTTGCCAAGAGAAACAATAAATAAATTAATTAATTAATTAATAAAATAAAAGAAATGAAAATAAAGAAGGGGGGGGCTCTATTCATGAATGTAGCAGGTGAAAATTGTTCACTTTACTGTGAAATCAGGTTATGTAGAGGGGAGTGAGGTGAGTTTGTCAAAATAAGTGAGTAAAGGGTCCCAAGTTTTGAAAAATTTCTTGGTTAGCTCAGACTTCTGACCTACATGTACAGGTAGACTGTGTCTGGGTTGTTGTGGGCAGTGGGAGTTCCTCTCTTGGATTATGATGGCTCAGTTTGGAATTGGACAATGAATACAACCCTTCATAGTGACCGCATTTCATTTAGTATTATTGCACCATAAAAACGTTACAAGTGTCTTACGTTGCGTGTTGCGTTACTTGACAAACATGCAGCCAGAAGACATGCACATTCTTCTAAAAAGAATTATCATTTAAGAAGAAATCATTATATTTATCATCATCACTGGGTCTGCCCAGATGTGTATAGTATAGAAGAGCAAACTCAGAGAATCCATAGGTTACAATGATTTTGTTCTTGGCTATACCGGAAGGCCACAGTGGTACATTACTAAAGAGTTTCAAACGCGTTGCATACACAAGACTACATTAGCCTCCACGATAGTCAATACAACTGGGCACACCAGACACAACAGTGCTGTGTGTACATTTAAAAATAAACAAATAAAAGGATAGTCTTTTACATTTACTTTGAGGCTCAACTCTTCCCAGGAAACCCTAGACTCATCAACCTAACAACGGCCCTCAGGTGTTCTAAAAATCAATGGAACATTTGGCCTCCTGGGGCTTATTGCTTAATTGTGGGAGTGTGCTGCCTGTGGACAACTAAAGCTCACCTCCCCACCTAGGAATGCCCATCTAGACGAGTCCGAACTGGATTAACTCCTCACTAAAAACAGGTCTAAAGGCAGACCCAAGCAGTCCTCTAACCCACATCCTAGAGACAGACCCCACAGAGGTACTTTCACTACTTTCTCCCTTAGGCCATGGGCAGGGGTAACCTGGTTCTCACGCAGATGGATTCTCATCCATCTGGAATTTCGTCTGTTGCCTAGCTGTTTTCTGCTGTGACGGGGCGGGGGTTGTATTAAAAAAAAAATCTCGAACCTGACTGGAAAATTCAACGTGCCTGTCACGTACTACTTGCTACGTCATACCTGTTAACATCCCGCCCCACGATTGTGATTGTATCTATGGCATAGAGGTGGGCTCGAGTATGGGGTAAACTGAGACTTCGGGCACAACAAGGCTCTACCAGACCCTCGTGCGAGCTCACGAAGTTGAACGAAGATGCACGAAGGGTCTGTGAGAACCAGGCTAGGGCAGGGGTCCATTTCCCAAGAACATAGTTAGCAATTTTGTTAGCAACTAAAAACATAGGGGAGGCATACTCACCGAGCTCTGAGGAGGTCTGGATGATGCCCAAGTTATCCTTTAGCCAGCGCACTACAGCTCCAGCTATGGCCACTGAACCCTGAAAAAAACAACACCGATGCAAGAGCAAAGCTCAGTCAAAGATCATGGAATACTGCTCCGCTTGAATCCTCTCTGGCTCAGTCCAGTTGCAAACATAGGAGCTCTATACATGTAGAGGTATTTGGTGTATAATAAAGCATGTGAAGAACAAGCCATTTCTATGTACAGAAGCTTCAAATATTTCAGCAGCAAAAGTACCTCTAGTGCATAACACGCTGGCTTGTCCCGACCCAATTTGTAAGCAACTGTTGTCAAGAGCCCATGGTCTGACATCACCGGCTGCAAATACATAAGCGGAAAAAAATCCGATTAGCAATGTTAAAAAAAAAAAAAAAAAAGTAAGTAGTAAAAAAGTAAAAAAGTAAGGGCATTCAGATCAGAAGCACTTACAATCCCCCCCCTACTGAAAATGGACAATCCATATTTTAAAAAAAAGAGAGGCATTTAAATTTTCAAAACAGTTGGACTGGGTCCTTACCTTGGGTCCTGTGTTCCTCAACAGGAAACAGCCGGTTCCGTACCTGTTGGAATGACAGTGAGGGGGATTGTTAGCTGAGGCAGCTGAGCAGTCAATCTGTTACATTACAGCAGGGCAGCCAGAGGAATGGAGAACAGCTGCAGCAGGAGAGAGAGAGAGCGCAAGAGAGAGAGAGAGCGCGCGAGAGAGCGAGAGCCAGAGAGAGAGAGAGAGAGAGAGAGAGAGCGAGCGAGAGCGAGAGAGAGAGAGACTTACGTATTTTTGGCCTGACCATCCTGGAAGCACATTTGTCCCACAAGAGCTGCAGACTGGTCTCCCAAACACTGCGAGACGAACAGACAGGCAGACAGAGAGACAGACAGAGTTTACAGTCTGATTTCATCTGCAGCTCAACGTAGCATGAAATGGCAAAGAGGGTACAGTAACTTACGCCCGATATGGGAATTCCAGTTAAGCAGCCAGATTTCTGTATGAAGAAAAGAGACAGAAGCTTAATTAGCAAAGACGTCCTACACTGATCCGCAGTGATAAAGGTTGACTTTCTTTCTCTCATCTCCCAATTCAGCCTTTACACTGGGTCGAGGTTATATTATAGGTTGTTGTGCTACTATGGAGATGAACTTTATGAACTTTAGTGCAACACATTTAGTCCTTCTAGGACCTGGCTAGTCCAGCTGCTCCGTGTCAGGATGAGACAGAAGGCATCTCAGCCTAACAGGCAGATGGAACGCCACTACAGACAAAGGACTGGTCAGCCAAAATAGCAGCAAAATCCAAAGCCTTTCGCTCAACAGCAGCTAAGGCTTTTATTTTAGCAATTATTTTTCCTCAGATTCTCAGATTATTTTTCCTCAGATTGTTTCCTATACAGTTCTTATTAAATAATCACTTTTCCATGTATAATTTTCTACTGTATATTATCAGTTCAATTATACTTGCGCTCAATTTACATTGACAATACAAACTACATACAAGTCCAAAAACAAATTTTCTGAGCATTTTGAAATTACCGGTAGATGAGAATCATGTCAAATAACTGATCAATGCGAACAAAAGAATAGTGATTAATCGATCTTGATCAAACAGTCCTAAGCTCGACTAGCATCACTTTACATACAAAACTACTCAAATACAATATGGAGCGACATGCACAGAGAACACAGAGGCTGGAATACAAAGGTGTGTGGGACACATTCTGGGTCGTTAGGCATTGTTGTTCTCTCAGCACGTGCGTTTGGGCCACAGGGAACAAACCACAGCACATGAAAAGCAGCTGTGCCACCAGAGACACCAAAGGCTTCAGGGGAAACGGACATGAATGGGATATCTGTATGACAGCTTGTCCCTTCAGGATTCAATGCCATCTCTACTGACAACACTGTCAATACTGGCATGGCCCAAACGGGAGGCAACGAATGGGGCTGCATACAGTCACAGGGCTGCACATACTGGGTGGCAAGTTGAGTTCTTTGTCATACAGAAATGCCAAAGAGATAACAGATACGGAGTATGATCTGTAACCACATTGTGTATGACCTGTCCTGTAGGACATGCTCACTGAGGGGTCTGGTTGTCCCAAGAGCCGTTCAAGAATGGCAGGAATTGTCTTGTGTAGGTAGGGTGCAGCCTGGAGGTGGGGGCGGTGAGAGAGTGTGGGAGGAGGGTGGGGTGGGTGCAGAGCGCAGCAAGCGCCAGGCTTTGACCAGTGCCAGTGAGGCTTCATCTCAGCCAGAGAGAGAACATCCAACACATCCAGTGTCCAGTGCATTTCCAAACAGAACCAGAGGCCTAGGCCCGGCAGAACTCCGACTAGACAATGAGTGGGATTGGTGGAAGTGCTACCTGACTGCACACCTGAATACAGTATGATATCAAGGTATGTGTACTGGATGTGTGTGTGTGTGTGTATGTGTACTGGATGTGTGTGTGTACTGGATGTGTGTGTGTGTGTGTGTACTGGATGTGTGTGTGTGTGTGTGTGTACTGGATGTGTGTGTGTGTGTGTGTGTGTGTGTGTGTGTGTACTGGATGTGTGTGTGTGTGTGTGTGTGTGTGTGTGTGTGTGTGTTTTCATATTGCCACAAGATTGGTTTCTATCTTAGTCTGTGTATGCATGTATTCATGTGAGTTTGGGTGCTCTATTGGAAATGCATGTCTGTAATGGCAGGGGGTGATGAGGGTGTGCAGATGTGGGAGAGAGAAGGCAGAAGGGGGGGGGGGGGGGTAAAGGGTTCACTTGCTGGGCGAAGCTGGCGACAGCAAATGGAGATGGAGAAGGACGGCCTACTCACCACGCTAGAGCTTATTTTCTACAAGAGTCCACGCAGAGGAACAAGACACAAGAGAAGGTTTGTGACACACACAGACACACACACAGACACACACACACACACACACACGAAAACACTCACTCGCAGCCAGCGTCGGACTGTCACGGAGGATATAAATAAATTTAAATGACTGTCCGCTGCGGCCTTCACTCAAGAGGCCAAAGATCAAGCCAACACACTTTATCATTTCTGACAGGCACTCTGGACTGGTGCCTACATTCTAGTCCTTACTACATTACCAGGCCTGAATGTCAGATGGGCAAAGGAACACAAACAAACGTCAATCAAGCAGACAGACAAATAGACAGTCAGACAGACAGACAAATAAGACAATTAGACAAAAACAGAATGCATCAAAGAAACTAGCCGAGACCACTGGCTCACCATTAAACCGTAAATCTCAGAGGAGCTTCGGACTTTGGGCAGAATCTCCATTGGGATGCCAAAATACCTGTTTAAACACAAACAAATGAAATTTGGAATTGTGTTCAAATCTGTTTCATTGTTCACCATTATTGTTTGTATGTATGCGTGTGTGCATGTATGTGTGTGTGTGTGTGTGTGTGTGTATGCGTGCGTGTGTGTGTGTGTGTGTGTGTCTTTCTACCCACGTGCAGAGCTCAGGATCCCAGTCCATAGTGTGAATGTTGAAGAGCATGGTGCGGCTGGCATTGGTCACGTCTGTGCAGTGGACCCCCCCACTCTTCCCACCTGTAAGACACTGGTGTAGGACCAAATGACCTTGTTAGTAGCGCGCACACACATATACTGTACACACAAAAACACACACACTTAAATGTTCTTGTTACACATTTACACAGGAATAACACATTAAACAATCCTCGTCACACCCACTTCCAGAGATTAACAATCCTTCACCTATTTTCAGAACTCAGCCAAAAGTCATAAGAGGATTTTATAAGTATCTAGTAAGGGTGGGGACCACTAAAAGCAGGTTTAAAGGACCTCCTCCTGATAAGCTATGCTAGATAGCTAGGCTTTAGGAGACTACACAAAGGATTGCTATACTAAATCCTGTAATTTTCACTGATAGGGAGGACTTTACAACCATGTGTTGATTGAAAATGAACGCAAAGTTTACGGAACACAAACTGACTCGCTAGATCAGGGGTGGCCAACCCGAGGCTCGCGAGCCACATGCGGCTCTTTGCCTGGAGTCATGCGGCTCTTACGTTCATGTCCAAGCTTGTGTTTGTGTATGTTTATGTGCGTGTTCCCCTTCCTTATGTTTAATAAGGTGATGCGTCGCTTGTGTTCATTACGGTATGGTACGTTTCTGTCATCATAATTGGTGTGTGACTTTTACAATTGATCTCACTGCAGAGGTGTGTGTGTGTAAGTGTGTGTGTGTGTGTGTGTGTGTGTGTGTGTGTGTGTGTGTGTGTGTGTGTCAGAAGGATGGGTAATGTAGTAGTAGTAACATTTTTTAGCATGTTACTACTACTACATTTTTTAGCATCTGAGCCATTGCTCACCAGGAAGGTTGGAACAGTTTAGTTCACCCAACCCATGATCCAGCCAACCTTCCATATTTGTACAAAATACCCAAATTCTCAGTCACTCCCAACAGGAGACTGTTCACTTTAACTCATTGCCCATGTCCATCTCGTCTTTGCTGCACTAATCAGAGTTGTGCATGTTACTGTATAACTGTAGTATACCCTAAGTTTGTAGCTAACCCTGTTGTGTCCCATGGTGTATTACAGCAAGTACAGCATAACTATAACAATTTGCAGTCATTTCATTTATTCATTTGAATTATCTGCACTTGTGTTAACTGCATGAACCAATTTACCACGAGTAGTGGGCTACATACACACATTGTTAACTAGAAAAGCGCTCAGAGAGCGCAGACCTCCGCCAAGACAATTTGGTCACAGATGGTGTTTTGGATCACCGATCACCACCAAAATCGAATCAGTTCTTACTTGATCCAATACAAACGCTGTCCGAAAATTTCATCCAAATCCGTGCAGTAGTTTTCGAGTTATCTTGTACACAGACACACACACACACACACACACACACACACACAGACAGACACACACACGCCAAGCAAAACATAACCTCCTTGGCGGAGGTAATAATTCTCATTAATCCACGTAGATGGTTACACTATTTTCAGAGGTGTTAATAAGTACTTGCACTTTCATTCATTTGCATCTGCTGTTTGCACCTAACTATCTTTATGTAAACAATCTCCCACAAGACTTTTGCAGCATTGCAGACGAGCAGGCGTGCTCTCACTTACCCATATGAGCCAGGAGTCGACGGTGCCAAACATGGCTCTGTGGGAGAGGATGGCCTCGCTGACTTCATCAACATTGTCCATCAGCCAGCGCAGCTTCACTGCACTGAAGTAGGTGCTGATGGGGAGACCAGTCTTGTGCTGGGGAGGGAAGGAAGGAAGGAAGGAAGGAAGGAAGGAAGGAAGGAAGGAAGAGAGAGAGAGAGAGAGAGAGAGAGAGAGAGATGTAATCAGTGTAGTCCCAGGGCAACAGCGTGGTAAAAACGATTATGCGCAGGATCACTCATGCGTGATATGAAAAGGATTTCATCCCATCCTACTGGATTGAGGAGAACCAAAAGGGCTCTGAAATAGTTCTTGTCTGAAGGCTGTTCTGAGTGCTGAGCTCACCTTCAGGTGGTTCTTGTTCCTGCCGGGGGTTTTGTTGATGAGTCTCTCTACTGTGGATTGAGTCCGCAGGTCCAGCCACACTGCAGGAGTTACAGTACAAGCAATTACACATCTGTCTCACATCGCTGGCAAACACTGGCTTTATTTGACTGACACAGGTGGGAATACACTGCACACTGGCAGATTACACACACTCACAAATAGCATTATACAGTGAAGTAGTGAAACACACATCTCTCACACTCACCAATAGCATTGTAGAGTGGCTCTCCAGTTTCTTTGTCCCATACCAATGTGGTCTCTCTCTGATTGGTCACGCCGATGGCTACAGGAAGAGATGGGGGGGGGGGGGTTAATGAACATTAATTACATCAACAACTAATCAAACCACTTTTGCTTACAGAGTCACTAACAGTTAGCATATCATAATCAGCGTTGGCACTCTACACGTATGCACTACTTCTGGTAGCTGACATCCACAATGATCATCTGACACCAATTTAGCCTAACCCTGGTTTAAAAGAAGGGCATTCTAAAGCATCTACCTTTGATGTTGGAAATATCGATGTTGAGCTGGGTGAGCTTCTCACAGGTCTTGTCCATGCACTCGTACACAGACTGGAGGATCTCCTTTGGGTCCTCCTCCACCCATCTGGACACAAACACACACCTCGTTCTCACACAACAGTACGCAAACAATATGTCTCCTGCTCAAGAAGATTCAAAACTGGGGGCGTTTTCATAAGGTGTAGAAAAGCTGATGAGTTTTGTTAAGACCCTAGTGAGTGGGAGGGGAACTTTTTGGTCAAATAAAAAAGACAATTGAATTAGTGTCAGGAATTTAGAGTGTGTGTGCAAAATGCCTTTATTTGTTTGTGTGAGTAATTGCCATTGAACAGATGTAGGACTGTTTACTGAACAGTGAAGGCAGTAACAGATTTGGGCACAGGCAGGACTCCTTCATGACAGGGAAGAGTGCTGTCTCATCTGAACCAGTGAGTAGGTGAGTGTGTGTGTGTGTGTGTGTGTGTGTGTGTGTGCGTGCGTGCGTGTGTGCACTTACCCCTCCTTGGGGAAACTCTGCTTGATCTCCACCTGGTGATGACTGAGCAGCTCGGCAGTCTTAGCGTTGAAGACCTGAGGACAGGGAGAGACAGGTGAGCCAAAGAGGGTAGGAGACACAGGCAGGGCAAGAGAGAGAGACAGAGAGAGAGAGAAGGGGAGCGGTAGTGGTGGAGAGGGTGAGGAGACAGAGGTAGAGAAGTGAAGTGAGATTACTAGTTTGCTCAGCGCAACATAACTTAAGCCAAGATTACGGGGCTGAGGTGCGGTCCTTCAATCCCTTACTAAGCAGCACATGTTACCATACATCACAACAGAAACACATGTTGAAGTGAGAAGTCAGCAGTGTCATGACACAGGTCAAAGGTGACTAACTCCACAGCGGACGCTACAGCTACAGTGACACACAATTAACACTTCCAATCACACAACAGTAGCCTATACAATAGGCTCTAGCAGATCAGTGAAAGGCCAGAGGTCAGATAATCATCAATAATGTAACAGGGGCAAGTCACAGGTTACAAAAGCTCCCACCACCACCACCACCAAAACTCCCTCCAACCACCCCAGGGTCTATATTCCCAGACCATCTCCTATCCCAGTACCGTCACTGGCTCTGCCTACTGGATAGCCGTCAGGGTTCTGTCCAAATCAGATTACTTGAGCAAAGTTCCTCTTGGAGCATGGCTGGCTTAAGCCAAAGGTCAACAGTGGCAAACGTGCATATTTCAAACACATCCACAGGGTAGAAACACAAAGGCGTGATTAAGGCGATGAAACGGTCTAATGGTTCATTCCCAAAATAAGCACTGAGGCACAACAAGCTTCTTCAGATTCTTACATTTGTTATGGGACTGATTCTTATGTTTTGCTAACAAAGTCAAAGTCAAAGCTCACGCTCATTCTCATGTGGTTGTTGGAGTGCATTCCACACCCATATGAGTGACATCTTTATCCACCACCCCTATGAATCAGGCCTATTGTATGCGGCAATACAGATTCATTCTGCGGTGGGAGGAATGCTTACATTAAGCAACCCAGCTGCAGGAATGATGGCTACATTGGAGGACTAGGCTAGTGGGATTGAACAACAATGAAGAGGACTAATGATAAACAACACAAATCCAGAATTCCTTTACGCCTTCCTCAAAACAGCTGGTTGTGACACACACCCCAAGGCTGTTTCACTCCTAAGACCAGTCCCTCCACTCACAGACCAATCCAGTTCATCTCTTGAGACACACCTACAAAACAAACGGTAATTAGGCTATCCCGATTCCCATCCCGCAACATAATCTCAGGGATCAGATAAGACAATTTCTAGATTAAACCTTTAGAATACACCGTCCTCTGGAATCTGAACCACATGATAACAGACATACTGAAAGGTAATTTTGACAGAGTACTAGAGAAATACACTAGAAATGATTTTATTGTCCAATTACATCTAATCTACTACAGCAGTAATAAGTAATCAGGGCTTATGTGTTTATTGCAGTCCTGCACTCATAAAAAATACCAAATGACCTGGGTGGCGCCAGCATCTGACAGATCAGGCATGTTTGGCCAAAACCATAGGCCCAATACGCTAGATTATAATGAAATTGTTGAAAAATCAAACCATTTCTTATTCTACAACAGCGTCACATTCACAAATAAACCCAATCAGATGTTTCCACGAAACATCTGTGGAATTCCAACTATCTAGTCTACAAACTAGCCCGCCCATGGTCCTTCACATCCCCATAGTGGCTTTGACTCCCTGCCTCTGTGTGGGACATGAGCCTAATTACCCCGACAAGTCTTTGACATTTAAATCTTAAAGTTACCCTGAATGGCAGAATGAATCACTGATCTCAAAATATCTCAGGGAAAGCTGCTTTCAAACACAATAGAGGGTTTCCCATTTCCTGCTGTGGAACCCGTCTGGGCTGACATAACAAGCTTCCCTCTCCCTTATTTGCCACTCCACACACACACCCTCGGACACACCGCCCCTAATGACCTTTTGACATGCAGCGACCGGCACCCCACTACCACACTCACACCCCAAAACCTGTCTGATCTGGTCTATACCAACTCGATGGTCAGCTGTTTCCCCTAAAGTTTTGTTGTCCACGCTCATTCATGGCAGACTCCGATGGGTGGTCGTAAATTAGCCTACAACACCACAACTTTAAATCAGCAACAGCAGGCTAGTCCAGTGTTTCTCAAACTGTGGGGCGCAGACACATGACAGGTGGGGCGCAAGACATCTCTTTGCGATCGAACAACCGCACCATGCCCTCCAAATTCACACCTGTTTTTCAGATACGTATATGACAGTAAATTTATCTTTCCAATTGTGTTATTTGCTAGTTGCTGTGATGAGGGGTTTGAGAGAAATTTGGCTTTGAACATGAAAATTCGAACATTGACAAAGTAGCCTATTCCTCACAGAGATATTGTGCGCAAATTGAGCCATCCAGGTGGGACGTGAAAATTCTCAGCCTTCCTAGGTGGGGAATGACAGAAAAGTTTGAGAACCACTGGGCTAGTCTAACAATGTTTATGTGGAGACGTAACGTTATCCTGTCTATTCGTCTAATAACCTAATGGGTATAAGTATGAGAAAAATAAAGAAAAGTGTTGCGTATGTTCAGTCAGTCACATCTATCACTCTGAATGTGAGGTTTCAGGGGTTGTTTAACGAGAGACTCGAGTGATGATGACACTAACGTTAGTGCGCTAATGAGCACTTACCTTGACATCGTCCAGATTACAGGATAAAATAAAATCATACCACAGGACAACATGGCATTCCATGTGATACATATTGATAGAACGGGAAAACATTCCCGTTGACCGACAACCAAGACTATCTGACTCCCGAGTCCTTAGAGGACACCGGGCACCATTCGCGCCATGCTAACCTTACTGCGGTAATGCTGGAGGTGACATCTTGACCATTTAAAGCAAATTCAACAACTTACAAGGAAACGCGTTGAGCTCGTGCCCTGGTCAATGGCCGCCACAAGCGGCCCCAACATGATCCTGTCCCGCGAGGCGGCCATGCTGCCGTTCATGGAGATTTCGGCCACAGTCTCGAGCGTTAACCCGGAACAACCGGCAAGCTCTTAATTCCTCTCGTTCGGGCTCCACATCTAAAGCCGGTGACGCTGAATGATGACGTTTACGCATCCAAATTAAGTGGGAGGTTCAGAGAGAAACACACTTACGCCACACAAGTAATGCAGAATGTTATCACTTTACGACTTCAGTGAAGTGATTAACAGATATATTTCTATGAACTGATAGTAGTTCATTAGTATAACGCATTGCAATTACAGAAGTTCTGTAGAAGCTGAAAAATAATAATCCCCCCATCTCCAGTCTTGCCCACAAATCCAAATAACCAAAACATCTTTTTAAAATGAAATCCAATCATTGGTGATTGCACTGAAATGGAAACAATGTGCACACAAATGTAGCTCTTTATTTTGTACTAGCCCATGTTCTGGACTTTGTATTATTGGCAAAGTACTGTACTCAGTCACACATTTTATTGAGATCAATCATTCCATACTTTTAGCTATTACCTAATAATCCTTTCCATCATAACATCAGACTAGTTACACACAGTATCAGTTGAGTAAAAGAACAACAGTTATATTTAGAGTACAAGAAAAATAAACCCTCCACAATCACAATGAATGTTCAATTTGCACCGTCCCTTTTACAGACACTGAAGTCCATTACAGTTGAATGGCCGAAGACACCTTTGGGGCTTTGACGGACTGAAGGTAAGTGTGTGTATGGCCATGCACATTGCACAGCCTTCAAAGTTTGGAGGTGTTTGTGTGAGCTCTCTTCCCTTAATTGCGCTCAGCTGCACAGACACACATGTCTGTTTCCCACGTGATGAGTTATGTCTCGTCAGGCATTTATACTCAGTCCGCAAGATGATTGTCAAAGCCAAGCTCACTGGCTGGTAGGTTGTGGAGCTGCAGGCTGATTCCTGGGAAGGTTGAGTAACTCATCAATCCTTTTCGTGTCCACCACCGGCTGCTGCACAACCTCACTGATCTCACCAACCACAGCATCTGTCAGCTGGAGCCGAGCAGTCCTGCAAATGCAAACCAGAGCAATGGTTAACCAACCTGGCCTGACAAGCCAGACTATCACATAAAATGTATAGTCTGTCCACGAGGGATAGACCCTCGGGTAAGATGGCTACAAACAATCACAGCAACTAACAAGCTGGTTCAAGCAACATTAAGCCCGCCCAATGACTCCCTGACTGTCCAGATAGAACGTTGTGGTCGTGTCTAAGATATTTGGCTCATTTAGAACCCCTGTCTGTTTTACAATGGCTTGCTATGTGCATGTCCAACAATGTCATTAAACCTTAAAATCTCACAGAGTGGTTAGTGGTGTCCGTTGATGTGCCAAAACAATTATTGTGAAATACAGTTTCTGTTTTACGGGGGCTTTTTTATATTCTGGAACTATTATTTCAGCATTGGTGTAAATGATTCTATTTCATTCTAGACACCCTGGAAAGGGGGCCAAACTTGATAAAAAATGAAATTCCTTTAAAGGAATATTCCACCTTTTTATGAAATTGGGTTATTCACGGTCTAACCTGGAGTTACAAATGTGGGCAACACCATTTTAGTCTCAGTGCATGCATTTTCCTTATCTGGCAACTGCAATTTTAGCTTTATCTTAGCATAGGCAATGGAATGTAATATCAGAAAGGGTAAAATCATAGAGTACTCCATGATCTTTGGTAATATTGCCAAAGAGTTGCTATCTGGCTACTTTACATTCCAGCACCTATGCTAAGTTAAAGTTAAGAAAAAGTTAAAATTTGGGATGCCAGACTGGCAAAATACATGCAGAGATTAAAATGATTTCACCCACATATGAAACTACAGGTAAGGGTGGTGAAAAATCAATTTTCATAAAAAGGTGGAATAATCCTTTAGGCCAGTGTGTTTATCTATCTGGTGACTTATTTAAACTTGATTCAGGTCACATTTTACAGCCAACAAGGAAAACCCAGAAACTCAGAAAACCAGACCAAAGTTCACTCACGTCACTGTATTTACTCCATAGGCAATACAACTTACTAAATAAAAGTGTCGAACTTAAAGTGATACTATTAGTTGGTGTGTTATGTGTTACTCCTCCAAGTGATTAAAACTGGTATCAGTTGACAGGTTTCACACCCCAAATCCAGGTTCAATCCTATTGTTACATTGCCTACTTTAATGGGGTATCGAGTGCTCCAAGTATAGGAATGCATTTACATGTATATAGATCTCACTCCAATCACATGCCTCCTTGCCCCCACACAATAAACCTTCTCCTATTAATAACAATTGTAGAAACAGCCAGAAAAACCTGCCAAATCTGAGGAATGTTTCAAATCATATACAACTGTAATGCATATAGAGGCTGTCTTGAACTGCATTCCTGTCAGAGGCATGTAGCCTTGTCTTGCATGTCTTTTTTGTATAGTTTAAATCAGTGTTTCTCAAACTTTTTCAGACCAAGGACCACTTTGCCCAAAAAATATTTTTCAGGGACCACCTACATTCGCGCCCCCCCACCAAGTTGCCTGCTGCTACCCCTTTGACCAAATCAATAGGAATTTCTAAATTGCCATTTATGGGAACTTCAAATTCAGATAGCTTAAATGTTTTAATGTAAATAACAAGCCTGCTAGTAGTCATTGATCCACTCATTAAAATAATGTTAGTGAGAAACAGATTAAATAAACATATTTTTTGGAAATCCTCTCGTGGACCATTTGAGCTTGCTCGTAGACCACTAGTGGTCCCCGGACCACACTTTGAGAACCACTGGTTTAAATGTACACCACACCACCTGTACACCACAAATAAACGTACCACTCTGCCATCTTGAGGTCATAGAGCTCCTTGCGCTCTCTTCTCCTCTTCTCTCGTAGAGTCTCTCCACCCAGCTTCTGCATGCCCACAATCAGTGCACCTGTAGGCAACCTGGAATCATCTCTCAAGTTAGCCAGTACTCAATGCACTCAACAGGAAACATTTCAATCAAATTAACAGTGGATTTGTATAATCCACTGATCAAGGTAAGTTGAAGGTGACACTTAAGACTTGTCGAACTTGGCAGGCTGGATAACTGGGTGACACTTTTTAACGGGGCAAAACTCCATGCTGTGAACAACATTGGATACTTTTTCCTAAAACAAAAGCCTCATTGCATCTCATAATGCTTCAAGCCAGCCTGCCATCTGAAATGAGCTTTACAGCACACTGAACGTCCAGTGTGGTTCAATATATAGCCCTGTTGACACACAACTGTGCAGGGGGCCGTTTCCCAAAAGTATAGCTGTTTACTAAGTTAGCAACTTTGTCGGTTGCAATGCAATTTCCCATTGGCAACTAAATACTGTAACTTGCCAAAATTCTAACAGGGTATTTTTGATGGATATAACGTCTGAATGCACCAGAATGGGCAGTACTAGATTTCTCTTTTGAGAGCACACAGGCAGTACATTTTGAGGTATGCCATGAGAGAAAAGATGAGGAATTTGAACACAATGAATATCATGGTGTCACATCTACTACAGAGATTATTCTTGGTTGCCTAACACTCTCTCTCTCTCAAAGTGGTTCATGGGGTTCATAATGGAATTATTGGAGCATTTCTGCCGCTCAATGATCACCTCAGTCTGAGGAAATATTTGACTTCCAGGACCACCCAAACACAGAACTTAGAGAGCAGAAAGAGTGTGCAATACACTACAGTAGAAAAAGCCTCGAAGTCTCACCCCAGCACTCCTCCTATGGCGGAGCCAGCCAGCATCCCCACAGGACCCAAACTCAGCCTGAAAAGTCCTCCGGTCACAGCTGAAGAACACACACACACACACACACACACACACACACACACACACACACACACACACACACACACACACACACACACTTCATGACCTATACGTACAGTACCTGAACTACTCTCCAGAGATATTCTCAAAATTTCTACCATAAATACTGTATAAAAGTAAACAAACAAACCAGTTCCATGACATAATTGTTCACTCACCTCCAGCTATTGAATAGTAACCCAGAGAGTTTCTGTCATTGTACACACTCAGACCTGTACTCACAGTGCTGCAAAACACACAAAACAGTTAGGCCACACATTTGATTGCTTGCTCACACACTCTCTCTCTCTCTCTCTCTCTCTCTCTCTCTCTCTCACACACACACACACACACACACACACACACTCTCACATACAGAAAATCCACACAGAGAATATCCACACAGAGCTCATAGATAACCCCCTCCACACACACAGACAGTTATGTACACTACTCTGTGTAGCCACACACACACACACACACACACACACATGTAGAATCTGAATGCTTACTTGAAAAGCGTTACAAAGGTTGCATATAAAGAGACCTGTACTCACAAAATAGAGCACACTGTCTCATCCCTGAACACACACACACACACACACACACACACACACACACACACACACAGACACAGACACGTACACATTCATACATGCACAAACACAAACACTGTGCGTGTCAATCTGGATGCTTACTTGAAGAGCGTTACAAAGGCAGCTACCCTCCAGCTCCACCTCCAGCCGTAGCGCAGGAACCCCCTGATGGCAGCGTTATGTGCTGAACGCTGAAAGACAGGAAATATGGAAATGTGTCCATTCCAAACACTCATGTAAAAAGCAAACAGATACTGTCCCGTCATACTGACTCTAGTTGGACACAAATATTTAATACAGATCTACTAACTACAGCTTCTCTTGTTCTGAGAATAATCCTTGGATTAACACTTTCAGTAGAAAAATTGACAGTACTATGCTATTAATGCAATGAGTGCTAACCACAGCTTCGACGCGGCTGTTGTACACCTCGTGCTGGCTGAGCTGGATGAAACGTTGGCGAGCGTGTCGAGCTCCAGGGACACCGCCATAGACCATCCCAACTAGTGCTGCCGTCAGGCCACCCTTCACAACATTCCTCACCTCCTCGGAATAGATTTGGCCATCACTGCAGGTGGAAGGGAGAGAGAGAGGAGAGGCAGTGATGGACATAGGGATTTAGATTGGATAATATTCATAAATCAAAAACGTGGCAGAAGATCTTCAGTAAATTTTCACTTGGGATGTAGGCTACAGTAACCTATGGTACTGCTGAGGACTTTTTGAAACAGGTGATAAAAACACAGATGCAGACTATTTACAAACAAATGACAACTTAAGTCAAGCTGATATACTATAAGTGTTATCATGATCAGTCTTTTCGCTCACCTGGTATCAAAGAGGTCTTTAATACGGTCCCAACCTGTGTCAGGAAACTCGGGTTTACCTATGACTTTGGGCAGAGGGCTACTTTCAGCGGCGTGTACGCGAGGGAGAGGGAATTGCAACACACTGAGTGTTCTGACAGCGTGTCTCTGAGGCAGACATGTGTTGATGTTTCCACATGTGGGGTGATGAGGGGGATCCATTATGAGATGATGCACATCTACAAACTGGTAGGCTATTTGAAAAGCAATGAGAGAAGTGATTCCATAACAAGTAACGTAAGTTACTTTACACTATGCTGCAACAGACGTACAGTAACGTTATGCACCTTAACAGGAAAGGGCTCTGGGCAGGTGTCTCTACGAACAAAAGGACAAAAGGGCCAAAATTAGAAACACCGACAGTAGGCGTACATAATTTAACTGCAACCACACAATCTCTCAATATCCAATTTGATTGCTTTCAGATAACCCTTGAGTTAGTAAACGTTAGCTGTCATCACCGATCTCAATGACAGGATTCACAGGCTCATAACAGATAGTTTATTTCACTGACTAGACAGAGGCTCAAGATAATGATTTCAAAAATTACTCTCGTAATCCATCACTAACGCTTCCAAGCCTTCTGTCATCTTTATTTAATAAACAGTCTACGAAAAAACAACACGAAATCACAGTTATCCAACAGTGTCATATGTGTCCTACCCGGGTCGATGTTCTTCGAGCAACCTTATTTCTTCCTAATAACGTTGTAGCACATTATCGCCACCAACCGGACAGGAGTGGACTAACTGCACATTATAGAAAATCGGCCAAAGGGTGGAGGCAGGCATGGACTGGCCATAGGGCAGATACAAGGCAATGCCCGGTGGGTCAACGGCCATTTTTTGGCCGGTGCTGTCATAATATACTCATGATTTTCTTGAACGATATTGGGCTAGTTCAGTATTTTAGTCGGTATTTTTGCTTATATTATAAAAACATGGAGGGCCACCATTAATGACCATTTTTTGGTCCCAGTCTGGCACTGGGTGGAGGTAGCCAACCGACCGATGCCAAATTGATAAAAGGGAGAAAAAATGATCTAGCCTTTTGGTTTGCACCTCTGATGCTCACAGCCTGTATGATTATTGTTGGTGTTGTTGTTGTTGTTGTTGTTATAATACGAAAAAAGGCCCCCTCACTTTCACCCGCTGGACCCCAATTACTGTAGTCTAAGTAGTGTAAGTCAATTTACCTTCTTTTTTAGGCCATTATTATTAAACAACTTTGGTGAAGCACCAGCAATAACACTTGCTGTTGCTGTTTGCAGTGCCAAGCAACTGTGTGTGTGTGTGTGTGTGTGTGTGTGTGTGTGTGTGTGTGTGTGTGTGTATTTGTAGGAGTGTCTGTGTGCTTAGCACAGCCACCTTGCTTCTTGCACTGACCAGTCCATTCACCAGTGCTGATAGCTACCTGCTTCAAGATGACCTGGTCTTGGAGCTTACTTTGCGCCGCAGTTTTGACCTTGGCTGCCATGACGTTGGCAGCTCCTTTAGGCGAGTTGGTGGACCCTGAGGATCCTGAGGTCCAGGCTTGTCTCTCGTTCGCCATGGAATCACTGAGTTTCCATGACGATGAGCACCAGTACACCCTCCATCGGATGGTCTCTGTCACAGTGGAGGTGAGATTTTCTCTTGGCCTCGAGTTTCAGAGTTCACTTCTGTCAACTGTGTTTGTACATCTTATTGGTTTCGTATTCGATGATTCATCATGATGACGGCTGTTTCATGATTGCAAATTGATATTATAAATATTGTGTATCAGCTGAAAGTCACAACAACTGTTGTCATGTCTGAGATTTGTGACTGAGAGTACAAGTCTTCCATGTCTGTGGGTCTGCAAGACTGTTAAGTGAGTGTATAGTGACTATAGTGGGTAAAAACCCTAAGATCCTTTAACGTCACGGGATTCAATTCAAGGGCTTTATTTGCTAAGCTTGAATTTATTTCACAACATATTTGCTCAACGGGGAGCCAAAGATTACTGAATGTACCCTAGTACATAGGCAAACAATTTTATTTTGCTAGTGGGCGTACCACAGTTTAATCACTGCACTGTTGCTGTCTGATAAGAATGTATTTAGAGATAGTTTAATTCAGTTAATCATTTTAAAAAAGGTGAATGAGTTCTTGTAATATCACAGAAATATAACATTCATAACATGTCCATCTTTACCTTTATAACGCACGCAAGCACACACACACACACACACACACACACACACACACACACACACACACACACACACACACATTGAGTAATAATGAATGCATGGAGTAATGTTTCCCCAGCCGATTGGTGGAGGTCAGTATGACATGGATGTGGAGGTGAAGAGGACTCGTCCGTGTGGCTCAGGGAGAGACTCCTGCAACACTGCCCCTGGGGATGAGCAGGTACTGTACTGTAGCCAGTCACATATCAGGCACTGGTGCCTTTACTGCTACCAGTCTGCTGTTGATCTGACCACAAGATCAATGCACCCCTTATCAATCAAAGGCCGAGGCTGGCCACAATATTTTATTTATTTTTTTTTTACAATGTGCAGTGTTACTGTAAATAGAATTTAGCGCACAATCATATCTTCTTTTTTCTTAAGTTTATTTTGACCAACGTTTCGGCTGTTTGGCCTTTGTCAAGATTCAATTTTGGCT
>JAODXP020000031.1:9751819-9759319 GCA_027497455.2 Sardinella longiceps
CTCTCTCTCTCTCTCTCTCTCTCTCTCTCTCTCTCTGCTCTCTCTCTCTCTCTCTCTCTCTCTCTCTCTCTCTCTCTCTCTCACACACACACACACACACACACACACACACACACACACACACACACACAGCCTCCACTTTCAGTGCAGTGACTGTAATTACTCTGGCATCTCCTTCCTACCCTCCATCCCTGGCTTGGCTGATAGTGTGTGTGTGACGTATGTGGCATGGTGTGTGTGTGTGTGTGTGTGTGTGTGTGTGTGTGTGTGTGTGTGTGTGTGTGTGTGTGTGTGTGTGTGCTACTGTGGGGTGTGCTAGAGTGAGGAGTCTGTGAGATTGATTATTCAGTCTGTCCCTCACACTCTGTCCTAAACCTCATATCATCCCTCTTTGCCCTCCACAATACAAATGATGCTCTTTTTCAGGTTCCCCTGTCTATTCTTTAGTCGCTACCTCTTCTCCTCTCCTCTCCCCTCCCTCTCTCTCTCTCTCTCTCTCTTTCTCTACCTCCATAAGCCGGATTCATCATCCACTTTATTAGCAATGCTTGTGGTCTGGTCTGTGCCGTATGTAATAGTGTTGTGTTTGCTCATTAGAGGGGAGTGTTTGTAAACTGTCTGACTGTATGACTGTGTTGCTCTCAGCTGGAGTTATTCACATGTTACACATGTTGTATTTGTTGTTGTGGGGCTCTTGCTTGTGCAAAGTGTTGTGAGGAATACTACTGGGGATGTTATTCACATGTTACACATGTTGTATTTGTTGTTGTGGGGCTCTTGCTTGTGCAAAGTGTTGTGAGGAATACTACTGGGGATGTTATTTTGTGGCAGAGGTGGAAAAGTCCAGCTTAAAAAAAACAACAAAAAAAAAAACAGTATTGATTCAACCTGTGCCCTTAACACAGGTGATCACACTAATGAACTAGTCTACAAAAGTGGTGCTAATTAGAATCAGGTGGGTTGTGTGAATGGTAGGACTTTAACTTCTCCACCTGTGTTTTAGTGCGTGCTACGGTATTACATGGCCTCAATTGGGAACAGTCTTTCTCAGATCCACATAGACATTATCGTGGAAAGTTCCTTAAGCAATGATGTTTTACTCTTGAGGCTGTACTTTGTCTAATGACCTTTGTGCTGTGTTGAAGTGGTTGGATATATTTAAATGTGATTATATTTTACATTAAATATTTACACACTATCAATACAGTTCTGCCAAGTTCATATCATATGCCTAAGTCCTACACCACAAATGCATTCTCACAAGATAAAAACAAACCTAAATCATCCTTCTAATGTCCTCAGTAGAAACAAACAGTTGTCAGTAATTTCATTTTGGGTAACATAACGTTGCTGCTTCCTCAAGAAAGTGACTATATGACATGTCACCCCAAACAATGGTTGTGAGAAGATGCTTTTGTGTGCTTTTGAGCTGAGAGAATAAGTTCTGGGCAGGCAAGGTCTGTTGCCTTTTGTTCTGCCAATGACTACACCAAACCCTGATTGGATTTCTCTGTTAGGTCTGGACCACAGCCATTCAGCAGGCTTGTTTATCAAAACCTAGCCCAAAATCGCTGGCTAATATTTCCCAACAGGTCCTCCTCCAGCGGGTCATCCTTGAATGACCTCTTCCGCGCTGCGGCCAGAGGAGGTGAGGTCAGCGAGCTGCGGAGATGTTTCAGGTTATTCTGTTCCACTCCGCACACAGTGTGCAGCCCGGCAATTTGTTTCCCTCTGGAGACAAGCACCAGGGTCGCCGTCTCTAAGGTCACATGAGGCGTTGATAAACCAGAGCCCTTATCAGCCCTCCTGGCAGGAACTTTACACTGGAGATCTGTTTGAACCTTCTAGAATCGTGCTGAACAGATGACTGTCATGGTGGTTATGCACGGTAATTACTGTGACTATAGGCACTGTGATTATTGAGGATTTAAGTAATGAAAGTAATGCTTTCATACCCAAGTGACACTCATACCAATCACAGTGTGCAGCCCAAGTGACACTCATACCCATGACAACAGGTAGAACTCAGTAATGATTAGATTGTGTGATAGTACAGTATTTGACATTAGGGAAGTGGAAAACATGGCTGTTTTCTGAATAAAGTGGGACCTTTATGACCTGTCCCTGAAACGTCTCCCACTCACAGTAGTACTGTATGTAGCTCTGCATTTTTGCATGCACACCTCAGCTGCAAGCCCCTAAACACAACAATGCACTTGCCTTTGCATAGATGGTAACTCACTGACAAAGTGGTTATGGTTTTAGCAGGCATGAGTCTGTGTTGACGGCTTGTGTAGTGTTCTTCTCACGGATGCCATTTTGCAATATTTTTGGCACCGCACACAGAGCATAGAGCACGCCTCTGTGGTGACATGTAAAACCATATTGGACAGTGTTTTATCTGCTCATGTCAGGTATAAGGAAGGTAGCTATTCCTCCAGCTGTTTTCAGTAACAGATGGATATTTTAAAAAGGCTTCTTCATTTATGATGTTGTGCAATCATTGTAATAGGTTTAATTATGATGTGGTAAGCTCTGCAAGCCAGCTTCTGTTCTTAACACAGCTATGGGGACAATTCAGAATGAGCTACTGTATTAAAATTGCAAATATTTACACCTCATTTGCTAAGGAGACTATGGGGATTGAAAGAAAGGATCAAGGAAGACAAATGAAAAAAAAGCAAAGACTCACATAAGTACAACTCGTAAAAGAAACATCAATAAGTAGTAGTACTGTAATAGTCATTTTTAACATGATTAAATGCAAAGTGATCTTTTGAGAGATTCAGTGAGATTTTTACAGTGAGATTTTACTGTAATTGGGATATTAATGCAGCTTTTTCCAAAAGCCCATAGACCCTCCTCTCTCTTAGTTCTTTGGTGACGTCAACTGAGTTGTTTTGTTTTTGGAATGTGGTGATGAAGACCATAGACAGATGGAAGCTGAGGGACGAAGAAACAAAATGGAGGGATGGATGGGGCCCTCCGAGACCCCCCTCTGTTAAGAATGGGGAACGTTTGATGGTGTTGGGGAGCCGAGCCTGGGGAGAAAAGCTCGGGGGGAGGAAATGGGCTTATTCTTCACAGTTGTCAAATATCCAATGCATAACTGATGCCTGCATTAGACCAGCACTTAATAACCCAGAGCAAACACAAAACACATTTACTCTCTGATGACAGTTCAGTTAATGCAAGGATGTGGTGAAGTGTGTGTCTGTGTGTGTGTGTGTGTTTGTGTGTGTGTGTGTGTGTGTGTGTGTGAGAGAGAGAGATAGAGAGAGAGAGAGAAAGAGAGAGATTGTGTGTGTGTGCGTGCGCACAATTTCATGACAGTTTAGTTAATGCTAGGATGTGGATATTGGACGGTTCTAATTGTTTCATTATCTCTCCTGGATCCAAGAGACAAATCTCTTTCGCTCCCTCGTTCATCCTTAGCCCCCCCCCCCCCCGCCCCATCATTCTTGCTCTCTTTCTCTGTTTCACTCAAACACACACACGCACACACGTACACACACACAGGACCCAAACTCACGTCTCGGCGCAGAGTATAGCGTCTCATTTGGAATGCAGTGCCTTGCCTTAATCCGGCTCATTCTGTGCACTAATAACTTTCTGAAAGGCAGAATGGGTTTCACCCAGGCTGTGTGTGCCGCCGCTGGAAACCATTTGGAGTTCATTTGGAAGTGTCCATCATACTGTGTATCGCAACCAGGAAAAGAGAGAGAGAGAGAGAGAGAGAGAGAGAGAGAGAGAGAGAGAGAGAGAGAGAGAGAGAGAGAGAGAGAGAGAGAGAGAGAGGTATAGAGGCAGATGTTTTGGAGAAAAGAGAGAGTGTTGAAGGTGGCTGAATAAAGGAGGAGGGATAGATAGAAAGAGGGTGAGCGATTTGTAACATGAAAAAAAAACTAAAAACAAGCTTGTGGGTGAAAGATAGATAGACATAGGTAATGATGGAGAGAGATCGAGAGAGAGAGAGAGAGAGAGAGAGAGAGAGAGAGAGAGAGAGAGAGAGAGATGAGATGATGCACTGGACAAATCTCAGCATGACAGAGTCACAGGTCTGGCTACCTCCATCAGATGACATCACCACTCTACTGAGCCAGAGGGCAGGGTGGAGCACGGCCATCCCATAATGAGCCACTCAGGACACATGCCAGGGCAGGTAGACATCTGATTGGCTGGCAGGAGTATCCATGACGGCATGCCTGCTCAGAAGGAGGCAAGCAGGAAGTGTCTGGCAGTCTGTCTGAGGGAGAGATGCTGTGAGAAAGTCCATGCGGATCGGATGCCTCATCTACTAATGAGTTAGACTGAGGGGATCAGAGGCCACAGACAGGGTAGGGGCTGACTTCAAAGCACTACCTACAAACAGAGTCGCCATGTGTTACCTGTTTCTGCAGTCCAAAATACCCATAATAACCACCCATCAACCAGCATATAGGCAACAGACTGCTTTTACAGTAACTCAATGTTTGACTGGAGAGAAGCAAAATATAAACAAATTCTAATGGAAAATATATTTAATTAGCCTATAAGGTGCAAATCATGCTGGTATGGTCAGTTGGGTCATTTGGTTGTGGATGAAAACAAGTGAAGAATAAAGATCAAATTAGATCCAGTCATAGGCTAATTGTCATCTATCAAGTTTGTATCCACTTAAATGAATCTCTGATGTTTGCATTGAGCTTCATTGTAACTAATAAGTGAAACAGCAAAAAGTGAAACAGCCAATTGGGAGTAATAGATCCAACATGAATTCAGCGGTTGGGAATAAGCTGATTGAGGCCTGCCCGAGTTGACGGCACTGATCCCACCAATTTTAGCAGACGCTCATCAACGCGCTGCATAGTATCAGAGCTGTGGTCTGTGGGGCCTCAACAAGACAGGCAAGGCAGACCGGCTAACTGACCATAGACAGACAAAACAGAAAGAGGTAAACAGACAGACAGCCATAGACAGAAACAGACAGACAGAGAGAGACCGACAGACAAATGTTAGCCATGGGAGGGTAGAAAGACAGACAGACAGACAGATCTATGGAGATGCAGATGGAGAACAAACAGAGAAATATGAGACAGACAAATGACAGTGATGGCCACAGGCATACAGGAAGATTGATAGACAGACAGACAGACAGACAAACATATGCATGCAGATAAACTGAGAAACAACAACAAAAAAAACATGACAGACTGGTGACAGACTGCCACCGGCATACAGGATTAAGACAGGCAGACACACAGACAGACAAAGAGAAGGACTAACTGGGAAACAGAGATACTGATTGATGACTACATGTTCCAGGGGATAAAGGAGTATCAAGAACACACACAGGCAGAAAGATGAAGACAAACAAACAGACAGGCAGACAGACAGACAGATGGATTGGAGGGCTGTTAACATGTGACGATACAGAGCAACAGATAAAAAAAAGATGGACAGAGAGAGACAGACAGCAGTTAGGAGACAGACACATACAGTATACTGGAGAGCTGTTGGCAGACATTAGATGTGCAGGACACTGACAGGGGAAGACAGACAGACAGACAGACAGACAGACAGACAGACAGGCAGGGAAACCCACAGACAAAGAGAGAGACACAGGAGGGCTCTTGGCAGACATGGAGATGTGTAGAAGAATACTGACAAACAGACAAGGAAAAGCAGGCAGACAGACACAGACAGACAGACACGGACAAACAGACCCGGACAGACAGACAGACAGGAACAGACGCACAGACCGGAGGGCTGTTAGCAGACACGGCGACGTGTGGAAGCGCCCCGACAACAGTCCAAACAGGAGCGGCCTCGCTGCCTCTGGCGACGGAGTGTGACGGGGCACAGAAGGTGGACGTTCCCACCTCGACGCCGTGAAAGCTCTCAGCACCTCTCGGAGCAGATGCTCGCTGACATGTCTGGCGTCTGTCCCACCCATGAGTGTGTGTGTGTGTGTGTGTGTGTGTGTGTGTCTGTAACAAACATGTCCACCACTACCACTCCACCCCCTCTCACACCTTCAGCATTGCAATTCAGTTGTGTGCGTGCTATACTTGGCAATGTGTGTGTGTGTGTGTGTGTGTGTGTGTGTGTGTGTGTGTGTGAATATGTATTTGTTAGTGTGTGTACTGTTTAATGTTCAGAATCCTGGTGCCATCCTTGGCAGTTAGGGAGGCCTGTGCATAAATAATACACAGTTTACAGTAAGGTAGCTTTAATGTGTATACATATAATGTGTATATACTGCGCTAGATGGTCTCTCATGACAGTAATAGCAGGGAGAGAACAAGAGTTTGTTCACACTTGGCAGCTGTAATAGTCTGGTTGGGGCCTCAAAGCCATTGCTGTGCACACTCGACTGATCTCTGGCCTCCCCACCACCGCCCACACCCAACACACACCTTCTCTATCTGAAGAGCTTGGAGCCAAAACGTCAGGCCTATAAATAATACTCAGTCATGTGTTTTAATTGTTCAGTAATTATTGACCAAATGCCAATTATGTTGATGTTGATTATGAAAAAATATCAAACTAGAAAAGCGCTCAGAGAGCGCAGACCTCCGCCAAGGCAATGTGGTCACAGACACAATATAAATTCCAGATCATGTTCTGGATCACCGATCGCCACCAAAATCGAATCAGTTCTTGTTTGTCCCAATATACACATTGTCCTAAAATTTCATCCAAATCCATGCAGTACTTTTCGAGTTATCCTGCTGACAGACAAACAGACAAGCAAACAAACAGACAAACCAACGCAACCGAAAACATAACCTCCTTGGCGGAGGTAATAAGCAACCCAAAAGTAAATCCATTGATATAACAAAATGTTAATAAAGTATTTCTGAAAGGTAATTGAAGTGGCTTTTATTGAAGTGTTTTTGAAAACAAACTCTTCATTTGAGATCCCCAGAGCATCCTGCCAAGCTTTGCAACCAAGCTGGCACATAACTTTAGAGAGATTTGATCGTTTCAAACTTCTACAGTTCACGCCTCCAGTAGACCAAGGGGATGGCCATGGCCATGTCATTTTGTATGGCAAAACTTTTGACTTTTTTTACTCAAACTCCAACATGGATTGCTTTTTTGAGTTTTTCACTCTGTACTTCCCCCTGGCAAGCTGATGGGGCATTTACCCTGATATTGTGATATCAGGCATGTGTGTCATTTACATATAGTGACACTTACTGTATGTCTGATATCAAGACATCAAAATAAATGCTCATTTGGCTTGCCATATTTCCCGACTGTTGTATTTCAACCCATTTCATAGGGTAAACAGTAGGGATGTGGAAACCGGTGGTAATCGGGCTGATTACGGTTAATGTAAATCCACCTCCACAGCTGAGCATTCCAAGAGTGGAGCTTTATTGGTCCATGATGCAACACACTGCCACATCTCTCTCTCCCAGTGATCAACCCCAGTCTGTGTGTGTGTGTGTGTGTGTGTGTGTGTGTGTGTGTGTGTGTGTGTGTGTGCGTGTGTGACAAGCACAAAGCAAA
>JAODXP020000031.1:9761819-9764319 GCA_027497455.2 Sardinella longiceps
CTAATGATAGCTTGGTTGTTATTCCTCGTTGTGTAAGTTGGTTTGGATAAAAGCGTCTGCTAAATGCATGAATGTAAATGTAAATGATTGCTGAGAAATTAACTAGGGAGGATTGCAGGAAGTAGTCATTAAGATGCAAACCCATTGGAACCCATTGGAGCCAATCAACAAAAATCCTGGAACCAATCACGACTTAGCCTGGTCGGTCATAACCAGGCCATCAGTCTACGATTGTCTTTGCGTGAGTGTCTGGGATTGCAGCTATTGAAAAAGATTTCTTGTTTAAATGCAAAAAGATTGGGTCAGCCCTTGACTGATAGCCTACTTCTTGCGCTGCAATTGAAATGATTAAACAACTGCATTTAAAAGATAGGCCACCATTTGGGGAAATGCCTTCCCCCAAATCGAGTTTTACCTTTTTCCATTTCATCCTGATGATAGCACAACAGATGGATTCCACGCTAACGTTATGCACCAGCTTGGTGGTGAAGTATATAAACTACGGTAACGCTACAATAACAGAAACCCGACTTTATCTCTCACAACTCCCGATCCTGCTTGTTTTTTTAGCGCAAGCTAGAATTGATCTCTGCAAACGATGCCAATGGCCGGAATGCCAGACGGAGTCGTGGAGGGAAATCATTATTGAGCGGAGCTACGTAGGAAGGCAAAGCCAGGCTAAGATATACCCTACTTACATTTATGTTTGTTTGGAATAGTTGAGAAATTAGAAAATCGTGTTGAATCATGTGTCTCTTCACGGGTTGGTTTCGATATGAGTGGCTGAAGTAGGTGGTTAATAAAGATGACAGGCAAGTGGTTTATCCAATTATATACAAGAATTTTTGATGACGTTCAGACTTCAGAAGCAACTCTCCAATGGAAAGGCTTCAGATGGATACAGCGCAACGCATCATCTGACATGTGTGAAGTTGGGACATTCCTATTTCTAGGCTACACTCAATATCCTAAAGAATGCTTTAGCTTAAAAATCGGGGACTTTCTTGTATTTTAGAGACCACCAAAATCAGGACGGCAAATGTTACCATTTATCATGAGTGGAGTTTACTTAATATTACACACACACACACACACAGCTAGACACAGAAGACATCCATTTCACAATGTCTCGATGAATTGACAATTATTGGTAGTCTACTTCCTGCTCACTGTGTGATATCTGCAGTACGGCCATGGGCACTACATGATGTGGGAACAAATTAGTACCTATCAGTGTTCATAACCGCTGAATTTAAGGACCTGGTTTTCATGAAGTTATTGATCGTTAGGCTATGAATTGTTAGAGTGTAATGCTATCATTACTGCTAGTGCTAGTTATTGGCAGCAAATATTTCTCATTTATAGTTTCATCTTTCATAATTGTGTTTTAATTTGCTTGTACACAACTTAAATGTTTTGTCAGTTTTGGTGAACCTGTGCACCCTGTTTAGCCATTTTGTCCAAGATCAGATGACCAGTGCTAGCGCCAGTGTTTAATAGCTGACAACTAGCTGATGAAACTCCAGCACAAGTCCTTAGTGTGTGCTCGTGTGTCTATGTGTTAAGCTACAGTGCAAGGGAAAAACGCAGAAGCACAGGAACTTGGGTTATCTTTCATGGAGCAGCACATTGAAGGTTACTGGCTCGCATGTCAGTGATCCGGTCGGTGTGGTGTGGGCGCATGCGTCATCCTCACTATCACTCTGATCACCAACACTGCCATCAGCATCCCCAGCATCAATGATAGCAGCAGCAGCTGCTCACTGCACAGGCTGGGTGTATTCAAGCAGGTCTATATAGCATACAGTAGAGGGGAAGAGATGCTCAGAGTTGCTCCTGGCTTGGTATACAGTACTGTATGTGTGGCTGTTTGCACATGTGTCCTTGAGCAGCGCGAGACACTGAAGCGCTAGTGTGGGGAGTGTGAGTGTGTGTGTGTGTGTGTGTGTGTGTGTGTGAGCTGTAGTGTCTGACAGTGACGTTTAGACCAACAGATTACAACAGTATCGGCAGTGGTGGCGGCTGCTCTCTTGAGGCTGCAGAACATTGACTCATGCATGCACACACACACACACACACACACACACACACACACACACACACACACACACACACACACACACACACACACACACACACACACACACACACATGCATGCACACATACATAATAGAATAAATTACATAGGCCTATGCATCTCCCTTGCACTGTAGTCAGACGGTTAGGGCAGAGAAAGGAAGGTGGAGAGTCGCTAAAGGACTGCAAAAATAGAGAGATCTTTCTCTTCTGTCTGTCCACCTTGAAAGAGGAAGTTGTGAAAAGGTCACTGTGCCATTTTACCCAGAATGCCACAGCCCTTCAGCTCAAGGCCTTTCCAATCACTAATCTAAAATGTTTGTCCTCTTGTCCCCCTGGGCGTGAAGGCCATGTGTCTGTCTGTCTGTCTCTCTCTCTGAGAGTGAGTGAGCTGTTTGTGTGCTGGTGCCTCATCAGTAATTG
>JAODXP020000031.1:9766819-9784319 GCA_027497455.2 Sardinella longiceps
ACTGAGAGAGAGATGGATGGTGGGGGAGAAAAGAAGGATTACACTATTTGAACGGAGGCTATAACTCAGCCTATGATCTTTTTCTTTAATTAACTTCATCTGATTGAGAAATCTGGCATTGTAATATGATCTATAGGCCCCTTACTGCCATATGCACTAACACACACAAATATGAGTTTATGGCTCAAGAATCTGTAAATATATGAGTGTGCTTTCAAATATAGAATGTGTGTGTGTGTGTGTGTGTGTGTGTGTGTGTGTGTGTGTGTGTGTGTGTGTGTGTGTGTGTGTGTTTTGATGTGCTTCTCTGTATGAATATGAATTCTTTGAGAGGCAGAATGAATGTGAAGGAGGGCGACGTGTGAACCTGTCTTCTGTTGTTCCCATAGCAACGGCAGGAGTGTAGGGGGCAGGGGGTGTAGAAAGAGATGGAGGGAGAGAGATAGAGAGAGAGAGAGAAAGAAAAAGGGAGAGAGAGAGCAGTGGTCCTGTGAAACATGATAAAAATCTTTCATAGTAATGGGTAATTTTATTTCAATGATCCCTACTTTATGCAAATCTCATGCCCTCTCCTCCTCTTTTCTTCACACAACACACACGTAGTCTCCAACTACAGAACACACACCCCTCTGCAATCTATCTCAACATAGAACTCCTACATCCTAACACAATCTAAACCCTTTCAAACCCTTGCTACCTCCCAACACACTAACACAACACGTCCCACAGCTTCGCAGCTTCAGCTACTGCTAAAAACTAATCTGAAACCAAATCAGACATGAAATTTATGAAATATTGTCTATTACCTTGGTCCTTGTCAGTTAAAATAAAATTATAAAAATGATCATCATTCCTGTTTTGTAAACATATCTACATATACTGTACATTGGTGAGAATCAAGACATGTTAATTGCAAACATGTGTAAAGCCCTGTAGTTAAAAAAAAAAAAAAACCTGTGACATACACAGTACAAACAACAATACACTTTTTCAGTTAGGTTACAGTCAATGACACCTACTGAACCTACTGTGGAGAAATTTGGTGGGATTTAATCCATCATCCTGTTGATTGAGGTCACTGAGTGTTTTCTGTAGGAAAAAGAATAAGAAAATTTAATACATTTACAGTAAACCAGAAATTAATCAAATATACTGAAAGTGAGTTTCTGTGGCCTATTCAGTTAGTTCAGTGTTAGCCAACTGATTCTAAATGATTCTTAAACTTCAATTTGTAAGAAACACTTCCCGGAGATGATGGCTTACAATAAAGTACAAAAGAGCCATTGAGAGACTCCTCCGTAAAGATTAAAAGGAGAAAGTCAGTAATTCTCGTTCTCTCAGCTGTGAACTACTTTCAGTTCATTTGCACAGGGTGAATATATATGCTTGCTGATATCTTGAGTGAATCATCAGCTTAAAAATGTGTGTTTATGAGTATAGCACACACACACACACACACACACACACACAAACACACACACACACACACACACACACACACACACACACACACACACACACACGCAGACATGCATGCACGCACGCTGACACACACACACACACACACACACACACACACACACAGGAAACACCACTATCTGCTACCTGTTTCCCCAAGCACGGGTTTAAAAAAAAACGACTCCCTCCACCACCACTCTCTGTACCAGGTAGATGTTGCCCGAGGCACTTTAGTCTCTCTCTCTCTCTCTCTCTCTCTCTCTCTCTCTCTCTCTCTCTCTCTCTCTCTCTCTCACACACACACACACACAAACAATAGAATCTCCTATCCTTCAATTACTTCAATTTTCTATCAACACACACACACACACACACACACACACACACACACACACACACACACACACACACACACACACACACACACACACACACACACACACCATGTATAGTTCCAGGTGTTTTATCAGGTACTTGCTATCCTGAAAGATTTGGTGAGTTTGTTTTTGGGTTACAACACACATCTAACGGCAATTTTGCCTGTGCTTTTACAGAGCATGACAGGATGTGATAGATTTGTTGGCGGAAGCGTTAGTGTGAGTGATCGTATATGATCGGCCCGCACCGTTGCCGTGGCAGCAAATAGATTGTTGACAAAGGATGATGGATTAGGGCGTGGAGCCGAACCAACAGGACTCTGTCCTCCAGCACACAGGAGCGCCAACACACTGGTGACAGGAGAAGAGGAGCGGGAAGCCATGATCAAACCTTAATGAAGCTAAAGAACTCAAGGGTCATCAGGCATAAGGGTCTACGTGTGTGTGTGTGTGTGTGTGTGTGTGTGTGTGTGTGTGTGTGTGTGTGTGTGTGTGTGTGTGTGTGTGTGTGTGTGTGTGTGTGACCATCAGCTGACACAGCAAGAGCTCTTTGGAGAAGTGTAGTGGTCTCGGGGCAGTAAAGCTGCTGGTATTACAGTAGCCTGGCGATGCCATCCTACGTACCTCCGCTAAACATTTTATCTCCGCACGTAGTCTGGAATAAACCCCCCTTCCCGCCTTTCCCTCGGTTACTCTACGGTTTAGCCAATCAGCACACAGTTTAGAGTGATGTCTCAAAATTTTGTAGTCCACAGGATAGGGACGCGTTTGTTATTCTCTCCCCCACTTTCGAATTACATTCACAAAATTGGTACATGACATTAGCATCCATGATCTTGAGGATTTATTGCCACTACGATGTCAAAATAGATCAGAACTTACGATAATACTGTTAATACTGAAAGCGAAAATTGTAGGCGTGAGAGCCAGGCGAGCGAATACGTCATATCCAAACAGAAACCTATTTCAATTGCGTTGGGCCAGACTGTATGACATAGTCAACAGTCGCTTTCGCCCAGGCTAGTATTACAGTAGTATTAAGACTGGGTTGAGTAGTTGTAACCGAGGCCCGACTGAGGGATCTACCTAGAGGGCAATGAAGAGTAATGGCTGATTTATAGTCAGGAACAAACGTAACTGCGCGATAATGCAGTGAGCCTCGCAGCTATTTTACCCCCCTCCGCAGTGACTGCGTGTGCACCCCTGAAAATGTGACTGGCCGCAGACAGCGACGCAGTAAACGGCAGCAGGAGCCGCTGTGATTGGTCCTCTCGAGCCGCCTGCTCTGTGCTCTCGTCGCTCGAGAATGAAAAGCTACTTCCTTGGGTCGTTCGTCGGGTAGTATAAACCAAAACTCACTGCGCCGGCCTGTCGGCGATAGGCTGAAAAAGAGGTATAACCCAGCCTTAAGACACAAAGAGTTCCATGCATCTACTTCTGATCAAAGACTAGATATGGTGCTGCATTCTGGATCATCTGTCCAGGTTTCATGCAGCTGATACTGCATTACAATAGTCAACTTGAGGAAAAGAAATTCAGGAAAAAATTCAGGATAATTCGGAAAGAAATCAGGATTTGTATTGTATTAGCTGCAGGTTCATTGACAGAGCAGGGGTAAGAAGATGTGTTAGTGTTGGTGCTGGCTATGGAGATGCTGCAGGGAATAAGAAAGAGCTGTGGGTGTCTTTGACTACCATCCAGCTTTATGCTATCCTATTCTAACTGATCTATAGCAGTCACACACACACACATTCGTATACAACACACACACACACACACACACACACACACACACACACACACACACACACACACACACACACACACACACATACAGAGCGAGAGTGGGAGTGCTGCTTCTCTGTGGCTGACTGGAGGTGAGCTGGCTGCTGGTAATTAAGAGAGCCTGGCAGCCTGATACCCCAGAGTCCTGCTCACAACTATTTATTCTGCCTTCTGCGGCCTCCCCTCCCCCTCACTCTCTCTCTCTCTCTGTCTCTCTCTCTCTCGTCTCTCTCTCTCTCTCTCTCTCTCTCTCTCTCTCTCTCTCTCTCTCTCTCTCTCTCTCCTCTTCGTCTCTCTCTTCCTCTTCCTTACTCTCTTTCTCCACATGCTTCTCTCTTTCTCTCCCCTCTCTTCATCTACTCTCTCTCCCTCTCCTCTGTCTCTTTTGTTATTTCTCTCTATCTCTCATTCCTTTCTCTCTCTCTCTCTCTCTCTCTGACCCCTACCCCTTCTTTCACCTTCCTCTTCCTCTATTCTTTCTTCCTCTCTTTTTAATATTTTCACTTCCCTTCTTTCCTCTCCTTCTCCCTGCTAGCTCTTCCCCATAGAACATGCTGGAGTTATTTCTGTATCCACATCGATACAGGGGAAATGTGACACAACCAGAGAATGATATCATCTGTGTTTGTGTGTGTGTGTGTGTGTGTGTGTGTGTGTGTGTGTGTGTGTGTGTGTGTGTGAGAGAGATAGCGAGATAGAGAGAGAGAGGGAGAGAGTGTGTGTGTGTACTGTATGTGTGTCTGCGTGTGTGTTTTCTGTCTGTATGCGGGTGGGTGTGTGTTTCCTCGTTTTGTTTTTGCATTTGTGTACTGTGTCTATGTTTGCGCACTCTCTGTCTCTCAGTCTCTCTGTGTGTGTGCGTGTGCACGGGCGTGCGTGCGTGTGTGTGTGTGTGTACACTAGTGTGTGGGCACTTGCTTCACTGAAGGGAAGACTACAACAGTGTTCCAGCTGCTAACCCAAAAATAACAACCCCCCAGCAATCCCCCCTCCCCTCCTCCTCCTGTGCTCCTCCACCGAGTCCCATCCCCTTCACCACACACACACACACACACACACACACACACACACACACACACACACACACACACACACACACACACACACACAATGGTGACTGTAATACTACACTGTCATTCATAACACTCATTAGCTACAGTATGTGTCTACAGTATGTGTGTCATGCTGTATGTGCTAGTATGTCAAGTGACATTGTACTGTTCCAGCTTAATGATATATCTGTGTCTGCGAGAGAGAGAGAGAGAGAGAGAGAGAGAGAGAGAGAGAGAGAGAGAGAGAGAGAGAGAGACGGGTGGAATAGGCATGCACAATACTTAGGGGGAAATATGTAGTCATTGAAAACAGTATAGGCTACATTAATGCATACACACACACAAAGGCAAAAAGGCAAGTCCCGCCTTTTTTATGTTATCATATATCAGTTGCCATGGTACTGATGACATAATGTTAATGATGATATTGAGCAAAGTGAGGACTAAAATGGTAGCAGTGATATAATGATGATAGTGATGATGATGATGATGATAATGGTGATGATGGTGATGATGATGATAATGATGATGATGATGATGATGATGATGATGATGATGATGATGACTATGCTGAAGTTCCCTAGTTTCCTAGGGACTATAATATGTGCAACCAAGGTCAGGATATTTTCTCCAGTGGGTTGATGTTCCATAAACAGCATACAGTAGAGCTGCTGCCTGCACGGCACACACAGGACATGGGAACAGACAGATAGATTACAGCAGGCTTTCACTAGCACCGCTTACGTGGGTTCATACTAAGTCTATGTACTGAATAGGCACAGACTCTGTATCTCTCTTTCTATGTGTGTGTGTGTGTGTGTGTGTGTGTGTAGCTTTTTACAGAAGGTAATGGAGCCACACACCAACTGAGAGTTTGACTGACAGGCAGGTCATGAGTAGGAACAGCTCGTCTGTGTGAATGACAGGCAAGATCAGCCGGCAGATGCCCTCTCCCTCTCCCCTCCCATAGTGTGAGTGTGTGTGTGTGTGTGTGTGTGTGTGTGTGTGTGTGTGTGTGTGTGTGTGTGTGTTATTTTTAGTTGTGCTCTCTGGTATTTCGGGGAAAAGAGCTCAACAGCTCCAGCACTGCCAGAACTCCCAAACACAGCCAGAGTGAAACCACAGCCTCCACTACTGCACGCACACAAGCACACACACACACACACACACACACACACACACACACACACACACACACACACACACACACACACACACACACACACGTCAGCTCCTTGTAGTTTCTGTTTACTGATGTCAAGCATAAGGAACTCTCATCACCTCCAGTCTCTGTCAAAACAGGCGATGCAGCAGAGGACAGCACGTAACTAACCGTCATACATAACATATATACTGTACATACATTCTCATTCTGTAGTAGGACTCATGTTTCAGCCTGTATACATATAGATGTACATATACATACATGTCAAAGGGGGAATGGCAGAGATACAGACAGAAGATGCAATCTGTTGGCTCCGTATTTTATGTGCCTGAGCTGAATCCAAGTCGGAGAGCCTGCAGTGAGTGATTTAAACCCTTAGCCGTGTTTTACTCCTGCCAGATTCTGCTGATATTTCCTCTCTGTGTGTAGACTTAGTTACGTGTGTGTGTGTGTGTCTCTCTCTCTCTCTCTGTGTGTGTGTGTGTGTGTGCACTATAGTTGTCTAACCCCAGTTTAATGTGTGTGTGTGTGTGTGTGTGTGT
This sequence comes from Sardinella longiceps, assembly GCA_027497455.2. Taxonomy (NCBI): domain Eukaryota; kingdom Metazoa; phylum Chordata; class Actinopteri; order Clupeiformes; family Clupeidae; genus Sardinella; species Sardinella longiceps. The sequence continues at coordinate 9,773,199 of JAODXP020000031.1, forward strand.
GTGTGTGTGTGTGTGTGTGTGTGTATGTTTGTGTGTATGTGTGCCTGTGCATGTGTGTGTTTGTCTGACTTCAATTTATTGTGTGCGAGTGTGTGTGTGTGTATTTGTCTCTGCTTATTTGCAGAGAGTGTGTGAGTGGGAGGTAAGACACACATCAGGTCAATACCACTCTGCTCTGCTGAGAGAGCTTGGAAAGAAGGATTGATTTTCTAATTATTCTTCACAATCCACATGCACCCCACCTCCACAAACAGACACACACACACTCTCTCTCTCTCTCTCTTTCTGAATTTCTCTAAAATTACCTCCTGCAGAAAGAGTAGAGAATAATCTTCATTTATATTCAAAAGCCATCTAACGATGGAGGTGGAGAAGGAAAGAAAAAGGAGGGTGAGCAAGAGAGAAAAATTGAGTGAAAAGAGAGTGCCTGACTAGAACTGTGTGCATGTGTTTGTGTGTGTGAGAGAGAAAGAGAGTTTGTGTGGAGGCATGAGCCAGATGTATATGATGCTTATTTGTGACTGTGAATACATATGTATAAATGTATATACATGTGTGTACATATTTGTCTATGTGAGAGTGCATGTACTGTATTTGTGTATGTACTGTATGTGTGTGAGAGAGTATGTAAAAGACAGAGAGGGAGAGTGTATTTGTGTGTGTGTATGTGAGAGTGTATGTGTGTGTGTGTGTGTGTGTGTATGTGTGTGTGTGTGTGTGTGTCCTGATGCTGTTCTGCCTGAGGTAAACTGGCTGTTCTCCAGGTGGATGGGGGAGTTGGGAGTAGACATGTGGTGTGTGTGTGTGTGTGTGTGTGTTTGTGTGCGTGCAATGTGCAACGTGCATGTGTGTCTGCATGTGTGTCTTCATCACCACCACCATGTGGACTACAGTAAATAGCATCTGCCTTTGCACACACACACACACACAGACACACACACACACATCACAAGGCTGAATGAATTGCCTGTCTTTTCAGTGGCTGATTGGTTGGGAAGATACAAGCAGGTGATAGGTCAGGAATGTGCAGGGTTGGATTCATCACCCACACTACTTCTTTCTCCTCTTTCTCCTTTCCCTTCCTCATCCCTCCTTTCTTTCTCTTCTCCTTCTGTAGTAGTACTCATGTTTCACCCTCCTCTCGTCTCCCCCCTCTTTGCTCCCCCTTGTACTGAGGAGGAGTTCTCGAGCAGACATGTTTGTCCGGTGGCCAGAGATCTCAAGGTCTGTCAGAACCGGATGAGGCACCAGCCAGAACCTTCCGGGCCAGACGCCGCTGCTGAACACGGGCCAAGACTAGCAGCCCAAAGCCCATCCCCAAAACCCCTCCACTCAGGCCTCACAAACACAGCACAAGTCATCTCAAACAAACAGGAGTCAACTCAGTTTTCAGTTTTTTTTTTGTTTCCTCACCAGCCAGATGCACCCTTATTTATATAATTGCATTAAGTGAATGTATAATTTGATTGAAACAACAAAAATTACATCAGATGAATGAATGCCCCTATTGCCACCACCTCCATCTCACTTTGACTTGATAATCTGTTATTGAACGAATTAAAGCTGTCTGGTTAAGTCATTTGGCATCAGGGTACTTGTGAATGATGGGCTAATTGATGCCCTTTCAATCGGTGCATTTCACTCCACTGAAGCTGACTGGGCTGATATCTGACCCCATTATGGTGAAACACAGAGACAGAGAGAGAGAGAGAGAGAGAGAGAGAGAGAATATAAAATAATTCAGTATAATGCTAAAGTCTACCCTGTGCTATACTTTATCAGGTGTAAATGAATAAAATCTGGTCCCATAAATCAGAGTAAAGAAAACTATATCCATTGTGTGTTGAAGCGATACGTGATATGGAATATTTGATATGATTTTTGCCATGTTGCTCCTCTTCACCAAGGTTCTTAAATCAGTTCCTCATCCTATTGATCCATCAACTAACAACAACAAATAGACACAGGGAAAAAAACTCCTAACCAGACGCAACATAGCGCTTAAAGGAAAGTGCTGGAGTGATTTCAAGCATAGCCCTGTTGAAAGAGCATGCTAAATGCGCTATTTAGCGAATGGAATAAAATAATTTGGTACAGCACAGACCGAACGCAAACGCAGAAGCGGACAGTCAATTTACACTGAATCAATGGGACCTGACTGTTGGAAACTGAAAGTAAGATCTGAGGTTACATTGACTCAATGTAAAGTGTTTCGCGTTCACGTTAGGTCTGTGCTGTTCGAAAATCTTTCATTTCATGCGAAATATATTGCTGTTAGAAGGCTCGTGCAGCAGGACTATGCTTAAACTTACTCCGGTATATTGCTTTAAGCATGCCATGGAAAACGTTACAGACAGCTGTTGTCACACAACAGTATTTAAGTGCACCCAAAGACAAATATATTGGTTTTGAGTGTGGGTGGAGGACAGTTGGACAGTTCAGAGGAGCAGAGGTCGTCTTTTGTGTGGAGCTTCAGCAGAGGCATCTGGAGTGCGGCATGTTATTGTGGAGAGCAGAGCTTTTGTTTTGCCCTTTCATGCGACCAGATGTCACCTCACACTGGGGTGTGACACGCCAGTAACACAGAGCCTGGCATCCTGGGGTGCTTTTTGCTCTGTCACCCCCAGAAATATTAGACACACACACACACACACACACACACACACACACACACACACACACACACACACACACACACACATTGACTCACAGAACACTGAACAGACACAAGCACACACACTTTCAGCCACACACACTCTCACACAGACATACTGACATCAATACTGACACACATGCTTATATAAATAGTGAAAAACAAACAGGAAAACACACACAGAGAGATAGAGAGAGAGAGAGAGAGAGAGAGAGAGAGAGAGAGAGAGAGAGAGACAACCACAGTCCCATGTACACATTATGTGACGACACAGTAGTCAGGTAAATAAAATGAGTCGAAAGAAAAACATCACCAGCGGCACAGCATGTATCATTGTGAGGGAAAATATAATATAAACACATCATGTTGATTTTTTTAACAGCAGGAGAGAATGCTGTCTGTCAGCTCAGGGAGGAAACTCCTGTGGATTCCCACCTGCCTGTGATGTGTGCATGCGTGTGTGTGTGTGTGTGTGTGTGTGTGTGTGTGTGTGTGTGTGCGTGTGTGTCTGTCTGAATGTGTGTGGGGAAATATGACAGAGAGAGCCGAGAGTTGGAATAGAAAATTCATGCATGTGTGTGAGAGGGGATTCACAATGCCAACCTTGTACACAATAGCCTACCACCACACACGTACACACATGTAGGCCTACACACATGTACACACACGCACACTCTTACTGTAGGCCTACAACATTTGCTGAAAGGCTGTCAATGATTTAATTGTTTGACATTCAGAAAAGTACATAAGGCCTTGTATTGTTTATGAAAAATGTAGATACATATTGTTTATGATCATTTTGTTTCGCTATGTTACCATTTCTGCCCTGGAGTTTTGGATTCTCAACTCAAAATCAAACCCTCCCACACAACTTTGTCAACAAGTAAATAGTGGGTTTTCACAGGTCTAACATAAAGTTCAAGAAATAGCACTGAAGACTACCAAAGAAAAAATGTCATGCATAGGCTAATGTTTTGAAGGTCTAATAGACATATTAACACTGCTTACAAATATCCCACATGGCATAGCCCTACCTTAAATTTATGTAGACTATGAATGTATGTTTAAATGTGTCAATATATGAGAGGGTTTGTGTAACCTACTATACACATGGGACAGATTTGTTAATGTAAAATTGAAATGAAGGGGAGCATCGGCATCGAACTTAATAGCCGACAGAGAGAGGCAATCGAGAGGACTTTCGCTGAGTTGGCCAAACACCCCTCCCCCAAACAAGAACAACCTTAAGGAACAACCTTACAGAGAGTGAGAGAGAGAGGGAGAAAGCGAGATAGAGACAGATTTAAGGTGGATATTTCTTATTTCCAAACGCTATTTAAGGTGGACTTATCCGCCTCTTGTCCTGATTCGCGAGCGAAAAATAAATGAAAAGGAATAGCGCCACAGTTTAAAGTCCTTTAACAAACTTTGGGGATCAACGTCATGCGTTTGTCAGCATACTGTAGCCTACATTTTCTAAAACGCATGTAGGCTAACTTATTATTCGTCTTTGGAATGTGCCCTTGCATCTATTGGTAGGGAAAGGAAAGGGGTAAGAATGTTATGAAAGAAATGTTTCCTTCATGCCATCCGAACAACCGCACCACTGAGTAGAAACAGAAACAGAAAAAAATACACATGCACGCGACCGACCGCACCACTACAACCACCGCAGTTTTGCCTGTGGTAGCCTGGTAGTCACACAACTGTGATTTCCGTTTTGACTTAATTGTCTGTTTATACCTCGGATTAATTTCGTCGACGAGCATCTTCACTTTTCCATAGGAATTGTGTAGCCTAGGCTACTCCAGTCAGATTCCACCGTCTGGCCATTGAATTAATCTCAGCTAAAATCAAGTCTGTCAAAGTGTTGAAGTAAGTTGCAGAAGGCCCGTAGCCTGGCGAATGCCAAACTAAAATCACAAATAAGCGTGCAGAGGAGCATGGGAATTCCCAGGCTAGAAGGCCTGATGTTGTGGACAATTTATTGACCTCGACTTTCGCCAATTCAGACAACCCATGCAACCTTTGTGGGTGTGTGTTTGAGCGCGCGCTCGTGTACATGTTTGTAGTATAGGCCAACCGCAGCACCAACTGGAACCATACATATGTTTTTGCAATATGTTTTTGCTTTATAAATGGCAATCTGCTGTGGCCTGACCATGTAGACTTCAATATGTGGAGAGAGTGATAACTAATGTAAGGCCTACTTTGCATGAGGAATACCAGAGCAAACAGAAACATCATGTGGTCATTGTTCATCTGGATGTCCGACATCATTTGTTTTCTCTCATCATGCAAACAGCCTACCCCTGTGGTTTGAACAGTGATAATGTGCGCTAAAGGGTCACCTGAATACAGATTACTTTACAGGTGTGACTGCATAACGTTAGTGCATAGCCTATGTTGACATCATCTCAGTCTGGTGAGGTACTGTTGTGGCTGCCTCAGTGTTGTGCTCAAACAGTATGGGTGTGCTAAGGCAGCTGTAGAGGCATTATGGGGGTGCAGATGTAGAGACAGTAGGTGTGCATATGAAGGAGATGTGTGCTGTGAGGAGGACATACTGCTCACATTTTGCTGGTGGTGATGGACTGATATTCCTTTGATTTTGTTTGACAGCAGGCCTACTGTGTGTGTGTGTGTGTGTGTGTGTGTGTGTGTGTGTGTGTACGTCAGACATGTATTAGAAGGTTTTGTGCCTTATTTGTATGTCAGTCTGGCTTGGAATATTTCTAATATGGAGAAGCGAAAGCTATGGGAGCATAGATTCTGTAGTAGAGAGTCTATGACTATTATTGTTTTGTTTGTTACCAAGCTCCCCCCTCACTTACTGTACATCAACACCTTAAATTCTTGCCAATACATCTGGGTTGGTTTACAAGCGATAGTATAGGGACCAGAGACAATCATTCTTATGGAGTTATGTTGGCTGACAGGTTAATCAACACAATTTCCATGCATGAGTTGTTTTTAGTTTCGTTTTTCAACAAAATGCAGAGGCTGATCTTGCAAGGGTGTTTTTTTTTCCAAAGAGATGGTAGGAGCTGTCAAGAAAGCCTGAATTCAGTCTGATGTCATTTAACCATCACAGTAACTATGGAGCTGGTGAATTAACTTAAACTTCTTTCATAGGGTATCTTTACACAGTGTCAGTATTCATCTGAGTCAATGTGTGTGTGTGTGTGTGTGTGTGTGTGTGTGTGTGTCATGACTCACAAACTTAACAAATCTTTTTCTTTCTCCTTCCCAGGTGTGTAAAGAAGATACTCTGAGCTTGAGGTTCTGTGACGACTGATTACTGCACATACAGTACACACGCTCACACACACACACACACACACACACACACACACGCCGCAGCCCATACTTCTGTGGAGGACAGATTCTCTGACAGCTCCGATGAGGACCAGCCCAGGTCTGTGAGACCTGAGGGTCATTTAAGGTAAGAGCATCCATACAGTCTCTCTCTCTCTCTCTCTCTCTCTCTCTCTCTCTCTCTCTCTCTCTCAACCTATGGTTCCAACATGCTTTAAACGTTTTATACAAGCCATAATAAAATGTTTCAAAATGTTGGCCCAACTTGGCCCATGTGAGCACCTGCACATAACATCATGACGACCAGTAAGATTGTGATTGGTTGAAGAAAAAAGCGTAGCAACCTCTAGAGGGAAAATGATTGCTCTCTCTCTCTCTCTCTCTCTCTCTCTCTCTCTCTCTCTCTCTCTCTCTCTCTCTCTCTCTCTCTCTCGCATAATCTGTTGCCCAAACCATTCCAGTGAACAAATTTGGACACTTTCAGATAAAATGTATTGGAGCAGCAGCCATTACTGTTTGACTTATTCTGAGTTGGTGGTGGCGTGTATAGGTACAGGATTTCAAAGAGAATGTGCTTGTATTTCCTCTGCCCTGGAGGTGAACTGTGAATGGATCGAATGCCTCCGAGACTTACCTATGTTAAACCTAGTAATAACATAACCCATATGGAGCATACATTAACAAACTCATGGAATACAACACAGAAAAACAGTTTTTTATTTTACCTGTACATCTGAATTCAGCAAATCTTTGAACTTCAATAATTATTCACATCATGCATTTCATTCCAGTGTTATCGATGTGACAAAAGCTCCTACAGTATTTCTTTGGAAGTGCTCAATTTAGATTACCTCACTCACGTCAGATGTAGCGCTACGCGCGTTCATCTGATATTCAGCGATAGACGAATTATTTCAGGAGCCAGAAATCCTTGAATCTAACTGGGCAAACGGCTTGTCCATCAATTTAATTGACGTACACTGCAGCCAACCACATCGAAACCAACCGAAGATGCTCGTTACGTTTGTTGGATTGGTTGGATTCAAAACAGTTGCTTCTTCCCTACGTCACACCCTCTACAGCAGCCAGCGGCCCTGATTGGTCCGGTTAGAGAATAATGGCTTGAAATCTCTCTGATGGGCTTCAACATCAGATCGTTGCGCGGAAGTGCCTTACGAAAGTTACGTAGCGCATGATCTGATGTGAGTGAGGTAACAATTTAGACACCGGACCCGCTAAATGTCTTTTGTGATTCAATTTTGTTTGGCAGTATGACAGTTTCATAAATTACCTGAAGATTGGACATTTTAATACTGTAATTCAAATCCTTTTTGTCTATTTTGTTTTTATTGTTGTGTGGTACCTCAAAGCTTAAATTATGAGCTCTCTCTCAAATCTTTCATTTTAACGGACTACCTCAAACCTACATGTACAGGTACCTGTGTCAATGGATGTACAGAATAGACATGGTTAGGAGATATCCGTTGATGTTTGCGTGATGCACGCATTTAGTACACAAGCAAGGGTAAGATTATGAATCAACCTGACGTACTGATTAATTTGATGTTAATTTGCTTTTCAGAAAAAGCTTGTGTAGAAGTTTTAGGAGTGCCCATGTGTGTGTGTGTGTGTCCATGTGTGTGTGTGTGTATGTGTGTGTGTGTGTCGGGGCGGGGGGGGGGGTCTCTGTGGGTCTGCTTGTATGTTATTTGCATACTCCTGCAGAGGTATGACATCTGTGGATTCTGGAAGTGTCTCTGTTGAGAGTGAGTGGAAAGGAATAACTTTTCTGTGATTCGTCTGTGTACTTATCACCAGCAGCTGTGTAGCAGGCCTCATGCAGTTATCTGATGAGTGTCAGTATTTGTGCCTGCTGTTTGAATCCACACTGTTGTTGTCACAGTTCTGAAGTCATGATACAATACTAAATATTTTGATACTGAAAGGATGCTACTAGAAAAAAGCCTTAGCCTTCAGTAATAGTGTGAATCGAATAGACCAGGACAATTATTATTTATTTATTTAGAAATAGGGTTATAATAAATAGTGTGCTTTTAGAAGTTACACTGTCGTCTCAAACCGTGCTACATAGGGAGAAGAGCAGATTAGAGAAAAATAATTAACTAAATAACTAAGACCTTGAACTAGGTGATTTTTAATTGAAGGGTTTTGTCACACCTTTCTATTGTTGTGCAAAAATGTAGCTTATAAGGTTCTCAGAAAGGGGGTTATTGGGATATCGCCTCTGGCAGTAGGCCTACCTATCAACCCCAATCTCACTCAGCTTGACACATGACAGGTGGCAGCCCTCAGGCTGTAAAAAGGTAGCCTCGCTTGCCAAATAATCAAAAATGGTATTTAGTCTTTGAACCACTTATTCATTTTCTCATAGAGGAAGTGTAGTTTACGATTGTCCTGAGATGTTTATTGGGCACTATGAATGTCTATCATAAGTGTCTGTAGGTACCTCATAGCCAATCATATCATTTATACCAGAGGAAATTTACGACAGCATGGGCCGGGGACTGTTCTGTGATTGGATCCCAAAAGCAGGCCTAGAGATTGCAGGGCAATCCTGCTTTGCTTTGCAGGGCAAAATGAAATTGAGTGTGCAAGGCAGCTTGACTATAGCCAGGTGAACGTCGCCTACTGGCTCTGTTTCTTTGCACCAGATAGTCAGGAAGAGCATAATGCTTTTTTGTTTTTGGCCGGCACTGAACTGTGCCTGTCAATCAGCGAACAGAGTGAGAAAGGGAAGCCACAACGTTGAATCTGGACATCACCAGCCTCAACCTATGGTTGCAACATGCTTTAAACATTTTATACAAGCCATAATAAATTGTTTCAAAATGTTGGCCCAACTTGGCCCATGTGAGCCCATGTGAGCACATAACATCATGAAGACCAGTAAGATTGTGATTGGTTGAAGAACAAAGTGTAGCACCCTCTAGAGGGAAAAATGATTGCCAATGGAGATGATCCAGACGATTTGCACGAAGTAAAACGATGTGAAAGAGGATGATCTGATCTGGCCAATCCCTGGCTAATAAAACAGCAGAGCATGCGCACCATCTCTCTTTCACACTTGAAGCATGATAGCTTGAAGCTTGCAGGTAGCATGTACTCCTTCACAGAACCGAGGTTATCTGCCATACTCTTTCACATTCTCTTACAGTCAAAGCACTCTGGACAAGCATATACATCCAACAATATAACTGACCTGAGTGAGGGTAGTCCTGCATTTGTCAGCTGCAAGGGACTGTAGATGTCCAGCCCATATAATAGACATTTAGATTGCAAGCTGAGCGGGGAGCTGGAGATGCGCACAACTCCACAAGTCAACCACAGAGGAGGTCAAGTGTCCACACTGGCATTGCTGCGATATTAGTCACATCATGAGCAGTGAGTCAGAGGCTCGCATTAGACGCCACCTTCACCACCTTTACCTAGAGATATTAAATGACATTGCAATAAGCCCCAGACGTGTGCCTCACGTCTAACTGTAGGGGCCAAGTAATTATCCTGGGTGTGCAATACTCCGCCAAGGGGGTTAAGGGTTGCACAGGACCACGCTTCGTAATACAGGCATCATGAGTGACGATGCAGGACACCGTAGGCACACACGTAACGGTCAGTCACAGGGACCAAGTGACTACACTGGGCCACGTCCTACAGCAGAGATATTTTAAATAAACGAGCACTGCTCATGGGCGTAGGCGTAATGTCCAACTGACAGCCAAGAGGCTACACTGGGACCTGTCACATTGATCTGAGTATGGAGAAGACACAGCGAGCTGTAGGCACGTGCGTATCATTGTGAAAAAACACGTAGTGCTTGAGGGTGTGGTCATGATGTCTGACTGACGGCTGAGTGGTCACACTGGGTCTTGTCACGTCTATCTGAGTACAATAAAAAAGTGGTGGGCCACAGGTACACAAGTGCCTTTAAGTCATTGGAGCCAAGTGATCACATTGGGCCGCTAAAGCGTGTCAGACATACAGTGAGTAGACATGGCAAGCCATGGGCAGGCACATTGTAGGGAAGGTCGACGGGTCCTTGCCAGCTCTGCATCAGAGTTTGCAGCAGTAACCGGCAAAGGTGTTACCACTGACCAACTGATACTCGGCCAATGGAGCTTCCCCAGACCCAACATCTTGATGTGACTCTGTGCAAGGCCAGACAGATTGCCTTCAGTCCAGAGTCCAACTGTAGGGCAGGAGAATCTAGAGCGGGCAGATCGATGACCTGTTATCTGAACGAGGGTGTTAAGACCTTGGGCAAATAGAAGGGGTTTGGACAAAGGACAACAAGGGTGTCCCATGGAAAAAAAAAATGGCATAACATATGTAACTGACGTCAGTGTCAAAAACAGACTAGAGAGAAGGCCTGTCAACAGCTAAGAGGAGACTGGTCATCTTCAGGGATGTCTCAAACTTCTCTCTCATTGCTTCGATAGGTGCCCTGAACAGCCCAGATGTGGTGAGGAAGGTATCTATAGTGTAGAACTGCTTTCCCTTCCCTGTGCACTTAATCCAATGGTTTGGCGTCATTAAAGCATTCAAGCAGAGGAGGTCTGCCTTGTAGACCTGTAGGAAAGCTTCCGCGCTCAGTTTTGCACACCTATCTCATGTTGGCATAGGGTTTCTCCTCGAAAGGTGAAAGGGAAAAATGGCACAAACAATCTGCCATTTTATAGTCTGAGAGCTGAAACTGGTGCATGCATGCTCAGACCATAAGACTGGGAGAGGCTACATCCTTTGACTGGTCCTTTGACTGTTCAAAGAAAACACTCAACAATATATCATCTTGACCAATAGCTGTGGACAATCATTTTCATTGTACATTCTAGTCTGCTTAGAGTCTGCTCATTAGCAGTTAGTGGTAATTTAGTGGCACTGAGGATGCATAAGGCTGTAGTGTTCACACACTCATGTGCACACCCTCGGCTACAGGAATTGTGCATCCCTTGGACCATAGTGGACGCTCCTAGCTTGTGGACACACATTGTACAGAAGAAGCCTTAATATAAAGGAGAGTACCGGAGTGAATTCAAGCATAGCCCTGTTGAAAGAGCTTGCTAAATGCACTAGTTAGCGAGTGGAACAAAATAATTTGGTACAGCACAGACCGAACGCGAACGCAGAAGCGA
>JAODXP020000031.1:9791819-9794319 GCA_027497455.2 Sardinella longiceps
GTAACTGTCACAAACTGTAACTGTTTAAAATGTTAATCAAAAATAATGTATTTTGTTTGATATTTTGTTGATGACAGAAGAAGCACGTTCAAAAACCTGTCTGACAATAAAGTATTTTCTCTCTCTTGCATCTCCATGTCTGTCTCTCTCTCTCTCTCTCTCTCTCTCTCTCTCTCTCTCTCTCTCTCTCTCCCTCTCTCTGTCTCTCTCTGTGTTAGTGTGGGGGGGGGCAGTGAGGCTCCGTGGGGGTGTCCACGCAGAGGATGCTGGAGGTGGCCGAGGAGCGGAGCACAGCACAGGCGCCCGGTGGCCGGACGGAGCGAGCGAGAGAACGAGTAGCGCGTGAGCGAGACGACGCGGGCTGCGACTTCCCCATCAGGAGCGCACGCACAGCCAAAGGCCCAGCGGCAGGCTCAGTCGCCGCAGGACACGTGCTCACGCACGCGCACACTCACACACACACACACGCTCTTCCACACCTGCACAGCGCACACACACATACACACGCCCACGGCCACACACACCACACCACGTCCAGTCCGCAGCAGCACCCAGCTCCTCCCAGCGCTGGATCTGTGGGACTCTCGTCAATGCATCCCAGCAACGCCAAAGTCAGGAACTCCCCATCAGCACACACCCAAAGGTGTGTGTGTGTGTGTGTGTGTGTGTGTGTGTGTGTGTGTTTCTCTCTCCCATATTTTTTATCTCTCTCTCTCTCTCTCTCTCTCTCTCTCTCTCTCTCTCTCTCTCTCTCTCCCTCCCTCTCTCTTCTTTACTCCTTTTCTCACCTGCATTTCATTCTTTGTCACGCAAAGCGTGGCGCTTTTAGTCAGGCTGCTCATCCCTTGTTTAAACTGTGTGTGTGTGTGTGTGTGTGTGTGTGTGTGTGTGTGTGTGTGTGTGTGTGTGTGTGAGCATGCGTACGAGAGTCAGTGTATGATTTAGACCAGGCTACTGCTCTGTTTTATTTCATGTAGGTTTGCAAAATGGAGTTTTGACAAATAGATGATCTATGCAGACTTGGGTCCTAAAGTACTCTCTGTATTTCTCTCTCTCTCTGTCTCTCTCTCTCTCTCTCTCTCTCTCTCTCTCTCTCTGTCTCTGTCTCTGTCTCTGTCTCTCTCTCTCTCTCTCTCTCTCTCTCTCTCTCTCTTTCTCCCTCTCTCTGTCTGTGTTTCCCTAGCAGTCCTAAGTCCAAGCAGGAGGCCATGGTTCGCTCGCCCCCTGTCATGTCTCCCTCTAGTGCCGTCCAGATGGACTCCAAACTGCCCAATCAGGGGAAGCAGGGGGGCGCAGGCAGCCAATCACAGGCCTCGCCTTGTGATCCCAAGGCTCTAGGCGGAGCCCACAACCCCAAAGCGCCGCTGGGAGGGTTGGGCCTAAAGAATGGCCAGAGTATGGGAAGTGGGCCGAAGGGTGGGTCTAAAGTAAAGCGGGAGAGGAGCACGTCGGCTGAATCGTACGAGCAGCACGATGAGGCCACACCCACCAATGACAGCGAGCCGAAAGGTGAGGAGACCTGAACCCAGAGAGCAACAGGTTTAAACCTAAGCCTAAGTCACAGCTATCAGAGCACAGGACAAGAGGTTTAAGCCTAAGCCTAACCTATAGCTATCAAAATTCAGACAAAAGGTTTAAGTAAGGGATAACGGCCGACGAGGTGACCAGTTATTCATTAATAATTGGCGAGGTGGAATCTAGCACTCCGGCGACGCGCACAGCGCGTTATTCCGCCAAGCCAATTATTAATGAATAACTGGTCACCTCGGAGGTCGTTATCCCACTCATCTCCCGTATCCATCTATCTCTCGTATATTTGAAGAAGCGTATAAAATGTAAAAGAAATATGCAACTCAAATTTAAAAGAAGCTAACCTGTTCGGTTTGAGTACTACTTTCAGTTGAAAGTAGATCTACAAGGCTGCTTATTGTTGTTATAGTTACCATTTTGAAAGGCATTCATATGGAACGGTAATCAGTTATTAGATGAGTTATTTTTTGGAACTACTTCCAAAGTAGCCAGTTATCTGGAAATAATGGTCACCTAGCAGCCAATCAGAGAAGAGAATGGCGTTCTGAAGGGAGATAAACCTAACATTAATTCTAATGGGGACAAAAGACTAGGCATCTGTTAGACTAATGAACCATTGAACAAAATCAAAGCATACTTTAGTATGTTAGTTAACGTATTAGTTAACCATTTTTACAGTGCTTGCTCAAAGAGGGCGTGTACCGTTTTGTCAGATTCTGAATATTTAGAACAAGGATGTCTTTCATTATCTAAACACGAGTCCATCTTTCTCTTAACTTTCAACACTGGACAGTTGATAACCATTATCAATAAGCAGACCTGTAATTGGAATATCAGAATTGATCAGAATTTAAATTATAGCAATATTGTTCACCCATTGTTTACCTTCTGTACCAGTGTGGTAGGATGCTCCAGAGTACCTGTGGAGTGTGTTGCCTGTATATGCAAAGCCTTGAAGGTGCTAGTCTGC
>JAODXP020000031.1:9799319-9809319 GCA_027497455.2 Sardinella longiceps
GGGCCTGAGCCGAGACATGGGCGACTTTGGCATGGGGCCCGGCAACATGGGCATGGGGCCCAACCCCCAGATGATGAACCCCAAGATGGGCATGAGCCCCGAGGAGATGATGAAGATGCGGGGAGGAGGAGGGCCCATGCCAGAGAACATGGGGCCCCAGCAGAAGATGATGCAGGGGCCTCCCTTCCCCGACCAGCCCCACCCGGGTGACTTCAACATGGGGCCCAATCGCCAGTTTCCACCCATGAATCAACCTCCAGGGCCCATGGGTCCTGCTGGGAGGGGTCAGAGAGGGGAGCCGCCCTTTGGACCGGACCATCGACCAGGTCCAGGCCCGGGTGGCAATGGCCGCCTGAGCCACATGGTCCCTAACCAGCCCCCGACCTCCGGCGCTCCTCCACCTCCACCTCCCAACCCGCGGGGCGGGGGCCGTAAGCAGGTTCAGGAGCCAGCCGGGTCGCCCGGGGTCAACCCCCTCAAATCGCCGCCGCTACGCCAGGTTCAGTCACCCATGCTAGCGTCGCCGTCGGCCGGCCTCAAGTCGCCGCAGACGCCCTCGCAGCTGGCTGGCATCCTCACGGGCACCGCGCCCACCTCCATCAGCGGCCCGACGGCGCCTGGCACCGCCTCCATCAAGTCGCCGGCCGTCATGGGCTCCGCGGGAGCCTCGCCCGTCCACATGAAGTCTCCGTCGGTGCCTGCGCCCTCGCCGGGATGGACGTCTTCGCCCAAACCTCCACTCCAGAGCCCAGGGGCCCCACAGGGTGGCAAACCCAACCTCAGCCTCACCTCCCCCAACATGATGAGCGGCGCCGAGCCAGGTCAGATTCTCAAGCTCACAACCATGTGTGTGTGTCTATTTCTGTTTCTGTGTGTGTGTGAGTGTTAGACTGTGTGTGTGTGTGTGTGTGTGTGTGTGTGTGTGTGTGTGTGTGTGTGTGTGTGTGTGTGTGTGTGTGTGTTCCTGGGATTGCTCCAAGGGCAATCCTGATTAATAGTAAGACTGTGAGTACTACAGGAGCTGTGTTTCTGCACAAGTTGTCATTAAACCTTTAGAGGGATCACTACCTAATTGGTTTTAGTGGGCAGCCATTATTGGCTAAAGAATTTGTGTGATTCCTGTGCGTGTGTTGTGTGGCTACTGATGTGTGTGTATTTCTGTGGATACTCGTGTTATATGTGTTTGTGCGGGTATTCATTTGTGTGTTGTGTGTATATGTGAATGATGATGTGTGTTTATGTGGATAGTCATGTTTGTATGTGTGTGTGTGTGTGTGTTTATGTGGATACTCATATGAATATGTGTGTGTTTGTGTGGATAGTCGTGTGTGTGTGTGTGTGTGTGTGTGTGTGTGTGTGTGTGTGTGTTTATGTGGATACTCATATGTATATGTGTGTGTTTGTGTGGATAGTCGTGTGTGTGTGTGTGTGTGTGTGTGTGTGTGTGTGTGTGTGTGTGTGTGTGTGTGTGTGTGTGTACTGATATACTATGCATCTGGTTCTCTCTCCACAGGTGTCAGTGCCCCCTCCTCTGTCCCTCCCTCCAGCAGCTCGTCCAATCAGCCGGGCAACAGCAATCTGCCGTCCAGCAGTCCCTACAGCATGCCACCTGAGCCCACGCTATCCCAGAATCCCCTGTCCATCATGATGTCAAGAATGTCCAAGTTCGCCATGCCCAGTTCCACGCCCCTATACCATGACGCCATCAAGACTGTTGCTAGTTCGGACGACGATTCTCCACCCGCACGGTCACCCAATCTGCCCAACAACGGCATGCCTGGTAAGATACATACACCCACACATACACACACACACACACACACACACACACACACACGCACACACACAAACACATATACTCACGCCTCCTAGGGTATGATGAGTAAAACCTGGAGAGTGAAGCATCAAAGGAATTGAAGTTTAATTTATAAAAAACCAATAGATTGATATATGATGTTAAAAGGACTTTATACCATTTTGACCAAATCTAGCACTATTATGCCATAAAGTGTGTTTCTAAGTGTTTCACTGCTCTCTCTCTCTCTCTCTCTCTCTCTCTCTCTCTCTCTCTCTCTCTCTCCCTCTCTCTCTCTCTCTACAGTAGGCATGGGAATGAACCAGCACCCAGGCCACCCCCGCATGATGACACCCAGCTCGTCAGGCCCCATGCCCGCACTCAGCCCTATGGGCATGAACACCATGGGTGCCCAGCCGCTGCCCCACAGCATGGGCGTCCCCATGCCCAACCAGATGCCCTCCCCAGGCTCCATGGGCCCTGGCATGCCCCCTCACCCGGGTAACATGGGCCCAGGGGGTATGATGGGGCCGCAAGGTATGATGATGCCGCCCCAGGACAGGGGCATGATGGGACAGGGGCCCATGGGCATGCCGCACCGCGGACAAGGCTATCCTCCAGGACAGTCGCCGCCACAGCAGGGCCCCTACCCCCATAACGGCCCCGGGCCCCAGGGCTTCCCCCCTGGGATGGGATTCCCCGGGGAGGGGGGCCCAATGGGTCGCATGGGTGGGGGACCTGAGCCTGGAATGTGCAAGCCCGGTGGCGGGGGCCCGGAGTTCGGCGGGATGGGTGGCGTGTTTGACCCCGACCTGCAGGAAGTGATGCGTCCGGGAGCGTCAGGGATCCCCGAATTCGACCTGTCGCGCATCATCCCGTCCGACAAGCCCAGCCAGACGCTCTCCTACTTCCCCCGTGGCGGCGGAGATGGCAAACCGCCACCTCACCACGGCGGCCCGCCGGGCTTCCCTCCCCAGATGCAGGCCATGATGGGGGAAGGGAGCCCCCGCATGATGGGGGGCCCCGGACCTATGGGGCCCCAGGACATGCCTATGGGGCCGGGTGGGGGGCACGGGGGCATGAGGCCCCAGGGTTTCATGGGCCCCGGGGGGATGGGCGGGCCCCAGGGAGGGATGGGGGGGCCGCAGCACAGGATGCTCTCGCCCGGCCAGCAGCAGGGCATGATGGGAGGTCCCATGATGCAGGGGAAAGAGCGCGGCCCCATGTACGCCCACCCGGGCCCTGGGGGTTCCCCCAACATGATGATGTCACTGCAGGGGATGGGGGGTCCCCAGCAGACTATGATGATGCCCCAGATGAGGCCGCGCGGTGGCCCTGGTGGGGACATGGGCATGAACTTTAACCCCGG
The DNA here is from genome assembly GCA_027497455.2 of Sardinella longiceps. Lineage (NCBI taxonomy): Eukaryota > Metazoa > Chordata > Actinopteri > Clupeiformes > Clupeidae > Sardinella > Sardinella longiceps. The sequence goes on from JAODXP020000031.1 coordinate 9,802,484, forward strand.
CCCCGGGAACCCTGGGAATATGATGTTCTGAGCTCCCAAACGCTCCACTAAAGCCGCTGATGACAGACAGACAGACAGACAGACAGACTTCTGACACCACAGGGGGAGATTTCACTCTCAAGTTTTCCTACATGTGTGTCTGTAATGCTGTGTGTGTGTGTATGTGTGTGTGTATGTGTGTGTGTGTGTCTCTTTCTCTCAGTGTGGACAGGAACTTAACTGGACGCACAGTTGTACTAGTGGTAAACTTGGGTCATACAGGCACACACAGATTCACACGTGCCAACTTCTCAGAGGTACCTAAACAAGGGAATACAGTGGGTGTCCCGGGGATGAACTTTGACCCTTGGGATCCCAGCCAGACTGAAGGACTTGTTGAAGTATTCGGGGGAACCCTATTGGGCCAGAGATGTGCAGAGGTGGAGTGAGTCCTTGGATCAGCTCTGCTCTCGAACAATAATGTGCAGAAATAACTACAGTATGAATACGTGAGCAAATATGAAGACATAAAGCAAAGACAGACTGCTGGATATAACCATGAGAATTTACATACGTACAAGACAAGACAAAGATGGACTAAAGACAAGGAACTTCTTCTGAGGAGTTGCAGCGTGTTTGGCTGTATGTTTACATCACACCCCATAACCTCCCTCCAGAAGAGAATAAAGCTGTGTGTGTGTGCGGGCGCGCGCGTGTGTGTGAGAGAAGTGTGTCTGTGTATACTGTGTGTGTTTGTGTGTATATGAGCGTGAATGTGTGTTTGTGTGTATGATTATGCGTGTGTGTGTGTGTGTGTGTGTGTGTGTGTGTGTGTGTGTGTGTGTGTGTGTGTGTGTGTGTGTGAGTGTGTGTGTGCTGTACTCGTGTTGTAAAAGGGATTTTACCAGTAACTTCTAGGTCCTTTTCCTTTCCGATGTGTGTCTCGTGTGTGTATAAATCTGGCTAAGGCAGTCTTGCCCGGCCTCTTACTGAATACTGTGCATTGTTGAAAAAGACTCTTTTAAATGTTGTTTCCTTTGTTACTCCGTTGTATGATAAACCAAACTAAAACCTCATTCAGATTCTAGTATTATTGAGAAACAAAGCACAAACATGAAGTAACTGTAAAGAAAGCAAAAGTGTTTTTCTGTTCTCTTTTGTTTTGTATCGTAGAAAAACACTTTTTTTGGACATGAGTCAAGGAGAGTCAGGGGGGAGATGAAGTCTCCTAGCTAAATAATGATGCTCTATCCTCTTGGGGAGATTGACAGGGGTCAAGGGTTTTTTTGGTGGGTGGGGTGGGGGTGGGCATGAGCAGGGGGGCAGTTGGTTGTTGTGGTTGACATCATCCTGGGAACTTAGACAGCCTCCGTACTCTCAACTAAACAACCTACCCTTCATTGACCTCCAGCGCCTTGTTACCATAGACACCATTATGGACAAAACCAACGCAAAGCAATTCCCACCGGCATTTTTTGTTTTTTTGGTGGAAGCTAGATATTGCTGTGTCCGGCGACAATGATTAATGTATCAGTGGTTGAGAAGGGAGTTGTGTAGAAAACAGCTACAATGCTAATTCTGAATGAGGGGGGGAATATACTGAAAATGCTGATGGGTTGTCTCCATGTTTCTGTCCCTGTGGTTTAAAGTCATTGTGTGTAACTTCACTAAAATTTGGTACAGAACCACTTCCTGGGGTTGGCAGTGGTGTTGGAAGACAAATAAAATCTATTGTTTGGTATAAAACTGCCATGTTGAGTCATTTCTTTGGTGCTCAAAGAGCAGCAGCACCACCTGCTGGTGAAACTGTAAAATTACCTTTTATTCCAGAACTGGTGGAAAAAACATATGGGTGATTTTTTTTTTGTATTAAATGTTTATTGTGCCAAAAAAATCTACCCTGGTAACAGAAATGTAATTGCACAAAAATACTTTTCAGCCATTCACCTCTGAAATATACACACTCAGACTAAGAATGATTGAATGTATGTATGCTTGTATGCTTAAGAAAGGTTCATTGGAATATAGTGTTGAGTGACTGACAAGCAGAGAGTGACTTAAGTCCCACACATGATGCAGTGTCACAAACAGTGAAGAATCAGGATTAGGAAAGATCCATGGGATAGAATGTGGAGGAACATTCAGTCAGAAAGCATTGGTACAGTAAATAGTTTGCACCCTGCGTCAGTAACAATCTCAAACATCCTCACACACACACACACACACACACACACACCGCCCTGCTCTGAGGGCATCCAGTGTCACCAACATATGCAGACATCAGTCCATCCAATGCCTCCATGCTGCAGCTGCTGAGGAATTCCAAGCCCAGCTGCCTGGAGAAAGTCTCACGTTCGTGTTCGAGGAGGCTCTGTTTACACCCGTCCTCCCTCCCACCCATGACCACCCCACCCCTTACACATCCCACCGCCACTCACTCAAACATTTCTCAAGGTCTCCCCAATCCGAAATGCAGCAGGTTGCTAAATTTACTGTGCTGTGTGTCTGCCAAGCTCCTAAGTGGGGAGCAGGGATGTCTAATATTAGCCACATTAGTGTGACTCCAGCTGCCCTGTCACTAGACTCCACAGCTGCACAAGGACGACCGACCTCTGGCATGTGCATGGGGAGTTTTCTGGAGGCGTGAGGCGGGTGGGTCTGGTCTGGTCGGGTCTGGTCTGGGTGCTCCTTGGTGAGTGGGAGTGAGGGGGGTATCAGCACCCCCATGTGGTAGTAGGTGAGAACAGGCAGAGCAAAAGCAAGACGAAACCTTTTGGAAACTGATCTTTGTCAAAGTGAAATGAAAACCAAAACTGCTTGTAAATTTGCTCTAGATGTGTCACATTCCAGTTATATTTTCAAACTAAGAGCAATGCTTTTGTGGACAACTTTGAACATATGATAAACAAACTCATGTGGCCTCGTGTACAAACTGAAGCTATAGAGACAATCTTTAGTCTTTACTCCTCTCCAGCACCCCTGGGTGGGTGCTGTGCTGTGCTGTGCAGTGCTGTACTGACTGACAGCTGATGGAGGTGACAGTTCAGGTGTGTGTGTGTGTCTGGCCACATAGGGAAGATTATCAGGTCACACCCTCTAGAACCTCAGGGTCATTTTACAGCTGCTGCAGGCACTTGGCATAGAGGCGCTAAGCAAAGGACTGTGTGTGTGTGTGTGTGTGTGTGTGTTTGTACTATATGTGCGTCTGGACATCAATGTTAATTTGTGCAAGTGTACATTTAAATATGTGTATGTATGTGTGTATGCATGTGTTCATGCGAGTGTGTTAGTGTGTGTGTAAAATAGAGAGAGTGTCCGTGTATATGTAATTCAGTCACTGTGTTCTCTATTGTTATTTCACACACATACTAATATAAACCTTGTTGCCCTCAGTAATCCAGCCTTGTGTACTAGTGACCCTGAAGCGCATGTGAGAATTGTCTGCAGGAGGCCTCAATGCTGTCTCTCAACCTCAGTGTGTGTGTGTGTGTGTGTGTGTGTGGGTGGGTATCTACAAGTCAAAAATAAAAAGTAATAACAGTCCCAGCTGTCGTCTCCGTGCATCTCTGAAGATGCAGCAGTTGTCCTGTCTGTCCATCAAGTACTCACACCGCACATCAGCAGGACCCCTTCTTGGACTTGAGGCTCTAAATCTAAAGCTGCGTGCTGTGCTAGGCTGTGCTAGGCTGGCGGGTGTGTGATCGGCTCAATTAGCCGATACAGTGCAGTCCAAAATCTATTTACGCACTCCTCCTCTTCCTCCTCTTCCTCCTCCCCTCAAAGTGCACAACAGGCTGACCCTCAGTAAGGGCCGCAGTTCTTGCCTCTATTTCCACTCCTAAGCTAAGGCTCTTAGAGCAGCACAACAGAGCCGTGTGTGTGTGTGTGTGTGTGTGTGTGTGTGTGTGTGTGTGTGTGTGTGTGTCAAGTTCATGCACACCATAGTTTCCACAGGGCACTGGACTGAGGGGCTGCCAGACATGTACTGTATGCAGGCCACATGCGTCTGCTTAGGGAAGGGGAGCTGCCTGCCTCTCCCTCCCTCCAGTGCTGCCTCTGAAGGTGACATTGCCATTTTGCATGCTGCTCTGTGTCTATGTGGCAGTTTCAAAGAACCCAAATTCAGTGTGCTTTCCCATTAAAACGTTTTCAAGTCTGTGTTCACTGCTGCCGTACGAGGAGCTTTATACGGCGATATCGTCTGGCCGTAAGCGGACGCTGGCTCCGCTGGTCTTGCTGAGGCGTCGTTTGTCCTTGACGAAGCCGTTGGCCAGCACCTGGGGGCATGCTACTCCATCTTCTGGGGGCGGAGAAGGCACAGCGGCGGTGGTTGGGGTCAGGAAGGCCGGCCTCCCCAGGAAGTCCTCGCCTGTGGGGTCCAGGCCCCGGTGGCGCTCGGCGGCCATGTTGACAGAGTTCTGCTGATTGGCCAGACGGTCGCTGTAGGAGGGGCAGCTGGGGTGGGTATGGCTATGGGTGTGGTTGTGGGCGTGTACAGGTGAAGGCGGAGGCATGCATTGGCTGAAGTCGGGTGGCGGAGAGCACGGCGGCAGACCGTGATGGGGCGGTGGCTCGGGGGAGGTGGCAGTGATGGTGGATGGGGTCAAAGGTCGGCGATCATCTTGCTGCAGCTGCTGCTTTTCCCGATACTTCCTGAGGCAGCGGCGGCACTGTTTCCAGGCCAGGTGGTAGAGCTCCAGCACGCTGAGGAGCAACGACACGCCCGCTACACCCAGCATGAACACGATGAAGATGTTCTTCTCTGTGGGCCGCGAGATGTAGCAGTTGACCTTGTGAGGGCAGGGCTTGGACTCGCACTGGTAGCAGGCTTTGAGGAAGATGCCGTAGGTGAAGTACTGCACCACGATGAACACCACCTCCATCAGCAGACGCACCAGGATGCTCAGGATATAGGTGCGTAGAAGAGCGCCCTTCAGACGGATCTTCGCCACGCCCTCCTGACCCTTCCCACAATCCTTCTCTTCGTCTTGCGGGTACTTCTTCTCGTCTCCTCCTCCGTCTCCACCTCCTCCTCCTCCTCCTCCTCCCTCCTCACCTCCTCCCTGGTCCTCCTGCTCCTTCCTCCTCCTCTTCTCCTCCATACGGACCGTGTGCATGGCGTGGCCCATGTACACCAGCGACGGCGTGGACACAAAGACGATCTGCAGGACCCAGTAGCGGATGTGGGCGATGGGGAAGGCGGCGTCGTAACAAACGTTCTCGCAACCGGGCTGCATGGTGTCGCACATGAAGTCTTCCTGCTCGTCCAGCCAGCTGGACTCGGCCGCGGTGCCCAGCACCAGGATGCGGAAGATGAAGAGCACCGTCAGCCACACCTTGCCCACGGATGTGGAGTGTTCTTGCACCTCCTCTAGGAAGTTCCCCAGCAGGCTCCAGTCTGCCATACTCCAAGTCTACCACTAGGGGGAGTCTGCAGGTGAGGGGGAAATCATTTTAGATTTTTGTTTCATAATTTGCATATATTTATTTGCGGCTGAAGAACCATATGATGTGGAAACATTATTATATGAGTAATTATGTTCATTATAGTTGATTACAATTAACATAAAATACTGAAATATTTTAATATCTTCATACTAAATAACTTTCTGTAGGTTGTAAACACAGAAACACATCACACTCATAGCCAAATTTTCACAGCATACCCTAATTCTACCAAAAATATCTATCAAAACAGCAAGGATCAAAATCATATCATTCTGCCCATTTAACACATGTTTTCTACATACAGTCAACATAGTTAATCATAGCACACCACCTTCTAAAACCTTACAGTTTATAAACTGATGGCATTATTACTGTAAAACCATAATCATGAGAGGATATTATTAGTAATTGAAAAAAAAACTGTTATAGGTTATAGTTTGGTAATTACATTAAAAACTTTTGTGGTGTTAAATGTAATTTCATTAGGGACTGAAATTATTCTAGGTGCTTATGGTAACTTTCCATTGTAAAGTAATGGACTGTCACTCTTTGTCCCCAGTCAAGTCCCTTTCCCAGTCAAATGACAATGTTATAATAGAGAGCTACTTTTCAGAGGAAACCACGCCTTCTGACTCAGGGAGCAGTTGCAATACTTTGGCATGCATGGGAATGGATGGCTGGCATGTCACAGGCATATATTAATAACTCGCAGTATTGACATTGACCCCAATGGCTGTGTGTCTGTGTCTGCTTATGCGTGTGTGTGTGTGTGTGTGTGTGTGTGTGTGTGTGTGTGTGTGTGTGTGTGTGTGTGTGTGTGTGAGAGCATGTCTGTGTGAGTTGATGCATACGTGTGTGTCAGTGAATGAGTGGCAATCTGTACTGTGTGTTTGTGTGTCTGTATGTGTATTTATGTGTTTCTGTTAATATGGGTTTGTGTGTGTGTGTGTATATGTGTGTGTGTATTTATTTATGTGTTTGTGTGTGTGTGTGTGTGTCTGTCAGTGTCTGTCAGTGTCTCTGTGTGTGTGTGTGTGTGTGTGTGTGTGTGTGTGTGTGTGTGTGTGTGTGTGTGTGTGTGTGTGTGTGTGTGAGCGAGAGAGAGAGAGAGAGAGAGAGAGAGAGAGAGAGACAGAGAGAGAGTGTGTGTGTGTGTGTGCGTGTGTGTGTGTGTGTGTGTGTGTGTGTGTGTGTGTGTACGCGCGTGCGTGTATTAGCCTAACCCCAAGTAGTTTACTCGGGGGCATAAACCTTTCCCACAGCATGCCGGTGGCGCTGACGATGCTGGGAAATGGGCAGTAGTCTTGAGGAAGTCTCGTCTAAATTTACACAGAAGCAAAATAACACATTCCTGCATGTATCTCCCCTGCTGTAGGCACTGGGACAACACCAGTGAACACAGTCACGAG
>JAODXP020000031.1:9821819-9876819 GCA_027497455.2 Sardinella longiceps
ACACACACACACACACACACACACACACACACACACGCACAAACGCACGCACACACACACACACACACACACACACGGTCAAAGAAAGAAAGAATCCAATCTAAAGCATTCTTCTTATATACTTATTATTATATGGTAATAAAAGTGTTATTTCTTAGTTTTGCCATTATAAAATAATCAAAAATGCAAGTAAAAACAACAAGAATGGTAGATTGAACTATTAATAGACACATCACAGCCCCCCAAAAAATCACAATTCTTTTACTTCTGGTGCTGAGGGTATATTCTGTACCCACTTATAGTAGGTACATAACCCATCCCCTCTATCAACCTCTGGCAAATACAAATAATTTCTTTGACGTAAGCCAAAATACTATGACTGCTCTCATTCCTGTCTAAAATAAACTTAGATGTACTTAATGGTAGTACTTGCTCAGTCATAATACAGATTTACAGCCATTAGTACAAGAGACCTCTTGTTTCACTTGAAAGTTCCTCATGGGCAAAGCCACGAGACTCTCAAAGTCAAGTTCCTGGCAGATGTCCTGCCAGCGCAGGAAGAGGCAGGGGTATTTTTGCAGGCCTCGTGGTACGATGCACACCAGAAGATAAGACAGGGAGAGTGTGAAACAAAGCATAGATGTCTGCTCATCACACCCTATTTTTAAAATGTGACATGCAAAAACACCTAGCGAGTGTGTGTGTATCTGTGTGTGTGTGTGTATGTGTGTGTATGTGTGTGTATGTTTGTGTGTGTGTGTGTGTATGTGAGAGAGTGTCTGTGTGTGTATGTGTGTGGTGTAAGGGGGGGTAGGAGGGCCACAGCCAACGTGTGACTGTATCGCCATGGACACTGAGGGTTATCACATGGACAAAGTGCTCCCCCTCCCACCACCAACACTGAGGCCTTATAGATGCAAGGGTCTGAGCTCAAGGGCTGAAAATGGTGTGTTTCTACGTAAGAGAATGTGTCAGTGAGTGAATGATGATGAACTTCAGTGAAGACTGTGTGTGTGTGTGTGTGTGTGTGTGTGTGTGCGTGTATGTGTGTGTGTGTGTGTGTGTGTGTGTGTGTGTGTGTGTGTGTGTGTGTGTGTGTGTGTGTGTGAGAAAGAGGGAGAGAGACCTGCTTAGACAAACTTTAGCATGTGCATGTGTGTGTATGTATGTAACTGATGTGAACAGTAGACATGGGTATATATGATGAGATATAAGACACCTTATTTGCCTCAACTGCACCTCAGAGGCATTTGTCCTGTACAATTTGGCCAGCGGCTAACGACATAATTAAAAAACAGAATGTCTAATAATACTGCAGAGCACACTGAAATGTAGACATACTATCACATGATCAAATGTCTTACTGATGCTGTGTTGCATTGGACACTGATGGTTGTAGCCATAACCAGAGTGGGTGCTCTAAACAGGGATGGGGCATAAGGTCAGTGCAAGTCACTTGTTTGACACAGTTCTTCAGTTCTGTGTGGATTCATTGTGTGCTTCTGTCCTATTGTTTTGAGGTACCTGATAAAATAATTACAACAGAATCAGATACTCTATGTAATGTCCAGGGAAAGGTCCCACAATATTATCATACAAGTAAATTATTTATGAACTGAATGTAAATACAGACAGCAAAGGAAGTGTTGGGAGGGGGGAAATTTATGTTGTGTTGAAAGAAGTGGCAGGTCTCACATTTTGTGTCGAAAGCCCATGGGGAAAAGGAAATCCTGTGGAGAAAACCTGGAGCCAAAAATTTGCCCTACAAGAACAGGCCAAACATTGTCCCCGCAGGGATGGATGAGGCCTGAGAATGAGAGGCATTGGCGAGACGTGCCAGGCTGCTTGTCCTGGCGCCAGGTGACTGAGACTGGCATTTCTCATCTGGGCGAGGAGGCTGCTTTCCCACACAGCAGAAAGTGCCCCTGCAATCTTCTTTGACAGGCAAAAGGACATTCAGTGCCTTGATGGTGTTAAAGTAGTCAGTGCCAACCTTGAAGAACTACCAGACAAATGATGACAGCACTAAGTCCTAAGTCATGACTGTATTGTATAAAGGTGCTACAACCAGTGTGCCAAATACAGGGGTGTATAGGGGGGTCAGACTCCCCTGATTAACTCATGAGGCCCCCTGAAAGTCTCAAAAGCAAAATTTGAAAAGCAAATTTTGTTAACAAAATAGAAAATAAAATATTGTCACTAACGGTGACTAAAGCTCACCATATCCAGATTAAAAGAAAAATGCATTCACAATTATTTTTGCCAAGCAGAACCAACCAGAGGTAGCCTGGCTTTGCCTTCCTACGTACTTCGGCTCAATGATCTCCCTCCACGACTCTGTCTGGCATTCTGGCCATTGGCTTTGTTTGCTGCGGTCAATTCCATACCTCGCTAAAAAGCAAGCAGGGTCAGGAGTTGTGAGAGATAACGTCAGGTGTCTGTTGTTGTAGCGTCATAACCCAGCCCTTGGTCGGTGCCTCTCTTCATACGAGGGTATGGGATCTCAGCTATTGAAAAAAACAATTATGTGTTGGAGATGTTTAAATAAAAGATTGGATCAGCTGCATTCAGCTGCATTCTTCAAGTTTGCTGAAGGCAATGGCTCAGCTATACATGTATTTATGTAGGCTAAGCCATAGAATTGATTACTTTGGCTTCACTTCGCTTGGCTTGTATTCATGAAGTATGGTTACGCTACAAGATTACTGAATATTGAGAAAATTTTGGTCAGTTGTGCAACAGTGGGGAGATGGTGACACACTGGCTACAACATACTTCTTCCAATACCTACTTGTTAAATATATAAGCTCAGAAAAAAAACATACGTAACAAGGTATTATAGGAATAGCTTTATGGATGTCGTAATCAAAATTTTCATCCAAGTCTGCTTTGCAACATGCCAGAACATTGTAATCAGTGCAAAGAAGTGATAGGGGCCTCCAATTTTTTGAGTACGCACAATGGAAGATCTGATATCACCAAGTAATTAAGAGTCCAGGATCAATGTCAAACTTGTTGCCCTGGATCAATGGGTTAGGTTTAGGGCTAGGGTTAAGGTTAGGGTTAGGGTTAGGCTTATGCTTAGGGTTAGGGTTAGAGTACATTGATGCAGGACAAACAAGTTTAACATTTATCCTGGACTCTTAATTACTTGGTGATATCAGATCTTTCACCAACAATCCTCTAACATTGTTATTGCTTCAAACTGCATGGTAACAGCATGCAAATGAGGTGTGATTTGAGGGTGGGAACAATATGTCCTCTCCCCCTGTGCAGCTCCCAGTAGTTTGACCAATGCTCCCACTCTTGCATGGGATGGAAGTGGAGTGAATCGGCTAAATCCTCCTTATTGTAGCCGGCATCCCTGGCATGCAGAGAGTACAGAGAGGAGAGGCAGCAACCCTACGAGCTTCAAAAGAGCACGGCTAGAATTGAGATTAATGGGCTTAGGCCAGGAGAAGCCCAGAGGGACGCCACTGTCATCAGTATCATACAGGAATTCTTTTACATCCACCCCACCATTTACCTTGGGAGACAAGCATGCAAGCATGCTTAAAATATATACAGCATACTCTTTATTACTGTCTCCTAGTCGGAAACAGATGCCATAGATATATGATAAATTTGCTATACGTTTGTTATACAACACCATTAAGAATTATGCTAATTTGACATAACATAATCTCTCCATAAAGCATGCAGGCCACAGGGATTATTCCCAGACCAATATGATATAATAAATCAACCCTATTAGAATTTGGATGTTGGTGAGGAAGCACCTAGAGTACCTGTACTTATCTTGAAATTTTTTGATGATGTGTCATAATAACCACATGTCAGTCAACTTAGACAGATAAAACAAATGGAATGAAAGTATCACACAAAATGTTGGCTGTTGTGACAGGCGATATTAAAGAGCAGGATGGTCTGGCTGGATGCCTAATATAGTTGATATTACTTTCGAGCTGCATTCTTAGGAGTTTAAAAATCCTATAAATATAAGAGAATATAGGAGAGAGTATGGACTAATGCATACTTTATCCTGCCCACCTGCCACTCAAATCTTAAATGTTTCTGCCAATGTTTCTCTTTCCCTCTCTCTTTCACTTTACTCTACATCTCTATTCTCTGTTCTTTATTTTGTTCCCTGTCTCTCATTAGAGTGCCTGTAGCCTGCCTGCTGTGTCTTACACAGTCACCACTCCCTGTCTCTCCATTTTCATTCTACTTTAGAACTATTCCTCACTCATTCCTCCCTTTTTTTCTCTTTCCCTCTGCCTCTCTCACTCTGTCTTACTTTTTCCTTTTCTCTCAGACTCTGCGTGCCGTCTTGCCTGTGCTCTGGGTTGGTGGCCATGCTCGCTAGGCTACCACCACCCTGTGTGTTTTTGGGCTGTCAGCTAAACGGGGGCGTCAGGAGCAGGAAACGTGTGGTGTTGGGGGCGACTGCGTGTAGGCAGATCGGGGGAAGATACTTTTGTTTGTGGGCCGCTGCTGATCTGCGTCGCCCGGCCACTACTCCGCGCCCTCACGCCTCAACGGGCGCGCTCAATAGCCACCGCGCGCTCCACCATGACATCATGCCTTTGTGTCAAATCCCTGCGCCATTCACATCTGGACCCCGTGGCTTAGCCCGCCAGCGCCGCAGTATCAACAAGTAGTGCCTTTAAAGCAAGCGCCCAACTCACTTTAAAGGCACTACTTAACACACTTATCACACAGACATGAGTCCAGACATATATAGCACAGTAATTCTGGACATAAATATCCATATCTGTGTGGGTTATACTGGCTCTTAAAACATGTCCTGACATGCCCTTCCCTTTCACAAATAAATAGGCTATGTGAAGGACATTGTGACATGCCTACCAGTGGGGTAGGAAATGTGAGCTACCTATATCTGGCCTATTAAGAGTGATTTTCGATTATTTTGATGGTCATGGTGTTGAATCTTCCATTTTGTGGTATTATAGTGTACACATTATATTGCTTTGAGAATATTGGAAATCTTACATTCACATTTACACTGTGATAAATTTCATTGAAAGTGAATTTGAATTTATACTTTATCTATTGCCAGAGGACAATTAGATGATCATGCTGCCATGGGGGAGTGAGGTGGTGATTGGTGGTCAATGGTCTGTGGGCTGATAGATTGACCTTCCCAGCACCATGGTGATTGCGTGATGATAATCTGCTGATGAGATGTTTTTGGTCAGGCAGCAGAAAGGGCAGCTCTTACTTCTCCACTGGACTGCCCCCTACTCTGCCCTCTCCGACCTCTCACTCACTCTCACTCTCTCTCCCACACCCACACACCCTCCTTGCTGGCATACACACACACACATACATATATCTGAAATTCTTTAAACCCTGAACCATATTCAGTAAATACTGACCTTGTACAAATGCATGCACATTCAACTCAGCAAAATAATTTATGTTCAATAGTAGGATACATTTTTGTATGTGAGTTGATGTGTTTTAGTGAGTGACACTGAAATCTTTTCTTCTTCATTGCTCCAATATCCCACCCGCCCCTATGTCCTCAGCCAATTACGGAGCAGAGCTTAATATCCTTTTAATGCCTGCTCTCTGATTGGAATAGGCTGGTGGTGAATGTGTGTGGGTGGCTGAATGCGACTTTATTTTTTTGATGATGGTTGAGGCCAACTTACCAGGCTAGCGCCACCTAGCACCTCCACTGCATTACTGCATTGCACTACAGTAGGCCTACTAAAAGAGTGTCCATAATCGTTGCACTATGTTAAACGAAGTGAAAGTCTGTTCCACCACATTATCTTTTCATGTCTTGGATTTACACACAAGTGCCACATAGATATATGCTACTGTTTGCTCCTGGTTTGGCGTAGGATATTTATGTGTGTGTGCGTGTGTCTGTGCCTGTGTGTGTGTGTGTGTGTGTGTGTGTGTGTGTATGTATATGAAGATATATTTATCTGATGGAAATATGTGACCCTGGGTTCATGGGATCTTGATAAACTCTTTGTGTTTGAATAACAGTCATGGGACAGCGTGGAGATATGGAGTGGGAACATAAACACCACCCCTTCAGAATGGCACAACAGTTTAGTCTCAAGGGGAACCGGCAGAGAAAAAAAGACCTCACCATGGTGGCTTCCACGGAAACGGCGTCTGTGTTAGGCAGCTACTGAACAGAATAATATTTGCTCATAATAGTTTATTTCCCCAGAAATGACCAATCCAATCACCAATCCATTTTTATTTTATTTTTTTCAGTTTCAGGATGTGTCCAAGGGGCAGGACTCTGATGTCTGTCCTGTTTATATTCAGCATATTTAATATTTGACTACTCTGTTCACATGCAGTTATCTAGGGTACACTTTAACAAAAGGCAATTGATTATTTTGATTTGCATGGGGTACTGTATAATAATGTACTCCACAGGTCTGTTGTTAGCCCTTTGTTCACTCTCCCACCACCACCACACCCTGTGACTTTGGCCCACCACATGATTAGGCAGCAGGCTACAGCATGGATGTTGTGCGGGATGAAAGTTGTGTTGAGTTATGCTGTTGAAGGTGTTGTTGTTTTGCCACGTTTGAGCCATTCAGGAGTCTGTACTCTGACAGAGCAGAGGATAGAGTTTGCATAAGATTCCCTCCTGATTATTAAATGCTGGCCCACCAGCTTATCATTTTGTTTCTATGCAGCTTTTTGAGAACCTTTAGCTTTAGCTATCAGGGCTGGTTCCGGGCATAGATGATCCAGGCAATCGCCTAGGGCATCAAATATCAGAGGGGCATGTTGCAGTGGGCCTATGTCAATATTAACGAGTAGGCCAGACCCACTGTGTTAGACTATGATTGAGCTTCCAATATTCTATCAGTTTTAGAATTTCTATCAGAATTTAATTTCTATCAATTTCTATCAGAATTTACCTATCCTCTCTTTTTGTTTACAGTTTACCTTAGAAAATGCAAGTTGGTTGAAAAGTTGCTAGCATACCTATAGCGCAAGGTTGACTTGATTTGGAAGCTTTATTAGCACACTTTGTTTGGAAACTGTTGCTAGCCTACCAGTTCCAGAGATGGTGGTTTGATTTGAAAGAGTCGCTAGCATAGCCTGCATGTATCATTGGTTTGATTTGTTCTGGTCTGAAACACACTGTTAGCATACTTGTAGCTTAGTTTGGTTTGAAAAGCACTGTTAGCATACCTGCAACATTGGGATTGGTTTGGTGTTACCCAGTGGCGCTATCACTGCTCTGCTGTGGCTGCTGCTAGTATGTGTGTGTGCGTGGACCCCTATTGTCTCCCGCGTCACCGCTCGTCGCTGGCTGAATAAAGGCTGTCTGGCTCCCAGCTTAAATATTGCAGCAAACTAAAAACCAACCATCAGAGCTGATCCACTCACCGCTGCTCACTGGGGCGACAAGTTTGGGCTGGGCCTTAGGTTAGGAGCCCGCAGGGAAAAAGTTCATTTCACACTGCTGGTGCCAGGAGGCGAGAACACACACGCAATTACTGCGCTGGACCTTTCTGCTGTGGCAAGTTGCCCATTTCATTTTACTCTTTACGCAAAGAGAGAAAAAGTACTTTTTTAAAGGTTTTTCAATCATCAGGGCAGGAGTGAACAGAGGGAGTTGTATGTTAACGTCGCTTTTACAGGTTGTTGCTTTTTGACGATTTCTCTTTATTCGCTTTTGTTTTCGAGTTTTTCCTGATGGATGCTTTTCCATTGTTGCTTGAGTGTAGGGAGAGGCATACAGTCATGCAGTCCCTGTATGCCCTGATGTTATTATTGAGGGGTACAAACAGCTATTCCTGTATTAAAACTGTCTAAAGTCGGTTAAATAATCTTCTTTTACGACGATGTTAAACATTTCACTTTTTTTTTTTTTGTTTAGTTGTTTGAAATACTTCCTCATTGCCTTCAGGAAATAGCTAAGGCTGTTGATCGGTAATTCAGTAATTTGGGAGTTTCGATGGACTTAAATAGAGATGTTGAGCCAGTTTTGTTTCTGTAAAACGGTACTGATATTGCTAAAGCTCTTGTTCGGCTCGGGCTGCTGCTGGTGTTTGCTTACAAAAAGTGTTGTAGCGCAACTAACAGACTAACAGGCCATTCTGCTCTCCTCTGTCACAGTGCTGAGCCATTATGGGGGACTGGAGCTTCTTGGGTAACATTTTAGAGGAAGTTAACGAGCACTCAACGGTCATCGGCCGGGTGTGGCTCACCGTGCTCTTCATCTTCCGAATCCTGATCCTGGGCACGGCGGCAGAGTTTGTGTGGGGCGACGAGCAGTCGGATTACGTGTGCAACACGCAGCAGCCCGGTTGTGAGAACGTCTGCTACGACGAGGCCTTCCCCATCTCGCACATTCGCCTGTGGGTGCTGCAGATCATCTTTGTGTCGACGCCATCGCTGGTGTATGTGGGCCATGCAGTGCATCACGTGCACATGGAGGAGAAGCGCAAAGAGCGCGAGGAGGCCGAGCTCAGCCGTCAGCAGGAGGCCAACGAGGAGCGTCTGCCCCTGGCGCCCGACCAGGGAAGCGTCCGCACCACCAAGGAGACGAGCACCAAGGGCAGCAAGAAGTTCCGGCTGGAGGGGACACTGCTGCGGACCTACATCTGCCATATTATCTTCAAGACGCTCTTCGAGGTGGGCTTTGTGGTGGGCCAGTACTTCCTGTATGGCTTCCGGATCCTTCCTCTGTACAAATGCAGCCGTTGGCCCTGCCCCAACACAGTGGACTGTTTTGTGTCTCGACCCACTGAGAAGACGGTCTTCATCATCTTTATGCTAGCCGTTGCTTGTGTCTCGCTCTTCCTCAATTTCGTGGAGATCAGCCACCTGGGCCTGAAGAAGATCCACTTTGTGTTCCGGAAGCCTCCGCAGGTGCAGGGTGAGGGCCGTGGCTCGCCGGAGAAGGGCCTGCCCGTGGGCGTGTCCTCGCTGCAGAAGGCCAAGGGCTACAAGTTGCTGGAGGAGGACAAGGCCACTGCCCACTTCCTGCCACTGACGGAAGTGGGCATGGAGGCCGGGCGCCTACCCTTCCAGGCGTGCGGCGAGAAAGGTGAGCAGGCATCTGCCCCGCCAGAGGACGAGTCCAAGGTGTACGACGAGACGTTGCCCTCGTACGCGGCCACAACAGCCGCTGCGGTGGGAGCGGTAATGGGTGGGGTCTCGATTCAGGACGAAGAGGAGCTGGATTCGCCACTAGAGGCAGAAGCCACAGATACGATAGAGGACACACGACCCCTGAGCAGCCTGAGCAGGGCCAGCAGTCGTGCGCGCTCTGACGACCTGACCGTATGAGTTGCCCCTCCCCCCTTTACTCCTGCTCCACTCCGTGGCACAGCAACGACGCCCCCACCCCATCCCCACCCTCATCAACAGCAACCCCTTTACCCTTCCCATCAACAACCAAACAACAGCCCTCTCACCCCCCCTCATCACCCCCTGCTCAACACCACCCTGTGCCCCACAGTTGCTGCCGAGTCGGAGCCCCTCCACCACCCCCCCCCACCCCCCAACTCTTCTGTGATGACATTTAAATACCAGCTTGTTATTGGGAGGAAAAAAAAGGATACTAAAGAAAAAAACACAGGTTTAAGAAAGAACAAAAAATGCTGTGCAATTTTGCGAGGGAAGAAACTTGAGTTCATTTTTATATAGCAGTATTTTTTTTTTTTTTTACTGTTTTTATTAAACAGAGAAAAAAGCTAACCTAACTAAAAGCCAGAGAGAGGCTCTTTCAGTAAGCTTCAACCTGACAGAGAGCGAGCGAGAGAAAGCAAGAAAGAAGGGCAGGAGATAACGATTCAAGGGGGATAAAATGCTGTTTTTAAAAGTCACATTTTCTATCAAGAGTTTTAACGATACCATGAGATAAAAAAAAGGAGAAAAAAAAATTCCGCCGCTTCTGATGTTTACATTCTTCTGGGTTAGCCATGAAGCCGGATGTTGTACGGGATGTTTTTATTGATGCAGGTTCTTTCTGCATCGCTGTCAGGGTAACATCACATCACCTCAAACACTGAAGCACACATACACATGCTGTACACTTACACACATACGCGCACAAACAACCACACACCCGCACACACACACACACACACTCACACACACACATGCTTCACAATCTCTATGGAGATAGAACATGTGGTAAAGTGTGTGTCATGGCTTTAAGCATTTCTACTCTGTATGTGTGAGGTGAGACAAATATTAATGGACTCATTGCACAGTTACTCATGGCAGATAGTATATATATATATATAAATATATAAATATATTAATATATATAAGATGACCACTGCTTTAATGTCAGGTCGAAATATTATATCATTCTATGTTGTTTGCTTTCTAGACACAAGCATGAGAACCATAAGACAATTTAAAAGGCGAAGACCCTTGAGAGTATTTTTTGACGCTAAGGTTGTTAGCCATAGCCGTACGCACAGGCCGAGCTCTACTCTTGCCCTGTGCAGGCAGCCATGCTGATGATAAAGATCACGCCCGATCAGCACAAAGTATTGTTGAACTAGAGACAATAAAATAACAGCCATGACTGAACTAGGCGTCCTTGCTGAGCGCTAAAGAAAACAACGCATCAGAGCCGACTTCCACCAGCCCGCTCCACTGTCCGCTCCCCCGGCCAGGGCTGAGCTGGACTTTACATTTCAAACTGAAAATGTAAATACCCAACAAGCAGAAATGCAGGCGATCCAAACTGATAGAATTTACCAACTGAGACTGCCAGATGTATTTAAATATATTACTGTTGTGTGTTCATGATGTCCGAGTAAGTGTAGTATGAACTAGAGGATGGAAAAAAGAATGTTTAGTTTTTTTTTTTTTTTTGCAGGATTTTCTGCAAATCAATTCTTATTTTTTGTTGTATCTCCGTCGACTTTTCATGGCAAATTTTTATCCCCCAAGGGCCCTTTTGATCTAGCTCATGTTTTAAAAGTTTTGTTGTTGTTTGTCTTCGTTTACTTTTTTTTATTATTACACTTTATCGTTACTAGTATTGGAATCATTCTCCTGATATTTTGAGATTTCAGGTCGCAGATTCTAATTTTTCAGCCCCAAAGTGCCATTGACTACAAACAAGCAGCAGATCTTTAAAACACAAACACAGACACAAAACAGGTGCTAAGGCAGTTCCCCTGGGATGCCCTGTGCAAATGCCACTGTTGAATGTTAAATGTTCATTAACATGAGAACTTCTGTTGTTGTTGTTGTTGTTGTGTGTATGTGTGTGTTTGTGTGTGTGTGTGTGTGTGTGTGTGTTTGTGTGTGTGTGTGACTGTGCCATCCCCTCTTGTTCTTCACAGTGATCTGGGTCGTTTCTTTTTCTTTTTTTCAGGAATAATTCTCTTTGAGTTCCTTGTTATTGATTTCATGTTAGTTTTTCTAAACCGTAGCATTGTCAGGACACAATTCTGCTGTACGTTTGGAGGGGGGAGTGATTGGCCTTCTGCCTCTCCCTAGACTACAATCTAGGTGATTTTTCATATCTCCATACATTTATGGGGTCTGGCAACAGAGACACATAATATACATGCATACACATGTACACAATCTCACTGCCTTCTTCGGAAAACACATGAAGTGGCCTTTTTGTTTTCTACTCTGTGCCTTAAGCACTTTTTTTTAATTTCAGATGCATTCAAGTGTCACGAGTAATATAAACATGGTGAGGACAAAGCCGATGAGTGTTTGCCGACACAGACAGACTAGTCAACTCTCAGTGTGCCCACTGAGAAGTTCCTGGCCACACGATTGGTCATGGTGATGTCTTGCCTCAATTTTTCCACGGGTACATCCACTCTGTACCCAGCAGTAGCACCAGCAACTCATGATTCTGGCTAACTGTCTGCAAGATCACAGGCAGGCAGACACACACACACACACACACACACACACACACACACACACACACACACACACACACACACACACACAATGCAATTATTTGCCCGTAACACAGGCTGATACACTCTTGGGGCCTGTCTGCACTGTCTGTTTCTCCAGTGCAACACTAATGGCTCCTAGCAGAGGTCAGGAAAGAAATAGGTAACCAGGTCAGAGGTTAAAGTTCCAACCATATCCTTGCATAGTGTTGTACAGGAACAGAGACCTGTGCAAAGGTGGGCCACTAGTACTTGCCCTGGTCCTAAATGCTATGAATAAGAGAAATGAGCCAGTTAGGTTTCTCTCTGAGACAAGAAGAAGGGCATTAGACCCTGACCCATCATCTCACCTGGCCACCTCAGCTCAGTCCATACCCTCACAACAACCCCTCCACAGCAGGTCCATGTTGGAGTCATGTTTTTGACAAATTCTTTTTTCTTCATTTTTATTATTATCAGAAATAATTTTCTCTTTCTTAGACGAAAAAAAAAAGAATCAAGCAAAACTTTGTACTAACTTGTAGTCCATTTTGCTCCTAGTTGCATGCGAGTATCACCTTTTTGCAAACTGTGAATGAAGCCAAATAAAAGGTCCGGTGTGGTCAATATGTCAGTCTTAGTGCCTTCCTCCCCCTTTTGTCTGTTTTTTTATCTTAACAACACACACACACACACACACACACACACACACACACACACACACACACACACACACACACACACACACACACACACACACACACACACACACACAGACACAGACACATACACAGAGAGCAGCACCAGAGATGTATAGTAACTAAGTAGAACTACTTAAGTAGCTTACTTAAGTACTAAAATGCAGTATCTGTACTTTACTGGAGTATTCTTTTTTTCTCCTACTTCCACTTTTACTTCACTACATTTTTTTGATGAATTTAATACTTCTACTCCGTTACATTTTTGATGTGCCAATTAGTTACTCGTTACTTTTATAAAGAATATTACAAGTCATACCACATTCAATGATAGCCTGTCAATACCAGACCAGACCATGATTGGGCGATTCAAGCGGTATAAGAGACTTAATGCTCCCCTTCGACCTTTCGCAGTACTGAATGCAGTCAATTGGGAACGATTAGCAAGGACAAGTCGACTGCTCCATTTCGAGATGGAAGAAGAACACTAAGTTCTTTAACTTCAAATGATTGTAGTGAGGGGACTGGTGGTGACCATTCCTGGCCCTACTTAGAGTCCATGGCCAAACAGACTATTTCAGCCAAAGAAATGTAAAACAATATGATATTCAAACTTTTGACTGCTTTCTTTAAAATATACAGTACTTCTACTTTTACTTTCAGTACTTGAGTAGCAATTTTTAAAATACTTTTACTTGCAATACTTAAGTACAAAACATTTTGAATACTTTAGTACTTCCACTTAAGTATGGTGTTTAAAGAACACTTCTACTTCTACTCAAGTAATTTTTTTGATATGGTACTTTTACTTCTACTGCACTCCTCTACTCCAGTACTTTATACAACTCTGGACATAGGACCTTAGGTTGTGGTCAATATGTCAGTCTTAGTGCCTTCCTCCCCCTTTGTCTGTTTTTATCTTACACACACACACACACACACACACACACACACACACACACACACACACACAGAGCGAGAGAGAGAGTCATATGACCTAGGTTGTGGTTGTGTTTCCACTTCTTCCACTCACTTGCACAACATGAGGCAGGGCACCAACATAACCCAGAAGAAGATAAGGCAGCAGGCCAGTTACTTGCAGCACATACAACAAATGAAGCTGAGTGCCAGTATACATTACAGTTTTTTTTGCAATTGTTTACACACTAAAATAAAAATTCCCACACAATTTGCAAAATTCTGCTACAAGTAGCAAATCACCTACTCAGATACAGGTATGTACAACATTACACACAATGCACACATAACACTTTTTGCAAAACTCTACACACAGTGATTAAAAAAACATCACTTATCAGGTTTCATATTTGCAATGGAAACACACAGCCCTCCAAAATACTGCTCAAACGAATCCACCAATCTACGTAGCCATTGAGTTTACTGTGAAAATAGGAAACACAACAAACTGTCACACATACTGTAGAAGTACATAGGTCTATTCCAATTCATAACAAAATTATACCTTCTCTGAATGATCTCATGGCTTAGTTCTTTCTTTCCCTCTCTCTTCCTTTCTCCCTGTAAAAAAATAAATTATAAAATTGAAATTGAAAAAAAGTGTGATGATTTGAACTTGTGTGTTGGAGTTTAGCAATATCTTATTGTCATCTGAATTATCCCAAACATAACAATATCTGGCAAAAAAAGTATAGAACATGCTATTTCCTAAGTAATTTATTTGATATATATATATATATATATATGGGCAATTCCACGAAAAAGTAAACCTCACCTTAAAAATTCAAGTCTCATTTACATGGACATACAAATTATTTCAGAAAACTTCCAATACAAAAAAGTATTGTCGCGATGTAAATATTCAACTGAGCAAGTTTCGAAAGGATATCTGTTTGTTAAAAATTTTACCCTATTCAGCTATAATGTAAGTCTATGGAGGGGCTTATAATGGGCATAAGTGGGTGATAACACACACAAAGCTGCAATGCTATCAGTTATTTTTTATTGTTATATTACTATTTCTGTCGTTACAGGTTAAAATCCACCATTCACAATTGTTTTGAATCGTTTTGGAAGGTTTTTCCAGGCGTCACGTCCATAACGTCACATCCATAACGCCATTTCTCCCAATGAAAACCAACTTTTTTACATTTACGTTTGAAATTAAGGGCCCTATCTTGCAGGCGGCGCACCATGCCTTCGCGACTCGCGCAAGCTGTCATTGCTATTTTGTGCGAGCGCATGGTTCGTTTTTCTGTCAAGTAATTCACGTTGTCTAACTAGCAAGTGACTTTGCGTCCTCGGAGGTGTGTCGAAGGTGTGGCTAGGCGCAAAGCGTAAAAGATGCTATTATACAGACACAGAAAGGGATCCGCCAGTGACTGGAAAAAACCTGGTCATTCGTCAGTCACGCATTCCTGAAATGCTATTTTATGGACGCACAACGCAATAGGTATAATGCAGTCCTTGTTTCAGCATAACAATGATGGTCCCAACAATAATTATTACAATCGGAAAATCATTATGATGCTCAGGAAGATGTGGTTAACCACAATTTATTAGCCTGTAACAGAAAACGAGTGAGGATATAAGAAGGGGGGACGTTAAATGCAGAATCAAGTTTACTTTCGCTTTTGAATGAATATTCCGAGATATCTATCAGGACTAAATCAGCTTCCTTCGTGTCTTGTGCAGCATGTAGACAGCAATTTAATATTACCATACCCATTACGGCTCTAACTATGACTAGACCCGACGTGTGAGCTTGCTCGGTAATCAATATTTTAATTTCTTTAAGTGCACAAGGAGGAGATCAGCTGGTGTGATAGCAATTCACCAGGCGCTTTGCGCTGTTCGTTCTTAAAGGCAATGAGAGATTGATCTGTCATTGGTTATGCCTGTATTACACCCATAACACACCCATGATTAATTAGGCATCCTAAGTCCAACCTTTTTGGACTTTGCGCCGGCGCGAAGTTCATTTTCTGCGCTGTGAAAATAGCAAAAAGCCGCCGACACACCCCCAAAACCATATGCGCCATCCGCCAAACAACAGTTGACTTTGCGTCGTCAAAATAGGGCCCTAAGTCTTTCTCTGCCTTTACTGAGATGTCCTCTTTGGTGTGAATGTAGTAATATTTACATTTCTCTAGAAATTTCACACACTTCACAGCAAAAACTACGCTCTCTCAAAAGTTTGTCCGTTTTTCGTCATGTCCATAACGCAAATTGAAAGGCTCATATTCTTATGATGCAAATCATGATATTAGTTTTTTCTGTTTGCCTGTATTCAGCCATGGAGTTTGCAGAAGAATATGAAAAAAAATTGCGAAATACTGCTAGGTTTGCAGAGGTTATGTGGCCTTTTGTTCATCAATAATGCACGAAAATATCACGTCCATAACGCTGCAATTGCCCATATATATATATATATATATATATATATATATATATATATATATATATATATATATATACACACACACACACACACACACATATATATATATATATATATATATACACACACATAAATATATATATATATATATATATATATATATATATATATATATATATATATATATATATTTTACAAATGTGTTTTGCATTGATCACTGTAGTGTGTAGTCCATATGTTTTGACAGAAGAGTGCCCTTTTGCAAATCATCTAGGACTTTAGCAAATTTATTGTGGTATTAATTGTGTCTATTATTTTGCAAAATTGAGGCCTGTTTGAAATATTGTGTGTAAACAATTGAAATAACACTATAAAAAGGAAAAGTGTCTCTTTCCCAACATATCATGAATGTTTTACTGCCCTCTGCTGAGCTAATTTCGACACTACAACTGTTGTGGTATAATGGGCGCTTCTGTTGGTAACCCAAGGAAGGGGTCATTTTGATGAACTGATTATGTGAGGTGAGCATCCCTGCTTCAGAGTGTAAAGTGTCTGAGAGCATACACTAGTCAAGCTCTCTCTTATGGTAAGATCACAGAAGGAAGACAGGTAACACTTTAATTTACAGCCCCTGAAGTACTGGGTAAGTATTAGTAAGTATTAGGTAAGAATGGTGTAACAAAAAAGTATCAAGGGATAAATTACTGAGTACTTACAGTGTAAGTTTGCTGGTATAACACACGTTCACGCTTTATTTTACAGTACAGGTAAGAACAACGTAACAAAATAGAACTTCATGTGTAATATTGCCATAATTATGGCAAAATGGGTATAGCCTACTGTAGATGCGTAGTATAGCCTACAGGAAATGCATGCGTTGATTCACTTCATTTTACAGCCCCACATCCAATATTAGGGTGTAGTTACAAGTAGTTTTGGGGTATTTAGGTAATTCCACTGTAGGTTACTTGTTCTTTACTTTTCAATAGGGTAGCCTACCTACAGTAGGTGGTATACAGTAGCATGCATAGTCAGAGGCAACAGTTTGACAAAGATGCGTTTTATTTACAACATGGAAAATGAAACTAATAAATCCTGCGCTTGCACTGATTATTTCACTCCAAATGGAACAAGACTATTTCTCTAAACTCGCGGGAGATTTTACCCTTCATCATTCGCGGTTGTCTGTGAGCCTCTATATAAATAAGGTAGACTTTATTTCATTAGTTTAACACTGAACAAACAACTTAGTGATCAAACAACAATCAACAATCTGTCTGCAATACCGCTCTCGGCCCTCGTGCACCTTCTGCATTGATAGGACGCGCACACTGATGCTACACCACTTAGGTAGGCTACCCTATTGAAAAGTAAAGAACAAGTACAGTGGAATTACCTAAATACCCCAAAACTACTTGTAACTACACCCTAATATTGGATGTGGGGGCTGTAAAATGAAGTGAATCCATACATGCCTTTCCTGTAGGCTATACTACGCATCTAGGCTACCCCTTATTTTGTAATTATGGCAATATTACACATAAAGTTCTATTTTGTTACGTTGTTCTTAACTGTACTTACCCAGTACTTCACAGGCTGTAAAATAAAGCGTGAAAGTGTGTTATTCCAGCAAACTTACGCTGTAAGTACTCAGTAATTTATCCCTTGATACTTTTTTGTTACACCATTCTTACCTAATACTTACTAATACTTACCCAGTACTTCAGGGGCTGTAAATTAAAGCGTTACCGGAAGACATATAGCAAGATCTATAAACCAAAGATGTGCCTTTGCTGATGTCTGGTAGTGTGTGTGTGTGTGTGTGTGTGTGTGTGTGTGTGTGTGTGTGTGTGTGTGTGTGTGTGTGTGAGTGTGTGTGTGTGTGTGTGAGAGAGAGAGAGAGAGTGTGTGTGTGTGTGTGTGTGTGTGGTCTGTTTAGGGGTAACACCCATTTTTTTCTGATTGACTAATAAAGAAAGTAAACGCACTCTCAAGGTTCAACTCTTAACTACATTTTTAATGATAACATGTCCAAGACGGACGTGTTTCGGCCTATGCCGTCTTCAGCGTCTATGCAGCTTAGTATCAAGCATATGCACATGTATCCAAATGTGGAAACTGTGAATGTTTTGTGTATTTATGCAGATTTTTTTTGTATCACCCACATCATACAAGAGATTGGATCAAAAGTGCTATAGCCTGCTATAGAGCTGATCTTAACCTTTTCTCCCCTTTTCACTTCACGGTCCTTATCTTTCTTATTTTGTCATGTTATCTGCCTCTAATTCTTACACCTCTTTCACTCTTTCCAAAACTATAATCCAGGAAATCATTACTTGTCTTTTTGCAGTGCTAGTCTGAATGTTGAGTGAAGTTAATATCAAAAAGTGCTTTGTCATGTGTCCATGTTGGAAACCAATTCTTAGAATAGTGTGAGTTGAAGACACAGAAGTTAACAGTTTTTCTACAATTGTGCAATGAAATTGCTAACAGGTCTTATTCAGTGAGTTGTTTTAGCAGTTTAGCAAACAATGTGTTACAAAATTTCAAACTGAGTGTAAAGTTCGAATTGGCCTTTCTGTTTGACAGAATTTGTAAATAGATTGGCTACAACTGTTCGTGGTTTCAGAAATTGTGCCAAAGGCATCATTATTAGTGTTTTAGCATTCAGAAAAAAACTGTAATGTTGATGGTGAACCACAAGTCTGCTGTGTTTATGAGGTGCAATTGATGTGTTAATGAACAAGTTTAACAAATAAAGCCAATAGTGATTGTGTGTGTGTGTGTGTGTGTGTGTGTGTGTGTGTGTGTGTGTGTGTGTGTTTGTGTTTTCAGGGGAGTGGGTGGGGTTGATGGTGGTGAAAAATTAGCACGTATAAACGCAGCGTGCAGGAACCAAAGGTGTGAATAAACACTTCCTATTTTACGCACACATGCTCAAAGAAAAGTTAGTATTGAACACACTGGTGAGGGTCAAGGCAGAGGGCAATCTCGGAGGAAAAGCTCAAAGTTTTATCTTATGGCTGCAGGGCTGTAGCGGTGAAATACCAGGTGGGTAAATTATAAATTCTGTGATCACTGTTATGTGGGCTGCGACATGTGGAATCGCATGTTTAAAAAAGTCATGCAGAACATGTCTGATGGAAAGTTATTGTCCAATGTTACTGTACAAGTGCTGTAGCCTGCTGACCTTTAAGTAGAGAAGCATCATGTTAATGTCCTAACGCCTTATCCTAATGTGCAATTTCAAATTACTGTTGTTAAGGAACCATATCAGTCCTGGTAAGTGAAATAATAACTAGATAGGCAGATATTTAGGGTCTCTTTATCAGTGATAATAATGAGGATGGAAGTCCTCTCATGCTCTGAATGTTGGACAAATTGAGTTGTTAGTAAAGGAATTTGAGGTATCCCTTTGCCTACTGAAGACTAGGGGTGATGGAAAATATTTTGATAATGTTTGTCTGACCCCACTCTCAGGCCCTCTTGTCCAGCAGACATGAACATGACGAACATGACAACCATGACAGCCATGACAACCATGGCCACATCAGGGAATGGAGGTAAGTGAAGCCAGTATAGTCAGTAATAGCCTATACACCAAAGCAAGACATGCACATGCCACATGTTAGGTGTAAGCAATAAACCAGAGGCCAGTGGTTATGCTGAATGTACCACGAGTGGCACAACACCTAGCAGAGCAGGCCTTGGGCTGTGTTGTATCACTCTGTCAGGTCATATGGCACTTTTGGGCTTTTGACTGAAGGGTGGCCAGTTTGAATCCTGAATCAGGAGAAGAAAAAACCTTGGGTGTGGGAAATTGTGGGACATTGCTGTCCCGTCTGCATCCACTGCTGAGGTGTCCTTGAGTAAGGCACATATAACCCCTCGCCGTTTGCCACTGTAGCTCCGGGTTAGTGCATTTCCTCTCACTGTGTGCTCACTAGAGAAGCAATTAGCCAAAGAGGATCACTAGAGTGCATAAATATACTTCAGTTAGGTATACATTTAGTTTTGGATGAAAACAAATACGCTCTGATTGTTTCTTGTGCTATCCAACAGTGTACTGACAAGCCAGACTATCACATAAATGTGTAGAATCAGACTGGCCACGAGATATAGACCCCCTGGTAAAACGGCTAAAACTATAGCGCAACTAGCAACTAACAAGTGATTCAAACAACCCTAAGCCCGCCCAATAAATCCATGTCCAGATAAACGTTGTGATTGGCTAAGCACCACATGTCTGAATACAACCTAGAACATAAACAGCTCAGACATAATCAAGGTCTCACCTATGGCTCACTGCTAGACATACTCGCTGAGGAAATTCAATTTGCTATCGCTAGAGTTCTAGGCTTGTACTGAGGCAATTTGATATGCCTCCACTGGTGCCGTCCATAGGATATGAGTGATCTAGCCTATCACTGGTTGGCAGACCCTACACCTCCCTACATGTGTGGTTTCCAAACTATCAGCATTGAAATGAAGAAATAATTAGGGGATTTTTTTTGCACTGATGTTATAATGTTCTGTTTCCTACTGACGACAGCCTTG
This sequence comes from Sardinella longiceps, assembly GCA_027497455.2. Lineage (NCBI taxonomy): Eukaryota > Metazoa > Chordata > Actinopteri > Clupeiformes > Clupeidae > Sardinella > Sardinella longiceps. Next base: position 9,842,339 of record JAODXP020000031.1, read on the forward strand.
CAGCTGGGACTGTTTCAGATGAACTGTACTGATAAAATCAGAGGTGACATGACATGGTGGTCATGATGAGTGTGAGGCCAGTGGAAGACAACTAGCCAATCACAAGCACGCATCATATAAGCAATTAACATTTGTAGCACAAAGCACTGCAAAGCAAAGCAAATGCTCAAGTTTATAATTTATGGGTGATGAATTTATTCAATAGGTTTTTTTTATCAGCACACCGTAGAATGTTGAGTATCTGAAAAGAAGAATGACACATCTAGACCAAGGATGATGTGAAACGATACAAAATGACTCTTATTTATGACTTATATTCTAGTCTGTTGGTGGGTATTATGTTATACAGTAGTAATGACTTTAGCTAAGACCATGTGCCGCATACTGCTGTTAACCTGGGCTCCTCCACTGTGTCTTCATAAGTTGAGGGGTCCTTGGGCTCTATGCTTGAAATACCTTTTCACTAGATCAGTGTTTACTAGTGTTTATTATCAGTGTCTAGTGGGTTGTGTTTTTTTGGTTGCTGTTCAATTAAAAATGCAATAGTGGAACCAACTCACAGAAACTTATAAACCAGATGTCAGACCAAGGCTATTATCACAGGAAAGCCTCAAACCACTCATGCAGGTGCGATTTTCACTCTGTCTCACTTTCTCTCTCCTGGGGTCTTTGTTTCTCCGCAGTCAGCCTGAGATGGGTGCTGTTGCTGGCTGCCATTGGTGTGGTCCTCACCACTGTTCTAATATACTGTGTTGTCTTTGAACTCTGTAACTTTGTTCAGAGCAGGTGATTTCACACATTTTTTTCTCTCTCAGTTGGGTTCATAGAGCAAGAGTGTTGTTTATTGTGGATGCATAGAATTGATCTTAATCATGTACCTTTATCATTTACAGGACTGTACCAACCACACCAGAGGACGACATACCACCTCAAGTGGTATTTCACTTCTGGAATTACTTTCGTTATTGAATTTAAGTGTATTGCCAGAACACTGTTTCACATGAATTTATTGTTGAACACCATTTACAATATGTGGTAAAAGCATGGGAAGTCAAAATGTATTTGAATGACCAATATTTCAAGAGTATTTGCGTCATAGATAAATAGGTAGGAGCATTGCTGCTAAAAGTGCAATGATCTTGAAGGAAAGAGTGGGCTGATAGTTCACAACTGAGGGAGCAGAGGAGGAGGAGAGGGGGCAGAGAGGTGGAGAGATGTTGTGGGGAGACAGTAGGCCCATAAGGCTACTCAGTCATAGTGGGTTTGGCCTACCTTTGCTAATTCATACAGTTTTGTAACCTATATCATGTAAATGTTCTTGGGTCATGCCGGTTATCTATTATTTCATTACTGCTACTTTAATTAGGCTAATTCATTAATTAATTTCAGATATTTTGTAATTAACTTTTTTTCTTTTGTTGCCTCAGGTGTGTACTACAGCGGGGGGAAACAGACAGCACAGAAGTCGTAGCTACAGGGAGAAAATTAACTCTTTGTATGACACATCACATTTAATTTGGAATCGCACAAACTATAACCCTAACCACAACCTGGACCCGATCTATGAGGAATAAACAGCAACACTGCAGCATAGCCTACATGCACTTTACAGTAAAGGGCTTCAAACAGTTTCAAACTTCTTTTCTATGGACACTTCTTGACAGACGCCATGTCATATCATCTCATCAATTTTCCCTTTCATGTCATCAATTTTTCATTGTAGTTGTAGTAAGGTCATTGTTCATTGTAGTAAGGTTAAAGCTCAACACATTAAAACGCCCAAGTAAGCCAAACTCATGATTTCAGTTTTCTTTGCCTGCTTGCTAAAATACATTTACCTCACTCACGTCAGGTGTAGCGCTATAGGCCTAACTTCAAAATAGCCTGAAGTCCAACAGGTGGCAGTATTTTACAGTGACAAAGTGCGTCAACTCAAATCGCAGCTTCTGGAAATCGAACTGAATTCTTTTTTCTCTTTAGGGGGTTTTAGGACAAATTCGGTAAATCTTACATATGCATTTAATATTAATGTGGGCTGTTAGAAATAAATAGTTCAATCTGCCTTTATCTTACCTACCTTACCCTACCTTTCGTCTGAGCTTGTTTTAGGCGATTTGAGTCGTGGATAAAGAGGAACTGCGGAGAAATAAAGAACAGTTTATTCGGGGTGATGTGTGGAATGCACGGTAACCTTAGCCTACAAAACAGCAGAGAAAGAACTGTGAAAAGTTTGTAGGCCTACCGTTTTATTTGTGCCATATTGCAGCTTGTTCTAACAGCCCATTGCAGCTTTGGTGAGATAAATTTAAATGTTGGACACGACAACGGTGTTACAATTGCAGTTTCTGTACGAAGCGACATTAACATTAGGGTCAATCGAGATAGCCTGTCTATAGCCTACATACGTTTTAGGCAGAGGAGGAGGAGGAGGAGGAGGGATAGGCTATAGCCTATCTTCAGGGAGCTCAAATTTCCCATCACTTCTCTCCTCCTTCCCCTTTTCGCTTCATCGCGTCTATCCTCATCTGTCCAAGATCGCTGCTAAGTGAAGGCTCGCTGTTGCCATCCTCCAAGGTAAGCCACTTGACTTTTGTTGAAATTGTGTTGTACTTCTCTTCGTGTGTGCGTTATTTAATTAGTTTAGTTTTGTTTCCACTTAGATGTTTCGCTTTCTGGCTCCTCTTCTCATTTTGACATTATCAAGTCAAGCAGAGGTAAGATCATAACTTTTGTTGTCTACTCAACTAGTCCGTAATTCTTAGCAGTGATGTGTTCAAATTTTAGGAGGCAAGAATTGGTGAATAGCTTTTCTTTTGTCTAAAATTTACTCTCTCACGGTCACGCAGGCCTAAAAAAAATGGCATCAGGAAGGGTTCATACAATGCCTGCTAAAAAATGTTTTTAACATTGACACTGAGGTCTCTCAAAAATGCTTATGTAAGATGTAAAATGTATGTTACAAATTTGTCATCCGTCATTTGCACAAAGTAACTTTTTCATGAAGTAAGTTTTCTGCCTTATTCATTTGGTGTGTAGGCTATGTGTGCTGTTGTCTCTGTGTTGGGACTTGGGCTGTGTTATGTTGTGCTGTTTTGGCAATGAAGTGGATAACTTGAGTGAGTCATCGCTGGCTGACATCAACTTCAGTCAGTAATGTTACAGACAGCTAGAAAACTCACACATACACGCTCAAACACCTGGACTGCATCATTACAGGGCAAACTCAAATGGTGTGTGCGTGTGTGTGTGTGTGTATTAGTCAGTCCAAGCATTTGAACAGCTGGTGACAGCTTGCTCTGGGATTTTGGCAGCTCTTGGGTGTTGACAAACAGATTTGTGAGACAGATGTGAGTGCCTTTTCATGTGATCACCAGAAGCTGTCTCAAGACCAGCCACATCATGCATGAATGCGCATGTGTGTTTGTGTGTGTGTGTGTATGTGTGCGTGTGTGTGTGGTAAAACTGTAAAGGCTTAGGCCTACTTCTGCCTATTCCTCTTCCTATCTTGTAACTGGTCTCTTGAGCAGGCCTAGTTGATGTCAGGGCCAGAGTAACAGAGAGCGATGACAAATGCTTGTCCTGTCAGTGAGAATGATTGTCTTGTGGCTGTCCCCCTGCTCTCTAATCCACACATCTGTTTGCCATCATTTCAGCTCTTCCCATAGAGAGAGAGAGAGTGTGTGTGTGTGTGTGTGTACGTACTCCTGTGTAGTGAGAGAGTGGGTCTACCCATACCCCTGATTCTGGTGTCTTATTGTGCTTTCACCTGTCTTCTCCCTACATGGCCCGCTCCAGATTCTTGAAGAGAAAGGAACTGGGATTGAGTCCAAGTCAGGAAAAGTACTTTTATTGCTGAGTCTGTTTTTTCTTTCTTTGCAGTTCACTGAACTTGAACACACAGTGTCACTTTGAATTTACGTCGCATCAGGTGTGATATCTTAATACAGTTCAGAGCTAGGTTCTATGTACAAAACAAACAATATATCCTCTCAAAGTTATTTTAATTAGGGAAAAGACAGGACATTAGGCTACAGTAAGATGGGGCGGTGGGGGTGTCTGTTTGAGCAGGCTACTGGTGGGAGATTTCCAGTGTGTTTGCTGAGAGCCAGGACAAGCAGACGGGTACAGACAGTCCAGCTGGCTCAGCTCCACACCAGAAACAGCGAGGGCAAGACATCCGCCCTGAGAGTCACTCAGAGAGACCACACAGCCAAAGTCACTTTTGTACCACATGTGGAAAGGACCAAATAGAAACCCAGTTCTAACAGATGGGTATGAGTACACAATCTTTACACAGACACACACACACACACACACACATATGTAAACACTCAGACTGACACACACACATAAGCAAACATGCACCTACACACTCATTTACACACACACACACACACACACACACACACACACACACACACACACACACTCATTTACACACACACACACACACACACACTGATAATTACCAAGCGTGACTGAGCTCAGTGTTATTACCACTCCAGTCAGTTATTAGATGCGAGTCTGGTGTGCAGGCATGTAGTTAGATCAGCATGTTCTACAAGAGCCACCCTTAGGGAGACTTGCTGTTGATGTTTGTGTGTGTGTGTGTGTGTGTGTGTGTCTTTGTGAGTCAGAAATGTTTCCAGGGATGTTTTAGACAACAGTGCACATGTAGTCCAGACTGCAGTTCGCAGTTCTTGCAGTTTTTGCTTTTGTATGCATCTGTGTGTGGTGGGGGGTGGCAGCAGCTGGTGTGAGAGAAAGACTGGTGAGTGGGAGGGTGCTGGGGGTTGTGCTGGCTTAGGCCCTCTTCAGCCTAGAGAAATACAATGGAGAGTGGGGGACACCACCTGCCTCTCACCATGAAGGAATATATATAAGGATGGTCATCTCTCTAGGGATGATGCATACACACACACACACACAGTCTACTTGGACTCTCTCTTCTCTATGTGTGTGTGTGTGTGTGTGTGTGTGTGTGTGTGTGTGTGTCAGGTGTTGTCATGCATCTCAGCACATTCAGGTTTGGACACACACACACACACACACACTTGCAATGAGAGTTGCCACTACATTCCTGCCATTCCTACAACGGTCAGCAGACATGGTGTGGGTCAGCAGTCTACAAGTGTCACACACACACACACACACACACACACACACACACACACGAATCCTCTGTGCCTATTAGCACTCAGTGATCTGTGAAGGTGTGTGTGTGTGTGTGTGTGAGGAGAAGAACAAGAGAGGAAGGGAGAGAGTTTGCTGCTGTTAAAAACAGTTAGAACTTTTATTAATGGCTAAGTTCTAAAAAGATGTATACTTGGACCAAGCCTACAAGTACTTTATCAAAGTGGTTTAATATGTAATCTTTGCACAGGAATTCATTGTCATGTCACATGTTCTCTGCCTTTGAGTATCGTATGTCTGAGTTTGTCTATACATACAGGCTGTTCTGGGCCAGTCATGGTGGCACATTTACTGTAGTAAAGAAGGAAGCTTGTGAAACTGTCTTTAATTATTCTACAGTACAGCCACTAGATTATTATGTGAATGAAAGACTGTTACTGGCAGTAACACGTAGACCACACACACACACACACACACATTCTCATTCACCAAGCAGGAAAGAAACAGAGAAGAAAGACGCCCTACTTGTTGTTACTAGTGTGCTGCAGATGGAGTGTTAGCTGGCTACTGAAAGGTACAGTCACGAGGTCTGGGCAGATTTTCACATTCCGGGCAAAGCCCTGCAGGGATTGTTTACTTTCACACTTTCCATCTGTCTCGAATGCGCTATCTTCCTCTCACACGCTACATTTCCTTTCTTCCTCCACTCACAGTCCCCCTCTCCCTCGCTCCTCTCTCAACCTCTCTTCTGCAATCTCCCCTCGGCTCTGTGGAGACTGTTTCTGTGTTTGTGTGTGTATGTATGTGTGTGTGTGTGTGTGTGTGTGTGTGTGTGTGTGTGTGTGTGTGTGTGTGTTGGTGTGTGTGTGTGGATGATGTGAGTGTGTGTGTGTGTGTGTCTACCTGTCCAATGAGTTCATGCGTGTGTTTTTCCGTGTTAACCCCCCCTCAGAGCTGCAGGCTCCATCATAATTCATCACCTCTGCTGAAAGAATTCAGACACAGACACGGAGTTAATAAGCAAACCATGTGTTGGTCTGTTGGTACATGCCTCCATTTGTGTTCAGGTCACCATGACTCTCACTATATCATATTATGTGGGACACCTTTTGGCGTGTTTTTGTGTTTTAAATATCTCATGTCAGGAGATCTGACTGATTTAGTGGTACAGTCCTCTCTCATTCTTTTTGTGCATCTGTCTACGGTTCTGTCTCTCTCTCTCTGTAGTTCTAACCATAGGGGCATAGGCGGTTCTAGAGAGGGGCCGACAGGGGCTCGTGCCCCTGGAGAAGTGACCCTGGCCCCTGCTGTGGCCCCTGTGCTGACCAGATAATAAAATTATTAATTTCTCATAAGCGCTGTAAGAAAGATTGCAAAGTCTGACTGACTACCAAATACAACACTCAGCAAGAATTAATTGCTATGGGAAGTTATCTAACAACTTTTTGTAGGAAATGGCAACTTATTTTTTCAAAAATTTCTTGGGGGAGGACTTCAAAACCCTCCTACTACTTATATATAGGCTATTCAATTATTCCATATTCTTGATTGATATGATTGACAGTATTTTGAAGGTCATTATTTGATGCTGAAGTTTATTTCAGTGGTAGCCTACGTTTTGTAACCTATACGTGCCCCCTTGAAAAACACTCTGGCCCCACCTCGGCCCCCCTTGTAAATTTGGTCTAGAACCGCCACTGCATAGGGGTATAAAGGCTAAGTTAAATTAGATAGGTTGTTTAACACCACAGCCAAAATGTATGACACATTGATGAGTCAGCTCTCACATGCTACACAAAATTTCCAGATTATACACACTTCGCTTGTTGAGGCTGAAGGAAATTAGATAAGAATTTAATATTAATTGTATAATTAATATTTGCATAACCATATGCTTTTTATGTCTTTATGTTTGAGCTAGGCCTGACTCAACTGTTTTTCCATGAGATATGTGTGTGTGTGTGCGTATGTTTTAAGCCATTCTGTTCATTACTATAAAGGCACAGCCATTGACGCAAACACACACACACACACACACACACACACACAAACACACACACACACACAGAGTCAAACTAGCCAATCAGATGATGACTTGATAGATCAGTGTTCCACTGATTCGTCTCCCCCCAGGAATGTGTCTCATCAGAGGTGAGAGGTGAAGGGTCAGGGGTCAGATGAAGGCACAGATGGCAGCATGTCCGTCTCTTAACCAGCTGCCGCAGGTGCAGACATGCAGTCTGTTCCACCCCACCACACATTGGGTCAAACATGATGACCAAACATGATGACCACTGCAGCCTGACAATTAAGTCAGTGGTCATGTTACTGAGAAGAGAATTAGATGGATAGGCAGTGTCTAGTTTGAGTCTGTTTGTAGCTTATTGGTTTTACTACCTCCTACACCTTTTCCATATCAGTACTTGTGACCATGGGCAACAGCACCTTGGCTGTGGTTTGTAACGCAGATGTGTTTATGCTCTTGAAGAGCTCAAGGTTTACTTTGCATAAACAGAATGTGTTACCATGGCAACACTGGCCTATATAGACTGGCCTCTCATCCCTTTTTCTTTGAGTTTTTATTTGCCTTTTTGAGCTTTTACACCAACAAGGGAGTGTGTGTGTGTGTGTGTGTGTGTGTGTGTGTGTGTGTGTGTGTGTGTGTGCGTGTTTGTGGTGGGATGGTCTTGATGTTTGCCACTGACTTTGTCAGTAGCCATCTGGGTCTCCGATTCTGTCAGCCTCTGTTTCTGTGCATTATTGTGTGTTCGTAGTTCTGTGTGTTTGTGTGTGTGTGTGTGTGTGTGTGTGTGTGTGTGTGTGTGTGTGTGTGTGTATGTGTGTGTGTGTATATATGTGTGCGTATGGAGCTAGTGTCTGAGGGCATGTGTTGTATATTGTTATGCTAAGTGGAGCTGGCAGGAGGCTTTTAGTGGGGGTGAAAGGTGAAGAGCTCGCCCCCATCTGGGAGACAGCGGTGCAGTCTGGTGTGTGCGCCGCTGTACGGCTGGGCCGGGGGAGGGCGGGGAGGGTTGAGGGGGCTTTGGTGTGGAGGTGTCTTTGTTTATGAAAGAGGATTCAGTCTGGACAGGAAACAAAAGATAAGCACACTTCTACTTCTGCCAAGTGTCTGTGTGTGTGTGTGTGTGTGTGTGTGTGTGTGTGTGTGAGAGAGGATTCAAACTTCATTGTCATATGCTATGCCAAGCCCTCTGCTCGTTTAATATGTTTATATATAATATATTATTACATTACATTGTTGTACAAATTCAACCAGTTCCCAGCTTCAGTGTGAGAGAGTTTACAAAGCTAATCCAAAGAGTTCCAGAGGCTTAAGTGCTTGTGAGAGGCGATAGGGTTGACTTATTGGTCTGGTTTAGCCAGTGGAAAAGTAAACGTAAGGACAGGTCATCTGGACTGGCTCAAGATGCCCCATTTGACTAAAGCAAGTTTTATGAGCTCATTTGGATATGAGATTAAATCCTTGAAAACCAAATATGGTAAAAGATGATAAAGCTAAGATTTCAGAAATGTGTGCCCTTGTGTACTGGCTTTTCAACTGAAATTTGGTAAGTTAGCGCCATCTACTGGCAGTCCCATTAGAGGATATAGTGTGGTCTGTCAACATACAGAATCTTTATTCTTTACTTTGTGTGCTTTTGTATGCTTTGCATATTTGTATGTGTCTCTATCTGTATTTTGTAAATGACATAACTTGTGGTTATTTATGCAGTAAATACTATATGTCATTACTGATGTTGTTTTTGTGTGTGTTATCACAGGAAGTATGGAAGAAATCACAGGTGTGTGCAAACGTGTTCTGTGGTGCTGGAAGAGAGTGTGCCGTCACTGAGAAGGGTGAACCAACCTGTCTCTGTGTGGAGGTAAATCAAACACACACTCACACAATGACACATTTCATTTCTTGTTTGTAATGGGGGTGTGAAGAAGATTTCAGCAAAAAACATCTCTACTAATTCACGCTTTGTAGTCCAGTATGAGTACACTAATTATAGGCTCAGTGGTGTATATGACTAAACAGTGGTGTATATGACTAAACAGTATGTGGTTATAACTATACAGTATAACTATTTTTTTATTGTTATAACTAACGTTTATTGTTTATGGTCTTTTTGTAGTTTTGTAAGCCCAACAAGCGGACAGTGTGTGGCAGCAATGGTAAGACGTATCGCAACCACTGTGAGCTGCACAGAGACGCCTGTCTGACTGGAGTCAAGGTGCATGTGGCCCATGATGGACACTGTGAGGGTGAGACAGCAGTGTGATCATTCTCTCTCTCTCTCTCTCTCTCTCTCTCTCTCTCTCTCTCTCTCTCTCTCTCTCACACACACACACACACACATACAGTCATACCCAACATACTGTAGGCTACATACTGAAAAACCAAACTCACACACTAAATAGAATCCCACTTTGGCCACAGACATTAACAGGAAGAATTTAAATTCTGTAATATTGCTGTCTAGATTCAATATGAAGTTACCTGCTTCTCATTCTGTTTCAGAGCGGAAGACAGACAAGCCTGCTACAAGTCCCAGTAAGTCTTAGTCAACAGTAGTTGAACCCCAACCTGAGTGTGTTGGTATTTGTGTAATCTGTGTAATCTTATAACAACTCTCATGACTCCTGGTTTCCTGTGGTGTGTGTGCACAGTCGTGTGTTACCTTGCCGATCGCAACCAGCTGCGGATGCGTGTGATCGAGTGGCTGCAGACAGAGGTGGTGGCAGATGGCTGGTTCTCCAAAGGCTCCAACTTCACAGATGTCATGGTCAAGTACTTTGAGGTGTGTGTCTGTTGGTTTGTGTGGTTGTGTGTGTGTGTGTGTGTGTGTGTGTGTGTGTGTGTGTGTGTGTGTGTGTGTGTGTGTGTGTGTGTGTGTGTTTGTGTGTGTACAGTATGAGAGTGAGTAACAAAGACAAATGTGTATGTGTGAGTAATACTGTAGCCTGCGACATAACCAACCAGTCAGTGAGCATCATGGGTAGTATGAGTGGTTGACCTCTCCTCTCCTCTCATCTCTCTGGGCCTGGTCGGGACTCCCCCCCCCCCTGCAGAGGTATGATAATGGAGACTCTCAGCTGGACTCCACTGAGTTCCTCAAGTTTATCCAGCACAATGAGACGGCCGTCAACATCACCGCCTATAACAATGAGGAGAACAACCGCTTGCTCAGGTTAGTTTGAACAGACACAGTCTGTACCATAGCACCATAGATTTGTGCTATGTCTATGAACACACATCATTAAGCACAATTACAACACGTTTCTAAAGTGCACACAAACAAAGTATGAGTGAACAGCCAGCCCAATAGTACAGTATTTAAAGAGGCCCCTGAGACCATAGACTGTATATGCCTGAGACAGTTCAACACGTTACAGAAGTGCCAGAGCAAAGTGGTTGGAGAGTAGAGGAATCTAAGGGCTGGAAGTCCCATAATCAGGAATGACCAAGTCAATGTAGTGTGGAACATAAAGAGAGCAGAACAGCAAAGTTACTGTACAGAACCCACAAGCTCCCAAGCCTCTGGTAGAGGGCCTACAGTAAGTTAAGGGTGAACAACCACCCACAATGAGGCAATAAGGGAATATTTGTATGTAGATAGAGAAGTTGTTGGGACTAAGTTATTCAAACAGAGATCACTCATATGCTATACAGCAGTGGTTCTCAAAGTGTGGTCCGGGGACCACTAGTGGTCCACGAGCAAGCTCAAGTAGTTCGCAAGAGAATTTCCGAAAAATATGTTAATTTAGTCTGTTTCTCAGAGTGGTTCAATGAATACTGGCTATCAAGCTATCTGAATTCGAAGTGGCCATAAATGGCAATTTAGAAATGGCTATTAATTTGGTCAAAGGGTAAGGGGTAGTAGCATGTGACTTGGTGAGGGGGTGTGAGGGTAGGTGGTCCCTGAAAAATATTTTTTGGGCAAAGTGGTCCTTGGTCTGAAAAAGTTTGAGAAACACTGCCATACAGTAAAGGTCAGTATTGTCTGGTTGGTTTTGACCTGTGTGTGTGTGTTTGTGTTTAGGAGCCTGTGTGTTGATGCCCTTATCGAGCTCTCAGATGAGAATGCTGACTGGAAATTGAGCTTCAATGAGTTCCTGAACTGCCTTAAGCCAGACTTCAATCCTCCAGAGAGACGTAAGATACTTTCATGTGTGTGTGGCACACACACTCTTCACACACTAAAATAGCCTCATACTCAACCTGACACATACATTATAGTATAGGGCTCTATCACAATTCCAAAAAGATGTTTAAGTGGACATGTTGATATACCATCGCTGCTGCAGCAATTCTTGCAGGCTAAAGTCAATTAAACGTTAGCTTTTAGTTCCTTCTTTGCAAACTTTAAATGTTTAGCTAAATTAAAATGTTTCAATTGGCTATGTAAATCAGACACACTTCACCTTCATTCACAGGCTACATAACTTTATTAACCAGTTACCACAACAAAATAAATCACCTTTTAAACATCACCTTACCTAAAACTAGCTTTCTCTGTGGTTAAATGATGAGCTAGGCTACAAGCTCTGCTTTGAGGTCACTCACCTTACGTTACCTGTGGTAAAATGATGACGGTGGTGTGGTTGGAAGTTTTGCCTGTTCCTCAGAAGCTATTCTCTCCTGTGAGATCATCAGTCATATTTCCCTTCATGTTTTTGGACAGTGGGTATCAAGAAGATATCATAGCTCTGACAGATAGCTGTGCCAACTGATGGCACAGCTATCTGTTCGGTCCGGTCCGATGTCAACAATATGGTTGTGTAGAACTCTGTGAGATGGATCAAATGAGTCCAATTAGCTGAATACCTATGGCCTCCCTAATCCAACTCAAAGACATAACTGGCCTATGTTAGCCAACCATAAAGGTTTTGAGGGCTTAGGCTAAGGGTTTAGAGGCAATGAGACATACAATTGTAAATCTATATAGTATAGACTCACTCTTTCACCTAATCAGTCTGATGTCATTTGATGGCCTCTTTCTAGAATGTGCTCTTGAGGATGAGACATACGAGGATGGCGCAGAGACACAGGTGGAATGTAATCGCTGCGTCTGCGCATGTGGAAACTGGGTCTGCACAGCGGTGACCTGTGAGAGTGAGTACATTTGGCTTTGGACTGACACGTAACATTAATGCAGCAAAATGCATATGCTTCAAAAGTATCTGAATTATCTGTGGAAGTGGTCTGTGTATGATATGGACATTGTAAACAATAGACCTGCATTTTTTGTGCCCTGCAAACTTAGTACTAACGCTCCATGTGCAGTGCTACAAGTTTCTGTGTGAGTTTGTACAGTATGTTATTGTCTGACTTTCGACACTGTCTGCTCTCTGCACTGCAGGTTCAGATGCCCTCCCTGCACTTCCTCTGGAGGAGGAGGCTGAAGACATGGACCAGGAGATGACTGAGGAGGAGTGGACCAGGAGGGTGGCCGAGCTCAACAAACTCCAGGTGAGGGAGGAGAGGACAGGAGGGGAAAGATACCCTCATGAAGTTTGGGCGATGAGGATGCAGCAATCATGGGGAAAGAGTGAAGCACCAGTAGCCTAGAAATCTAGACGCTAGGCCCCTGGTCCCCAAATGGCGGCCCGTGGGCCAGATCTGGCCCGCAGGAACCAAATGAGTGGCCCGCAGCACCATCCGACTTGCCAGTTTTCTCCATAAACATGCCCTTGGCTTAATATGCTTGATAAAATTCGGCCCTTGAGGAAAAATATTTGGGGACCACTGCGCTAGGCTAAACGCTAGGCTAAAGGACCAGAGAGAGCTATTCCAGGGCTTTATTTGCACGCAATCTGATTTCAGGACTGTCTCCTAATCAATGTTCTGATGTCTCTCTAATGCCTCTTTATCTGCCTTCCCCAGGAAACAGCCGAGACCATGAAACTGAGCACTAAAGACATTGTTTGAGGAAAAGACGGATGAGTTGCTATGAAAAAAAAAGAATGGACTGCTGAAGAAAACGTGAAGGGGGGCCATTTCGCCATTCTTGTCTGGCGATTTGGAGAGCAGACAGTGGGTTCAGAGGCAAAGAGGAATATTTAATTGTTTTTTATAATATTTTTATTACTTTTCATATGTACTATTATTATTGTTTTGTATTGTTGTGTTATCATTATTTGAATAATAATTATTTTCACTTTTAAGTTTATGGGACATTCTACATCCTTGCGAATCAGTGGCTGTTCAATTTTCATTTCATTTCATATCTTTAGTTGTGGATAGACAAGTTTGGTCCGACCCTGACACAGTAAGGTGGAAGAAAAGGCTGGGTGCTTATCAGACTACATACACCTGTAGCAACTGCTATATCAGATGCCCCATTTAGTCCTCCCCATTCATCACACTGCCCTTTAGAGGAGAAATCAGCAGGAGGTCTGGTGGCCTGTTTGAGGTCACAGACCTGTGACCAAGGCTGGACATGTCAGTACTTGAGTTTGATCTGATGTCTGAGTGATGGGGGAAAGAACAGTAGGCACTGTATGATACTGTATGTAAAATTCAATTTGAAGGGAGTCCAACATCCACTGGCATCATCAGTGTCATTGTTTCTTCTCATCAAATGCATTGAATTGGCCTGGAAATGGGATAGTTTCTAATGATGTCCACATGAAGCACTGTTAGGCAAGGCAAGCTTTTGTGTAACACATTTCATACACAAAGGAAGCTCAATGTGCTGTATGTTCAAAAATCTTCTGTGACCTGAAAGACCTAAGTTTCTATTGATGAAACATGTCAGATATAATTATGAATATGTTGTTTTTTGTTTGGAAATATTAGGTTATAAAATGCTGACTTGGTGATTACTTTCATACACCTGATGTACTGTATAGATCCTATGTCAGTGCCTTTATTTCTTGCCCATTTAGTTGCTGAACTCAGTTTGGTGTACCTGGTTATCTGAGGGCTTTCCTGAAGAGTAGAAGGGGTCATGGTCAAGACTGATTCAGAACTGAATGAAACTACTGACTGGATGAATGCTCAGCCATGAACATCTACTGTTTACAGTATGTGCTGAACATCCTGTTGAACATCCACTGGAGGCATGATAGAGACAAATGTATTTGTGTCCGTGCACTACTCTGCAAGCTATACTGTTACTCAACCAATAAACCGTTTTAAACCTCATTGTTCAATATTGTGATGATGACGCATGTATCATGAGAATATTTTAAATCTGTCAAAAGAGACTAAGAGGCTAATTCATCGAGGCAGGTACCACAAAGGTAAAGAAACAGTATTGATAGTCAGCCAACACAAGCACTCATTGGATGAGATGCAAAGTGGACTTACATGTAAACTGTTCCTGCATGGTTTTGGCGTGATTTCATTTCTTAAATTGTGGGATCTCTCATTGATCCACTAGCTGCCTGCCCCCTGAATAAACAAAATAAATAACAACATAGTGTTATAAGAAACAAAATATAGGCTAACAACCCACATTACAGCCAGTAGACCTAATTGTGGCAAGCATTCTGAATCATCTGCAAGGTTTCATGTCATATGCAAGGAGGCCAGCAAAAAAAATGCAGTAGGCCCACAAGTTGACAAGTTGGTTGAATTAAAGGGAAAACTACCCAAATAAAAAACAGGCTGAAGAGAAAAAGAAAACTTTTGCATGGCTGTAGTGTAGAACTTCTTTTTTGAGTCACATTTATTAATGTGGTATGACACTGGCTGTGCCATGCGCTCTACAATAATTATTGCCTAATTTGTGTGTATGTGTGTGTGTGTGTGTGTGAAGTGAAATAGGCTAGGCCTAGATGTTTTTTTTTTTTTTTTTTTTTTTGCATGGATCATAGACTGGGAAATGGGCTTTTTACCGATAGGTTTGGTTGCCCCACCCCCGTCTACCGGGGACGTGTGACGTCATGACTCTGCCGGTCTTTCTATGGTATCGAACAGACAGACTGTGAGAAGGCAAGAGGCAAGAATCTCACGATAGCATCCATCGGATCCTCCCTTAAACTTGAGAAGATACCCTTTGTCCTCTCGCAAATTTCGGAACAAGAGAATCTGGACACTTAGGCGACACATTCTGAACGTGTTTTTATACGTTTTTATGAAATGTTAATGTTTGTAGGACTGATCAGACGAGAGTTAGCCGTTTACCATGGCTAATGCAGCTTTAGCAGTTACCGAGTGCCAATAATGTTAACGTTAACTAAGATTGTAAGCCAACGTTATCTCTAGAGCTTCACAAGCTAACGTACAGCTTATGTTAGATTTCTGACGATAATCAATTTTGTCTGACAAACTGGTTTTAGTTCGTGTCACAGTCGTTGACCTCTTGATTTTAAAGTAACGTTAAATCCGTTAGCCCTGCTGAAAGCAACTGCAACTAGCTGGTTACCTAGCTAGCAAGGCTAGGTAACGCGGATTGTAGGCTAGCTAGCGAGAGCTAGCGTTAGCTCAATGTGAACGGGGTAACTTGCTCTGCCTTTCTACTAACTCTGTACAATCGTTATTTTATAGAAACACTCATATTGGACAATTTTGTTTGCTTACGTTGTTGTTGCGATAGCTGTCGGTCTAATTTGCCCTTTTAGACAACTGGTATTGTCAACGCTACCGTACAAGGAACGGTAACGTTAACATTAGCTAACGTTAGGAAGGCACCCCCTGGCAACGTTAGGGAAAATAAGAAAGAATAATCGCCCTCGTGAACGTGGCTTGTCTTGAGGGCCTGCCAAATATCGCCGTAAAGGACATTGCTGTTTTTTTTACATACTCAACAAATCTCGAGTAACGTTACCAAAGTTATCCCGGAGGACCTGTGAGGTTGGAGTATGTCAGGTCGACCCAGAACCACTTCCTTCGCGGAGAGCTGCAAGCCAGTGCCGCAGCCTTCAGCCTTCGGTAGCATGAAAGTCAGCCGTAAGTACTCATTCTAACGTTATCTATTGAAGTAGAATCTGGTTGCTTTGTTATTACTTTACTATATGAAATGTGGAAATTGACTCTTTGTCTTGCATGTACTTTGCAAGTCTTGCAGTCGCTAATGTGGGTAAGGGTAAAAGTTGGGTAATTTGACATCAGACGTAATTGTGGTGGTGATTAGCGCATCCCTGCTTCGTTTCAACATCTGATAGACCAGGAGAGGGGTTTGGTGTCCCGCAAGTTTTGTTTGGTCAGATTCTTTGCATGCGTTCAGCTCATAAATTGTGCATGAGGCATTGGCATAGCACCTTCAGAATGCATGGCACCGATGCAAGCAATATCTGTGAACATCCCAGAGTCACACACTGTCAGCATAAAGCGTGGGAGTGACTGGTCATTGGATTTTCCCACCTCATATCCCGAAGTGATGGAATAACTCTACAGATGAGCTGCTAGAGGAACCAAAAGTCAGTGATGACTAATATCCAGTCAGTCTGTTGCTCAGTCAGCAAGACAATCTAGGCAACGCAAGTTTGTTAGGATGATAATCATTCTTGCACACTCTAAGTGACGTCTGTTATCAGACTGGTCATCAGCTGACTCACACTGCTGTCATCATGGCAGAATACCCATCCCACTTCATTACCCTTTAAATCATGGGTGTGGCCAAGACATAGGTGTGTTTGCAGGGGTTCTCTCTCTCTCTCACTCTCTGTGGGTGTGCCCCCCTCTTGCTCTCTGTGTAAAGACTTATGGAACTAAACCCACTCCCTGGCTTTCCTTCCTTCCCTCTACTACTGTTCGAAGTGGTTTCTCATTTCCTGCCCCCCCACCCCCCCAGGTCCTACTGACCTACTCCCGCCCCTCTAAAGCCCATTATAGAACAGCACGCAGCCGAGGCATGATGTCAGAGTTTCTGTGACTTTGGCCCTGTGCTTTTGCTGTTGCAACCTGTGCTTCCCTCTGCAGTAGTCTCTGGCTCACTGATCTGGAGTCATTCATTGTACGTGACTGGTATCAGGGAACTGTAACAGTATCAGTGAAGTCAGCTGATGGTGTGTGTGTGTGTGTGTGTGTGTGTGTGTGTGTGTGTGTGTGTGTGGACAGAATACCGTGGAGTGACTCATCATGTCTTGCCCCTTTGCTGAGTAGACAGTGAATGAAAGAGAGAACAATAGAGCGTGAGGAAAGATGGGAAACATCACGTCATAAATGGAAAGCATTTCCACTGAGGGTTTATTTGTGTTGCTCTGTGGTGTTGCACCTTGTATGGTCTTGTGGAAGAGCTCCTACTGTCCCTGCGATGAGAGCAGCCAGGTCCTTTGAGGAAATTCCTCAGAGATGACATCACACATCCTACATACATGTATTAGATCAACAGTGTCATTGTTAGCCTGCATGTCTATGCCTCTGTGTGTGTGTGTGTGTGAGTGCGCTTGTGTACTTAATGGAATGCCGTGACTCTTCCTTTGGGCATTTTAATTGTGTAAGGTTGATTATTGCTGGTTTGACTCATGCTTTAGGAAGGGAGGGAGGCCTTTGATCGTGCATAGACTTGAGGAAGTCTGCCTCTCAGCCAGCTGAGGCTAGGGAATACTGTTATGGTTGATGACGGGCAGATACCCCCTCTTTCATTCTCTAGCTCTGTGTTTAATGTTCTTGTTTGTTTCTCTTTCAGGAGATAAGGATGGCAGTAAAGTGACCACTGTGGTGGCTACTCTGGGTCAGGGCCCAGACCGGCCTCAGGAAGTCAGCTACACAGACATCAAAGTCATCGGGAATGGCTCCTTTGGTGTGGTGTACCAAGCCAAGCTCTGCGACTCGGGCGAGATGGTGGCCATCAAGAAGGTCTTGCAGGACAAGCGATTCAAGGTGTGTGTACAGTATGTGGTTTTCACTGTCAGGGAATGAGACTATGGAATCAAAAACATTTTTAACTGTCCACCTGCACCTACTTTCTTTTACATGGACACACACACACACACACACACACCAGATCATCAGAATTATTTGAAGTGAATCAACCTGTAGCCTTGTTGTTTCACTTTGCTAAATGCTGTCCATTGGTATGAGAGTGTCTGAATTTAGCTGCAGGATTGCATGCGCCAATCTGATTCCTCTCAATAGCACTCAGTGGTGTCAAAGAACCGGTATATACATGTAGACTGCTTGGCTCTGGATTTTTCCTTTTAAGTTCTCCCGGCATTAGTCATATGAGTCTCCGAGCAGCAGGGCTTGATGAATCATGATGACGGAGTGTGAATGTGGGCTCATGTAATTGTTGTGACTTCCTGTGAGGCCTGGCTGGATGTTGGTCGCCATGGAAGCTCCGCTCCACTCCCTCCTGTCAGAGGGTTGGATCATGGAATACTGAGCTCTGATTTAAAGGAGACATCCGGTGTGATAAGGACCACAAGTATATTGCAACATCGTAAAAAGTTTGAACGTTTGCCGGGGTGAATAATTTTGACACCTTCATGCAGGCCGGAGAAGACCGCTCACTAGTTGCTCCCGGGTGCATATTGCTAGGTGCAAGTGGCCAAATCGCTGTTTTAAACTGTAAAACAGGCTCAATGTAGCCCCGTAACAGTAAAACAAGCTCAATCGCCCCATACTTCGTCAGTAGTGTAATGACAGTTCCAACATTTAAATCGAGGCATTGAAAACTTGCAATTGTACAGTTAGCTACTGACCACCTAGCGATATGCCCCTGGAAGCTACAACTACCAAGCGGTCTTCTCCGGTCTGCACGAAGGTGTCAAAATGAATTGCAACGATGTTGCAATATACTTGTGGTCCTTATCACACCGGATTTCTCCTTTAAATCAGAGCGTAGAGAGCTGCAACAGAGCTGCAACATATCAACATTCTGCCCCCGGGGAAACGTTGCATGATCTCTTGCCACAGGTCCTTTATTTAAATAGTGCGCAAAGTCTGCCAATGAGCAAAGTATAGGCCAATGGGAGCCAGGGGTTGTACTGGAATTTCAACTCAGTCTTTACATTAATTAAGGTTGCAAACAATTCAACTTACTGTTGGGTGGAGCCAATTCTGAATCTTTGAGTTTTGCACAAGCCTGGTGGGAGCATTGTACTGACTCATAAGTGTTTGCTAAGGTCTTGCCCATATCACAGTTATATGGGTTAT
This sequence comes from Sardinella longiceps, assembly GCA_027497455.2. NCBI lineage: Eukaryota > Metazoa > Chordata > Actinopteri > Clupeiformes > Clupeidae > Sardinella > Sardinella longiceps. Next base: position 9,861,525 of record JAODXP020000031.1, read on the forward strand.
ATTAGCACATTAGTTATTAGCCTAGTTTAAGTTCCACATAAGACTTTGTACTTTGCCCAGCAGTCAGATACTGTATATGGCTCCATAGGCTGGATAGAAGCCATTGTTTCTGAAGTGAGTATCGAGTCATGCCCCTGTGTCCTCTTGTTTGTGTGTCTGTCCCAATGCCAGAACCGAGAGCTGCAGATCATGCGCAAGCTGGACCACTGCAACATCGTGCGCCTGCGCTACTTCTTCTACTCCAGTGGAGACAAGGTGAGATTCAGCAAGCCCTCCTTTTTTCACATCCCTTTTTTCTTCCCCTCTCCCACTTTTCCAACCCCTCATTCCCCCAATCTTGTTTCATTTTCATCTCTTTTTCCTTCTGCAATTTTGACTTATTCATAGAACTTTTAAAAAGGAAAACCTTGTTGTGTTTGGGTGTTCATGTGTTTTAGATATCTACATACAGTATACGCACACGCACACCACACACATACAAACAAACAACCTTGTGGGAGCAGTGTGCACTGAGACAGCTGTCAATCATAGCTCTTACCTCAAGCATGTTGCCTGACACACTCCCCATCATGGAGCCTCACTACTATCTCACCACATCTTAAAGCAAAGCCTCAGCACTGCTGTTTTCCACAGGAGGGACAGTGAATCAGCAGCTAGCGCAGGGCAGGGCTGGGCTGGGGAGGGGAAGAAGAGGGCTGGATGTGCTGAGCACACGGGGGAAATACAGGCATGCTCCTAGCCTGTTGCTTCTGATGGATGTTTAGTGCTGCTAACCATCTTGCTTGAACTGCGTCACTCCCCTGGTCCATTTCTCTAAAGGAACAGAATATCCTCAAACACTCATCCTCTGACACATGCTGACACACGTGTGTGTGTGTGTGTGTGTGTGTGTGTGTGTGTGTGTGTGTGTGTGCACTTACAAACACACTCACTCTCTCTTTCTCTCATACACACACACACTTACTGTGGTTCATTGTGGCCTGTTGAAAATGGGTAAGTACCTGCATCTCCCATAACTGCGCTGCTGCCACCAGTTGTGGGCTAGCCAATCAGCTGAGCCGCCGCAGCCGAACAGCCAATGGGATGCGTGGGCTGGAGCTGCTGTTGGGAGGCAGGAGAGTGAGTCAGCGTCTGAACAGGGACTGAGGCGACATGTTACCATTCAGAGAAACCCATCGACCCACCGCACATAATAGTAAAACACACACACACTCGCATAGCAGTAAAACACACACCGTGCTTGTTCTGTTTTCTCCATGAGGGGGATCAGGTGTGTTTTAGAGATGTTTTTTTCACAGATATTTGTTCATATCATTAGGTTGGACTCTCTGTGTTACAGGTGCAGTGCTATAAGTATTGATCTTGTTAACATCTCATCTCCTTCTATTGTCTCTCTATCCCCCTGTTCTCTCTGTAGAAGGACGAGGTATATCTGAACCTGGTGCTGGACTATGTTCCAGAGACGGTGTATCGCGTGGCCAGACACTACAGTCGGGCCAGACAGATGCTGCCCATGATCTATGTCAAGGTATGTCCTCTCCTCTCCTCTCTTCTCCTCTCCCTCAAGTAGCCCATTAGAAAAGAAGCTGCACCCTCTTTTGAAAGCATCCCTTATCCCTGGTTTTTAAAGCCTTGCTCATCTCATATTAAGTCAGAATTTAAAGGGTAAATCAATCTATAGCCCTATTGTTCAAAGTCACGTTAAACAAGAAAATGTGTTAAATAGACCCAGTAGTGAACGCTGACTGTAGACTCTAACTGAATGGGGCACATAGACTCAATCTCTGTTCCATTTTTCTATGCCCCACTCAGGTAATGTTTTGCAGTTTGCTGTTTATAAAGGTTTGCTGCTCCATATATGCCCTGTAATGTTCTACACCTGATTTTTGACAAAGTAAACGTATGCACATCCCACCTCGCTGAGGCCAGGTGCAGGACAAGGAGACGTATCAGAGTAGAGAGGAATAGTCGTTCCGCACACTGCATACTTTTTATTAAATTAAAAACATGAAGCAACGTTTCGACCCGTCAGAGTCTTCATCAGGCTTAGGCAGTGTGCGGACGACTATTCCTCTCTACTATGTTCTACACCTGAGCCAGACCAACGATACTGACTTGTGCCTTTTTTCTGTGTAGCTCTACATGTACCAGCTGTTCCGCAGTCTCTCCTACATCCACTCCTATGGTATCTGCCACCGGGACATCAAGCCCCAGAACCTGCTGCTGGACCCAGAGACAGCCGTCCTCAAGCTCTGTGACTTTGGGAGGTCAGTCTGTCTGTCTGTCTCTGTCTGTCTGTCTGCCTGCTGCTTGTCTTTCTTCTCCCTCCCCCTCAGTCACTGCTTGTGTTTGGGATATCCCATCATTCAGAGCATGGCCACCCTCCAGAGACGTATATAGACAGAGTTTGGCCAACTCAAGTCATGGGCACCATTTTATTACCCACCATCCTGAGGATTTTACAATATAATCTTACCCACTGCTAGAATTGAAAAGAAAAATGTTGAGAATAAATGTTTTCTTTACACACCGCCTCTTCACCCTGTACATGTACATTGTATATCCTCAGATGTCAGGTCACAACTCTCTCTATATGGCTCTGGCACATCTATAATTATAAGGTGTTGGGCTTTAGACACTGGCTATTGTACTGTGCAGTGAGTGAGTGGGTGTTGCATACATGAAGTCTGGATATATCTTCTCCTCTCTGTATGCTCAAGGTCCTCAGGCAATGTTCTTGACTCCAGCTTGGGTCATTGTAATATTTGAATTTAATGTTTTTTGGGGGGAAGAAATCATTGGTGCATAGGCACAAAATGTCCTCCTTGTTTTAAAACCTGTGCTTGGCTCTGAAGATTTGGATGCTCAGAAGAACATGGGTTCTGTTTGGCTTCTGTCTTTTCCAAAGGAGGGCTAGTTTAGTCTCATTTCCTGCTCCATTAGATCATCAACTGTTTGATGCCGCTTCTGATGATTGGGCCTCTAACAGCACTGGCCCCCCAGGCTGGAGGTGCTAGAGCTGGTGTTAGTGTGTGTGTGTGTGTGTGTGTGTGTCTCTGTGTCTGTGTGTGTGCGCGCATACGTGTGTGTGTGTGTGTGTGTGTGTGTGTTTGTGTGTATGTGTGTGTGTGTCTGTTAATGAGTGTTAGTGCCAAAGCCTGGTGGTGTGATGGTGGTGTTAATGATGATTGTGTATCTGGTCTCCTGCAGTGCCAAACAGCTGGTGCGCGGGGAGCCCAATGTGTCGTACATCTGCTCACGCTACTACCGAGCGCCTGAGCTCATCTTCGGAGCCACCGACTACACCTCCAGCATAGGTACGGTAAACAGCATCACCAAACACTCTTTGGCTTTGAAAATACACACATTACCCAATCAACATGCATACATATGGGGGCGCCGTGGCTCAGTGGCTAGAGCGTCAGACCATTACTCCGGGGACCCGGGTTCGATTCCGACCCAAGGTCATTTCCCGATCCCACCCCATCTCTCTCTCCCACTTGTTTCCTGTCCATCTCTATACTGTCCTATCTGATTAAAGGCAAAAAGCCCCAAAAATATCTTTAAAAAAAAACATGCATACATGCTAGTAGAATTACTGCACTTTTAATAGGAATCTTTTGTTTGCTCTTGTGGAAATATTTGATATTCTTCACCCATGCCAGCCTATCTAGTATCATTGTCAAACTAGGAGCCATCCTGAGTCGGGCGCCATTGTGAACATTATACAATAAAGATTAGGTTGCTTAGAGCCAAGATGATGAGGAGGAGGAGGATCAGTCGTATGGTCTGGTCACAGTGCAGATTAACTAGCCGTTGCCAAGTCTTGGCTCAAAAGAAAACTTTCCATTTAATGAGCTTTAGATAGATGGATAGGAACTTTTTATTATTCCATAGGAAGTTCTTGAAGTCTGGCTGGATTGTGTGTGTGTGTGTGTGTGTGTGTGTGAGACTAAAGAGGGCTGCTTTTTGAGCTGCTCCTGAGCTGATGGTGTTGTGTGTTTCCTCACAGATGTGTGGTCAGCGGGCTGTGTGTTGGCCGAGCTGCTGCTGGGACAGCCCATCTTCCCTGGAGACAGTGGAGTAGATCAGCTGGTGGAGATCATCAAGGTGCTTAGCTATCATCTCTCTTTCTCTCTGTGTGTGTGTGTGTGTGTGTGTGTGTGTATGATCCTTGTCAGTTAACCGAGTTGAATAGATGTGTGTGTGTGTGTGTGTGTGTGTGTGTGTGTGTGTGTGTATGATCCTTGTCAGTTAACCGAGTTGAATAGATGTTTGTGTGTGGTTCTGGAAGCTCATGATGTGCGTTTTTGTGGTGTAGGTTCTGGGCACGCCCAGTAGGGAACAGATCCGTGAGATGAACCCCAATTACACAGAGTTCAAGTTCCCCCAGATCAAAGCACACCCCTGGACTAAGGTAGGTACAGACTGTATGCACAGACACCGCAGTGACACACACACACACACACACACACACACACACACACACACACACACACACACACTTGAGTATCTACCACTCATCCCTGGGCTACTGTGCTTTGGCGCATCACATGCACACTTTTGCAGGTGACCTTAAAGGAAAATACCGGAGTAAGTTTAAGCATAGCCCTGCTGCACGAGCCTTCTAACAGCAATATATTTCGCATGAAATGAAAGAATTTCGAACAGCATAGACCTAACACGAACGCGAAACACTTTACATTGAGTCAGTGTAACCTCAGATCTTGCTTTCGGTTTCCAACGGTCAGGTCCCATTGATTCAGTGTAAAGTGCCTGTCCGCTTCTGCATTTGCGTTCGGTCTGTGCCTTACCAAATTATTTTGTTCCACTCACTATCGAGCGCATTTAGCAAGCTCTTTCAACAGGGCTATGCTTGAATTCTTGTATTTTCCTTTAAGTGTGCAATGTAGAGAGGAGAAACGTTAAATATTCTCATGCATCTGTGTGTGTGTGTGTGTGTGTGTGTGTGTGTGTGTGTGTGTGTGTGTGTGTGTGCGCGCGCGCTGCTGCTGCTGCAGGTGTTCCGTCCCCGCACCCCTCCCGAGGCGATAGCTCTGTGCTCGCGGCTCCTGGAGTACACGCCAGCAAACCGCTTCTCTCCGCTGGAGGCCTGCGCTCACTCCTTCTTCGACGAGCTGCGTGAGCCCAACACCAAACTGCCAAATGGTCGCGAGCGACCCCCTCTCTTCAACTTCTCCACTCAGGGTATGGAAATACACACACACACACACACACACACACACACACACACACACACAGTTCACTTGCGCTGACCTGTAGGGCAGATGGAGTACATGAATGCGTTGTGTGTGTGCTAATGGTCCTGTTTCTTGTTGTAGAGTTGTCCAGTAACCCCTCTCTGACGTCCATATTGATCCCCGCTCATGCCCGCACTCCAGTGGGCTCCAGTCCCTCAGGATCCTCTAATGCAGGTGAGTTCACCCCTGAGTGAGCGCACAACCACAAATTCTGCTGCCACAGAGGCAGATCAAGAAATGCTGCTTTCATTGGACTCAATTCCTGGCCTTTATGTCACTAAACTAATATATTGAGGTGAACACTGAAAACTATACACGTCATTTGTAATATCAGTAAAAACTGACCTTACTGGTCGTAGTAGCCCATCACAACATTCTATCTGGGCAGGGAGTTATTGGGCAGGCTTGACGTTGTTTGAATAGGCTTCTTAGTTGTTCTGAGGTTTTAGCCATCTTATCCATGCGTGGCTAGATTATACATTTTATGTGATAGTCTGGCTTGTCAGGCTACCCACTTTCACTGGTTGTTCCAGTAAGCGTTTGAGTGCAGTGAGGCAGTCGTCGTCGTCGTCATTGTCTCTGATGCCCTACCCTCTTCTCATCACTCTGTGTGTGTGTGTGTGTGTGTGTGTGTGTGTGTGTGTGTTTCTCTCTCCCAGACCACAGTGGTGAGCACGGTCAGACCAACGCGGCCTCCTCCTCCAACCCTACCTCCTGAGTGGCGGTCCTCCCCTTCTGTCCTCCAGCCCCCATCATTGGATCACGCCTGTGGCCCAGCATCCTCAGCTGGGTTGCCCTTTTTCAAAACAAAAGAAGCACGGGGGGAAAAAAAGAACTCAAGGAACATAGAAGAGCCATCATAATGCCTGTCCCACCCCCTCCTAGACACGCGCACACACACACACACACACACACACACACACACACACACACACACACACACACACACACACACACACACACCTCTCTCCCAGCTCCCAGTGATGTTGTGTTTTTACTGCTGTTATTCCAATCGTTTTTTGTTCTTGTTGTCGCTGTTAATTGTCATTATTTATTTGTACAAAAGGACATGATGAGTGAGTGGAAGCTGCTCCTCTCTCCAGATATGGAGGATTTGATTGTCAGAATAGTGAAGCTAAAAGCATCACGCGTTCAGCTGGACACTGTAAAACGTGCGCATAACCTGTGGACTTGTGGAGCACACAAGGATGCTTTGGTTCACACTGGCAACCTGATGTCTGTTTGTTTATTTTATTCTGAGAATGCAAGTTGGACCTCCAGCTGCCTCTCTCCTCTCTACTGACAGTTGGACAGTGTTGTAGAGGAGCCAGTGTCGCCATCTAGTGGCCGTTTCGCTTATGTGGAACAAGACAGTAAACTCCCAAACAGACGGACCTGCAGCTTGTGTCGAAGAGCATGGACTGGCCACAGATCCTAGAGTAGAACTGCTGGAAACGGAGTGTTCATCTATCTTTGTGGATGTTTTTTTTTTTTTTTTTTTTCGTTTTTAATATTTCTTTTTTTTTTTTTTTTTGTCTTTTTTTAAACCACTGTAGCAGTCTTCCTGTACTCCACTTGCATCAGGACACTGAAACCTAGCTGATCACACACTTTAACCTCTTCACCAAAACGAGTGGTTGTCTGCGTTCCTTGTTTATGTGTATGTGTATATGTGAGACACTTGTGTTCTTGTACAGGTCTGCATGCGTTGCTCATGAGCTTTTAACAAGCAGACGACTTTTAGTGAGAGAAAGGAGAAATGAAGCAAAATCAGGGCGAAAAAAAAAAAAAAAAAAAAAGAATAGATACCAGAGCCATCCATTACCACAGGCTATTATTTCAGCCAACAGAGCACCACCCAAGTTTGGAGTGCCTTTAACACACACACACACACACACACACACACACAGAGACAACTACACACACTTAAGCACACCTTCTCTCTGTTTTTTGTTTTGTGTGTATGTGAATTGTATGTCTGTGCTCAGTGCTATGTAGGTGAGAAGCTGGTGTGTGCTGTGGTGTCACTGTCTTGTTGCTGTGGAAGTTGCCTAGCGTCACCATGGTGTCAGCTGTTAGCCAGTCAGCTCTCACACGTGAACCCACTTGTACTGTAGGCCATGGCTCCTCCATGTTTCAATTCTCTGCTTCAGCCAAGCGCTGGATTTTCATAACCGCTGACGAACAATGACGTAGTGGCCGTACCAGTCAAGTGCTTTTGTGTCAAAAGGGTTGCATGTCTCAATTGGGGGTTCCCCTTGGGTTCTCTCTGTGTGAGAAGTGTGTGTGTGTGTGTGTGTGTGTGCGCTTGCTATTTCATCTGAAGTGTATGCAATGGTATGTTTGCTGTAATTGTGGGCATCCAATCTTATGTCCCTGTTGGCCACCCTTTACCGTGAGAGACATCTTGACTTCACTGAAGTCACTACAGTCACTAAAGTATTTAAGCTGCATCACCTTCAAAGGACTCATACGGTGACCATAGTGAAAATCAGCAAGTGTGTTTGCTGCTGCAAAGAAACAAAGCGGTGTCCTCTCCCTACTTGAATTGAATTTGTTTTTTGAGACAGTGCTGTTTGCTACCTGATGATGTGGAGATTTAACCTCAGCGGCGGCATCACTGTAGGTTCCGTTCAGTGTGTCTACTGTAAATACATCTGGTTCTGCTTCCATGTGTCACTCGGTTCTAAGCAGTAGGTTTATGGTACTGCATTCAATAAAGTGTAGGCTAGCCTGGAAACACTACATGCTTGTCGTCTCCACTCACTACCTCAGGCTAAATACTGTACATACAGCAGAAAGCACAAGAGTGTGGAAAGAATTAAATGGAAATGTGGGGGGAAATGTGTTTCATTGCATTCTATATCTGTGCCCACCCCTTCTGTTTTTATTTTTTATTTTTATTTATTTATTTTTTTTTTCATTTATTTATTTTATAGATTTTTATTTATTTATTTATTTTTTTAATAATTTCATCCTGTCCGTGCCATCCTAGCCATGGGCTCCAGGAACAGGGATCAGGATCTGTGGGAAAATGCCGGCTGTGAACATGGCAAGGTGCTTGTCCTCACGGGGACACTGAGGGTAGCCTACCTGATGTGGGGCAGAGTTCCGATGACATCAGCTGACCTCTGTGTCCTTATAACGAGCAGCACGTTTCCCCCTCCGCAGCCAGCAGGCATTTTCCCACAGAACCTGATACACATTATCATCACTCGACTGATTTTTTTTTTTTGCCAACTTTGCATTTGGGGGAAAGGGACCATTTAAGATGGGGAACATGTCACTGGTAGCCCTGTATATAATTTAATACTTAATATTGATGACAACTATTGTATAACCTCTGGCTCTACCCTCATGTACTGAGTTTAAAAAAAATCAAACAATTCAAGCCAGAAATCATTGTAGTCTCAACCCAAGTAGAAAGTGATTTTAAAGTGGTCATATTGCACCGTGTTTTCATCACACGTTAGTGTTATAAGCTAACAGCAAAGCCTTGGACTAACCACACCCTTGTTTACTTGCACTTTATGAAACATTAGGATTAAGATGGTTTCATCAAAGAAATACCTTCTCATGTATACTTCATAAAATGAAGAAATCTATAGTAAATTTAGCTACATGTTCAAGGCCACACAGGCTATGAATCATCTAGTGCAGGGGTAGGGAACCCATGGCTCATGAGCCAGATATGGCTCTTTTGATGGGTGCATCTGGCTTGCAGACAAATCTTTATTAGAAAGAATGATAACGTTAAAAATATGTAACATTCTCATGTAGGCATATTTCAGTCCATTCATCTATCTATCTCAGTCCAAGGTGACTGGAATTCGGCGAGCTCTGCTGGTGCTTTAGCAATTGTGAGAAACAAAACCATTCACAGATGGGGAGTATGCCAAAACAGTCATGCTTGATCTTGCCAATTAACTTTTCGAATAAAGACAACACTGTAAAAAAAGAATTCGTAATGGTTACCTTGAAAATGTTTGGAAACTCGTTGACTCAAATGAGTTAAATAAATATGACTTTTCTTTTTAGATGTACTGTTAAGTAATTTGAACTTGAAAAAGAAAAGTCATAATTACTTCATAATTTAACTCATTTCGCAACAAGTTTCCACACATTTTTTAAGTAACCATTACGAATTCTTTTTTTATATATAGTGAAGATAATCAAACGAATAAAAGACATATGGCTCTCTGGAATTAAATTTTGAAATACGTGGCGTTCATGGCTCTCTCAACCAAAAAGGTTCCCGACCTCTGAAACAGTATACCCCTTTGCATTGCATTCTACCATCAATTTAAAGAAACTTTAAATTAGTAAATAGGCTAGGCTACTTCCCTTGCTGCTTTTGCTGCAGAAATGGAACTGTTTGAGCAGAGAGGGTAGTGTGCCTGTTTTATGCTTATTTTATTTTTTGCTGAAATGAAATGATGGTTATCTCAGACTTTAACACATCCTGATAACCATATAAATTTACAGTGCCTCAACTTTTTTTTTTTTTTTTTTTTTAATAATTGTAGCCTAAATTGAGTCACCGTAGTCTTATTTATTGCCAGCATGTGGTAGCTTTAACCACTTAGTGGTGTAGCATATTTGGAGTTTGTAGGGCAAGTTTGATCCTTATGGTTATGGTCATGTTATCTGAGTTTATAGAGTTATACAGTAAATACAGTGAATTCAGTGTACTGTTACCTATTGGGTGTGGAAATAGACAAGCTAATATACAGGGATTTGTAACCATATTATTTTTTATGGTAATGTATTGAAAAATGTCCCTGGTTTTACAATTAACATGCCTACCCTACACTTGCCCTGGACCCTCCATCCTTGAGTTGCCTGAAAAGACCTCTATTGACTTGAATGAACCGACCAACTGTTTGGAGTATGGTTTGAAAAGTGCTGATGCTCTGATATCAGTGTGAGAAAGAGTCTGTAAGGTACACCAGGTGGGTGGGTATGATGGCGTTGGCCAGGTGCCTATCGCTGTGGATGTGGGTCCGTCCGATAAGAGAAATGTTTAAAAGGAGCTGAGAGGAGAGAGACGGTACGCAGGACCTGCACTTCAACAGGAGGTGAGGTGAAAACTTGGATGCTTGGTAGACAGAGGAAAATGCACTAAAACTGCTGTTTTTAACTGTTTTTCTCTCTCTCTCTCTCTCTCTCTCTCTCTCTCTCTCTCTCTCTCTCTCTCTCTCTCTCTCTCTCTCTCAATAGACTTGACATTTCAAGACTGAAGATGAAAATCTTTGCTTTTGCCCTCATCCTTCTGGTGGCCGTCACCTACAGTAAGTCTGACTCTCCCCTCCTTATGGGTTTACTCAACCCCTCTTTCTCTCACTTCCACTCTCTGTTGTTCCCTCCTCTTTCACTCGTTCTTTTCCTCGTCTTGTCAACCCTTTCCTTCCCCTTCTCTCTCTTCTTCTCTTCTCTCCATGCTCTCTCTCTCTTCCTCTATCCCTGAAGAGGAGCGCTGTGTTGCAATAGATAGCCTACTTCCCTTTTGTCAAGATCTTACTCCATTGCTGGGCCCTCCTATTCCCATTAAGCCTCAGTTCTTGTTACACTGACATCTGAGGGGGTTCTGCCAATGTGTGTGTGAAAAAGATGAAATGCTATAAAAGGCCGACAAACATCACTGTTAACGCAGGATGACTATATGGCTATGGTCAAATGCATTTACTTCACTGATTAGGCTAAAGGTAGGGTAGGAGATCTTGGAAAAACGTCTGAGCAAGCTAAATTTGAAAATACAGTGTACCTTTCTTCAAACAGAGCCCTGGATGGGTGTTAGATAATTTTGGATAAGAACGCAGACTAAATGAAACAGAGACACAGAAACCCAATTTAAAAGTACTTTGTATTGAATCTTTGCAAAGAGGAGAATAGTAGCCTACACAGACAGTTCTGCAACCAACTCCACAGGCGGAGCGGAAAAACAAAGCTTATAGACTTTGGTTACAAAACCACATGCTAACCTCTCAAAGCAAAAACAGCCAGACACTGGGTAAAGTGGTGTTGCTTGACTGCAGTGTGACCCAAACCCTAGAGGTTGTGCTATTTTTCAGACAACCACATAGCCTGCTTCACATCACACCTGCATGTCTTGTTCTCGGAACCCAATGTTGCTTGGTTTATCAACGTTTACTAAAATCAATTGTTTATTGCTGTGAGATGCATTGGGAGCTATATAGAGTCAGAGTGGTGAGGGGCATACTATACACATTAAGTAAATGTGTGTGTGTGTGTGTGTGTGTGTGTGTGTGTGTGTGTGTGTGTGTGTGTGTGTGTGTGTGTTTGTGTCTGTGTCTGTGTCTGTGTCTGTTTCAGGTGAGGCCCTGCAGTGCACTAACTGCGTCCACAGCTCCCCTGATGCCAATGACTGTGTGCCCACCGTGGAGACCTGCCCCCCTGAGCTGGACGCCTGCGCCAAAGTCACCTACCCTCCTCCTCACCGTGAGTCTCTCTCTCTCTCTCTCTCTCTCTCTCTCTCTCTCTCTCTCTCTCTCTCTCTCTCTCTCTCTCTCTCTCACCTACCCTACAAGCAGTCCTCCTCACAATTATCTCTCTCTCTCCTCTCTCCTCTCTGTCTCTCTCTCTCCCTAATTGCTTTCCACCTCTCCAGAGAACACCTTCCACAAGTCTTGCTACAAGATGATTGAGTGTCTGAAGCTGGGAGTCACCCATGGTGTCAAGGTCTCCTGCTGTAACTGGGACAACTGCAACGCATAAGACATTCTTCCCATGACGTACAGTCACCCGCAGCAGTCAGCCGCGCACACACAATCACACACATCAAGGCAGCTGTGACTGACATGAATCACTAATAAAATGTTTAAAAAGTTTAAAGGCCCAGTGTGTGTTCTGATTTTATTTTACTCTTGGGTGAGTTTTGCACATTGAGTATTAATCCATGTGTGTAAACTAGTGCAGAAACAAACTACAGCCACTTTGGGAAGAGACTCCTCAGCTGTCATGATTCCCACATAAATACTTTGCAACAGCACCATACATTTGTAGTGCCTAATCAAAAAAAGGACATGCAGCTTTACATTATTTTGTGACAGGTGGAATCTAGCTGTGATTGTGGTTTTTGAAGGAAAGTGTTCAAGAATGGAGAGAATAAAAAAAGAGATAATTCCAAAATGTTTATTCAACATCTCCAATAAATGCTCTTATACAATTAAATCAACGTCTCCCTCACCCTAACTCTCCCTCTCAAACCACCCCACCCAGGCAGGGCTAGTCCACATATGAAAAGAAAAATCATATGAAGCAAAAAGAAGTTGGGAACAGGGGAGTCTGTTGGCTGGCTGAACTGGTCTGCAGGTATTTATTGTCCCAGTATTTGTGTTTGCTATCCTGGAGTGACTCATAGCCATAATAAAGCTCCTGCCTCATGTCTTTGTTGAGGAGAGCTGCTGTCCGAGCTTGTGAGAAAACACTGAATACTTTCATAGCATGTCTGAACATGGTCTTATTGCACAATCTCAGAGACACTGGGCAGATTAAAGGCCTCATTTTGTAGGTCACCAAGTAATCTAAAGCAAAGAGAAGTATAAACTAGAATACAAATCCAAGTCTTCCACTCAAAAAGAAGATTGCAAAGGCAGCATTTAGAAATATAAAGTACATAAAAACACAGTCTAGGAGTAAGTAAATTTAAAGTTTTGGCCAAGTGGCTGATTCTTGAGTGGCCCCTGACCACACTCTTGCTTCAGGCCCATTCCTGCTGAGCTGACAGTGGAAGTCCCAGCTCAGGCTTTCCTGGGTTTCACAAGCAGAAGGCAAACATGGGGAAGTACTGAGAGGCTCCAATCAGTGGGCAGTCACATGACAGGTGTGATTCAGTATATTAGGCTGTGTCTGTGTGGAGCTGATTGAAAACACAGCCTGCAGCTGAGACTTTGGGACTTGATGTGAGTATGCATGTTCAGTTCTTATTGTCGATTGTTCTGGGTTTGGGTTATTTTAACAATCGTTGTACATCAGTAATTAATCAATTAAACAATTGAAGATTAATTTCATATAAGGTGCACATGGGACACATGCTAACAAACATGCACAGACATATTTTTAGTGATTTTTGAGATTGTTATTGTCAGCAGTATGAAGCTTAGTGGTTTTAAGACAATCCCAGCATTCTGTCTGGCCTGAACATGTGAACTATACTGCGTACTCTTTGCCTGTATTTGTATGTGTGTTTATGTTTGTGTATTTGTTTGTGTTCGTAGACTGAAGCAGCTCCTGTAGTCATCATGCGCCAGGTGTTCATCTGTGCTCTGCTACTGCTCTCTGTGAGCTTTGGTATGTCTGCTTATAATCAGAGTTTAAACACACACACACACACACATACTAACTAAGAGAGAGGCACATAATGCAAAATGTCTACATAATGTCCCAAACCACCTTCTCACTGCTGTGTGTGTGTGTTTTGCATGATGTGTCCTGTGTCAGGTGAAGCGCTGAAGTGTAACATGTGTGTGAGCAAAGGCGACTCGTGCGTGCCCTCCACACAGACGTGCCCCCACTACATGGACGCGTGCGGCAGCGTGCTCTACATCTCCCCACCTCTGGGCATCACCCGCAGCTGCATGAACATGGCCACCTGCCAGACCTACGTGCAGATGCCCAACGTAGCAGCCATTTGCTGCAGCACCGACCTCTGCAACTAAACCCCTCAGTAGCAGCTGAATGCACCTGCATCACCCTGTGAGGCAACAACACGCACCGACGCGCCACATGCACCAGATGGGGCCGCACCAGTCTCTGTCAATGAGCTCACCAACCAACACGCCCTCCCTGGAAGAGAGGGGCACAATAGACTTTTTTTTTTTTTTTTACTGTAACATTCTCTTTGGATGTTCACACAATTGTTTTTACCAAGAAGGACACAAATACTCTGCAGACATATTTTATATAATGACCCAAAATTACAATTTGCTTCATTCATTTTGAATAATATTACTACTAATAAAGCAATATTCTCTATCCCTTGTTCTGTCAAATTCTCATTTACATAATAATAATGAAATGTACAAATTACTTGTGTCAAATTCTGCACTGAAATTATTGAAAGAGGTAAAACTAACTCCCTAAGGGTATGTACTGTAGATACTTCAATGTGGAAATACTGAACTGAAAAAACTGCTGGTGGGGTTTGTGGTTGACTTGTGCTGACTAGTCTGACTCAGACCATGGAGGTGATGTCAGAACAGCAGGACATCGTCAAAATGAGGCCCATTTAGCTCTCAGCAGAGAGAAGGAAATGGCAGCAACAGGAGACGGGGAAATAAAAGTGATACAGGAGCGTCAAGGAAGTGCAGCTCAAGCTAGTGTATGATGTCCGGAGTGTTTTTGAGTCCTCTAATAGGACTATAGTGTATGGGCTCATGGTACAATACAACTTTCCTGTAACAGCATAATCACAGAACTTAACCTTTGTCTACTTTGCACAAAAGCCTTCTGTTGAATGAGCCTAAGGCATATCATACCTTCTGCCTGGATTTACATATCCTTCTAAAAAAAACGCCTACAACAAGAACATGAAACATCACTAAACACTCTCTTAATTCCTGCCTATCTGCCTGTTGGCAGCTGTAATCCTTCACTGGATGTAAAAGAATGCTCTTTTTACATACAACCATGTTGTCAGTTATCCTATTCATAGTGAAATGAGATGTTGCTGGTAAAAAATTAAATGTAGGCCTATGTAAATATAATCGCTATTTCATTTTAATACAACACTTCCTATGCTCAAGGAAACATGTTGCTTGCATGCTTTGACAAATTCATTTGCATTTTACATTTTTATTTGCAATGTCCTAAATTTCAGAGTTGGGGTTGTATTTAATGTTGCGATTAAGAAGATCTGATATCACCAAGTAATTAAGAGTCCAGGATCAATGTCAAACTTGTTGCCCTGGATCAATGGGTTAGGTTTAGAGTTAGGGTTAAGGTTAGGGTTAGGGTTAGGGTTAGGTTTAGGGTTAGAGTACATTGATCCAGGACTCTCAATTACTTGGTGATAT